>OY978215.1:49764417-50364417 GCA_963854785.1 Vaccinium vitis-idaea | reverse complement strand
TTGCTACGACATTCAGCAGCCCGATGACCCTGTTTGTCACAGATAAAGCACTTGCCAGTAAATTTGTGCTTGCCATCGGTCTTGGCTTTTTTAGCCACACCGCCTCGCGGACCGAGGTTAATACCTTTGCCTTGAAACTTCCTCTTGTTGCCATTCTTCCATTTGCCTGGTTTGTACTCTTGTTCAACCATGTTAGCTCTTGCAGCATACTGATTAGCAACTTTCTTGTCCAGATTCATAGTGTTTTCTTCCATTCGCAGATGCGTAATCAGATCTTCCATAGTCATCTCTTTACGCTTGTGCTTCATCTTCTTTTTGAAATCTTTCCAAAGGGGCGGCAATTTCCAAATGATCGCAGCCACTTGGAAAGATTCACTCAATATCATTCCCTCGGCATGAATCTCATGAAGCAGCACCTGGAGTTCTTGGGTTTGAGCCATCACAGATTTTGTGTCAACCATTTTGTAGTCCAAGAACCTCCCCACAACAAACTTTTTCAACCCGGCATCTTCAGATACATATTTCTTCTCCAAAGTAAGCCAAAGTTCCTTTGCAGTTTGGGCCGTACAGTACACGTTATATAACGCGTTGTCCAGTCCAGTGAGAATGTAGTTTCGGCAGAGATAGTCAGAGTTCTTCCAATCATCATATGCAATTCGAACCTGAACATCTGTCTCATCTTCTGCCAAAGTGGGGGCATCTTCAGACAAGAACCTCGACAAACGGAGTGTCGTGAGATAGAACATCATTTTCATTTGCCATCTCTTAAATTCCGTACCATTGAACTTTTCCGGTTTCTCGGAATGGTTCACCGGTATTGCAACCGGACCCAGCGGTACAGCAGTTGGAACCACAGGAGGAGGGTTAGTAGGTGGAACATTTCCATTTGGGTTTTCGACTTCCATTTCTGTTACACAAAACAGAAGATCGACACAACAATTTAATTATAACACTAAAAACAGTACAGACTGATATTATTTAATTAAAGCCTATGTTGAACACACAAAACAAAGAGATATGATATCTTCTTAAACAAAGCAAAAGTCACGTACAGATTGATCATAAACAACAGATTTCAAAGCTTTAAAAGATTGCTTTTAAAAATCAATTAAACCCACTGTTGGAAGAACAAAAAGTTAACGACTTTTATTTGTATCAAAACCAAAACCCACTGGTTGACCAAATAAAATCAAACTAAGTAAGCAATAACCAGAATACAGCCTCGTGTCTATTATTTCCGTAAAACACAGATTAAAAATAAAAAAAAAATTCCACGACAATTTTCCAGATTGAAACAAACCGAGATTGATCGAAATCGATTTTGTCTACGTAAGATTGTTATAACAAACAATTCGAACAATCTGTCTACGTAACAGTATTTAGTTCAGAACGAAATCAACAGTTTAGAAAATTCCAGATTACCAATCGAAATTAGAAAAGACCGATTCTGTTTTAAGATTGTTGTTCAAACTAAGTAAATGCGGTTGCGAATAATCTGGAAAAACAACAAAACAGAAACAAATTAGAATGAACAGAAACTTACTGGACCAAATTCAGTACACCGGAATTTGGCAAAAGACGACTCGAAATGAACCGGGGCAAGTATTATGATACTCTGTCCTTAAAACAGATTCGTCCTCCACTACGGTGCTGATGGACTACGCAGACGTCTGTTTCCCAGGACTACCCGATTTTCACTGCACGGATGTAGCACTCCAATCTTTGCAGTATGCGAACCAGAACACGCACGCAGCAACTCTCAGATATTTTTATGCGGGAATGATGCAGAGTGTATGCAAGAAAAATACGTGAATGGAATGAGGGGAGGAGGGTTCTATTTATAGGAAAACAGACACCCGAACGGAGAGACACAAAGACGGAATGGCGTGATTGTTCGGAACGGGACGCAACCGGTCGGAAGTGAACAGTCATGTCCGATGACTGTTCATGAACAGACGCACTGGAAGAGGAAAAATTCGAGAGGGTACACCGTTTCGGCAAGGGAAGAAAGGAAGGAAAAAATTTAATTGAAATGGATCGGTTCGACCCGACCCAGTCCATGTAAATTTTCAGTAAAAAGATAAGAACCTATTGGGCCTAAGCCCATCTTATCTAATGACCAACCCAACCCGGTTCGGTCGGACGGACGGCGGCGCGCGTGTGTTATATGGACCAAAGTCCACTATGTCCATGCCTTCTCCCCCAACAAAAGTTGTAATGACCCAAAGGGCCAACCCATAGAGGCAAACTAAGGGTAAATATACCCAATCAGCTTGTTCTCCACAACCAATGTGGGACAAGTGTTTTTTCCCCCTTCTACCAAATTCACGTAGGCACTTTTGAGGTCAATTTCTCATTCACCTTAACTTGATTTTGTCCAACCGAGTGTTCGGTCTTAATCTACTAACCAAGACGTACACACCGGTATGTGGGTCCGTCCACGTGGACGTGTGGGGCCCACTTAAATAATTAATTAAAATTGATAAAAATCAAGTTTTTTTCCAACATCCCCTGCCCCCTCTCATTGCACACATTGCCTCTATTCATTTGCCAAAAATATTACGCAAGAAAGTTAATCTTGAGAAAAGTAAAATGAAGTGAAGTAAAGGAAAGGGAGATTTACTTTTCCGTGAGTATTCGCTTGATAAAGGATGTTTCGAGGAAAGTGTAATTGGTGGGAGCAAACTTTTCCACGACACATAATTCTTTCTTTTTTGCATGATGCATTTTGAGAGAAAGTGAGTCCTAGCGGGAAAAATAATTTTGTAGGTTCCATTATTTTCCTAGTAACTGAACACCCCCAAACTTATGGAAAAGTTGATTTTCTCATGTTTTTCCATACTTTCATGACAACTGAACGAGGCCATACAGATCACATTCCTAACTGAGCCTATAGTTCACAATGTTCGACAAAAGGTGTTTTTGAAAAATATAAGGTTTACACGACACAACACAATGTTGCTTCTCGTGTCGAATACAAAATTGGGCACACTATTCTTTCGGGGTTTTTTTGGTACCTTCTTTTCTCGAGGTTCTTTTAGTTTGTCTTATTCCACATGTTTAAGAATACAAAAACAAATTTCTACACCTATAAGCGGAATCCAAATCGACTTCAATATCATTAAATCATTTCCCAAAGACAAGTGAGATCTATCTCATTTAGTTAGCATATAAGTATTCAAACTATGTGAGACTGAGAATGTTTTTAACCTATTTTTCTCCTTAAATGAGGCAGACTATACGGGACCCACATCAACAATTCAAAGTATAAAATAAAATGAGTATAGCACCCACCATATTTAGCATATGAATATTAAAGTTTTGTAGGACCCGCAATGTATTATTTAGACTACTAAAACCTGCATGATATTGAATCTATGAAATATAAGTTCATAGTCACTACTCCCTCCGTCCCAATTTCTTGGTCCTTCTTTCCATTTTGGGATGTCCCAAAATATTTGTCCCACTTCTAAAAACATCCATCAAAACTGGGTCACTTTCCAATTTTACCCTTAAAAAGTATTTTTCCCATCTAAATTGGCTAGTTTATTATCTTCTATTTTATAATGGTTTTTATGATTTTGAAAATTTTGTATAATAAAACTAATAGATATCTATCAAACAAGATCCATATTGAATATGTTTTGACTTTCATATAATAAATTAGTCTCACAAATTTGGTCACAGTAATATTGACTGGATTTAGGGGTAAAATAGAAAAGTCAATACAAAGTTTTCACACCCCTTAAAAACCCACTTCCCCAAAAGGGGCCAAGAAATTGGGACGGAGGGAGTATAAAGAAACCAATGACAACAATCAACATTGATAATGAAGGAGAGAAAAATAATGAGTGCAGACTTGTGGGATCCAATGTTCAAAAATAGACGTGAAGTAAAGATTTCAAAAAGGTGACCTTCTCAACCAATTCATTAGAATCTTATTTGTTGTCTGGTGGAATCTGATAGTAATTATTTAGGCAACAACAAAAAAAGGTTTAATGAATGAAAGGGAAATCTACATTTCCATGTCGAGCCAACTCTCCACTTTGTGCTTGTCAGGCGTCAGCTCCACATGCAGGGCCGGCCCAGGGGTAAGCCCCACAAGCCTCCGGGCTTGGGCAACTCCCGGGTCGGGGCAACAAAAAAGAAAATATTTTCCGTAAGTTATACATAAATACCAAAACGGTTTCAAAATGTAACGAAAGATGCACTGGGCAAGATGGTCTGCTGATGGTGTTAGTTGCCCGCGTGAGCTAGGTTTGATTCTTGCTGGTTACCTTCTTGCACCAAGTTTTGGCTTTTCTCTGGACCAGTGGATCTCTTTCCCAAATTTTATTTTATTTATCTACTTTCTCTATTCCATTTTTTTTCCCTACAAGTCTAAAACTCCACTCAAATATACAAATACTCCCATAAATTTATGAGACCATACAAACGGGTGGTATTATATGTACGAGCCGCACATATTTATGTGTGTTTGTGTAAATGGGTGTACATTTTTTAATGTGATTCTAAAATTTTTGCTTGGGGCCTCTGAAATGACTTACGAATTTTGTAATTTTTTTACTTTGTATATTTTTTTAGTTTTTTATGACTTAATATTAAGTAGGCAACCAAGTTAGAAGTCGGGCTTGGGCAACCCAAACTTCCGGGCCGGCACTGTCCACATGCATTGAACGGAGTTGTGTTATAAAATTGTGCGCATGGTATTGCTCTTAAAGCTAACCTAGATATTAAGATCCATGTAGCGGAAAATACAAAGATAACTAGGATAGCACAATAAACGACGAAAAGCTAACCTAGATATTAAGACTACACCAATTTCCATAGCCGAACCCTTCTTCAATCCAGAAGATTAGTAGTAATTTCCAATTTTCTGATACACTCTCTTGGCCAAAATTAGGAAAAAAGGATTTGAAGTCTTATACGGTGGAGTAAAACAATGACAAAAAAAAATCCTCATTTTCTCCTGCATTATAGGCAAGGGGAGGGGAGTAGCCATTCTTTTGAGAAAGCTCATCTTGAGAATATAATACAAAGTTTCCACCTAGTTACACCAAAACCCCCAAGTCGGTCAAACTTCTTTTCTTTTGAAAAACCCTAGCCAGGAGCCGGTTTCAATAAACGCAATTTCCTAAGGGCTAACTAAAATAAAATAGATCAAGTACCTCCCAGAAGTGTTTGAAGCAGCTTCTCAACCCTTTTAAGTATCTAAAACAAGTGCCACTACAATTTGCGGGAGAGGCGCAATACTGCTGCAGATTGAATCGCACAAAGGTGGCAACTAATGATGTCGCCAGCTCAGAACCATAATGATTCAAAATTGACGATCCCAGAGCAGGGCAGCGAAGGCCAAAACCACAAATGAAGCAGAACCACGACGAGTCAAAGACACCTCAACACAAAAAACAAACGCATAAACCTTTAGCAGAGTTCTTTGCGGAAGAGGCGCATCACAGCTACGGATTCAATCACACAGGCATCTACTAATGTAGCCAGCTGGGACCCACAATCGTTCAAAAAATTGAAGATCCCAGGGAAGGGCAGCGAAGAACGAAACCACAGGGGTGTAGGAGCACAAAAGCAATGAAGCAGAACCACGAAGAGACGAAGACACCTCGACAGAAAAACACAAGCATAAACCTTTAGCAGAGTTCTTGAAGTTTAGGACTTTATAATATCATGAAAGTAATCTTAAGACCCATTGCCTACAAAACAACTAGGACTATGGTGCATAGCTAGAACAAAAAGAAAATTAACAACCTGGTGATGCAGCAAGAAAGAAACTTAACCAAATCCATGAGTCGAAGCTGAGGGAATCACCCAACTTAAACAAAGTCCAACCATAGTAGTCGCTAACAGACATCTGAAAGATCTCAATAAATTGCAGTCACACAGCAATTCAGCTCCTGCTTCGGCGGCGTTCCCTGAGACCATTTCTGCACAAGATTTAGTAAGCAAAATTTAGTAGAAAACCTCAACAACAATTGACTCCTCATTCGTTGAAGTAGCACCAATCAGGAAAGTGGAAACCAACAGGAATAAGAGCACGTTTGCCCAAAAGCACATCAGCACATGCATAAACATAAGATCTCAGGGCATGCCTCCGTTCACCCACATTGGTATGCGGGAACGACTTGAGGTAAGGTTTGGAAAGCCAATGGAAAAATGTAAAAGATTAGGGTTCAAGGATCACAAAGATCAATTTTGTAGCACACAAGTTTCATAACCTCAATCACCAATCAAGCACACGAACAAAAGAGAGATGTCATTGTCAGCTATTGGGAAATGGGGAGCGCAAATTGTGGCCACCAAATGAGGAAAGATCACAAATAGGAAGAGTAAGAGAGTGCATTTTGGAAGAAATAAGAGTACTTGCAGAAACTTCAAAGCTAACCAAACCCACCTTCCAGTAGCAGCCAAAATAAGATATTTCGCATATGAGCCACTAATTGCACTTCCAACCACTAACCCATCGAAGATACATTCAACCCTTAAGGCAAGCCCTAAAAGAGCTGCCGTCTGATGGTCTTACAAGTTACAAGTCAAATTACAAACAATTCACACCTTGTTTCATCATCATAATGAATAATTTACTATAAGAGAACCTCACCCGTTGGCATATGGCAACTCCTCGCGTCCACGATATGGTGGTGACCTGCTAATGCTGCGCCCACGCGGTGACAAACTGCGATGTTTCGGGGACCGCCCACGAGGACTGTAACTCCTGGTTCAACATAGCAAGTAAACCAAGCAGTATCAGATATCTAATACAGAAACTCTATTAAAGATATTAGAATAATAAAAAGGTGACGCCCATCTTTGGTCAGGCTCATAGATATGAAAAATACCTAGTTGACCAGATAAAAAGACAGCCAAATGATGGCGACAAAATCAGAAGATCCTATAAAACTACAAAGCAAGCAGGAAATTAACCTTCATAATACAAAAAATTAAAACCTCTTATTTGATAGCCTCACCTCCGACCATAACTTGGACTCCTGCGGTATCTAGGCGGACTGCGGCTACGACGTCTACCAGAACCGCCACGCATGCGGCATTCACGTGCAAAATGACCCGGCTCACCACACTCGTAGCACTTCAAGTCAGAACCACCAGAGCGACCACGGCCCCCTCCACCCCCGCCACGACCACCACCGCCGCCGCCACCACCACCTCCACCCCTAGAGTTGTGAGAAAGCTCGACTCTCCAGCCATTTTTACCTGTTTAAATCATAGGTACAATAAGTTATAGACCAAGCTTAAGCAACGTGAAATGAAAATCATAAAACTCTAGCTAAACCATGATTTTTCAAGTGAATAAAACTAACATCCTGTATACTATTTTATTTGATAACTAAAGTGTCAGGGCCAGCTTACACACACTTTGACTAATTCCTTGGCGATCAACACCATACACTAGCGGGGGGTACACATTCAAAGCCAGGACAAAGCCCGTATGGAAAGGCTCCATAAAAGTTGATAGCACTAGCAAAGCTCTATGTATCACGAATTGACAACCAGGCATTCCCACTTGGGCTTAATTGAGTATCTTACGACATTTGGAAACCTGGTAGAAACAGGTCATTGGCTCAGTGATTCCCAAATATGCAAAAGGGGTTACCAAACAAAATTGGGAAGAAAAAAGAACGAAAAATTACGGGTCTATGAAGTAGAATACAACTGGCTTAACCATGGTGAGAGCCTGCTCCTCAGATATCCTATTATAAAACAAGAGATAACATTTCTCCCTGGTTAACTTGTAGGATCATAAGGAGCCAATTGTGTTTTAACAAGACTATTAATGGAGGATGCCAACTGTATTAGGCTACCGCAAAAATGTCTGATTTTGAAATTAGAACAACAAAATACTCGCATGACAACCTATCATCCTAAATGTCTGATTTTAAACATGTTGCGGTTCCTCTTAATTTGTTTGGATTGTTCAACGATCAATGCATTCAACGGAAGCTTCAGTCAGTAAGGAACAAAATTATGCTTCATAACCAGATAGCATGCTTGGTCACAGCTAGACATAGCAGACCAGGATGAGGCATGGAGGTATAAAGCACAAGTAAAAGGAGAGAAGTAACATTGTCCATGTTTTAGTAGAAAGCACACCATCGAATAACAAGAAAATTCAGAAATGAGGAATTTTTTTTTGCCATAAATACAATTAAAAACATTGGCAAGTCGGAGCATTTGAAATTCAATACAAAGGGTTAATACACATGCAAATTTCCTATGCGTACACCCTCCGAGTCAACATACAAATATACATAGAAGGAGATATTCTATTTAAACTCATTCAACCCTACCTAAAATAACAATAGCTAAAAGAAGTAATTACAAATGCAGGAGAGATCAGTCAGGTTTATACATGGATTAATCAATTTCAAATATCTTGGAAGCCAAACAGAAATACTACAAAGAAAAAGAAACTCACGACAAGATGGCAAATTAATTACTCAGGTTGAAATCATGCATACTAATCAATGGGTTTTGGTCAGAATAGGAAAAGTAACAATAGTACATTGCCTTTGTAAAATAATTTAGCGCAACAAGTTACATGGAGACTTTCAATGTCCACCAACTTAAGTAGTACTTCGTCAATGGGCATTCATCACAAACCATTAATGCTAAAAAAATGGAGTTCCCAAACTGACGAGGCTCGAGCTTGAGTTGTAGAAGTCCATCTAATCACGACCAGAATAGGTAGATTAGAACACTTGCCAAAGGAGCATAATAGCCACTTCTATTGCAGTAGCAGGACGACTAGTTTGCAACACTAAGATGAAGACCTAGCTTCCCCTTCTCCATGAGAAAAAGGAAACCAAAGGAAAACACGGTGCAAGAAGCATCCTAATGCCTGATAGGCTATAGCAAGCAACCAAGCACGTCCAAGAAGCTCATATCAATGAAACTTTGTAAGGATTGAGCATAAAAAGGAAAAGACAACCATAAAAAATATTATTGCCTTCAATGAGGGCTAAAGTAACACACATACCATCCAACTCGCGAATTGCATCTTGTGCATCCCTGCGGTCATCAAAGTCAATAAAAGCATAACCAGGAGGCCTTCTTGCAACCCAAACACTGCATGTAGAAGATTCAAAAACATAAGTCAGGCAAAAATTAACTACAGATTCTAGAGACTCTAGCACTCCTTCTATGTGTGAAATGAAGTCTGTCACGAAAACGCCTTTGACAGTTGACAGCAAGACAAATCGGCAGGATGATACCTGTAGCATGTGTAATCCTTCTATTGAAGTCAAAAAGTACATTGCTTCCAGGTTGTAACCTTTACTTGAGTTTTTTATATCTTGATATGTTGACATAAGATTAATATAATTAAACAGACCAGAATCAACAACATCCAACACCTAGAAAACTATTGCAATTCTTAGAAACAATAAAGCCACTAATCAGTAAATTGTGTTGCCTACAGTCTCAGGTTTTGAACACGGTAATACATGAGAGAATCCTGCATGACAGGAGATCCCGAACAGGGTTACAATGCAATTCCGAAGTACAATGTGATATATTATTTCACACAGAAATCTTAAGAAAACTACCTTACATTATTTCAATGAGTTCAAGATATCTGCATCTCATTTTCAAAAAACAAATACTGTACCTCAAAGCTATCTTACCTTCGGATGACTCCGAACACTCGAAACTCATCTTCAAGTTCTCGCTCAGAAACACGCGGATCCAAATTCCCAACGTACACACGAGACATCTTCAAAGACTTCCTACAAACAGAGTTGAGGAGAGTTACGCTGAGAGGAAGGGAATAAAGGGTAAAATAGGAGACAACATCCAGAAAAAATATATATATATATAGTTCTCCCCCCGTCACAAAAAGATTGTCCAGTTCATAAAACAATAACCTAAAAACATCCATATTTCAAGAAAAAAATCAAACTTTTTTTATACACTGAAAGATCTTGTTAATATCTAGTAACTAGTGGCAAAAAGGTTGAATTTTTTTACAAAAATGCTTTATCTTTTTAAGTTCTGTTTGTGGGGACCGAACAATCTTTTCGGGACGGAATTAGTAAGTTTTATAGTAGACCTAACCTAGCAGCCTGAGTCAAAATTTGAAACTTGATACACATATTAGTACTCGGAACCCTGTAGATACATATCCCTACGGAATTTCCTTAACATGCAGTCAATTTCACTAGGAACAGACTGAAAACTGACACATTTCAATTGGTGCAGTAAAACACAACAAAGCAATCTGATCAAAGATTCATATGGGCTCAATCACAGCCGGCAGAACGTACAATAAAGTAGAAGCGCAGTAATTTGTAACGAACAGACACGTTTTGCATTCGAGACTGTAGGTAAGCCCGGATTATTGAAAAATACACGAGTCATGTACGAAATATCAACAGATCCAGTAACAATTGAGTGCGGAAGCAAAAGAGAACGGCTTACCGCAAAGAAGAAAGAAGAAATGGGCGATCAACGAACAGCAACTGATAGAGAGAGAAACCCCGACTCCTCCCTCCGCCGCTCTGTGTTTCCTTTTCAAACAAAGGCGTGGACCGAACAGGTCATTAGGGCATTAGGGCATTACAGTATATACTTATATTATCGTGGTTGAAAATAACCACCTGAGACCCTTATGAATTTGCGAAGTTTTAAAATCGCCCACAACCTTTAGGGTGTGTTTGGAACTAAGGAAAATGAGAGAAAAGAAAATAAAGTTGAAATTTTTCCCTCATCTTGTTTGGTTTGGAGAGAAAGAAGACAGAAAATAAAAAATCTAAGTATTGCGAATAGTGAAATTTTCCTCCCACTTTTCTCTCATTTTCCTCTCATTTTATTTTCTCTCACTTTCCTTTCCTTTCCACATGTTCCAAACACACCCTAGTTTAATGAAAACTTTGTCCTACCCAAGTCCTTCTTTTTTATATATACTATAACAACGCCCATCAAAAAAATAAATAAATTGTGTTTGTTAGTTTTGCTTTGATTTTTTTTAGATTATTAGTTGGTCTCGTCGAGAGGAATTTAAAGAATAAAACATTATTAACTACACTACATTTTTAGTAAATAAAGGCAAAAATAATCCAGTAATCCACAAAATTTTGGATTATTTTTGTCATTGATGTACTTAGGAGAGTTAATTAGACATCCTGTCTCTTATAATTACTTAAGTTCCCATCCTAGTTGATTTGAATCATTGTGTTTGCAATTTGCATCCTGAAATTCAAATAAACCTCAAAACACTCTTTCTCTCTCATAAATTTTCTAATATTTCTATCATGTTTTCCTAATATTTCTCTCTTCTAATCTTTCCTAATTCTCTCTCTCTCTCTCTCTCTCTCTCTCTCTCTCTCTCTCTCTCTCTCTCTCTCTCTCTCCTATTTTGAAAAAAAAAACAACTTATGATAACAAACGCACAAAACATGATAAAATATTGTAATAATAATTTGTACTCCCTCCGTCCCAATTTAATTGCTCCCTACGGTTATGCGTGTTTTTTTAAAACTCTTATAGTTTTCATTTTATAATATATTTTATATGCAATATGGATCTTATTTGATAGATCTCAATTAGTTCTATTAGACAAAATTTTTAAAAACTTTGAAAACATTACCAATAAAAAAATATAGACGTTTGAAAATGGCACGGATATTCGTAGGGAGCATTTAAAATGGGACGGAGGGAGTATTTTTTAGATTCCTCTTGTCATGACAAACTAATAATCCACTATGCACCCCTCGGCCTTCTTATCGTGTTTTGGATGACTCGGATGTGTTTTGATTTTTTATGGGTAAAAATAAATAAAAAATAAATTAAAATTGCCGACACACATCTGGCCCGTCCAAAACACGATCAGACAACCCCCCTCCTCCCCCAGTTCTAAAAAAACAACGTAAAACTAGGGATGGCAATCTCGACCGAACCGATGGGTACGCGAACCGTAACCGGTTTTTTTTCCCGAACCATAACCGAATTTTTCCCCATATGTACGGGTATGGTTTAGATAGAGGTATAACCGAACGGGTTAGGTTGGGGTATGGTTTGCTTATAACTTGAACCTATCCCCGAACCGAAACTTAAAATTATATAAAACCCCCTATATATATATATATATAGACATTCCTTTTACTAGGGTTTTATTCTCAGATCTTAAAAAGTAGATCTGGAGGCTGGAGTGGCTACTGTAACGATTTTCCTCTTCTCTGATCATATCACCGGCGATTTTCCTCTTCTCTGACCATATCACCGGCGACTGTGACGCTTTTCCTTTTGGCTTAGTTCTTACCTGTAAGTTGTTCAAACATGTGAAGTCGTAGGGATGAGACAACAAGTTGTTCATTTTTGTCTGATCATGCTTTTCACTTTGGTAGGATTTGGCTGGGTGCCACAAGGGAATCTTTTTTTCCAATTAATCATTATTAGTTATTGTAATAATGGAGTGCCCAAACAAACTTCACGCTGTATCCAGGATGGAAAATTTCCACTCTAGGACACCACATGATCAATAGATAGGGCATATTTGGTTGTGAAATGAGCCGCCCAATTACAATTACGAGAAACATAATGAAAAGAACAAAACAATAAGCGTTGAGCTAAAGAAATAGTATCTCTAATGAGGATATCCAAGCTGGAATTGGCAGCACTTTATTCTTTCAACATGTTGATAATTCCTTGAGCGTCCATTTCCACTAGATACTTCTGTCCCTCCTCTGCATTTATAGCCTCCGATGCACTACGAAAACCCATAGCCTCCACCATCTCAGCTAAAGTAACGTGAGGTAAAGGAATTGCCATCATACTTCTAATCTGTCCATGCTCATCCTGAATTACAATCCCCACACCCCCTCGTTTTAAGTTAGCATCAACTGCCCCGTCAACATTAACTTTCAAAAAACCTAGATTTGGCGGTACCCATCGCTGATCACTTGCCCCATTATGCACTCTAGGCATTGTCTTCGTGCTTGTAGTTTGGCAGAACTCATGATACTCCTCCAACCCTTTATCAATAATTTGCATCTCGCTCACCCACTCTCTCTTAAAAACCCATTCATTCTGTGCTTTCCACAGTCGCCAACAGATTGCAGCAAACAATCCTAGCTTGTCCCGTCTTTCCCCACCACCTCTTTGCTTCCCAATCACTCAAAAACTCCCCTAACTGAGCAGTGTCTTTTACCTCCGGCCTAAATCGAAAGGGAGAGAGTAACCATGCCTTTTTAGCTCTATCACAATTCAATAACATGTGCGATACAGTCTCGGGATACAATCCACAAATAGGACACAAGCAATCCACAAGAACTTTCTTCTTAATAAGATTAGCATTAACCGAAACAATATCTTGCAAGCATTTCCAAATAAAAGATCGTACCTTCCCAGGTGCTTTCATATGCCAAATCCGCTTCCATTTTCCTTCATCTTGGCCATCTCCACTCGTCTCAGCTCCTCCCCCCACTCTACTTTGCTACCTATTCAATATGCCTTTGCTATCACATACGCCGATTTCACCGAGAATTTGCCATTGCTAGTACCTTTCCAAATCCGCCCATCGGTAAGCCCAGTCGAACTTAATGGAATGCCCAAAATCTGCTCAGCATCCCTTGGAATGAACAACTATGTGATCAGGTATTCTTTCCACATATTCCTATCATTATCAATTAAATCCCCCACCTTATTCCACCGATCGTCATAAGGATTTGGTGACAAAAATTTTGGGTATATTGGGTCCAGAAGGGAATCATCAGTCCATTTTTTTGCTTTAATGATGCCGATTAATTAGCTTCATGTTGTCTTTTCTGAAATTGTGAACCTGAGTTTTGCTTTAGTTCGGGTATCCATTAGGTTTGGGGAATACCCGAACCCCGTTTTGGTTCGGGTATGGGACATCTCTCCCCTCCCCGTTCGGGGATCATGGCGGATTTGGGGTGGGTTATCATTTCGGGGTATCGGGCCGGATTATACCCATATCCGCCCGATCCGCCCCATTGTCATCCCTACGTAAAACTAACAAATGCAATAAATAAATAAATATGGTTTATTTTCTCCCAAACCACACCTCAAGAATATTCAAAGTTTGCTTATGAGCGATGGATTTGCAAAGAGATGTATAGGTACTATGATAGTGTTGTCAACTCCTTTTGAATTTCCATTTTTTTTGGGAAGAAAAAAAATAAACCCTTGGGCAATATATATTTACCCAATTATCCCACCAGCTTTCAGAGTTTGGTATTAAAAATAATTTTGAGTAGTAAGCAACTAAACGTGTTACCCTTTTGAATCATCTATCTAATTTGATCCACCCGCACAAACTATCTACTAGACCAAAGTATAAAATAATATCTTCATCTTAATTAATTCTCCAATCTACCATACCATCCTCTTGTTTTCCCTTTTGTTAAGCCCCTATAGCTAATCCAGCTAAAAAAACGGACTTTAAGGTTGGTTCAAACAATATGGTTTAATTCCTAACCATATACAACTCCGATAGGATGTGCCATAAGAATTTCAACACTTGAGTACGCGATAATTCAAACAAATCAAGCTCAAGCCAAATACATAGAACTAATACTATTATAAAACATTGAAGAATTATCTCGAGGTGATACAAAAAGAATGATGAGACATGTAACTGTTTTGTGGTTCTTTTACTTCTTTATAGCAAAATAATCGAGTGCGAGCATGCCAGAGAGAGTTTCAATCTCCTCCCTCAGATTAACTTTGGAAAAACCAAATATAATCAGGCGATTGTGTTGTGTTGGTTCAATTACCTCAATTAAGAGGATTTTTTCTTAACAAGTGAAGAAATACAAACCAATATACTTAGGAAATCAAAGAACAACAAAGAAACAAGATACTTCGATTGATAAATCAAAGGTAAACTTACTTCGAAATTGCTTCCAACTTCAAATACAAGAACAAGAACTTCGAACAGGTGATTGTTACAAGAACAATCGAGATTGATCCTAACTACTTCCTAATCTACTTCGAACTGAGTTCGAAATCCTAAACTACTTTGCCAATGAACAAACCAAGCATCAGTTTTTTTTTTATAGCTGTTTGTTGAAGATTTGTCCGGGGGGTTTTTCACTCTTCAATTTCTTCTATTTATAGACGCTGCTTGCAGTTGAACTTCCCGCCCAATGAATTTGAACTTGGCTTGCTTCGAACTCTAACTTCTACTCTTCGAGTTGGCAGTTTCTTCCCTCTTCCACGTCTGAATTTGAATTCTTCCAATTCTTCTTCCAGAAGCTTTTATTTTGAATCTGCATAGTTACTTAAACTAACTCAAATGATTACGAGTTAAGGAAATAACTGCCTTTCAAGAAGTATTCCACGTGATCTAACCGCCATCTACTCTATTTCACAAGTTTACACGTGGAGTTTATGTGTTTAGCAGTTAACATTATGGCCTCGAAATCAGTTTCTATTTTATCCTTAACTTGTAACTGCCAATAACCGCTTTTTGATTTTGAGAAACAATACGACATCGTATTTACTCAAATGTATTCCTTTAATCCAATGTATCTTCATCAACAGGTAATTGCCAATGTTTGGCATTTTTTATTACGTGTCAATCAATTATTGGGTTTGTTAATTTTATATGTAAACATACCCCCCACATTAACATCGTTGTTCAAGGAATTTGAATAAGTGTTAATGTGTCTTTTGCCGCTTCGACTTCATATAAACTTCAAAAGAGGAAGTTATTCAGAGTGATCTTGAGCAGTTTATACGTTTCCAATGAGGAATTGATAGATAATGGGCAGTTAATCTGCACGTTCCCCATCTTCAGGAATTTGAACCAACAGAACTCCTATTGAGTCATAATTTGCTACTAGATACAGTTTAACAGGCTCTCCCTTTTTAGGTGGAACAAGAACTGGTGGATTAACCAAGTACTCCTTGATGGCCTTGAAAGCATCATCATGTTCCTGTGTCCATTCGAAGTCCTCCCCATCCTTTACTGTGGACTAGATACCCTAAAAAGTTACCTGCTGTTACTCCAAAAGCACATTTAGCAGGATTCAACTTTAGTTGATAATGTTTCATCTTTGAAAAAGCTATTTTCAAATGTTCTACATGATCATCAATCGATTTTGATTTGACAATAATGTCATCTATGTAACATTCTAGAAAACCCCCAACTATTTCATGGAAAATAGTGTTCATAGCTCTTTGATAAGTAGCACCAGCATTTTTTAGTCCAAAAGGCATTTTAACCCATTCAAAGGTTCCAAGATTGTCTGGGGCTCTAAATGCAGTTTTATGAACATCTTCTTTAGCTATACAAATTTGATTATACCCTGAATGTCCGTCCATAATAGACATGATTTTATGGCCTGCAGAACTATCCACAAGCATGTCTACTACAGGCATTGGGTATTCGTGATTTGACAATGATGTCAAAATACTTACTCTTGCAATTCCATAATACAATGCGTGGAACCTTCACCTCATGTGAGTGTGTGCAAGTGTTGGTGTAATTTTGTTTGTGTCTCTAGCGTAGTTGCTTCTCAAATAACTCGGCATGACACTGGAAGACTAATAAATGGAGAGTGGGTGTGATGAATTTTTTGAAGACTAGGGTGACCTAGTGGCTTATGGAACCTTTATAATGTGTTCTAAGAGCAATTGGGTAAAGAAAATAATGATTTTTGGAGGGACTTTGCTGCCAAATTACTTTAGTGCGTGTAGGTGTTAGTTTTAACGGAAAAAGCTAATGGTTCCAGTTTGGTCCGAAGTTGAAGGGGTGTGAGTATAAAAAAATGAAGCTGATGTGGTGTATTTCAAGATCGGGATGTGAGTAAAAAATACCCGACCAATTATTACATGGAGTATTAAACTGTAATCGTGCAAAACCGGTGAGAGTAATCTCGTCTATCTCCCTTTAACAAGTGGACCTCTGTTGTCGTGGATAACCGCCTATACCTAAAGGTCGCACGGTAATTGTACGCTAGAGACTCGTTGTTCGCACGGAACACATTTAAGGTCTAATTAGACCTAGCCACCAAACGGCGAAATGACTTTCACAATCATCGTTAAATAGCCCAAGTTTAACCCAAGCTTTTCAGGGTTGGATTTGAAAGATTTCATATCAATTTTGCATAATAGATTCAGCACACCCCTTTCCCCTGCTTCCCCCCTCCATTCCCCCCCCCCTCTTTTTCCCTTCCTTCATCCCTTCCCCTCAGTCTATATCCCTAAGCTCCTAACACTCTCTCCATCTTTTGTGCTTTTGGGTTGAGATCTATTCTCCCCCTCATTTTTGTGATGCACATCACCATTCTCGAGGCCCGGCTTCCATTGGCTTCCGTTGGAGGCGGCGGCAGACGGGTTTTGACAACAGCGAAGCGACGTCGTCAGCGGCAATGGGTAAGACCCCGGAGACGGTGGAAGTTGGATGCGGATCTAGCTTCTCTGGAACCCGATCTTGAATGGCTTTGGGTTGATCGTTGCGCTACTGTTCTTCGATTTTGGTTGTATGTTGTATTTCGTTCTTTGCTTTCCGATGGACCCAAAAAAAAAAAAAATTATACAAGGAAATATGTAAGTCGCATTGCACATATGGAACACGATTTGACCCATTTACCCAGGGCCTCAGTGGTTCTAAATCCTAAGCTTTGTTACCCATTGGTATTCTGCAGTTTTCGTAGCATCGTAAAGTAAAAAATAGACAAAAACAAAGGTTCATACTCTATGCATATTTCATTGTATATGTTACGATTCTCGGTTTTGAAAATAATATTAGAGACCAAGTGCAAGAATTTAAATAGTATAAAAAAAAAATTTGAACAGAAATAGTATCAAAATATGACTTGCTTGAATATCACATTTCTCGATAAGCATCTCTCTGGGAAAAAAAATTATAAACGGGAATTTCTTGTGTAGGTGAACCACGATCTGGTCAGCACCTCTAAATTTGCTTATCTCTTAAGCTCCAACACCTATTCGTCAATAGAATGCCAAGTCAGTGAAGTACCGCGAGCTATGATGCTCAAGAAGAATAACCAACATGCTCGCACTCTAGCTGTTTTGCCTAAAGGTAACAAGTTATTCCATTCATAATGATAAGGAAGAGTATGATAAAGAGGAGATATTGACTAAATCAAGTTGTTTCTCATTACTTCATTGTAGAACAAAATCATACATTTATAGGAAAGAAAGACTAGAATCAAGATCCTAAAAAATAGGGAACTAATTCTAATCCTAATTGATTGTTTCTGTGTGTGCTGTGTGTGGCCTAATTGATTGTTTCCGTGTATGACATGATTTCAATTGATTTGGTTTGCTTTCCCGTAGTATCCGTTAATACTCCCCCTTAAGATGGAGCATGGAGGCACGTAATGCCCAGCTTGGACATTAGGTGGCGAAAATGGTCTACCCCCAATGCCTTAGTGAAGACGTCCGCGAGTTGGTCAGTGGAAGCAATATGGTAAAGCTGAAGGAAACCTTGTTGAACCCTTTCGTGAACGAGGTGGCAGTCAATTTCAATGTGTTTGGACCGCTCATGGAATACAGGATTGCGGTCAATATGCAAGGCGGCCTGATTGTCACAGTAGAGGGTGGTTATTGGTGATGAGATACGAACCGCCAAATCAAGAAGTAATTGACGAAGCCACAATAATTCGCAAGTGGTGGAAGCCACGGCCCTATATTTGGCTTCGGCGGAGGATCGGGAGACAACACTCTGCTTCTTTGTGCGCCAAGAGATGGGGCTGCTGCCAAGAGTAATGAAATAAGCGGTAGTTAAACGTCGAGTCATAGGACAACTGGCCTAGTCCGAGTCAGTGTAACCAGTGATAGTGAGATCAGAACCGACAGATAATAGCAAGCCATGGGAGGCGGTGCCCTTGAGATAGCGAAGGATGCAAGTAGCAACATCCAAATGAGGAACCCGTGGAGTTTGCATGAACTGGCTAAGGAAATTAACGGCAAAAAACGATGTTCGGTTAGGGAATGGTGAGATAGATCAGGCGGCCAATGAGTCGACGGTAGGAACTCGGATCCGAGAGGGGCTCACCAGAATCAGCTGTGAGTTTAAGATGTTGCTCCATCGGGGTAGAGGTAGGGCGACAACCGGTTTGGCTGGCATCGGTGAGAATGTCAAGGATGTATTTACGTTGATTAATAAAAATTCCTTTGGCAGAACGAGCAACTTCGATACCCAGAAAATACTTAAGCTTCCCAAGGTCTTGAGTTGAAATTTACTTGACAATAACTCTTGTAGGTGGCGGATGGATGCTAAATCATTGCCTGTGACAAGTAAATCATCAACGTAAACTAGAACAACAAGAATGTTAGAACCAGTTTGCCGGGTAAAGAGAGAGTGATCAGCTTGGGATTGTGTAAAACTGGCGGAGAGAAGGACGGTGGACAGTTTAGAGTACCAATTTCGGGATGTCAGAAGCCCTCAATATTGTAAGTAGTGGGGCTTATCTCGTTCATTTTGACATACGCACGTGCATTATAGTGCTTTAAACTATTGATTTCGCGCAAGGTTGCTTTTTGTAGTTTCAGGAAAAAATGGAAAACTAAGGCGTGTTTTGACGCCATTGTTAAACCAACGGATGCCCGAGCACCGGAGGCCACATGGCACCCCGCCACCGAGTCTCCGGAATCAAGGAATGAAGTTTTGAACAAGACTCGGGAAGCCCAGAGGTCATGATGACAAGCCGGAAGGTCAAGGGATCAAGACATAAAAAAATTCTCAGTTTTTACACTTTCAACCGGTAGACACTTTTTGCTCTACCGGTAGAAGGGGAACAGAAGGTTTTTCAACCGGTAGAGCATTTTTGTTCTACCGGTTGAAGCTGCACTTTTTTGCAACTTTTGAGCCCAATCAAGAAATATCTTGTGGCATATTTGTAATATTCTAGCACGACTTTTGGGGCCTTTATAAGGTCCCCAACCTCAGATTTTTAGGGATTCATCATCTTCCACATTCTCTCTCTACCTCCCTTTTGTTTGCTCACTTGAGCTCCACATTCTCTCTAGATTTTAGGATTTTCTCTTTGGATTCAAGACTTTTGCCTTCACAAATGTTGTAAGTACTTCTCTTATCTATTTAGATTTCAAGTTTATTTCGTGTTTTTCAATGTTTTTAATTTCTTTGTCATTTCCTTACATGTTTCCTTTAAGTATGATTGAGTAGTTGTTTAAGGCTTGGTCATGGGGTGATTAACACCCCATGGCTTAGGTGGATCTCACTCTTCTCACATTTAATCTTAAAGTTTTGTTTGATTTTGGGTTAAACTCAATTTTATGTATCAAAACTAGGGGTTGTTAACCTTCTTGATTATGTGTAGGCAAGGACTTGATCTCTTGCTACATATGATGCTTAGAGCTATGTCACTCCAAGTGTTTGTAAAAATGCCCAAAAGGGTTTATCTCATTGTTGAACTCATTTTCTAGAATTTGTGGGTTTGTAAATGGATAGAGCACTCAAAGTTTGATCTAAACTTGGTTTTGTTAACTTCTTTGATTGGGTGTAGACAAATCATTTGGCACACACAATGCTTGGAACCATGCACTCTAAGTGTTCGATAGAATGCACAAATGAGGTTCTTTCCATTTATAAACCCCATAAATCATTTTCATTGTTAAATCTTCCGGTTGAGACATTTGGCCTTGTAACTCAACTGAGTTATCATTGAGAAAAGTGAATTTGCCTAGGTTATGGGTGTTGAAAACCCCTAGACCTCGCCTTCCTTTAATTATTGTTAAAACTTCATTTTCAATCGCATTAGAGGTAGAGAGAGAATCCCACAAACCAAACCAAACCAAGGTTGGCCGTCCTAACGCCAAAACCCCTACCGTAAAGTAAACCTTTCTCTAGCTCCGACCCTTCCATGTGGATTCGACCTCGGACTTCCGAGTTATTATGCTGCAACCGACCTAGCCCTACGCTTGGGGAGACGCTATCTACAACAAAGTTAGGTCGCAAGCAGGATGCCTATTTGAGTCCATTGAGTGATTTTTGTAACTTACAAACACATGTCTCCCCTTGTCGGCCATATCCAGGAGGGAGGGACATGTAAACATCCTCGTGGAGGTCACGATGTAAAAAAGCATTGTTGACGTCTAATTCGCGTAGGTGCCAGTTGCGAGTAGCCGCAATAGCAAGCACACAACAAACAATAACCAACTTTGCAACAGGTGCAAAAGTGTCGTGGTAGTCCAAGCCCTCGACTTGAGTGTAACCTTTAGCAACCAAGCGTGCTTTGTATCATTCTACGGAGCCATCTGCTTTCAGTTTGGTTTTAAAAACCCATTTACAGTCAATCAGTTTTTTATCAGGGGGAAGAGGGGTAAGGGTCCAAGTGTGGTTTTTGTCAAGTGCATTGAGTTATTGAGAAATGACATCACACCAGTGTTGGTGCTTGATGGCTTGACTATAGGAAGGAGGATCATGAGAATTATATAAACCCGAGAGAAAAGCAAAGTGAGAGGGAAAAAGATTTGAATAAGAAATGAACTGACTAAGGGGGTAAACCATACCTGAAGACTGAGGTGGAGTATGGGTAAAGGCCGCCGTGGCTGTAGTTGTGTGAAGGGTAGGGCATAGGTAGTCTTGAAGGTAGCGTGGTGGACGATGATTGCGGGATGGTCTGGAGGGAACCTCTGGGGGTGGTGAAGAAGGATTAGTACTAGGTGGATGAGGATTGATTGGAGCCGATGAGGTGGTGGATTGTGGGAGAGATGCTGAAGGTGTTTCAGGAGGAGGTTGGGGATTGTTGCCAGATATGGGTTGGTCTATAGGACTGAGGGGTTCAGCGGGGTAAATGTCGGTGAGGCTAGGCAACGGGTTTGCGGGAGGTGGTATGTGGCGAGGGCTCTGAACATGGAAGGGGAAAATATTCTCAAAATAAAATGACATCCCGAGAGATAAAAAATTGTCCGTGTCAAGATTAAAGAGACGATTTCCGCTGTGGCGAGGGGGATATCCCAAAAACACACAGGGAACACCGCGGGGTTGAAATTTATCTCGACCAACACAGGATGTTTGAGGATAGCACAAGCACCCAAAAACATGCAAATATTTGTAATTTGGGGTTCTACGAAAAAGCCGTTCATAAGGTGAGACATTTTTTAACGTGTGAGAGGGTGTTCAGTTAATGAGATAAACTGCCATTAAGATACATTCGCCCCAAAATTTGATGAGAAGATGGGAATGAAAACGTAAACAGCGAGCCACATTTAATATATGACGATGCTTGCTTTCAGCAACACCATTTTGTTGGGGTGTATCAACACATGTTAGTTCATGTAAAATGTCATTGTCGTGAAATAGTTTCAGAATTGGACAAGATATTAATTAAGAACCGTTGTCCGAACGAAAAGATTTAACGTTGGCATTAAATTGTGTTATGACCATGTTGAGAAAAAAATTGAATTTTGGAAAGAGCATCCGATTTGTAACTCAATAAATACACCCAAGTAGTGCGTGTGCAATCATCCACTATTGTAAGAAAATAACGAGCCCCACAAGTTGAAGGCGTATGATAGCCACCCCAAATGTTAACAAATATGCGAGAAAATGGAATATCACTTTTATTGAGAACTAAATCAAATGGTAGCCTAGTGTGCTTGCCGCGCAAACAAGCATCACAAGGACAAGTATTATTTTTAGTGCGATAACAAGAGAACGAGGTAAATTGGATGGTGAGGGATGACCTAATCTTTGGTGCCATAGATTGGAGTTATCGGTTGGAGCTGCAATGGCTGTGGAAGGTGATGTGCGAAGATAACAAGCCATTGCGTGCCTCACCCGCTCCAATCACAGTCTTCGACTTCAGGTCCTGAAAGAGGCAAAAATTAGGAAAAAAGAATACAACGCACTTAAGATCACAGGTCACGGGATAACTTTTGTATAGATAATAAATTGAAACGAAAGGTAGGGACATGTGAGACACCAAAGAGAGTAATGGAGGGGGTGACATTTATATTTCCTGTATGGGAGACAACATGGTGTGGACGGCGCCACGCGGCTCGGCCTTTTGTTTTAGGAAAATGAAAAGAAAAATGTGAGTCGCCACCTGGGATTTATTTAGAAAATGATTTTGGGTACCCGAGAAACTGTTTAAAAAAAATAAATGATGACTCTTGTGCCATTTTTGGAAAAGGATTTGATCTGCGAAAAGATTCTTGGATTCGGAAGCCAGGTTACGAACGGGGAAGGTTTATTGAAAAGCACCCCGCTCTCCCGGGAAATTCCCGGTCTCTACTAAATTTTTGTGGGATTTTGGAAAACGTTTTATTGAAGACTTTGACGAATAAACAGATAAATAATGAGAAATAACAATAAACAAAACTATAACGGAAATAAAATTAAATGGAGGGATTCAATAGCAATAATGGGAAAGTAAAGGGGTAAAAATGTAATAAACAAGTTGCAGAAAATCAGAAAACAGAACACGAACAGAGGAAAACAGGGGAAATTTTTATGCTGCCAAAGTTAGCCGCACGGCTAACCTTAGTTGGCCGTACGGTTCACTTAGATTAGCCGCACGGGTAACTTTTTGAAAGATTTTTCAAAATTTTGTTTTTCGAACAAAAACTTGTTTTTGTTTGCAAAACTTGATTTTTGTGAAAATTTCAACCACCCGAGCCTATAGATGACTATTAGAGTCACCCTGGACCCGGGAGATCCCCTAAAAAAAACCTAGGTTTGGACCCCGGTTTTAGAAGTGCAGTTGTACCTTTACAAAAACTTTTGAACAGCTTTGAGAACTTCGAATTCCTTGAACACAAACTTCGGACGGAGTATTCTTGTGTGGGTTACGGGTTACTGGAGGTGAAATTGTGAAAATAGGAAAGTGAAGAGTGGATTGCGGTATTGACGAAAGTTTCGGACGAGATTTTTCTTTTTTAGACGGAATGGTGACCAAAGATTTTTCCGGCGTGTCGGGATGGTCTGGGAGTTATTCTCTCTGTGTTGAAAAATGGGAGGGGAGGAGGCAATTTATAGACGGAAAAAGGAATAAAATCGCATACGAAATCGTTCCAAATGATGAGATGCTTCTACTGCTAGATTTTCGAAGATTTCCTGACACATAGCCGTACGGCTAAAATGGTTGACCGTGCGGCTAACATGAGTTAACCGTACGACTAAATTGTGGGAAGATGAACCGTGCGGCTGGTTTGGTAAGCTGTACGGCCATGGTATTTTTGTCCAGAAATTCTGAAGTCTAGAATGGCTGTTCCAAGGTACTGCTGAGTATTTCTTTCATCATTGGGGATATACATAGATTAAAATTGGGGTGTCTACACATGGGTAGAACCCGAGGCCGACCGAACTAGTAAAATTTTATCCGTGACTGTATATGAGTTAAAAAGGGATAGAGGGAGCGGCATGTGAGATGAGGCCCCACTATCAATAATCCAATCATGTGAAATAAAATTGGTATTACCATAAAAGAGAGCAGACGGATTATCGCAAAAATCATATGCTTGGGATGCCTCGGCAGGGCTCAAGTGAGAATTGAAATTCACGACAGATGTTTCTCCTGCATAGTTGGACTGGTTTGGACGGCGGTTGAAAAACCAATCCGGGTACCCAATGATCTTAAAGCATCCCGACTTATAATGACCTAAACGGTTGCATGAGTGCATAAGGCATTCAGATATTTGCTGGACTAAGTTGGCGGGTCAAACCGTTGGGCGTGTTGCGACTGGTGGGTTTGATTGTTGCACGTTGGGGGGTGTTGCTGTCGGGATGTCGAACTAGCATGAATGGGCTGTTGAGGTTGGGTATAAGGCTGACCCTTTGTCTGATTTTGATGGAAATAATGGGAACCTTGTGGGTTTCACTGCTGCCTGTTGATGGGTTTGGGTTCATTTTGTTGAGGCTGAATTTTCTGACTTAACATAGCTGAATCTTCTTGGATGGGTTGACTGGTGGTAACGGGTTGTGGAGTTTTGGTGTGTTCTTCTGCGATTAGTAAGCCATAGACCTTCCCAAGGTCGGGAAGTGGATCCATGGCCAGTATTTGTGTGCGGAGAACATGGTAGGGTACATTGATGCCCATCAAAAGTTGGTATACACGTGCATTCGACACCTTTTTTTGCCATGCCGCGACGGTGTTACACGTGCATTCCAGAGGTGGATCGATACTATCAAGTTGATCCCGAAGCATCTTGAAGTTGTTATAATAATTGGTAATATTAAGATTACCTTGCTCGAGATTGGAGATCTCTATTTGGATTTTGAAGATGGTCGCATGATTGCCTTGAGTGAACCTTGACTCGAGTTCACGCCACAGTTCATACGGCGTGCGACAACTTGTTAAACTTGGTGTGATTGAGTTGTCGATCACCCATGAAAGAACCATTGTTGAAACACGTTTCCAAAGGGGCTTAATATCCTCGTCTGTTGGGCACGGAAGTGAGTTGTCGATGAAGCCTGATTTATTTTTCGCACAAAGAGCCATGGTGATGGCTCGACTCCAAAAGTCATAGTTTGTGTGGGTCAAGGCAATATCTAGGGGGTTTCGGGGATGATCAGCGGAGTGTAAAAAGTAGGGAGAGGAGATGTCATAAATTAATTTCTGAATCTTCTCTTGGGCATCTGCCATGTCGGTAAAAATGGATAAAAGATTGAAGGTGTTGTGTTCCTCCAGTTTGTTTTATGCGAAAGAAGAAAAACATGGATCTTGCTCTGATACCACGATAAATAAGAGAATGGTAAAGAGGAGATATTGACTAAATCAAGTTGTTTCTCATTACTTCATTGTAGAACAGAACCATACATTTATAGGAAAGAAAGACTAGAATCAATATCCTAAAAAATAGGGAACTAATTCTAATCCTAATTGATTGTTTCCGTGTGTGGCCTAATTGATTGTTTCCGTGTGTGGCATGATTTCAATTGATTTGATTTGCTTTCCTGTAGTATCCGCTAATACATAATGCACGATGGGTGTGTATAAGAGCAAGTTAATGTGTACCATACCCGATCCCCCCCCCCCCCCTAAAAAATAATAATAATAAAATAAATAAATAAATATATATATATAAAATAAAATATTAAAATAATAATAATAATAATAATGATGATGATGATAATAATAATAATAATAATCCCCCTACCCGTTCAAGGCGGGGAATGGGTAGGATGGGATCGGATCGGGCGGCATAGCCATCCTTAGATTCAGATTCCGACAATTGTGATGTTGTGAACTCTTTGACAAAGTAAGGCGATGGTAGTAGCGGTCTATTAAATAATCAGATCGACTGTTTTTCGATAACAATATCATGCTTTGCCACTAAATAAATTATTTTTATAAAACTAAAGTTTATGATATTTGATAAACTTTTATGCAAACCTACCGATTTGAAAAGTTGCCCAAAATCGTACCAAACACCATTGAAATTTTTTAGAGAATAAAACCCTTATATGGAGAACATTGAGACCAAAAAAATTATACAAGTGTGGTAAAAATAGAGATGCAAAATTGATCCAAAACATGCACTATTCAAGGAAAACTATTGTAACACCCCGTATTTTAGTAAATGCCCATATTTCATATGGCTTATAAAATTATTCTATTTTTATTACATAAAAATAGTTCTGGTATTATTTTGGAAATCATAATATATATTTAGGTAATTTCATAAGCTAGTTCGGTATCGGAATTAGCATAGCGGAGTAGAACGGGACACGTGTCAACACTGGGAAGGATCCTTGATGCCCAAGTATGGAGTTTTCCGAAAACTAGGTGAGGTGGAGTTCTCTTATTGGGCAAGTTCCCCCCTAACATTAAATACACTGATTTGATTTTTATTTTATATTAATTTGATTTTGCTAGATACACTGGATCTTATCCTATCATGACCAAGACTTTTGTGATTCTGTCTAGTATAAATAGGCTATGCTTCCAATACCACACACATACACAGAGAGCACATGCACGGCAAAACAAAGGAAGGAGAGAGAGAGAGAGAGAGAGAGAGAGAGAGAGAGAGAGAGAGAGAGAGAGAGAGAGAGAGAGAGAGAGAGAGTTTGATCATTGAATCAATGGCTCCGATTTAAGGTAAATCGGGTGGTATACAATATGCTCCTCAAATCTTCGAAGTATTTATTATTCTTCTCATGTTGTACTTCATTTGTTGACGTCATGTTTTAATTGGATTCCATGTTATATTCATGTTAAAATTGATATTGCTCTATGTGATGTCGTGATCACGTTAAAATGCTATGAGACTATTTGGTATGTTGACCGAGTGGATCTACCAAAATCCTGACCCAGTAGCCGGGAATAAGCCAAATGGAGCTTGGCTCAGAGGTAGCCGGGAATAAAGTAAAAGGAGGTTTGGCTTAGAGGGGGTGAGGTCGTCCACCGGTCATGTACCAAAAAGGACCTAGTATGTGGTTCAATGATATGGATAGTTTTGATTGAATTCATTGATCATTTCCCTCATTTGTTGAGCAATTGTATTATGTCATATTGTATACTTTCCGCTTAATCCATTTTTCAGGATGGCTCGGAAGTGAGAAGTACGATGAGGTCGGCTATTGGGAGTCACGAGACAGAATTTATTTTTAGAGAGTTTGTAAATGAACTTAATTTGTACTTTTATTTTACGAGAAAAATCTATATTTTAAATAAAAGAAAGGTTTTTGTAACGGCTATGCATTTATTTATTTTTGATGGCTCTAAAAATCAGGGTTGTCACATCGATAATACACACACACACATATATTACAACGGAGAGCGGCTTTTGTCCCAGTCATATTTTTGCCTTAGTCATCATATTACATTTTATCCCCCCCCCTCTCTCCACGTTTCATCTACCAGCCCACCACATCAAAAAATTCAAACCTCTCCCCTCTCTCTCTCTCTCTCTCTTTCTCTCTCTCTCTCTCTCTCTCTCTCTCTCTCTCTCTCTCTCTCTCCTTTTTTCAAAATTCAAACCAAGGACCATAAAGAATGAGCACGGGCACACGTACAAACACAGGCGTCGATTGCTCAAACCGTGCCTTCAGACACGGGCATGCACTAGTATATTACAATATAGAGCAATTTTTATCTCAGTCATATTTTTTTTGCCAATCACCATCTTACATTTTAACCCTCTCTCTGCCAACTCACTCCCTCTCTCTCTGCCCTTTTTATTCACGGCCTAACACACCCAAACATTCAAATCACATTCTCTCTCGCTACCTCATATTCTTCCCTCTCTCTGAAATTCGAAGGACCATAAAAGAATGAGCACGAGCATATCCATCGGCTCAGGCATCGATTTCTCAAGCTGTGCCTTCAAGCACCAACATGCACTATTGCACTAGTATAAATCTAATAGATAAAACTATGGCATACCTTGGTGTACAAATAGAAATGTTATGTTTCACTTGTATGTGGTATACCTGGGCCCCTTTCAGTTGCACATAAATATATGGAAATGGAAGAGGAATTAAATTTCCTTGAGGTTTGTAGTTCAGTTACCAAGAAGGTTCTCAGATCTGCAATGTAAACTTTTCCACTAAAAAACAATTTATTGTAAAATAGATCAGCCAAAAAGGAATTAAATTTAATGCTATTGGAAGATTCATTTCCGAGAGAACACATAAGAAATCATTTTTTTTCCCCGTTACCTCGCAGTGTTACACTTTTTTCCCGACAATTTCTTGACAATCGAACGAAGTCTAATTGTGTAACTCCCCAATTTTCGAATGCGTTACTTAAAATTTTTCCAATGTGGCTTCATTAAACAGAGTCAAATCACTTAAATAACATTATGAAAATTTATCACTTTTATGGAAGCATTGGCTTTCAGCAATTGGTGCTAAAAACGAAAAACTCGGCCTAACTCTTTTAACTAGTCATATATATATATATATATGTAATTTTTTTCATATTGCAGTGGGAATAATGCGACCAAACAATATGAAAATAAAATTGCATGATAGAAAATTAAATCTGCACGTAAATACACTAATATTTATGATAGAAAATTAAATCTGCACATAAATACACTAATATTTATGATAGAAAATTACGCAGCGGATAGGTTAGCACGGATCCTTTTGGACACATTATCTCGTTTTCTTGACACATAGAATTAATTGTGTTTAAAGTGAAGTCAAAGTACGATATCGACACCAATACATACTTTATTATCTTTATATTTATATATATATATATATATATATATATTTTCTATTAATAGTGTGTCAATTGCAATGAGCTAATATAAAAGGTGTTCAATTGTAACTTACATGGATTGCTACGTGTTCACAATACGAGACAAACTAGTTTTTTTCAAAAACTAGTTTTTCCCAAAACAAAAACAGGTCATCATCTCACAATACATCACAAAAAAAAAAAGTGATTCGTGAACACAAAAACCAAGACAACTTTAAAACAAAACTCCCTTAGTGGAACACTTGCTATATGCAGTCAACAAAAAAGAAGACAGTGTTTAATTGACCCTCAATATATGAGAAGTTATGGAAGCCTATGGGCTGTTTTCATTTTATTGATTTGTGTGTTGATTTTTCTAAGCTATGTATTAATTTTTTTTGAATTGAGTGTTCAAATTTTAAGGTTAAATATTCAAATATTTTCGGAATAGGTGTTCAAAAAGGTTACAATAAAACAACACTAATAAAAGGGGAAAGAAATTTATGTGTTCAAATGACCGCCTTTTCAACAATGCAGAACCGCCCCTGGTCCGGGTGGGAGCCTGGGAGGCCGTGTACACAAAACTTACAGCACACGAAATCATTGGCGGTATTGCAGTACGGTACACACATGGATACTCCATCGAAACATATAGGCCATGTTTGATACAAGGTTTGGAGGGTGGGATTGGACTAATAAGGAGGTGAGACCTCTAATACTATGTTTGGTTTGAGAAATAAGCCAAGGACTAATAGTCCCATGGGCATGCCAATCCCCCAAATTGGCTGGATTCGTAATACCTGGGGGTACTTGGTATTGTTAACAACGGGATTGGGATTGAAGGATTTCTCTCCTGTGCAAACCACCAAACCCCATGATCTAATCCTATCCTAGACAAAACAAACATGTTATTAACAATCCCATGATCTAATCCTGTGTAAAAACAAACATGGGAAATGATTTGTCTCCTCATTAATAATCCCACCTTATAACCAATCCCAATCATAATCCCATCTCATTACCAATCCCCCCAAAAGGAAACCTCGTATCAAACGGGGCCATACAGTACAAAAGCCTATATGTGTACTTGCACGTCATAGTCGACGTGTTGAATACGAATACGGGATACCAGTACATACATACATAAAACTTTCGCCTAAAATTTTGAGTGTTCCATTTTCCCCCACTCCCAATTTCGTCAGGGCGGGAAGTCAGTCCAATTCACCCCTACTTATTGCCTGCCACTCTCTCTCCTCCTGCTCCTGCTCCTGCTCTCTCACTAGGGCTTCCGCAAAATTCAGTACTCCCCCGTTTGACTTTCTAGGGTTTAGGGGAAGAAGATGAGTCTCCGTAAGGGGTCCAAGGTTTGGGTCGAAGATAGGAATTTGGCTTGGGTTGCTGCTGAAGTAGTCGATTTTGTCGGCGAGCAAGTTCAGGTCGCCACTTTTACTGGGAAGAAGGTATTTTTACATCTTCTCCTTTCCTTCTGTTTGGTTTCTGAGAAAACGAGGGAAAACAGAGAGTAATAAAGCCTTTTTTTTTAGTATATGTCTCTTTGCTTCCCAGAATCTTAAATTGACTGAAATAATACCGTTAGTTACATAGATGTTCTGTTCGGTTCCGAGCAGTGTGATGCATGTTATTGTTGCGGAGTGCCTCATTTAACTTTCCAGCTTAGTTATGGGCAGCAAATCCATATAACCTGAAGCAGAAGAAAAATAATATTACTATGATAGAAGGGTTTTGAAATTTTTGGCAGGCGGTTGCCACCCGCAAGCTCCCCTCAGTCCCTTCCTGTGTGAAATGGTCCTAAAATTGAAGCAAAAGATTCAAGATTTTTGGAGCTGAATTGGAAAGAGATGGAAAGGTGGAATTAGCAGAACAATTGCTTCTGCTAGAGAGAGACTTTATTCTGTGTTAGAAACCGGTGGGCATGCAATGCGTGTGCAATTCGATGACTGTTACATAGCACTTTAGTCTCGTATTGTTCACAATACTATGGTTTGGTATTGTTTATCTTTGCATACAAAGTGCTCTCTTTTAATGGGTCCTTCATTAAGAACTTCTAGACGAACCGTTAATTCAATGGAATACCATAGCAACATTCTTTTATTGAAATTGTTATCTATGTCTTAGAACTGCCACTTTCTTCATCCACAGCAATACCACTGGTGGAATTACTAAATTTTAATTGACATTTTGTCCTATAGGTTTACTGCAAAAAATCATTGGTTATCCACTAAGAATCAAAACACTACAGAATTAACTGAAGGTTAAATGTATCAAGAGTTAGAAAATTTAAATTTGGGGTACTATGAACTTGTTGGCCAAACATGTTGATAGGAGAGTCACATGCAGATAAGACAATTGTGAACTTTGTGAAGCAATATATTAAAAAAGCGTAAAATAACAAAAACAACTGTAATAAGGGAGATGGTGATCACCTATTTAGTCCAAAGGACCCTTAAAAGGAGCTCGCTCTTTCATGTGTTTGGTCTGGAGTCAGATTGCATGGATGAGAAGAGGTGACGCCATGTCTTCCTTTGTTCTCATGTCAGAGTAATGGGCGCTATCCATTTGCCAATTAGATTCAGAAACCAAAAAACACAATTTTGAGCATGAAGCCTAAATTGCAGGCAAGTGTAATTGTGTGGCAACAGGGAAAAATATGTTCAAGACTGAAAATTGAATGAATATCGGCAATTAAGGAAGTGGGTTGTAGTGTTAATTTTTTTCTTTTTCTTTTTGGTATTTTCCCTGTTACAGTGATTGAGAGGAAGTATTAAATATGCAATTAAAATGTATTTTTCTTTTGGACAATAGGAGGAGTGGGTAAAGCGTTACTTGGGCCAGCTTCAAAGTTTGTTCATTTCAAAATGCAAATTATGGAGATGAGGGGGGGGGGGGGGAAGTGAAATAGAAACATTAGAACACTTCAACAGTGATATAAAAACATGAGGGTGTGGGTACTTTGAGTATTTGAAAATGAGTTTTATGGATTCAAGAAGAGGGAGACACCAAACTAGATTGCATTCCATATATCATAGTGTAGGCGGTAAAAGGTTAGAAGGACAATTGATCGAATCCTCACCTCTCTCCCCTTGCTGATGACTGACATTGGTAAGCTGTGAACCAACTGAGTGCTTTAACACATATAAGACTACCATACTAACTACCAAACAATTAAATGATGCCGACTTCGTTCGGCTAAGTCAGTAACTTGGCTTAGTAGTGATCTTGCGTCCTTGCAGAAGCACCTTTCAATATGACGGCTTTGATAAACTATGTGTGTAGGTTGTGACACTTCCTGCGAAGTTATTTCCGAGAGACGAAGATGCAGACCATGGTGGAGTTGATGACATGACGAAATTGACTTATCTTAATGAACCAGGAGTTCTTGACAACCTGGAGAGGAGATACGCTCTTAATGAAATATATGTAAGTGAATTGTCAATATATCTTTCTTTTTTATTTTTTATTTTTTAATTGGACTTGCATTATGATGCTACTAGGTTAGGGAAATGCTAACGGGTGCCATAGTGCACCCGTTAAGAGTAAAAAAAAGTACACTTGTACTTTAAAGTGTACTTTTTTGTACACGTGGGACCCACAAAAGTGTACTTTTTGTACCCTTAACGGGTGCACTATGGCACCCGTTAGGATGACCCTTTTTTTTGATAAGTAATAAAGTTTTATTGAAAAGGCATCAAGGGGATGCCACCCATATATAGAAGAAATTGTCTAATAAAAAAGAAAAGGAAAGATTAATAAAAAAGAAGACCTTTACCACCTCTATACTCTACACATATCCATCATATCAAAGAATTGACTTAAAGTACGATTGCATGCCATTGACTCCTAGCTAAACAAAATAGAAATCAAAAGTGATGCAAACAAATCAAATGGTCATCTTATAAGAGAGAAACTCCCAAATTGGGATACAAAGAGACTTGGCTCTCAAATATCTATTAGCAAGATATCAAAAACTAGCATATGAGACACTCACACACCTATTTATAACTCAAGACCCTACACATACTAGAGGACGCTAAAATGACACTATTACCCTTAATGCCTTTGCATCAGGACTCCCCCGCTAAAGAAAAAGTTGTCCTCAAGTTGAACAACAAGACAAACAACTAAATAAAGGAAAAAAAATGTATTTATAATACAGCTTCGAATTTGGCACATGGCTGCATTTCTTAATCAATGTCACCCTCAACACAACCAATCCTCAATATTAGCTTCTTTTTGTATACATCCACCGCGGCCATACTTAGGTGGGATTGAGCAATCTATTTGGCATGTCTTCGGAAATGCAAAACACCCTCAAACTTCAATGTTTGAGTGAAAACCATACCCAACAGATCTTCAAGCTGTCCCAAGAAGTACTTGTCCTCTTTTGGTAACTCTAGAACTTGTTCGGGCACCGCAACGATACAAACTTCAATATGTTGCTCCAAAGACCAGCCAAGAGGCATCTCATGGAAGGAATCAGGAAGCTTCAACTTTATGAAATCCTCTAGAACTGGCAGGAAATCAAAGACAACCTCTTCAGGCTTTGTTTGCACATCGAAAGCAAGATCAATTCTATTCGCTTCTTTCACTTCCTCATTTTCAATCTCATTTTCAATGTCAACAAGTCTTCCCTCATCACCATCAACGTCGAACTCTTCATTAGGATACTCGTCGAAGATAGGGACATCATAATCACCCACGTCAATATCCCCATTTGGAAACTCATCAAAGATGGGCAAATCCTCAAACTCATCTTCAATCTCAAATGCACAATCATTCCCAAGAACATCTTCAAATTCTTCAGTTGGATATTCATCAAAGATAGGAAAATCCTCGGAATAACCGAGTTCATTCATCTCTTCCAACACATCCGGAGTGAGGATCATCTCCTCCTCAAGCTCTTCCGGGTTGAAATAAGATGCAACAAGGTCATCGTCAATGTTTTCTTTCTCCTTGTAGTCAAAAGTGGACTCAAATCGAATTTGAGAATCATTCTTACATTCACTTAGAGGTAACAAGCGGTGCACCTTCTTAATCAAGGTAGCAACTATTTTCAACCATAACAATTGCACCTTATCACTCAAGAGAGCAATTTGTGTACTCAACTCTTCAATCTCATTCCTAAAATGATTTTGGATGCCAAAGTTATCGATTCCGTCACCATTATTCACCATGAATGCCCTACCTTTACCACCTCTTCTACCTTTTACCTCTGTAAGCCATATTTCAAAACCAACAATCAACTCCAACAATCAATTCAACCTCAATCAATTAGGATCCTAATCTTCAGCAAATCACTAGCAATCAACACTAACAACCCGAAACAATGACAAACCCACAACAAATTGCAGTAAAAAGAAGGCAAATTACAACAAACGAGACAAACCCAGTAGAAATGTAACCTAAAACAGTGATTCAAGCGCTGAATAGAGGGATTGAAGTTCAACCGAAGGCTATTCGAGCCTTAATAGAGTGTTTCGAACACCATAGAAGTATTTTGCAGGCATGGGTACCAGTTTCGAACCTTGAAATGATCTGATCAAGTTTGAAAATGGCTGTTCGAGCTTGAAAGAGGACTGGGTCTTCTTGAAATCCCCAAATTGAGGTCTGAAAATGGCAGATCTGGGTTTGTAACCAAGATTCTAGTGCCAAAAATGGGTACTCAAGCTCACCAACAACAATTTCGAGTTCGAAACAAGGCTGAAGGGTGTCGAAATCACCTGTTTAAGGTCCAAAAAGGGTGGATCTGGTCTCGTACTGTTGAATGAAGGTCCGAAAAGCAAGAATCAGCTCTGAAATGGTCAATACGTGGATTTTGAGGGTTGGAATCATGGTTTAGGGTCTTGGGTTGGGTAGATCTGTGGGTTTGGAGTAGTTTGGTGGCTCCGGCGAGGTTTCCTGGCGCTGACTTTTTATTATGGCGACTTTTCCGGCAAGGTTAGGTTTCCAGCAAAGTTTTAGGTGAGATGAATGGTTGGGATCGAGCCTAGATGCTCTGATACCAAATGATGCAAACAAATCAAATGGATAGATCTTATTAGAGAGAGAAACTCCCAAATTGGGAAACAAAGAGAGTAAGCTCTCAAATATCTATTGTTAATATATCAAAAACTAGCAAATGAGACACACCTATTTAGAGACTCAAGATCCTACAGATACTAAAGGACGCTAAAATGACACTATTAGTCTTAATACTACTGCATCAAAAAGACTCTTAATCTTGAACAATGGCCTATCCTCCCTGTCAAAATATCTAGATTTATCTCTCTTCAGATTGACTACATAAGGCACAAATAATCATAATCCATAGCTTCTGTCTTCTTCTACCCACCCTAGCCCCATACCATTCTTGAATAAGCTCCACCACAATCAAGGTAACTACTCATGACATGCCCCACGTGACAAGAACCGCATTCCATAGCTCCTTGGCAACCGGACAATGAATAAACAAATGCGCTGCTAACTCTCAATCTCTCTAAGCGCATGCAACACGGATTCACCATAACTATCTGACGCCACATAAGATTATTGTGTGAACCTTATCCTTTGCAGCACACCATGCAAAAAAAGAAACCTTGGCGGGCGCACGAGTACCCCAAATGGCTATCCAAGAAAATGTCATATTTTTGCTTCACCAGCCAAAACTTGGTAATAACTTTTCACCTGAAAAGCCCCATTTGCTGCCGGAACCTACCTCAACAAATCCTCCCCTCCCCCCCACGTCCCTCACAGCGTATAGTTTTCCAATGAGATCCAACAACTTCTCCAACTACCAATCTTGTACCTCCCTGTATAGCGTAACATCACACCGTATTGAATCTCCTTCCAATTTGAGATACTCTGTTGCTGCTGCGTCCCTATTTGCCACCCTCGCGTCCCCATTTGCCGCAAAATATAGAAGGTTACTCATCTCGCAACCTTACATCTCCACACCAAATATATGCTCCCAAAACTTCACCCTCTTCCCTGTACCCGCATGCGTCACCAGCGATGACCACTCACCCAACCTTCCCCATGCCTAGAACACCACTTTCCTCCACCATCTATGCCTTTCACAAGCAAATCTCCACAATCATTTCCCTAATAAACTTTGATTGAAGATAGTAAGCCTCACAGATCGGAGTACAAACTGTATCCTCAGCGTTGCATGTGTGACGACTCCTAGGTTGACAGTGCTACATAGCTCCCTACACTCTGTTTCTACCCTTTGTTCTTAGCTTTTACGAGGAAAGTAATTGCTGCTGAATTTAAGTGTCTAATTTCCTTTTGTGGCACTCCAACCACAAGGACACTTGTTAGGCTATCTTCCGACACCGGCACTGATAGACTCACGAGAATTGGGCTTGGGCCTTGGTGTCCAGACCAATTTCACTGAGATTTTATATCCCATCAAGTCCAATAGTGGAAGTGTTTTTTGTTGTTGTTTTGATTATGGTTTTATTGTCCACCATTAGCTTTAACTAGGTGGAGAGTTGTGAAGGCATACTCTCTCGGTTAGCTGCCATAAAAATGTAAATATGTGCTATCTTCTTGTTTTATCTATGGGATTTTGATTTTCTTCGTACCTTGAATTTATCATTTTTGTTCTTGGTTTACTATCCGGTTTTCTTTTAAGCTGATATTTACATGTTGGTTATGCCACGTCTTTGACAGACGTACACGGGAAGCATCTTGATTGCTGTTAACCCTTTCACAAGGCTTCCACATCTTTATAACGTGCACATGATGGAGCAGTATAAGGGAGCTCCTTTTGGTGAGCTAAGCCCGCATGTTTTTGCTGTGGCTGATGCATCTTATAGGTTTGTGAACGTTCCTCGATTTTATCAAAGTGAGGGTATACATTCAGTTAGTGGTTCAGTCTGTGCTTGTATGCAGGGCAATGATGATGGAGGGCAGAAGCCAGTCTATATTGGTTAGTGGTGAAAGTGGGGCTGGAAAGACGGAGACGACCAAATTGATTATGCAGTATCTTACTTATGTTGGTGGCCGCGCTGCTGGTGACGACAGAACTGTTGAACAACAAGTCCTTGAAGTAAGATTCCAAGTTGATCGATTAGTTATTTTTCGTTTGTGTGCATTTGTTTTATACTAGAATGCAGGTTTCCTTATACTAGAATGCAGTTTTGTGTATCTCGTACTCTTTATCTACTCAGTATGTTCATTAATTTGCACCGACAGATTAATTGACTTGGTTTTATTTGTACTTAGGCCAAGGATATTTGTTGCAAATTCTTGCTTTGCCACTTAAATTTGCATTGCTAATATTGGTTTGTTATGATTCAGTCAAATCCACTTTTGGAGGCATTTGGCAATGCAAGAACTGTTAGAAATGACAATTCAAGGTGGGTTAAAATTGTTATTGGTTTGTAGCCTTACTGTGATGATCACTCAGTGGAGCTAGTGTTTACTTCTCTCATAAACTTTGTAATTAACCCTCTCTCCGGCCGTCTTAGGATCACATGCCTATTGTTCCCCCTGTCCCGCTTTATTGGTCCGTTTGCCCGCCAAAGAATTTCCAACTTAAAAATCAAAGAGCAAAGTTTGTACTTTGCCCTTCTCTTGCGACTTAATGTAACCCCACAGACCTACAAAAAGGGACGGGGGAGTATCTATTCATACCCAATCCACTGCTTGACTTTATCTTCTTAAATTCAGTCTGATTGAGCTTGGAAATGCTTCTGATTTTTGTTTTTGTTTTACTAGCCATTGTATTAAGGAAAAACTCCACACATATCTTCAGATTTCGCATTTGGACATCTAGACCACGTAACTTGGAGAGTTGAAACCTATCAGGAATTGAAATTCTCATTTGTATATCGAGAATCATTAGAATCATCAATAGGATAATGCTTGATAAGTTTTACCAACATAGTTTTTTTTGTTGTAGTCGTTTTGGCAAGTTTGTTGAGATCCAATTTGATGCAACTGGCAAAATATCGGGTGCTGCAATTAGAACTTATCTGCTGGAAAGATCCCGTGTAGTTCAGATAGCCAATGGCGAGAGAAATTACCACTGCTTTTATCAACTGTGTGCATCTGGAGGGGTAATCTCTTTTCGCTCTTGCTCCCTAACATTACCTCTAATATTTTTTTCATACATTATCTCTGTCCAAAACTTCTCATTTTGATGCTCAATTGATGTTACTTACTAGTCTAGTCCTAATTTGCAGGTGAGACATTACTTGGCTAAAGTACACATTGCACCCATGCACTTTACACTTGGTGTCACTTTGCCCTGTACACTTCAATTTCATTTATCAAGCCATGAAATTTTCGGTCAAGTATCAATGTCCCCTTGCCGTCAAATTAGCTCTCAGTTCAGCAGTACTGGTTCAAATGATTTTGCTACGATAGAAGAATCTTTTAATATAACTATCAAAATGAAAAATTAAGGACACATTCCTTTGCACAGGAAAGGTATATGATCATTTTTTTTGTAGAAATCCACACTCCACTTGCTTACAGATGCACTCTATCCTCCAATGTGCCTTTGAAAATGTGTTGTGTATTTTGAAGCACTAAGAGACAAACTTTTGAGTGTATTAATATAGAAGCGGCATGCGGAAATTATTTTCCTTTTTCATGTGCTAACCTCTAGTCAAGAATTGGGGCCTCACAATCACCAGCCAATATACTTTTCTCTCATGCCTTTCGTCGTTCATGGTTCAAAAACTGGCCATACTTACGAACTAACTTTTTTACTTACAAAAAAAAGTGTGGCCATTTTTTTGCAAAAAAAGGTGTAAAGTGCGTCCATTTAGTACCAATTAGTGGGCGACTATCATACGGATCTAATATGTGGCAATTAAATGTCTAAATTTATTGTCCTCTGATTCAAACCCACCCCTTATAGGTTGGTTTGCTAGATTTTTGACAACTGAACCTGTCCCTAAAAAATGTATTGTAATTTTTCTTATTGTTATTTTTGTACACAATGTACATGGTTGTACTAAAAATATACTCATACTTACCAAAGTAACCTTTTATTCCACTTGAGAAAAGGTGCATGGACATTTTTTTGGAAAAATGGTGCATGGACATTTTTTGCTGAAAAAAAAAAGGTGCATGGCGACTTGGAAAAATACTTGGAACCATGTGGAGAGACAATATTCCACTTGAGAAAATGAGGTGGAAAGCCTGTCAGAAAAAGGATAATTTTGTTTTCAAATCTTTGATTCAATGAGTTCGATATGAATTTTCAAGTTTCCATGATAGTGAAATAAATTGAAGACAGCACCGTTGAACTAATATTTTCACTAACCTAAACTAACAGAATCTGATAATGAAGGTGATGTTGATACTTGACTGAAAGTGTAACGGCTTGACACGTGAAATTGATAATATAGGGGGCAAAGAACACTCGGTGTAAAGGGCAATGGTGCAAAGTGTACTCTGCCGACATTACTTTTGATATTCGTATCAGTATATTTGCCTGTTTCATGGACTTGGTTTTATTTTTTGAGATTTACATATATATCCTAATATGTGAATACTAGATACCTAGAAAGATTTAGAATTGTTCTTGGCTCAATCTGGCAGTGCTTAAAGTTTGATAGCTCCCTAAATCCTAGAGAGGGGTCGCTTTAACTTGGATAATTGGGCAAGGAAGGAGTTAAATATTGTAGCAAGAGAAAATACTGAGGTAGAAGAAGAAAAGAAAATGGCCAAGGGCGTCTCTTCCTCATAACTCGTATTTATATAAAGAGGGTGGTTATACTGAGTTGCATGAACAACAGCAGCAATTGCAGTTTCCTTTATTTTTTTGGATGGTCCTGAACCTGCAGTTTTGGTTTCTGAAATGAGCAGGGTTTGGGCAGTATGCATGGAAATTGGTTAACATACTGTCTATGAGGTACGGGGGTTTGAAGTTAAAGAGTATTTGCCCATTGGGCTTGCTAGGGGTGATCTATCAAAATGAGGCAGCAGATCTGGGGAAAAGTGTAGGATATCTTGCTAATTATGTCCTCTGCACTGAGAGGCCCTTGAGGTAACCAGCTGTCATGCCAGAGAAAAGTAGTACTGCCATTACCAATAATATGCCTTGTAAAGGGCCTAGCAATAACAATAACCCTAAGGCTTAAGATCTTCCTCCAAGTTAAGAGCAACTGGATGGAACCTTTAGACTCTGTTCGTTTTGGGTTTCCAAAACCATCCCCTCTCTCACAGTACGATCCCCAATGAGTTTTCTCTCTAATTATTACTATCATTTCTCGATCTCTCTCCACTTGTTACCCCAAAGATCTCTCTCAGTACCCAAACCAAACAAACTCTTTAAAGTCCAGAAACACTTATGCTTGATGAGATGTTTGTGATACTGATGTAGTAGTTTATGGTGTTTACTGTTTTTATCATTTTTAAACATAATTATCAAGAGTATAACTCTTTGTATCCCATTTTGGGAGTTTCTCTCACTAGAAATCTCAATGGAATATTTCGGTTGCACCATTTTGGTATCAGAGCACTGAGCTTAGATCTTGACCCTTCATCTCGCCGGAACCTCGCATGAAACCTAGACTTCGCAGGAAAACGGCGCGGGAGCTTCGCCGGAAAACACAAATCAACCAATCCAGCTCGTTTTCTGCAGATCTACCCATTTCCAACCCATTTGAACCCTAAATCGACCCATAAACTCACCAATCGACCTATTTCGAACCTGTTAAAGCCCAAATCGAACCAGTTTGATGCAGTTTCAACCATTCCCGAGCTTGAAACCCTGATTAAAGCACTTGAAACCTCTGGTCGGGCCTTGAAACCACCATCTTGACCTTCGTTTCATGATGTCGGCACTCCAAAACTGCTGTAGGGTGCTCGATTCACTCAGGTAGGACTGGGTTCTTGCTGTAGAGTATTCGAATCATACTTACATCTGTCGAAACACTGTTTACCAGCCTTGAATCACTGTTTCGACCATTGTTATGCTAGTTCCAAGCTTCGAATTGGTGATTAAGGTTCATTTCGGTGCTTGAAGTAGTGTTTCAGACCTTTGAGATCGTATACTCGCACTCAAATCAAGTTCAGAGCTCTCGAATCAGCAACCTAGGGTTCGAATCTCGCTGTTTGTACTTGACCCAGTCTCGAATTAGTGATTTCAAGCTTAACCCAGTGATTTCAGCCCTCTACAGTCCAGTCTCAGGTTCGATTTCAGTGTGTTTTGCTACTATTTACTTGGGTTTTGTGATTTTGCCTGGGTTTGTTTCTATTTACTGCTGTTTGTTGCGATTTGGTTGATGTTTGGAGTTGTTATCGGTGGTTGCTTGTGATTTGTTTGGAGTTTGGGGTTCCAATCATTTGGGTGTTGCTTAATTTGGGTTGATTTTGGTTATTGAAGTGATTGTGGGGTGTTGTGATGGCTCATAGAGGAGGTAGAGGTAGGAGAGGAGGTCGGGGAAGAGGATTTATGATGAATGATGGTGAAGAACATGCGATCGACAACCGGGACCATGAGATGGAAGAGATAAGACAACAAATTGCTAACCTAACGGCGTTGGTGCAAGGTTTACATGTATCACGCGGGGGTAGCGGAGAGTCCGAGGATTCTCATAGCCACTTTGAGAACCCTTTTGGGGAACAAAATTGGCGTAGGCCGCCTCCTAATCACATTCCTTATAAGTGGGAGAACAATATCAAGATTGAGCTTCCCAAGTTCAATGGAAGTCTCAAACCGGATGAATTTGTTGATTGGTTGAACACCGTTGAGAGAGTGTTTGATTATGGTGAAGTCTCCGAGGAGAAAAAGGTGAAGTTGGTGGCTATCCGTCTCAAAGGAAGAACCTCTGCTTGGTGGGAGCAATTGCAACTCACTAGGGAAAGGAGAGGTAAAGGGAAGATTAGAGAATGGGGGAAGATGAAGAAGTAGCTCAATGAACAATTCTTGCCCTTCAACTATATGCAAAGCCTCTACAAAAGTTTGCACAATCTTAAGCAAAGTTGAAGTGTGGACAAGTACACGGAGGAGTTCCATCAACTTGTAGCTAGAGTTGACTTGAATGAGAGTGAAGATCAACGGGTTGCAAGGTATATAAGTGGGTTGAAGCCTTCAATTCAAGATGCTTTTGACATGCAAACTTTGTGGACGGTTTCGGAGGCGTACAATCGTGCTTTGGTGGCCGAAAAACAAGAAAAGAGGAAGTTCTTGAGATCCGGGCAACAATTTCAGCAATCTCAAGGCGGTTCCATGTCGGGACAGCCCTACTACTCCTATTCTAAGGGTGGATCTTCCTCTAGTGGTGGCCAAGGTGCTTCTTCCGGGGTTGGTAATCAAAACCTGGCGGATAAAGCTACAACTCCCACTCAAAATCAGCCTCCGGTGGTTCGGGGACTAGAGGTCAATTCCAAAGTGGGGGATTCAAGTGCTTTAAGTGTGGGGAGCCGGGTCACAAGTCTTCGGATTGTCGTAGGTCTTCCGGAAGTAAAAACAAGGCGCTTTTTATGGAGGAAAGTTGTGAAGATGAGTTCCTATTTATGACAAAGCTATGTGTGAGGATATTGGAGGTGATGATGAAGAGGAAATAGGTCTTGCTTTGATGATTAAGAAGACTCTTCTTGCTCCTCAGGACGATAGCAATGAAGATTGGTTGCGTACCAACATATTCTACTCCACTTGCAACATTGGAGGTAGAGTGTGCAACATGATTATTGATAGTGGAAGTTGTGAGAACGTGGTCTCTCAAGAAGTGGTGGACAAGTTACAACTCAAAGTGGAAAAGCATCCCATCCTTACAATCTCTCTTGGTTCAAGAAGGGCAATGAGATCAAGGTGACGAAAAGGTGTTTGGTCTCTTTCTCCATTTGGCAAAAGTACTTTGATGAAGCTTGGTGTGATGTGGTTTCTATGGATACTTGTCATTTACTACTTGGTCGTTCGTGGCAATATGATAGGCAATCTGTCCATGATGGGAGGAAGAATACCTACACCGTCCTTAGGAAAAAGCGACAATTCACTTTGTTACCTATGGAGGAGAAGGTGACCACAAAGCCTCCTACTACGTTGCTTGCTTCTAAAGGATTTCTCAAGGAAAGTTATGAAACCGGGTATGTTCTAGTCTTGGTTCCTATGGCGGATTTGGGTGTGTCGGATGTTCCCAAGGCCGTCTCTAGGCTTTTAAAGGAGTATGTTGATGTGTTCCCGCAAGAGTTACCTTCCGAATTGCCTCCTTTGCGAGATATTCAACATTGTATTGACTTGGTGCCCGGGGCACCCCTTCCTAACAAGCTTGCCTATAGAATGTCTCCAAGGGAGAGGGAAGAAATCCAAAGGAAAGTAAAGGACCTTTTGGACAAGGACTGCATAAGGGCAAGCCTTAGCCCTTGTGCGGTGCCGGCTCTTTTAACTCCGAAGAAGGATGGCTCATGGAGGTTGTGTGTGGATAGTATAGCTATTAAGAAGATCACTATCAAGTACCGATTTCATATTCCAAGGTTGGACGATATGTTGGATTGCTTAGCCGGTTCCGAGGTCTTCTCCAAGATTGATCTTCGAAGTGGTTATCATCAAATTCAAGTCCGCCCCGGGGATGAATGGAAAACGGCTTTCAAGACTCCTCATGGCCTCTTTGAATGGCTTGTGATGCCCTTCGGGCTTACCAATGCTCCAAGTACCTTTATGTGGATAATGACTCAAATGCTTCAACCTCTTTTGATGCATATGTGTCGTAGTGTACTTTGATGATATTTTGGTGTATAGTCGGTGCTTTGACGATCACTTATCACACCTTTAACAAGTATTTGACATTTTAAGAAGAGAGAAGTTCTATGGAAACTTGAAGAAGTGTAGCTTTGCCGTTGATAATGTGATATTCTTGGGCTATGTTGTATCTTCTAAGGGAGTACACATGGATGAAGACAAGGTTAAAGCAATTGTGGAATGGCCTACTCCTACTAGTGTTTAAGAAGTGAGGAGTTTTCATGGGCTAGCTACTTTCTACCGGAGGTTCATTTGCAACTTTAGTAGCATCGCGGCTCCTCTTACCGATTGCCTCAGGCAAAAGGTGTTTACATGGACGCAAGAAGCCGCCGAGAGTTTCAAGTTGTTGAAGTCAAAGCTTACCGAAGTTCCTATCTTGGCCTTACCCGACTTTGACAAGACGTTTGAACTTGATTGTGATGCTTCGGAAGTGGGCATTGGTGGGGTTCTAAGCCAAGGAGGCCAACCTATTGCTTTCTTTAGCGAGAAGTTGAATGGTGCTAAGCTCAAATATTCTACTTATGACTTGGAATTCTATGCCATTGTCCAAGCCATCAAGCATTGGAGCTACTACCTTGCATACAAGGAGTTTGTTCTCAACACTGATCATGAAGTTCTTAAGTACATCAATAGCCAAGAACGCCTCAACAAGCGGCATGTTAAATGGGTAGCCTACCTACAACAATTCACATTCTCTTTGAGGCACAAGTCGGGAGTTCTCAACAAAGTGGCCGATGGCTTGAGTAGAAGAGTGGCTCTTTTGGTAGAAATGACGAATAAGGTCGTTGGATTTGGAGAATTTCGAACCTTCTATGCCGAAGATCCTTATTTTAGCAAGATTTTTGATGCTTTGCAAAGAGGTGATAGAGTTACATATCCATGCTATATGTTGAAAGATGGATTTCTTTTTGAGGGACTCAAGTTGTGTGTACCTAAATGGTCTTTGAGGGAGCAATTGTTGGCCAAAAGTCACAAGTTGGGTCATTTTGGCAAGGATAAGACTCTAGGGTTGCTTCAAGATGAATACTATTGGCCGGGAATGACTAAAGATGTGGGGAGCTATGTGCAAAGGTGCCAAATATGCCAACGAAGTAAGGGGACAACAACTAATGCGGGGTTGTATTTGCCTCTACCCGTGCCGGAAAGCCCTTGGAAATGCATAAGTATGGACTTTGTCTTGGGGCTCCCTCCCACGCAAAGGCGGAGTGATTCTATCATGGTGGTGGTGGATCGGTTCTCTAAAAGGGCTCATTTCATACCTTGTAAGAAGACTATGGATGCATCTAACATTGCCAATCTCTATTTCAAGGAGGTCTACAAGTTGCATGGCGTTCCTACTTCTATTGTCTCCGATAGAGATGCTAAGTTTCTTGCTCACTTTTGGCGGACCTTGTGGAAGAAGATTGGCACCAACTTGCACTTTAGTACCTCTTTCCAACCTCAAACCGACGGTCAAACGGAAGTGGTTAATCGGAGTCTTGGGAACTTGTTGCGGTGTTTGGTTGGTGAGCATCCGAAAAGTTGGGATGACATTCTTCCCTTGGCGGAATTTGCTTACAATTCTTCCCTAAACCGCACTATTCACACTTCCCCATTTGAATTGGTTTATGGGTTGAAACCTTCTAGCGTGGTTGATCTTGTTCCTTTGCCTACGTCTAAGAAGGAACACCCCAAGGCGGACGAAATGGCTACCTTTATGAAGAATGTTCATGCTCAAGTCAAGTCCCAAATTGAGAAGTCTAATGCGAAGTACAAGGCGGCCATTGATGCACACAAAAGGGAGGTTCTATTTAGGAAGGGGATCTTGTATGGGTTATATTGAGCAAGGAAAGGCATCCTCATGGCGCTTACATGAAGTTGAATGATCGGAAAGTGGGTCCTTGTGAAGTCTTGCGCAAGATCAATGATATTGCTTACCAAGTCCAACTACCCTCGCACTTGAACGAGAACCAACACTTTCAACGTGCAACACTTGATACCCTATTTCCCAGAGGACACTATCGTAACTTGAGGACAAGTTTCTTTTTAGTAAGGGAGTCATGATGTAGTAGTTTATGGTGTTTACTGTTATTATGTAATAGTTAGGGAGGGGTCTTTTGTCATTTTATGTCTTTTATTGTAAGGGGGTAGTATAAGTAGTGTAAGGGTTTTTCTTTTGAGTGGCTTTTTATCATTTTTAAACATAATTATCAAGAGAATAACTCTTTGTATCCCATTTTGGGAGTTTCTCTCTCTAGAAATCTCAATGGAATATTCCGGTTGCACCAGATACCAATTGACTCATACGAATTGGTTCTGAGAACATATGTGCCAAAGGTGCTTGAGGAAGGAGGCAATGTTCCACTCATTAACTCTTCTGAGGCCCAAACCTCCTTTTTTTGGCAGACAAATAGAATCCGATGCCTTTAAGCGTATGAGAGTAAGAATCAGAGCCACCCTAAAGAAAATTCCTGAAAATCTTTTGAATATGCAAGCAAACAGATTTGGAAAGGATAAAATGTGTGGTCCATTAAACTCGCATACTAAAAAGGACTGATTTGATAAGTTGCAACTGACCTGCACATGATAGAAATTTGGTGACCCAGCTTTTGACTCTGTCCAGGAGTTAAGAAATAAGCATGGTGCAATCGGACAGACTTAGCTTAGAAGGAATCAGAGGAACTCCCAAGTATCTAACTGGGAGAGTTCCAATCTGAAAACTAAGAAGAGGACACAACATCTCCTTGGAAGGCATATCAAGCCCTGATATGTAGGCCCTGCTCTTACTTTTATTAGGCTGCAAGCTTTGCCTTCTGCTGGTGGGGAGCCAGCTGTGGGTTCTATTGCCTTTTCATAGGAGATGTATTTGTTGCCCCCCCTATTTTGGTTGGCAGAATTACTGTTCTTTGACTAGATGACTTGGAACCACAATACAATACTTGTTTATGCTTGACCGTTAAATATTGCAGACTTTTGATATTCTGTCTTCATGGGCATAGGTTGCGGAGAGGTACAAGTTAGGCCACCCCAGCCACTTCCATTATTTAAATCAAAGTAAGACTTATGAGTTGGATGGAGTAAACAGTGCAGAGGAGTACATGAAGACAATAAGGGCGATGGATATTGTTGGCATTAGCCATGGAGAGCAGGTTTTAATTTTTCTTTTTTTGCATGAGGCTTAGTAATCTTGCAGCTTTCCGTTTCCTCATCACGTGTAAGATGCTGCTTTCGTGTTTTTTTGACATCTGTTCTTTTATCAGGAAGCCATATTTCGCATTTTGGCTGCCATTCTACATTTGGGAAACATAGATTTTTCTCCTGGCCAAGAGCATGACTCGTCAGTTATAAAGGATCAGAAATCTAGCTTTCATATGGAGACGGCTGCTAATCTTTTTATGTAGGTGACTTCATGAGATAGCTATAGAATGGTTTCATTCTCAACTTGACATATGTAGTTATAGAATCTGAAATTTATTTATTTTACTTCAAACTTTGTTGGGATCTCCTCTAATGATTGTGAGTGGAATTCGCTAAAAGAATCATCTGAAAGAATGGTCTGATTCTAGAGAAATTAACAGATAAGCAGGAAAGTCCGATCGGTCTTACCGGGGCCTTTTACTTGCCTTTGGACTTAACAATCTACGAAAGAGAAAGACCTATTATGAAACTAAGAGAAAAGCAAGTAGCACAATCCCCTCACCTAGGGGAAGACCCCTTCTTATTCTTGTACGTATATTAGATCTCTCTGGATTGGATCTACTAGAAGAGTAGAAGAGGAATCATTCTATTTATGCCTCTATTTATGTTTTATGCCTTTAGTGCAACAAATAGATTTGAGTTTTGTAACCTAATAGGATTGTGTTCATCCTGCGTACTATCTGCTATACACATTAATTGGTGCATCTCCTGTATAGGAATGACCCTCTAGTAGTTGCACATCGTAGTCAACGAGAATTCCTCTATTAGATGGGAGAGAGGGGGAAGAACCTATTCTATTCCTATAGTATCAAAAGCGATGCTTTGAGCTCTCTGCAACCATAAAGATTTATATATTCGCATGTACAATTTTGTTATTGTTTAAGATTGTTTGGGGCTCAGGGGCGGCTCCAGGATTTTACTTCACCAGTGACAAAGATGCAAATAATTTTTTTGAATACCACACTCTACATAAAAAAACATACTTATTTTGGTTGAAAATCTGTTGGGCCTTAGTTTATTTTGTTTTGTTGTGTTATATTATTTACTTACCCACAAATTCGAGCCAATTTCTATTTACTTTAACTATATATGAATAATCCAGTGCCGACAATAGTGAAGAAATATCAGATTACAAGTAAAAATATACAAAATTTTAGTGCATTTTTCGGACCCAGGAGGTTCACTTGAATCCCCTCAACCCCAAGTGTGGCTGCCTCTGTTGGGGCTTGGATTTAGATTTTACTTTTGATCGGCACTTCACATACGTTTTGTTATTTACAATTGTTGCTAGGCATGCCGTCAATTATGGTGTCTGGAGAATTATGTGATATTCTTAGATATGATTATGATGCACCCCCAGCAGGTTCTGGTTGATTCTGTCATGGCGCTGTAAACGTAGAAAATAGCATTGGGGAGATGATAAAAAACACTATTGTAATAATATTTATGGGGACATGGTCTTATTTATGTTGGAAGGTTTGAATAGCTTATATGATGGATCTCGGACTTACTATTTAGCTTTCTCGAGTTATAGTTTGTGGTGCTGGACACTGTAGTTGAATGTGATTTTTTAATCACAGTGGCCTAGTTAGCAGATAACGTGACAATTTCACCAGGTGTGTCCTTCAAGATAGTGGTTGAGCGTTTATTTTTCCCAATTAAGAAGCATTATTAAGATGTAAAAAAAAGTTGGGCCTTTTGAACTTTCATTAATCATATATATATACACACACACACGCACACATACATTTAGTTAAACAATCATGATCTCCTAAGGACTCCCTCACGGATCTCCTCCGTGAGGACCACCCCTTTTTTGATTTTCCGGACTAAATTTCGACGATCCGAACTGCTCAATGTGTTTAAAACATGTTTTCCAAGGCCAACGCAAGGAATCGTAGGAAAAAAAAAATACCCGAAAGGGCTTCATCCGAGCGGTTTTTCATAATAACCGTACATATGCAGTTTATCGAAAAATGCTCGAATGAAGCCTTCCGGGTATTTGTTTTTGGTGATTCCTCGCGGTAACCCTTAAAAACATGTTTTAAAACACATTGAGCGGTTCGGATCGTTGAGATTCGATCCCGATCCATAAGGTCCTCACGGAATTTTAATGAGGGAGTTCTCATTAGATCATCCTCCTTTAGTTAAAATTGTCTTTATTTTTTTTATAACTATGTTTGACCCAACATTCTGTTACAAAGAGTCACTGGGGGGCATAGCTTTTCGTTATGGTGGTATCTGTCAATCGTACTGCTATGGCCATCCATTTGAGTCCACATATTTTGATTCTTTGGATCTCTAATTTGGTATCTCATTGTTTTTTTTGTCACCATTTGTATTTTATTTCTTGCTATATTGTAAATAAAGTAAGATTTAATACTTCCATGATTTCTTAGTTTTGCTCCCTTTTTGGAAATCCAACATTTTATGTGGATTCAAAATATATGGATTCCGAAATTTGAAATCCCAATGCATTTTTTCCTTCCACTTTTGCACTTTGAATATGGGAAGGGCAAACAATGAAATGTTTGAACTTTTTCATCCTTGAAGTGATATGGACCAGAATTTTGGGACGGAGGGTGTATGTTGAGTTTCAGTTCTACTTATTTTAACCAACAGTTTCCTACAAATGTTATAATTAGTGGTAATTCATTTTGAATTCATGCATAACTGCAATACAATCTGGAAAGAGTAAAAGACTAAAGACTGTTTTTTATACAATTCTGACAATGATTGGACAATCCTATTATCAATGTCCTTTGTCACATTTGTCACATAGAGTACGGTGTACCTCTTTTCTTACTCACATCGGTATTTTTAGCACTTTATGATTCATAAAGACAATATGAACATCTTTTTTGTCTCTACTTTTCTATTATCCTCTATCGTAAGTGTATCGCTTCCATACTTGATCAACATGGCAACTTGTATGAGTCATGATTGAATAGCGTCCAACTTTGAAGAGGTGCTTGATCACTCTGTCTCACAATTTCATAGTTGGCTCATCAACTTCATCCCTTGTAAATCCGGTGTTCTTTTTATTTTTCTACTGTATATAGTAATGTTTCCTTAACTCATCATACTTTTGGGAGAGATCATGATGTTAGTAGTTTTTTTTAATCAGCAATCATAATATTAGTGGTTCATGATAAATTGGTTAGCCGGACACCCTCTCTTTCCATTCCTCAATGCAGATGCTATCTCGTTAAAGCCTGACCTAATTCATGATGTCTACTGTTCACGTGATTAATTTTGAAGTAGCTTTTTTTTTTCCCCCCTTAATCTCTTCATCCATCATTATAATGGGGCTGTAGGTTAGTTGAGTCAGACTTAGTTCTAATCAAACAGAGTTCGAGTTTCTTTTAATGAAGCTACCTTCATTTTTGTTCCCATTTACTGGAAGTTGTCAGCTTATGGTAATCACAATTACTTAGTTGTCCTTACCACCTACCACTCTTATCTTGCCCCATATGATTCAGTTTGATATCCTTGGATGCTTGAGTAAGAGTTGGACTATGGGACTTGTAGTATCAAAATGACGTACCACCAATGCTTGTACGTAACCTATTATAGAGCTTTTGAGGTTTAGGTCTCTGTTGATGGCTTTTCATTGCTGGAGGTTGTTGGGTGTTAAGCTTTTGATTGTCACAATTGGCTGGATTACTTTTTTGTTTAGGTGTGATGTAAATCTATTATTGGCGACGCTGTGCACACGTTCAATTCAAACTCGTGAAGGGATTATTATCAAAGCCCTGGATTGTAATGCTGCCGTTGCAAGTCGGGATGCTTTGGCAAAGACTGTTTATGCTCGAGTATTTGATTGGTATGCTTGCTATTAATGCCTTTCGAGTAACATTTTCCTTTGCATGATTAAATTTTTGCTTTTCCAATGAACTTCTATGGCTTCTGTGTTTCTTTCTTTCAGGCTTGTCAATAAGATCAATAGTTCTGTCGGGCAAGATAAGGATTCTCGGATACAAATTGGAGTCCTCGACATTTATGGATTTGAATGCTTCAAGATTAACAGGTGAAGTTTTTCTCCTTTTAACATATTTCGTTTTCCATGCAGTATGGCTATATTTTGTTGAGTGTTCGGCATATTTGTCTATTCATAGAGGAAGAAACTATTGACGTCTTTAGTGAATAGAAAGAGGAACAATGGCGGATAGGATAAAGAACTCAGTGGAAAAGCTCATCCCTATGCCAGGAAGTATTCAATTAGGTTTCAAAGTGCTCCATAATTAGTTGCAACAGTTTATCAACCATCTGCATTTTGTGTTCAACCCAAGATCACCCTAAAAAAGACTACAAGTCTGTACTGGTATGAATGAACCAAAACTGGAAGAACTGCCCAACTGTAGGGTCAGTAGAACACCTTGCAACCAAGGTACAAGGAAAGTCCAAATATTGACCTAGTTCACTTGGATTATTATTACTACCTCTATGTTTTACTGTTCTTGGTTATAGTGTCCCCAAATGGAACGTTAATATTTCTTATACTCCCTCTGTCCCACCCTTTAGTCTCTTTAGGGGTTCCAATTTTTGAGGAGAAATTCATCTAATGCACGCCAATGCAAATTCCATTGGCCCTAAATTCCGCTTGTATAGATATTCATAACAATTTGTATAGGATAGTTCTGGAAATCTGAAGATTTTATGCTTTGACTTTTGGATGTGGACATGCATTTGGAGCATCCCAAATCGAAAAGATGCACAAATTGTATACTTAGTCGATCCCAAGTTGATTCAATTGGTGGCTGCATATCTCCTACCTGATTGGTTCTTATGTTAATTCTACAGTTTTGAGCAATTTTGCATTAACTTTGCGAATGAAAAGCTTCAACAACATTTCAATGAGGTAGGAAAGGATGTCCCATTTTTGTTACATAGTTTTTGGATGTCTTTGCTAGTTTATTTCAATGTTTCACAGTGTCATGTTTTGTTTTGTGCTTCTTTCAGCACGTTTTTAAGATGGAGCAAGAGGAGTATCACAAAGAGGAAATTAACTGGAGCTACATTGAATTTATAGACAATCAAGATGTTCTTGATTTGATTGAGAAGGTTATCCCTCATCACACTATTTTTTCGAATAGTCTGTTGTTTCTGCCTGGCCTTTTAATTGGTGGAACGTAAATTGATCCTAGCACAGAAGACGATGACATTAAAAGTTAAAACTCCTAATGCAATTCATCAACTTTTTTTTTCTTTTCAAAAAGGAAAGAAAATAAGATTTGCATTAGATAATATTGGATTAATAATTCCTAATGCAAGTCCTTGGGACTGATCATTGCTTCTGTTTTTATTCCCCTCGTTTTGATTTCCATGAACACAATTTTTTCTTAGGTTCATGTTTCTGTTTGCAGAAGCCAATTGGAATCATTGCTCTTCTCGATGAAGCTTGGTACAATATGAGTACTCAAAGTGAATTGGTTTCTGTTGACCATTTGTTTACTTTATTATTTTGTGGCGTATTCTGATAGTTATCCCATTATTCTTTCATTTATGCAGCATGTTTCCCAAATCAACCCATGGATCATTTACGACCAAGCTGTTCCAGAATTTTCGGAGTCACCCAAGGTTGGAGAAGGCAAAATTCTCTGAAACAGATTTCACCATGTCCCACTATGCTGGCAAGGCATGTCATATGTAATAAAGTTGTTGAAAATGGAGTCAGGCTTTTGTCAAGGAATTTTGTCATCTTTATTTTTCTTTTGCCTATATTTATGCAGGTCACGTATCAGACGAATACCTTTTTGGAAAAAAATCGTGACTATGTTGTTGTTGAACATTGCAATCTGCTTTCTTCTTCGGAATGCTCCTTCATTGCTGGTCTTTTTCCTTCGTTACCTGATGAATCTTCAAGATCATCATACAAGTTCTCTTCAGTAGCCTCTAGATTCAAGGTATTTGAATCTTGCACACCAATACTTATCCTTTTCGATTTTACTGCGTAATTACTACTGTCAAATTGTCTGTGAGAAAAGAGCATCATTAGGGAATCTAAGAAGTTGATAAACCACACGTACCGACGGCGTCGGGGACGCCGTTGTGGGTCCCAAACGATCGATCCGAAATGGGGGTGATTTTGGATCGAGCTCATACAGCCGTCCGATTGCCTCAATTCCCGCGTTGGCCCACTCGGAATTCGATTTTGAGAAGGATGAACGGCTAGGATCGATCATTTGGGACCCACAACGACGTCCCCGATGCCGTCGGTACGTGGTCGGTGCACCTTTGGTCGGTGCCCATTGTTTTACCGTAAACCAAGAGACGGAAAGTTCTTGCATCAGATTCCCTTGATTTCAAATTGTCCGAGTAGATTAATCATTGATGTATTTGGGTACAATGCATGGTAGTTTGTATTGATGCTGTTAATTATGCCCCTTGGCTAAGAGGTTGCTAATTTGTTATCAACTGGGATTGGGAAGAGATTGAAAGAAGAGAATAGTTAATCTACAGGATTGTCCTTCATGAGGAAACAGCAGAACAAGGGATTATTGAAGGGCATACGTGTATGATGAAAATTCATCCAAGAGGATTGAAAATTTCAGATCCATTAGATATCTGTATCCATCATTTATCGTGTTTCTGCCTCACTCAGCCTAATCAATGTGGTATATTCTTCAACTGGAAAACTGACAACATTGAGCCCGCATCACCTATTTTATAGGCTAACGGCCAACTAACTTCCGTTTTCAACTACCGACTAACAGAAAATAGAGAAAACAAAGAACCAAGTAACGTTTAACAAAGGCCTTTAATTTCACCACTGTTTATTCTCCTGCATCAGGACTCTTCTCTGAAATGTAATTGTCCTCCAGTTGGCGTTGGACACAAATCACCTTCGTACCTTGTCACAAATGATATCTATCACGAGATCTTTCTCTTGGCTCGATCTTGAATATAATTTCCTTTTGTGTTCGTGCAATGATGATTAGGTGCAAATGAGCCACCAACTTTGCATGTGACTTGTTCGGCAAAACGTCATTCAAGCGCACCATAACACATACCCCAAAGTAATCGGATAGCCACCATCCTTAGATGATAGAGGAACCAACACTGTGTGTGGGTTGTTCAAGTGTGAAGGACCAGATGGATTCTCAGAATGAGATCTGGAAACCTTGGAAGTACCTTTGCCAGCTAGAGGAGGCTTCAATTGGTGCACCACGTCAAAACAAGGCAACAATTTGTCTTCTCGTTTACTTCAACTCGTCTCTTTACTTCTGATAAGTGTGATTCCTTTCAAGAACAAAAGTAAACTCGGCTTCATCACCTAAAATTCATGACATTCCCTTAACCCCATTCTCTGCTTGGGCCTCTTCTGCCTTTGCTTTCCGAGTAATCAACAATGTAGAATTTGGGTGATAGAGCAACCTACAACTTTGAACACACCCAAAATTGTTAATAGTCCAAAACAGTTCCACGGAGAACTCAGTGTAATAATCAAACCTGCTGACTAGAGCAATTGAACCAACCAATTTAATCAATCCTTCTAAACAATCAAACTATTCGATCTTACCAAGCAACATATTATTTGAACTAGATTGTGAATAATTCAACCATTCAGATAACTTGATGCATCGTACACAATCAAGTTCTTGATTTAGGGGCAACAGTATTTCGACCACAAGTCAATTTATCTACATACCAATGTAGTTATGTTACTTGGTCTTGGAAAACAAGTGTTGGGTGCAAGTATGTGTCTAATTGTCGAATTCATCTAATTATCATTTGAAGGGCATAAGACGAAAAAATACATGTGCTAACCACGACCAGAGCAAATGCAGACCTACTCTAGGCAACTTAACCTGAGACAGTTACCCTAGCAGAATATCACTCAGCGTAGTAGTGACCAAGAGAATCGTAGCTCCAGAGAAACACTATTGGACATGTAATGGCAAGAGGTATCGTAATGACAACAGGTAACATAGCTCCAGGTACCTTGAGTGAGCTCGACACAAGGAATTGATGGAGAAGGCATTGTATCGTAGAAAGCAGCATCTACCGCTGAGAACATCCCAGAAACAAGGGAAGATTGATGATCCAATACATTATTTGGATGCAGTGTGCCGACCACCACTCATTGGGCTAATGATGCGTGTCTGAATGACTTGTGTCAGGTCACATCAACCAATCAACAGGAACACTTTTTTTCAGAACAATCACCTGAAAATGCCCAAATTTGTACTCCAAAGAGAAATGATTACTATTTCCCCAGGTTAGCCCATGGGTGACCCGAATCAGGTTACCTCTCCATCTTGTCCTACAAATACTCTCACAGATGAAAAGAACGAGAGGAAAATTTGACATTCAGTTAGGCATTATTTTCTCTCTCTAGCAGAAATTGTTGTGGAAATTGGGGGTGCTCAAGTCTCTGTCTTTCTTTCTCTTGTTATTTTTCTCCCTCTTTTTCCCATAGAAATGGATGTTTTTTCTATGTTACTGGGTATAGTTTTAGCTCCGCGCCTCTGCTCCATTTTAATTCTGTTTGCTTTGATTTGTTTAGCATGTCCTGCTTTTGAGCTTTGAAGTATGACAAGAATTAATTGCATTGTTGCACGATCCAATCATTTCATTCTTGCTATTAGGAATTGATTGATCAACTGTTCTCTTTTTTCTTTGTAGCAACAACTGCAAGCTTTGATGGAGACCCTCAAGTCAACAGAGCCTCATTATATTCGCTGTGTGAAGCCAAACTCGCTCAATCGACCTCAAAAGTTTGAGAATGAAAGCATCTTACATCAGTTACGATGTGGGGTTAGTAGTATTGGAATTTCTAAATTTCATTTGTCTTGTTATTCAAAGAGTTACGCAGTTAAAACTTATTATTTTTCATTGTTTTCCAGTGAGTAACTGAGAATATATGGTTTGAAGTCAAAAGATAAACGTAATGACATACCCCTTAACGATTATTCAGAGCTTGAATCTTCAAGTTTACATAATTTCAAATCATACCATTCTTCCCTTGACGATTGTCCTTCATTAATGATATACCTTTAAAAATGCTAATAGAAGAAATACTTGCTGCAGAAGTCTGATAAAGTACTACTTGACCAATGGCTTTAACCTTTTCAAATAGGTTCCCTTTTTGAAAATTTTGAGTTTTGAACGAGTGAGAGACAAATGTTATGTACACCAAAGTCATCAAGAACTCTACCAGTCCAATAGGAACTTAAATATTGCACAGACAGTTTTAACGCGTGCTTTTGTCTTTTGTATTCCATTTATTTTTCTCTTTTCTGTTCTTTTTCATATGCATATAACAATTTTTTGGCCAGAAATGAATACCATTATCTTTAAGAGGCTAGTTTGCTAAGGTTGACGCTGATGAAAGCCATGACAAATTTGGATCTTTTAGAAAGTTGTTTATCATTAATATTGATCTCTCTTTGCAAACAAATCTTCTACTTTTGTGTCTATCTAGAGCATGCTAGATATAGGATTTGATTTGCAGTAAACTGAAAATAAAAGTGGATAGGTTTAAACCCTTTTGAAGAAATTCTTCTTGAAAGATACAAATCTTCTAATGGGCATGCCAGAGTATTCACACTATATGCACATTAAATTTTCCCCGGGTTTCGGCCCTCTACTATTGTGACAATTTGTCTATTTGAATTTACTGCCGTGTTTTGGTACTAAGAACTATGAGAAGAAGTGTCTTATTAATATTACATGTAGGGTCTTTTTATGATTATTATTGGGGTTTTTTCAGGGAGTGTTAGAAGCTGTTCGCATTAGTCTGGCTGGTTATCCCACTCGGAAGACATATCATGAGTTTGTGGATCGTTTTGGACTGATAGCTCTGAATATTATAGATGGAAGGTGGGTTTATTTGTATTGGTTATCCGAGGATTTGGTACTGGATTATTTGATTATTTTATTCATGTTTCGATTTCCTGTTCCTGGTTTATTTTTTCATTTGACAGTTCCATGTTACTATTTTGTTGTTTTTGCTTGGCAATAAGATTTAGGTTGACAATAGCTTAGTTCGTAGGTTGCCATTGGAAATCAGTAACTGGGATTCTGGGAATAGAACTGGTGCACAATATTTAGCGTATTCTGTGCTATGTTCCATTTTGGTTGTATACACCCATGATTAATTCATCATAAGTAATGCATTGGTCATCTTTGCATCACTATTTGCTCTCTTGTGGTGCCACCCTGCTACATAAACTTCCATGGAGCTTTTGGAACCTAGATCAGACTTGCTGATGTACAGAAAATGAGTTCCAGATGATTTTTTCCTTAATTTCATTACTTTTATGGTTGATGATTTCCCATGGTGTCTTACTGGATTGGCTTGACTCACGAGTAGTGGTCTTCCCCAGGTGATCATTTTGTATCCTGAATTTCAGTTTTTTGGTACCTTTTGAATGCTCTAGAATAGTCTCTTTCATAGTCTTATGTTATAATGTTGCACTACATTTTTAAACTTCCTACATGGTTCATAGTAGAACTAGACGTCTTGGTTTTGCATTACACGATGATACTATAGTTCACTTTGTTTTTGTTTTTGTTTTTTTGTTTTGTTTTGTTTTTTTTTTGTTTTTTTTTGTTTTGTTGCACAATCGCCACAGGGATCAATTGCTGGCCAATATGGTGACCAATTTACATGCATCCTCCATGGGATTTTCTTACATTGTACTTTAGCACATGATGAAAGAGGGGAAAAATCACATATTATAATCACCCCCTATCTTCTTAAACTTGACGCCTACATTGGTAGAGGGTAGGGTAATAAAGATGTTGCACGGTCTTGAGTAGAACTCAACACCAAAAGCTAGCTTATGAGTGAGGGTGCCCTCACACGCTTATATATTTCATATTGCTTTGGTACCAGACAATGTGGGACTTTGCTTTACACCCTCTCTCACCGTAGCGTGCTCACTCGCAGCACCTGGTGCGTGCAGGTCAGAGACACGCACCCTACCCATCTTTGGGACCCAGCTCTGATACCATGTTAAGTTTCCAACTCTCCTAAAAGCTTAAACTGATAGGAAATGGGCCCAATAATGTATATCAAGCTATCTAACACCCTCCCTCACGTGCAACCCCATCTTGCACAAGGAGATGCAAATTTTCATGGATAGAGATAAACATAATACGAAGGGTAGAAGCAGAATGCAACCGGGGAACAAATACAACCGAAAAGACTTAAGCCGAAGACCTCTCAACCATAGCTTATATACCATGTTAAGTTACCAACTCTTCTAAAAGATTAAGCTGTTAGGAATCGGGCTCAAGAATGTTTATCAAGCTATTTAACATCCTCCCTCTTGTGCAACCTGGTCTTGGGTGGAACTCAACCCCAAAAGCTAGCTGTTAGACGGTCTTGGGTAGACTCAACCCCAAAAGCTGGCTTATGAAGTGAGGGTGTTCTCATGCTTATGTATTTCATATTATTTTGGTACTCAAATGATGTGGGACGTGGGACTTCTCTTCACAAAAGAGTGGATAGGTAGAATGCTTTTATAGCTGTTGATTTTGACGAAGATGACACATGAGCGATTGTTCTTGATGGATGCACAGTAATGTAGAACATGTTTACTTCATACAAGCATAGCATTTTGGTTAGGGAACAAGCATAGCATTTTGGTGTGTGGACTAGTAGAAAGAGAAGAACGAGTAGACCAAAAGAGAAGAGAGAAAGTGGTGCTTCACCACTGTAAGCTTAGACGATTTCTGCAAAGATCGCAACCCCAATAACAAAGGCCACGGTCTCGTTTACTCAAATGTGATAAAACTCTATTGAATTTTTTTTCGAAACATCCCTTAAACTATCACTCATTTCTTTACTTCGTCCCTGAACTTTCAAAATCCTTTATGTAGTCCCTGAACTACTTACTTGAAGTGCATGTGGTCCTTTTTTTAACGGCGGTTAGTTTCATGGATGGAAAACAAGTTGTGTTCACGTCACGGGTGATCGTGGCCCCAAAATCAAGGGTAAAAATGTCACTCTCCTTGTCTTCCCTACCCATTCAACGTCGTCTCCAGAGGAAACGAATTTGTTAGAGTTTTGATTCTTTATATAAATTTTCAGATTTGACTAGTGATTATGCTTTTGTTGATCGCCCAGCTTCGTCGTAACGGTTCGCGGTTCCGTCGTAACTAGTGATCAAATTGAAGTCAAGTAGGTCAAGTGCGAGTGTTGCGGATTAACAGAGGAGTGCACGATCGCATACATCCATCGGATTCGCGAGCGGTATCAGGGGACATGGATCTGCGGGTTGTCAGAGGACATGGATCTGCGTGTTGCGGATTAACAGCGGAGGCAGTAAAGGACGAGATTGTGAGGTGCGAGAGGCTGATGTGCACAGAAGACGCCATGACTAGGCACATGAATTTTTGCAAGAAGTTCAATACGCCAGGCTGCCGGTAAACGCTGCAGTTCATGTGATTACGGCGATGCGACAGATTCTCAAGCGAAGTCTGGATTTTCCGAGGTCGATGCCGAGTAGTCCGATGAAGAAGAGCGCTGGATCCGGGATTGATCGGGCCGTTCTTGCATGGTCGGAAAGCTGTTTTGCTGCTGTCTTTGGTGGAAGAACATAATGAATGAGAGAAAAGGAAGAAAAAAAGAGCAAAAGTTTGATGCAAAGTAGTTAATAAAATTGGACAAGGAGTTTGACATTTTTACCCTTGGTTTTGGGGCCATGATCACCCGTTACGTGAACACAATTCAGTTTCCGTCCATGAAACTAACTGCTGTTAAAAAAAGGACTACATGCACTTCAAATAAGTAGTTCAGGGACTACATAAAGGATTTTGAAAGTTCAAGGACGAAATAAAAAAATGAGTGATAGATTAAGGGATGTTTTGAAAAAAAACTCTATTATATTTACTAGAAAAGTTACATCCGTGTTTGTATGCCGTGCAAGAGGCTATTTATTTATTTATGTTTTTGGTACAAGGGGCTATTCAGATTCCTAGCCAGTAAGAATGATCTATTCTTTTTGGTGGATATATCAAAGATGAAAACACCAAAACGGAGCACTGAACTATTCATGGGCTTTAAGGGCACGGTTGGTCCATCCAACTCGACCCAAGTACCGTTCAGCTCAAGCTAGCCCATTGAGTGCATATCCTTTATTGTCTGGCTGATTGTCCTTCTATGTTTAGCCGACTACATCAAGAATCATTAGGTGGGAGTTGGGACAAATCTTTTGGGAGTTTAGTATTCAAGGAGAGATACTTATCTGGATCCATCCATAGTCGCAATTTATGTCGTCTATGACAATTTGGATACTTTCATATACTTTGTGGTGAATAATTTTCATGGAGGATAATTACTTGGTTCTTACTATTATCTTGTTTGCCATTTTAGCTATGTTCCCCTTTTGATTTGTGGTGCTGTGTGTTCCTCAGCCTTCTCTTTCACTCCTCATTCACTCTCTTTCTCTCGCATGGTAACAGTTACAATGAGAAAACAACTACGGAGATGATACTAAAGAAATTAAAGCTTGAAAATTATCAGGTATTCTTCTGTGAAGTTACATTTTTAAGTTCGTATCAGAACTAGGTTTTTGACGCTTGTTTTGTACTGAGTCTCTTTTTTTTTTTTCACTTTCTTGATTTTCCATTGTAAGGTTTTTCTTTTTTTTGCATTATGCGGCAAATCATTGTATTTTTATATCTCCGGGCATTCCTTCATTACTTTTGTAGCTGGGAAAGACCAAAGTTTTTCTTAGGGCTGGTCAGATTGGAGTTTTGGACTCACAACGTGCTGAGGTTTTGGATACTGCTGCAAAGCGCATTCAGGGGCGACTGCGGACATATGTTGCACGGAGGGATTATTTGTCCACCAGGGTTGCTGCAGTTTCCCTACAAGCATGCTGCAGAGGTTTTCTTCTATTTTGTAGTTCACATTGAAGTCCTGCATAAGAATTTGTAGTTGTATTTATTTCGTTTTGGTTTTCTATTTCTTCATAGCTTGTCTCTCTCTCTCTCTCTCTTTTATTGCGAGTAAGCTGAGTGTAAGTGAAATGCGAATGTTGAGATGGATTTGTGGCAAGACTTTGTGAGATCGCAGAATGTTAATGGTAGGGGTAGCACTGATAGGAGATAAGATGAGAGAAAATAGGTTAAGTATACATAGGTGGTTTAGACATGTCTATAGTAGATCAGTCGGTGCGGTTTAGGAGTGATATGATTACGGTAGATGGTAGCACTAAAGAAAGGGGTAAACCAAAATTGACTTTAGAGGTGATAGTTCGGAAGTTTCTTAGTTTTTAGATATCACGGAAGACATTGCCTTCGATAGAGCTCAATGGAGAAAACAGATTTATGTAAGCGACGCCAATTAATTGGGACTTAAGCCTCAGTTGGGTTGGTTTGGTTTGACTGAAACTCTTCCTAAGCAACTTCTTGTACATGATTGAGCTTACAATGTAACTGCACTGTTCTCCTCCTCCTTGTCCTGCAACGTCTCTTTGCTGTTGACTGTTGTGCACTGTTCTCATACAAAAATGGCCTTTGCATTCCTCCATTTTCTTCTTTTATTTATTGTTTTCCTTGATTCAAAGATCTGTTTGCGTTGTCCGCCCCGATTTGAGAAATTTGAGAGGTCATCTTTTTATACTTGCTTTAGAAATAGGGTGATTAACCACCCACTCCTTTCTTTTAGCTGCTTAGGGCAGGATAAAGACCCTGATGAGTATTTCAACCCAAAAAGTCCTGTGCCAGGATAAAATACTCGAAGTTTCATTGTTTATAAAGTTCCCACTGTCCTGCAAATTTCAGAAGGTTGCCATTGATTATGGAACTTTCAGAATTTTCTCTCAGAAACAATTCATCGAACTATCTCCACCAGTAATTCGGTTAGGAGGGTGCTAATCTTGACATTGGTGAGCGAATACTGGAAACTGATAAGGTGGGGCTGTAGAGCTCCTTGTGCAAAAGAGGTGGTCATTTTGGCCCTGTTCGTTTTCCAGTTTTGTTTTAGTTTTAGTTTTGATGACATCATCATTTCCCTCATTTCTCTCTCTCTCTCTCCACTCATTACACCTTATAACATCATCAAAACTAAACTAAACTAAACTATCTAACCAAACACAACCTTTATGTTTTTGTGAAAGTTTGCGCAGAGTTCCTTATGAAAGCTTGCTTCAGGGATTTATTTTTTCATTTATTTGCCTGTGTACATATTAATTCCATTGTACATGTTTTTACCTCAGTGGAACTGGTTCGAGTTGAGGGAGGTGTTTCTCCTTTATGTCATTGTCTTGTTTTGCTTCAGATTCAGCATCGTGTGGCACTCTTTAAATATTTGTATGTATTCAGGTTATCTTGCGCAAAAAAGGTATTCAGAAAAACGGGAGGCTTCTTCTGCTATTTCAATACAGAAATATGTCCGCAGATGGCTGTTAGCGGGTGCCTATACAGAGCTTCGCTTTTCCACGCTACTCATACAATCCAGCATCCGTGGTTTCTTAGCTCGGCAAAGTTTTATGCACAGATATGAACATAAAGCTGCAATGTTAATTCAGGTGAACTTGATTTTGATGTCCGGAAGTTCCATGCTTTCTCACTTCCCATATGTTTCCGTGAATACACATGATTCATTTTCCTGCTTAAGAATTAAGGCCTCTCTACTGTTGTGCGCACAATGGTCCATCTTTTGTTCATTTTACATTGCCTTTAACCATGGTTTTTGTTAAAGATAAGATCTAAAAAGATAATCGTATGCCGTGCAACACCATATGTCATGTTGAATACTTGAAGAATAATCACTAGACTTCACGTTTTGCATTTCTAGGCTATGCAACCAAGATATAGATAAGAGATTCTGGTTTGTCAATGATTCCTATGCTGGAAGTTTGAATTAAACACTGCTTCTAACAAGAACAAATAGCAAGTTTGTGTTAAAGTTAGTTATGGTGAACTACAATTTAATTGATTAAAAAAAACCGCAATTTATAAAAGAATGTAGTAATAGATACAATTCCAATTAGCATGCCCTGGTTCATTTATGCAGATTTGTTCTTTTGCATTCTGCTTCCCAGTCTATATGGCATTAAATCGCACGAAAAAACAATTCATGAATTACAACATCATATGTTTATTGTTTTTGCTTGTCAGATAACTCTCTCTTTCTCTTTCATTGCTTGGAAGTGTTTTATCTGCCGTATTTGACTCCTCTATTGCCTTTTTTATCCTCTCCTGACATGGTACAATCCGTAGTCCCATTGGAGAATGTGCAAGGTCCGTTCAGCTTTCCGTTATCGCCAAGCTAATATCATAGCAATACAATGTCTTTGGAGGCAAAAATTGGCAAAAAGAGAGCTTCGGAGGCTTAAAAAGGTGAACTTTATTGTAGATGGTTTTCACTTTTAAGTCATTCTAGTCTTGTTTGTGCACAGTGATAGCAAGTTGTTCAAACCTAGTGTCAAGGGGTAGGAAAATTAGAAAGAATCTCTAACTGACCTAGGGAATGGAGGACTTATCTGGGATGTTCTTGTTCATTAGCAGAACAGTATGCATTTGTTAGTTCGTCATTTACTTATTGAAGTGGGGAGTGAGGCAGGAAGTTTTTAATCTAAATTTTCCATGATTCATGGATTTGATTGATCTTTTCCACATTGTGTGAGGCTGCGTTTCACTAACTCTTTGAATATGTGGAATACCATTGTCAGACACAACGTTTGAATGAGAATGAGGGTGTGAGATATGTTTCAGGCGTTTTTAGATGGTCATGCACACATTATGTGTGCTGTAACAAGTTTACTCCCTAACTATTCACAAGACTCATTTTATGAGTAAAGTACTTGGTGTTAGTTCCTGACACCATTTTACCCTCTACATCGATAACGAAGTATTCGAGAAATGTGAATCTAGTTTGTCTATGGTAGGAAACAAACTCCCATTTCTTTTTTCTTCTTCGAAATAGATTAGTATTTTGTTGCCATTAGCCATTGAGAGATTCCACACGTTTACGGTGAAGTCACAAACCAACTAAATTAACTTGAACCACTGCCCAGAAAATTCTTATGAGTTTGAAATGGTATTTTGGAACTTTGTGCCATAGTACTGGCCCTTTTGGTTTCTCAATTATTTTCCTGAACACTGAACATTGTAATGTGACCATGTATATGTTCTCTCTGTAAAATGAGATAATAAATTTCGTGATTCTGTTCTTTTTTGCAACCAATAAAAGAACTGATTGAGATCTTTTGATTGGTGGAAAAAGTTTCAAGAAAATCATAGGTAAACAAAATGGACATGGGGACTAATTTGTAGATGTAGGTAACTTTTAGAGGAGGCTTTAGTTTATGGTTTTAAGTATTAGCTACTTTTAGATTACATAAGGGTAGACATGTTGGTCTTCTGGTGACTGTGTTCGATAGCAGAGAATGGAGAGAACATTTTGGAGTAAACACCTCTTTTGCTTTTCAAGTGAGCTGTGCGCCATATACAGCGTTGATCACGAATTAGTTTTATAGTTACTTCATGAAACATCTGCTTATTTTCCCGTGGTGTAAATCCTTTTGTATTATTGGTTGTGGTATCACCTTCATTACTCGTGTATTATCTACAGGAGGCTAATGAGACAGGTGCCTTGCGTTTGGCAAAGACTAAACTTGAGAAGCAGTTAGAAGATATCACATGGCGGTTTCAGCTGGAAAAAAAATTACGGGTAGGTGACATTGAAATTCTTTTGATTTTGTTCAATTTCACTTGAGTTTTCTGTATCCTTCCTGTATGTTTTGTTCCTCGTTGTTTGCAAAATGTTTATTTTATTGTAATGTTCAAGTGGCTACCCACGGCTCCATTGTGTAATGGTTATATTCTGGGATTCAGGTGTCTAATGAAGAGGCTAAATCACTTGAAATTTCAAAACTTCTGAAGACTGTGGAATCTTTGAGACTTGGTTTAGATGCAGCTAAAATGGCCACAGTCAATGAGTGCAACAAGAATGCAGTCCTGCAAAAGCAATTGGACTTGTCGATGAAGGAGAAATCTGCTATGGAAGGAGAGATGGTTGTTGTGGCAGAACTAAGAAATGAAAATGCTATTCTGAAGGTGATTTGACATGATTGCACTCTTCATATCTTTGTATTATATGTGATTTTTTAATTCTTGTGTTGATGGCAACCAACTAGAAGACCTATATTGCTATCTAGTGCAAGTTCCAAAGAATGTGACCTTGTTTTATATTTTTATATCCATGTCTAAATGATATTTCTAGGAATGGATGGCATATTTACAATGAACTCGGATGTTTGCCTTCCGCTGTGATGGTAATTTATTTGTACAATGTTTGAGTTTGGCATCAGAACTCCGATGTTCTGTGTTCTTGGTCCCACTCAGGGGCAGGTTTATCAATTTGGCATATTTGATAGGCTTTCATGTTCTTGTAAATCTAGGCAAGCAACTCTATAACCTCTTTTGTTTGATTCGATTTTTTCCTTTTTATTTATTTTGCCAGTCCATCAAACACAACCAGATTGATTCTTTCCTGGCAGTTGACGTTTGTTACAAGTAATAGCATCTACCCCTATAAATCAACATGGAAAAGAAGTATGCATTAGCACAAAGGATGACCACTGAATTTCTGATTAAGTTTTGTTGATGGATTGATCTTTCTAGTTTAGCATCATGCAAAAGCCTTCTTGGAAGTTGGTCTTCGCAAGAGTTTTTATGCAGCATGTTTTTCAGTCTTTTTCACTACCGTTTCATGTTCAATGGCTGAACTTGACTGTTGGGAATTGGTTTTTGGTTACTTTGCAGAATTCCGTTAATGCTTTGGAGAAAAGAAATTCAATTCTTGACCAGGAGCTTGTGAAGGCTAAAGAATGTACAAATGATACGATGAAAAAGTTATGGGAAGTTGAAAAAACATGTTCACAGCTGCAGCAGAAGTTACAAAGGTATTCTTTCACTGCTTAAAGATACGTGCTGTTAAGTAGCTTGTTATTTCTTTCCCTTAAAAATAGTTCATGCTGTTGACAATTGTTCTTGTCATTATATTTATCATCTTTTTTCCTTCGAATCTTGTGGGGTGGGTTCCCATATACCTGTTTATAAATGAGGCTCTGTCGAAAGTTTATTGAGTATCATTAACCTACTGGTACAAGTACTTCCACATGTCAAAAATTGCATTGCATTCTTCTTTTCTTTCTCATGTATGTTTCAAAATTTGGCACCTCCTTTTTTTGATCCCTTCCTGAGTTGGTTTTTTTTTTTTTTTGAATTCAAGTTTTGAGGAGAAGGTTTGCAGTTTAGAGGAGGAGAATCATGTGCTACGGCAAAAAACATTGAGTGCTTCTCCAAAGAGCAACCGCCCTGGTTTTGTGAAGCCGTTTTTAGAGGTAACTTGTCATTCATTCATTTGGCCACTGTATAGTTGTCCGTCCAGCCACATGCGTGCGTCTTCGTGTGGGTGTATATGTGTCGCTCTTTGTGTCTTGGACTCTTGGTAATTATTCTTATGTAGGATCTGTTCAATTTTGTTACAATTTAATGCAAGAGCTATCCTGCTGTGCATTCTTTAACTTAGAAAGGAAAAATAGGTCATATTGGAAAAAAAACAAGGTCAGCAAAAAGAAATGCTAGATTCTCTGTGACAACTTCCTATTTTCTGCAGAAGTACACTGGTGGACTTGCCCTTCCCTATGCTGATCGGAAATCTGTATATGTAAGATTTGGCTGATACCGGTCATTGAATTACTTGGATACCATAGTTTCTTTATTGTGCTGATGTATATATATTACCTTTTGATGCAGGAAACACCCACACCTACAAAACTTATAGCACCTCTTTCACAGGGTTTATCCGACTCTCGCAGGACAAAGTTAACCACTGAAAAGCACCAGGTCTTCTTCCCTTTGTTTTATATTACAGCTTAGTACTTCTGATGCAGTCTGTTTGGTTAACAATGAATTCTTTGATGAGATCTGTATAGCATTCAAGGGCTACAAGTGAAATTGTTGTACAGGAGAACTATGAATTTCTCTCAAGCTGTATCAAAGAGGATTTGGGTTTTAAAGATGGTAAACCAGTGGCAGCTTGTGTCATATACAAATGCCTTGTTCATTGGCATGCCTTTGAGTCGGAGAGGACTTCCATTTTTGACTACATTATTGAGGGCATTAATGATGTCTTGAAGGTCATTCATCCTTTCCGATACCTCAAAAACCTATTGCACATGCTTCCTTCTTTTTGGGGTTGAACAATGTTTACTGTAGCATTTTGCTGGACTATTGGAATAGATAACAGTATTTGTCATAACTGTCTTTCAGGTGGGAGATGAGAATGTTACCTTGCCATACTGGTTGTCTAATACCTCGGCACTTCTGTGCCTTCTGCAGAGGAATTTACGCTCGAATGGGCTCTTGACAGCTGCTTCTCAACGTTCTGGAGGCCATTCTGGGCTGAATGGGCGTATTGCGCAAGTAAGTTGTGCAGTTACACAATATACCATGTAGTAATCAAGGAAAATAATTACTTCAGGTTGTTAGAAAATTTGCTCAAATGAGGAATTAAGATGGTTTGCTTATGGCGTTGGTTGGGTTGTTTGATAGGGTTAGTTAGTTTGATTGTCTTAGTGTCAGTATATCAGATCACGAGTTAAAATTTATAGAAACAAGAACGGGAAGTAAATTTTTTAAGTTTAGTAAAAACCAAAAAAAAAATTACTGCATTACGAATAGTTTAGTCACTAAGAATTATTAAAAGCTCTGCGGAAGGTTATTTAATCATACATGATATTGATTTTCATAATATCCGGTAAAAGTTACACTAATGGATAAGCCAATAACCAACTTGGATGAAGATTAAATGGCCTCCTTTTAAGTAATACCTATCTAGGCCATTCTCTACTTGTAAATAGGAGAGCAATGAAGGAAACATTAAGCTTGATAGGGAAGGTGGACTAGATATAAGAGACTTGGGAGTCGTAGGAGGGATGTTTGTGTTAAGTTACTAGTAGTCCCAAAAGCTTAAGCTGTTAGGAAATGGGTCAACAATGTATATCAAGCTATCTAACACCCTCCCTCACGTGCAACCCTGTCTTGCACGTGGAGATGCAAATTTCCATAGATAGTGTGAAACAAAATACGAAGGGGAGACGGTGATTGCAAACGGGGAACAAATGCATACATAGAGACTTGAATTGTAGACCTCTCCCAACCAGAACTTTGATACCATGTTAAGTTACTAGTAGTCCCCAAAGCTTAAACTGTTAGGAAATGGCCCAACAATGTATATCAAGCTATTTAATACTGTAGTTTGGTTACAATGATGAGAGATAATATAAAGGTTGTTCGGTTGTCTTTGTAATGCTAGATAGGGTATTTTGGGCATTTCTACACCAAAAAATAAGACATGGTGAGATTCTATTAACTTATCTTGTCAATTTAGTGGATGGAATCCAAAAGAAAGTAAGGGCGTGGAGTATAATTTCAGAAACTGAAGGGGAGGTTCATGTAATTGCAATGTTCTAAAATTCGGCCTACGCGGCGTCTAGTGATAGGTGGACACCCAATGCTTAGATTTAGGGTCTAGGTAGTAATTAGGTATTTTTACATTTGTCGACAATGAGTCACCGATCAATCAACTGGGTATATTTCGTACGGTAAAAAATTATTTTGAGATTAAATGCGTAATAATATTTTAATAATGAATAATACTGGATGTGAAATCTAATTTTTAAGAAATATAATGTATCTATTTTAATATATAAAGGGGGAGGAGCACTTTGGTGTGGACTCCTTTTGAGGCTGGCTCACAATTTTAAGTTCCCAAAATATCCCTAACAAAAATGGCTAATTTCGTACTTAAATGATGGTAAATCCTTAATCACAAGAGTAACTGCCAAATGCTTCGGGATACGTAATTGCCACAGTTTTTGCTTTTGCAGTAATCCTCCTATGAAGCGAAGTCCCACATCGCTTGGTTACCAAAGTAATATGAATATATAAGCGTGAGGGCACCCTCACTTCGTGAGCTAGCTTTTGGGGTTGAGTTCTACCCAAGACCGTGTAACATGGTATTAGAGTTGGGTACCAGAGATGGGTAGGATGCATGTCGCTGGCCTGCACGTGGCGGGTGCTGCCGAGTGAGCATGTTGTGCGTGAGAGAGGGTGTGAAGCAAAGTCCCACATGGCCTGGTTACCAAAGTAATATGAAGTATATAAGCGTGAGGGCACCCTCAGTTCATGAGTTAGCTTTTGGGGTTGAGTTCTACCCAAGACCTTGTTACACCTCCACGTCTCAATTGCATTTTCCTTTCCTTTCTATCTTCTACCATTATTCCCGCTGCTTTTCCAAACTCCATCCCTTTTTCCCTGTTCTTAACCTCCATACATCTTTACTAAACTTCATAAACCCACCCTTATTCCTTCCTACAAGCTCATCCTGGCATATCAACCGAGTTGGGGAGGACTGATCAAATTATGAGCATCGTCGAATTTGGGGAATGTTGGGCACTCAAGTGGGCATCTATCAAAATTTAATCTGGCTATATTTAGTCACCCATTTCGTGGAGAAAGGAGAACATCAAAAAGGCAAGACGACTTCTACTTTATTTGTAATTCTTTGTTTCCTTTTTGAAACCATATCATGAAAATTATCAATTCCCATGGAATTAATGTCACCAAGTCTGTACCAGAACCAGAAGGAAAAGAAGTTAAAAACAAATATGATATATTATGATTTGCCACTGTATTTTCATCTATTCTAATATCCATTCTAATATATTAAGGGAGGGAGAACAACATTTTTTTATTATAATATATAAAACATATAACTGGAGAACACCATTTTGGAGTATGTCGTCGTGTTAATTTTGTTTATCTCTAAAATGTCCAACTAAATTACCTTTAATCCCTTTTCAAATTTGTTCAATTGAGGTTGTCATTATTAGGGATGGCAATGGGGCGGGGCGGGGGCGGGTTTTTGTCATACCTGACCCCGACCCGCCCCGTTCCCGCCCCGCTTCGTAAGAAATTTTAAAAATTTGTTAATCTAAAAGCAAAATAAAAGAAAATACATATAAATAAAGTGATATTTTAGTGTAATGGTTAAAATATTAAGGTAAGAATGAAAGTTTTTTAGTAGAATGATAATAAAATTAGGAAAAAAATATAATATCTTTAGTATAATGATAATTGGATTAAAATAAAAGTATAATTTTATATGTAATTATATTTCGGGGCGGGTAACGGGGCGGGGTAATGTAAACCCGACCCCGGACGGGGTTTTTTTTAATTTTCCCCGGTACCCGCCCCGGTACCCGAAAATTCGACAAAAAACCCGCCCTAATCGGGGCGGGGCGGGGCATTTTGCCATCCCTAGTCATTATATGTTTGGATTGAGCAGAGAATGAGATAGGAGGGGGGGAGGGATAAAACGGGTCACTATATTAAGAACCCATATTTGTCTATACAATGCATACATATGGGAAAATACGAATAGCTTATTTGATGTGATATTTATAAATACTGTAGTTTATTTGTCAAGAATTTAATTGACGTGGCCAAATAATTATGTCTAACAAGACATAACAAAAAGTTAAACCTTAGTAGCACGAAGCAGGTGCGCGAACGGGAGCAGGGGCGGGGGAGCGGATGATCATAAAAGTGTGGGAACGCCGTCGGGAGTGTGTAGGAAAAATTATATATATATTTTTAATATTTTTAATTTCAATAAATTAAATAATGGATTTTTTCATATAGTTTTCAAATATTTTGTAAATATTTACAATTTTAATCTGTTAAGTGATGGATATTTCATATATTTAAAATACATTGGTTCTTTTGTTTGGATGATAAAAGCCTATAAAATGTTAAAGAATCCCCTTATATTTGCCCAAATGTGCTAAGCCCACAAAGGAAAAAAAAATAGGCCCATTACCAATATGCTACTACTTTACAGCTCATTCTCAACAAAAAGAAAAAAAGAAAAAAAAAAAACAAGCAGTGTTACATCACATTTACAACTGTCACCGATCAGTTACTTCAAAAAGGCCACCGTTGGATCTTCTCTTCATCCAACGGCTTACAAAAAAGAAAAAAGAAAAGAAGAACAAAATAACCAGTCTTCAGTCATCGTCTTCCTCTCTTCCTCTCTGCTCTCTGAGTCGACTGCAGACCGCTTCTTCTTCTTCTTCGATCGCGTCTATCTTCTCTATCAAGGTATGTTCGAATCTCCTCCTCCTCCTCCTCCTCTCTTCTTCTTCTTCTTCTTCTTCTCCTCCTCCGTCGTTCCCATCTTCCTTTGGAGCGCGATCCCGTCTCATGGGTACTCGTTTCCATGGCGTTTCCGAGCAAGAAACGCGGAATCGCGTTTCTCGGGGAGGAGCGTCGCCAAGTGAGGCGTTTCCTACAACTAAGAGTTAAACCAATAAGCATTTTTCAAAATTGAACTTGCACACGCATTGCGTGTTCCCCGGCCTCTAGTACAACCCTAAATTGGAAAACAAGGACTACATACATAATGCATTATAAAATAAATACTAAGGTTTACTTTTTAATTGTTACCTATGTAGCCCTGACACTTCGTTGAAGGCAATGTACTGGTGGCAGACACAGACATGCTTTGGATGTGAAACAAGGTCCCACATCGTGACATCGCCTGGGTACCAAAGTAGTATGAAATATATAAGCGTGAGGGCACCCTTGCTTCATGAGCTAGTTTTTCGGGTTGAGTTCTACCTCATATAAGCGTGAGGGAACCCTTGCTTCATAAGCTAGTTTTTGGGGTTGAGTTTTTCCCAAGACCGTGTATCATAGTATCAAAGCTAGGTACCAAAGACGGGTAGGGTGCGTGTCTCTAGCCTGCACGCGGCAGGTGCTGCCAAGTGAGAACGTTGCGCATGTGGGAGGGTGTGAAGTGAGGCCCCAAATCCCCTAGATACCAAAGTAGTATGGGAATAGGGATGGCAATGGGTCGGTTCGGTTGGGGTATTGCCATATCCGAACCCGTTACCCGAAACTAGATGGATACCCAGAACCAAACCGAAACCCAAACGGGTAGGGAAAATTGAAACCGTAACTGAACCCATAGGGGATCGGTTCGGTTCAGATAGTCCCAGTTAAATTAGAAAACAAAATAAAAATGAAATAATTATGAATGAAGAAAATTAGTTAAACTGGAAATGCCACAGATCTGTCATTTAAAAAGGTATGCAGATACGAATCTAGATATTTTAAATGCAAAACAATATACATCTAAGTAGAAATTCAATGCATTCAAGCTATACACAGGCTAAACTTTTACATATGAAGGGTAATTTTGTAACTACACATATCCGGTTCGGTTCGATTCGGGGAATGGTTCGGTTACAGCTCAAACCAAAACCGAACCGAACCCATTTGGTTATCTCACATCCCATACCATACTCGCACCCACGGGGAATACTTCGGTTATAGTTCAGGGAAAAAAACCGGTTATGGTTCGGGTACCTATCGGTTCGGTCGAGATTGCCATCTCTAATATGGAATATATAAGAGTGAGGGCACCCTCGCTTCATGAGCTAGCTTTTGGGGTTGAGTTTTTCCAAGACCGTGTAACATGGTATCAAAGCTAGGTACAAGAGAAGTACATGGTGTGTCTCTGGCTTGTACATGGCAGGTGCTGCCAAGCAGGGACGGATCCAAGGGGGGGCATGCGGGGAACGTGCCCCCGCTGACCCCCACTTGTCAACGTAAAAAAAAAAAAAAATCTAGGAATAAGTTTCGTATATATATTTTTTGTGTCGGGTTCAGTAACAACCAGCGTGTTGCTGGTGGTAAGTCGCGTTGCCTCCAAGCAGTAGGTCGCGAGTTCGACTCCTCTCCCTTCTTTCTTAAGCCACAAAAGTAGAAATGTTATCAAATTAGAGTGATTGTTGAGGTTTGAACCCTGGACCTTTGGTTCTAAAACTAATTGCCTTCCCTCTTTGCCACTAGACCAACAACAATCTTTGTACAACAACTTGGTAGTTTTATTATATATTTTGAACCTATAATGGCAATAACAATTCCCCTAACATTTTTTTCCTGAATTTTAATTTTCTTCCTTCTTTTTAAGAAAATGATACAAAATCATGAAAAAATTGTTTAACTTAGATATTTTTTAATTATAGAGATCTTTTACAATGGTCCCTAGCCTTCAATAATTTGTTATTTGATATGAAGTTTAGAAAAGTTTAGAATCAATCTTACACGATTTCTTGTCCCTAACAAAATCGTTAACTAGGAAAAAAATTGCACGATTATAATTAATAAAATGCCCCCACTGGATTGGATTTCTGGATCCGTCCCTGCTGCCAAGTGAGCACGCTGCGCGTGGGGGAGGGTGTGAAGCGAGGTCCCAAATCACTTGGTACCAAAGTAGTATGGAATATATAAGCGTGAGGGACCCTCGCTTCATGAGCTAGCTTTTGGGGTTGAGTTCTACCCAAGATCGTGTAACATCGGACATGTGTACAAAGTGTTTCATTTATTTTTTGCGTTATTTTAAGTTGGATACTTTCACGACATGATCAGATACTTTCCAGGCACACTCAAACATGCTTTCGACACTCCATTTCAAAGTGTTCAAATTCTTTTTAGTTGAATACTATCGTTGTGGAATATGAATTTTGTGATTAAATTAAGCATGGATATTTTTTAGCGATTTTGTGTGTACTTTTTCATTAGTCTTATTAGAATATCTGTATATAACTCCCTCCGTCTCATTTTGGTGGTCCCTTGTTCCATTTTGGGACGTCCCAAAATGTAGGTTCACTTTCCAAAAATATCAATAGAAACTTGATAAAACACCATTCTTGCCCTTGTGTTTAAATAGAACTAGTACTATTTCCATCAATCAAATTTCAAATCGAAGGGCATATTTGGAAAGCGAAATACTTTTTGGAGCAATTATTATGCTTCCTTAAAAAGTTGGAATCCCCAAAAGGGACTATGAAAATGGGACAGAGGGAGTATAAAAAAAAATACGACAAAAAAGTTGATGTGTCCACCTAGCATGTCATGTCTTCTATTTTGTGGGAATTTCCGTGTCTGTCGTGTCTCATTTCCTTATTTGTGCTACAATTTACATAGTTTGTTACTCTAGTGTTAATTCATTTTTTCTTATTCTTGTGTCATTTCTAACCCCAAAATTTTTCTGGGGTTTTAAAAAAAAAAAAAGATAAACCGACTAATCTCTAGGTGCCGACTAGTCGGTCTAGGCGTCAGGCACCCATTTTTTCCGCCTGGCAATTATTAGAACATGTAATTGTTAGAAACATGAATCTAATTTACCTCTGTATCTATCGTATCTAGACAATATCCTTTGTTTTATTTACTTTCTTGTATTAGCCAATGTTTTAAAAACGGACCGAACCGTCTGGTTGCACTGGTTGGCCCGTCAACCAGGGCCTAGTCCGGTTTGGTTTAACCTTAAAACCATTCCCTTAATAGAACCGGCCTATTTTGAGGGGACCGTTCCAGTATCTCGGTTGAACCGGTAAACCGGCAAAACCGGAATGGGTTCGTAGACCAAAACCGTTTAAAAGTGTTTTACTACTGCACCTTGAAATGCAACGCATTAATGGCGTGCTGTCATGGTAAAAGTAGGTCTTCAATGAGGCTGTGGTAGGATTTAATAACAGAGGCAAAAGTTCTGTTCTTTGTGTAAAACCGATGTGGGATGGAGAATTCTATTGAACTAAACATTGCCGAGCAAGGAGCTATCATTCAACTTTTCTCCCTTCTTTCAAAGAGCAACCTTTTGACACTTTTGACACTTGACTACCAAATAAAAGACCACCAAGGCTTCTCTTTAATCAGTGTATATTATTGCACTTTAATTGTCAATTACTACAACTCTATTTAGGAGAAAAATGTTAAAGAAAAACAAAAGTTACCTACTATATACTTTGTAGAACATAGATTATGCTGAAAAATGTCAAAGAAAAACAAAAGTTACCTACTATATACTTTGTAGAACATAGATTATGCTGAAAAATGTTAAAGAAAAACAAAAGTTACCTACTATATACTTTGTAGAACATAGATTATGCTGAAAAATGTTAAAGAAAAACAGAAGTTACCTACTATTTACTTTGTAGAACTTAGATTATGCTCAACAATATTGCATAAATATCCTTTCAAAACAAACACGAGAGAAATAGATTAGAATGATGTGTAATTTTAGGAGTTTTTGATAGTTATATTTGTATATTTGATGTATATCAAATACACATATAGTAAATGTTCAATCGGTTCGACTACGGTGACCGGTCCCCCTAGTACCTATTCCGATTCGCTCACCGGTCTGGTTTTCAAAACACTGGTATTACCATATCCGTATTGGTATCCATGCTTCATAAATTACTTTCTTGCGTAAGAATGTTGACTAGTTGATTCACTTGCATCTTTGCTTCTTCGACAATTCTATTTATGAATTTTTTTTTCTCCCTTGCAAGTTGGGGTTTAAAATCTTTCGAGCTGTTCACCACAAAAACTATCAACTGTGAAGGAACTTTGGTCCTTAAGTCACCAAGTTCTGTCCAAGGACAACCAGTCAACACTACAAATAATTAGCTCTCTCTTCAGGAAGCTACTAGGCGAGTCTCTACCTTCCTGTTAGTTCAGCTTCATTCATTTTCTCCAATCTTCTTACCATTAATTGAGGGGAAATATAAGAGAATATTGACATTCAATTTTGGATTGTTGAATAAAAAGAAGGCACAATGATGGACGTGTGCCACACTTGGGATTTGTATTTTACTTCGTCAGCTGTGTTTTTTTTGTTTTACCAGCCATGTTGCATGCCACGTAGTGTTGTGCTACAAGGAACAACATATAAGTAAGATGAGTGTAGCTAAAATGAGGATCGATGTGTGGGATGAATTTGTGAGATAGAATTAGAAACGAAAATCTTCACGGGATGGTAGGGTAAAGATTAGAGAGAATAGATTTAGGTGATTTGAACATGTTTATCATAGAATGGTAGCCACGGTAGTTAGGAGGAGTGATATGGTTACGGAATTGTGGTAGAGGGTAGCATTAAGGGGAGATTTAGACCATAATTGACTCTAGAGGCGGTAGATCGGAGGGAACTTGGTTTGTGGGATATCGTGGAACAGGATGCCTTTGACAGAGCTCAATGGAGAAAATGGATTCATGTAGCCGAGCCCAATTAAGTGGGACTTGAGGCTTGGTTTAGTTTGGTAGCTATGCTTTTTGTCTCCTTAATAATTTAGTTTTCCATGTAGTCCGTTGTGCTTTTGCTGTTACCAAAATTGTTAGCTGCTAATTTGTTCGGTTTGAGATTTAGTTAATCTCTGTTCATTTCTCAGGGTCTAAAATCTCCCTTCAAGTACATTGGATTTGAGGATGGTATTTCACATGTGGAAGCAAGATATCCAGCCATACTTTTTAAACAGCAATTAACTGCTTGTGTGGAGAAGATTTTTGGTTTGATACGAGATAATTTGAAGAAAGAAATATCACCGCTGTTGGGTTTATGCATTCAGGTAAATGATTTTCTTGTCTTTATGTTAACAGGTTCCTCAGCAATAGGCTTGTTCTGATTGCTACTCTTCCATCTTCTATTTATCTTGTTGCACCTCATAATGAGGCTAAGCAATGCAATATGCTCCCTGATTCTGCTTTCTTGGGAGCTGTTTTAATAGAAAATTAGGTTTCGTTATGTGGTCATCTGTCTTGTTTGGATAAGTAGCCCAATTCCAATAATCTCAATTCTCAATTAGTTCTTTTTTCTGCATCTCCGAAGGCACCTAAGTTTCAACGAGTCCACGGTGGGAAGTCATCTAGATCACCTGGCAGTGTTCCTCAGCAGTCACCAAGTAGTCAGTGGGACAGCATCATCAGCTTTTTGGATTCTCTTATGAGTCGGCTGCGTGAGAATCATGTATGTCTGACATTATTTTCCTCTTTTTAAGTTTCATGAACAATTCTTCTATTGCTTGTTCTCCCATCTCATGCTACTTGGATAGCACATTACTTAAGTCTGGGGCACGTTTTATTCTTTAGCTGCTGATTTCTCCAGTTTTCTTATGGTTTTGTGTGATGCTTTGAGTTAAATGAATTGGCAAGTGAGCCTGAAATCATTATGCGTGTAAAGCCAACTTCTGATTTGTAGTATTTAACTTGTAGAATATATACCATTGACTGTTTTAGGATTCCGATGGTGCTTCATGTAGTCATTGTCCTTGGCCTTCAGTGCCTTGCCAGCCTCCAAAGCTTTGATTATGACTTAGTAATATATGCTTCGTTTGATTTGCTGTCTCTGCTGGATGATTTCTTGTACTTTGTATGGCTTTGTCTTCAGGATGTTATTAACTTAGATCTTCTTTCTTTTCGGTTATTGAAACAAGGCGGGAATTCGTGGTTTTATTCTTGTAGATGGTCTTATTTCAGCTATACAATTGTCATGGCCTTGGCTTTTCTCTCTTGTTATAAATGGCTATCAGAGCCACACTGGCGTTGCATGTCACTGGTGTAATAGTCGTGAATCGGAGTTCCTTCCTTGCAGTAGTTGCAGCTTTTCCTGCTCCTAAGATCTCTCAACAAACCCTCACAAACCCTAATAGCAGCCGCAGTTCTGACTGAGTTGCTCAACCCCAAATGCAAAGCCCAGATGGGACAAGCACATATCAGCACACCCCTGGTACTTGCAGACCACTGCCAACCGACGTCGGCCGTTACCAGCCGAATGCCGTAGGCCCTCGATTACATCTGCCCCGACTCAGTTTGGATCTCGCGCACACGCTGGATCCTTTTCCGACTTCTGGTGACTTTGTTGGTGCTCCGCAAAAATCTGGCAGCTCTTGTTTTGCCTTGGATCTTCTCTGTTTGAGGCTTCTTACAATCGATCTGCTATGTACATCCAGTGGTAAACTTGCCTGAACCTTGTTTGACCTTTCCGGCATCACCTGTTTAATCTCTAAATAGCTTCGTTTGAAGCTTTAGACTTTCCGTTCTGCAATATACAGTCCTTTGGCAACCCTCTCTGGATAATTGTTGATCTCTCACCTCTGTAGAGCTTCGACAACCCTTTCTGGAACCACTCCAGAGTGGCAGCTCCCAGAAATGTTTTAGACACCTCCAACACTTTGATTTGGTCCTGTTTTGGTCTATATTGTATCAAGATCAGTTTATTTTTGGTTAATGCAGCCACATTGGGACCTCCATCAGTCACTTGACGGCCCTTAGATATAGTTTTTGAAGCATCTTAGCCCTTGTTGAACTTTGATCAGATTTTTGCTACAATTGTTAAACCTTCGTTGATCAGTGACGTTACTCAAATGACCTCTCTCAATCTCTGACACAGCCTTTAGTCCTTGTGAAGCACCTTCGGAAACTGGTTTTGGCTGATTTGTATATCGCGGCAACCCCACATCTTTTTGTTAGTAATTTAGATTTTGTTAGACCAAAACCAAAAACAGGTACAAAGTGGCATGCCCCGGAAACATAAATACAAGCAATTAAACTGGTCCTAACTGCCGAAACAAACAAAGCCAGTAGCAAACCAGACCACTTAATGCATGTCTATCAAACCAAAGCAGAGAAAATACTCAATCAAGAAGAAAACTCTTGTGAAGAGATGTGCCAATCTGTACACAAGCCTATTCTGGTCATTCCTCTTGACAATCTATACACAAGCCTATTCTAGTCATTCCTCTTGACACGCCTCCAAGAACTGATGCAGCACCTTAAATCCTTCTCAATGTTAGGAATAACAGAAGCAGGACCCAGAGCTTGGTTCCTGAAGATCTTGCTCTTCCTTTCACCCCACAAGCCCTAAGCAGTTGCAGCCAATGCCAACCTATGGACTTCATGAATCATGTTTTCCCCCTTAGTGATCAGTATTGAGCCATAATGTTAGGCCTTCTGTGAACCCAAGCTTTCTCAAGAAGAATGACCACACCTGGTTACAACAAAGGGGCAGCAGATATAGAGGAGATGCTCATGATCTTATGTAGTCCTGTTGCAAAGAACACAGGTGCTATCTGCAGCAATTCCTCAACCAAGGAGCCTATGTTTGGTTGAGAACCTTACTAGGATGGTCATCCATTGCTCAATTACCCACCTAGGCACCTGATCCTTGAACTAGACAGCCTTGAACCTGTGAATAATCGGCTCATTTAACGGTGAAATTCCCAGTTGGAGTAACAGCCCAGATCACAGAATCCTGTTGATTCTCTTGCGGTACAAGCTGGAAGTTTAACAGTGAAATTCCCAGTTGGAGTAAGAACCCAGATCACAGAATCCTGTTGATTCTCTTGCGGCACAAGCTGGCTTGGAGTTTTAGCCATGATTTCCCTAGTTCTAGCATTCCTTCATCTAGGCCATCTACACGCTCCTCGTCTGCTTGTTTGAGTTATTCCGGTCTTCCATGGCTACCACTCTCTGAATTAAGCAACAAGCTTCTTATGCCACGGGTATCTAACCCACCAAGTGGATTTTTGACTCCGGTTCCTCTTTTCATATGACTCGTATAGTTGTATGTAACCTGATCTATCACTCGTTAGTCATTGCAACCCTTCCTCTTCTCCTATTAGCAGTGCCACTGAGGATGGATCCCTGATGCATGTTGTTTATCTTAGTGTTGATCTTCCCTATTCATCTCCCTTACTATCTATTCCTGATGTATTCTATGTCCCACGATTGTCGCTTACCCTGTTTCCACTTTCCGTCACTCAATTGTCAGAGTCTGGTTTTGATGTTCAGTTTTCGTCTTCTGGTTGTGTTATGCAGGATTGGAAGTCCAAAGAACAGATTGGGACTAGATGTAGAGTTGGTAATCTATATGTTTTGAAGAGCCATCACATTCCTATGGAGTCTGCTTCTATGGCCTTGTCTTCCGTTTCTTTAAAAGGGAACTCTCCTCGTTATGTTTGGCATTCTAGATTAGATCGTCTGTCTGGTGAACGGATAAAGAATTAATCTGAGGCTGTTGTTTTGGGAAATGAGTGTGTTGCTGACATCTTTGAATGCAACGGCTGAAATTTGCATGGTGTGCCTTTCCTTTTTCGAGAAGCAACTCTATTTCCACTTCTCTGTCTTCCCTTGTTCATACTGATGTTGGGACCTTCTCCTATTGCTACTTAGGGTGGATCTTTATATTGCGTGTTCATTATTGACGACTACAGCCGCTTCACTTAGGTTTATCTGACGGTTAAAACATTTCTCTTTATTACATGTGAACGGAAGTTCATGTCTCTAGTATAGGAATCCCTATCCAGTGGCAAATCAGAAGTTTTGAGCAATATTGGTGAAGAAATTGAGGGGTTGAGATGAAGATTAATAGGTCACATCGATCCTCACTGTTTGGTTTATCAGTAGTAGTAACCCTGTAAAGCTTAGCAAGGTCAGCTGAATTGTTTTTAAATCGGCCCTCATATGTGGATTTTTGGTTGATTTTGCGAGCAAACTCTCTTGTCCCTACACATGCGGTAGTAATTCATGTGTTCTTTTTGTCCTTTCTGTTGTGTTATTTTTGGCATTAAGCCCATTGATTTTTGAATTTGTAACCTTAACAATTGTGGTTCCAGGTACCTTCATTTTTTGTCCGTAAGATTGCTACCCAGGTTTTCTCTTTCATCAACATATCCCTTTTCAACAGGTACGCAGTTTAGGTCCTAGAGTTCATTGCGTTCTTCCATTGACAATGAATTTAGTCTTTGGTCTTGAGCTAAAACTTTTGCTCTCAGTCTTCTGTTGCGACGAGAATGTTGCACATTTTCAAACGGAGAATATGTGAAATCTGGTTTAGCGGAACTAGAAAAATGGATTGTTGGTGCGACTGCGGAGGTAAACTGAGTTTTCCTCTTCTGTTGGCAATCATGTACTGCAGAAATTGGAGTTTGTGTTACTGAATCAGAGTCCTTCCTAAATGCAGTTTGCAGGAACCTCATGGCACGAGCTAAATTATATTAGACAAGCTGTCGGTTTTCTGGTATGACCTACACCTGCAATGAAAAGTTTATTGATTTTGACGTTAGAGCTGGATTTATAGGCCTTGTAAATCATTTAGGTGATACATCAAAAAAGGAAAAAGTCCCTGGACGAAATAATGCAAGATCTGTGTCCAGTAAGATCTTTTGCTACTGAAATCTGGCTTTTTCTTTACCATAGATTGTCTTCAAAATTTTACTTACGTAGATCATCATATTGGGGCAGGCATTGACAGTGAGGCAAATATATCGAATAAGTACTATGTACTGGGATGACAAATATGGAACTCAGAGTGTGTCAAACGAGGCAAGTTTAAAGTTCCTTGCCTTGTTTTTGGTTATTCGATAGGATGATGCCCCATGGTTTCTGAACATTGTTTGGCTGCACAGGTAGTTGCTCAGATGAGGGAGATTTTGAATAAGGACTCTCAGAATCTAACCTCAAATTCTTTTTTGCTGGACGACGATTTGAGGTGAACTACTTAAACAGTTACACCTATCATTGCCTGGGATTGTTTTGCATAATTCATAGACTGATTGAGAATACTGTTCTATTTGTTTGTTTGGTCATTTTGTGCTATTGTGTTCAAAGAAATAATCATGGTTATTAAAGAATAGGATAGGACCATAGGAGTTTTATGTTTTGGACAACTTTGTCAATATTACATCAATAAGGATAGTGTTCGTCACGATTAACTGGTAGCAGTGTAAGTATTTGAATTTCTAAATGATGGCGAATTGGCATTCTTGTATGGATAAGAAAAATAAACAAAACAAGGTAATGCTACTTGTGCAAAGTAAAACACATCAGAATGCTATATAAACAGAATGTTCATACAAATTTATTTTTTGACCTTTTGTGGTTCTTTCATTTTTAAGTGGGCGTCCATGATTATTGATTTTGGCTATAATTTCTAAAATGTCATTGCCACATCGTTTTGGTTTTCTTATTTTCTATATGAAATTGTTATTTGTGGATCAGTTCCCATGCATGAACTACTGTTTAAAAGTGCGAATGTCGATGAACCCTCAAAACTATTCTGTTCGTAGAGCAATGTTCAGTTTTTAGATATATCTTGTCCAGATGCTTTTTCCCTCCTGCTTGGTAGTTCACATTTTGTTGGTGCCCTGTTGCAGCATTCCATTCTCTACGGAGGATATATATATGGCTCTTCCAGCAGTAGATCCTTCACTTGTTGAGCTTCCCGAGATCTTGTCTGGTTATGCTTCTGCACAGTTTCTGGTCCAGCCTTCAAAGTAAATTTGTCAGCCTTCGACTCCAAAAGCAATTGTTTCTTTCAGCAAAGCCTATGTTAAGGTGAAGAAAACATGGTTTCTACATGAGACAAATGCAGGTGTCTCTGATGCATATTTTGAAATCATGCTCATCACACAGTGAAAGATTTGACTTTGTGAACTGCTGGAATGAAATCAAATTGTCCCTTTTGCTGATAGGATTCCTAAGAAGTTGGACAGGAATCAACTAGATTTCCTCAGGGAATTACACGAGCTAGGAAGTAGTGATTGTACAGGAAGATGTATCAATTTGTTGAAAGGCCTTGAGCTCTGTATAGTATGAACCTATTTGAAATGCATTCATGTTGTATTCTACTTCTTGTTAGGCTTTCCTTGTCCTCCTTCTGGTTAGGCCTGTGTCCCCTTTCGATGTATCATATACATTGAACAATTATATAGAACATCGTGCAAATGTTTCTTGTAAATTTTGATCATCTAAAATGTTCCCCAAAACAACTATCCTTAAACATGTTCATTCGGCAGCCCACCATGGGTATTCGTGTCTCTAGTTTTTGCAGGTTGAGCTGTCTAGTTAAGAAAAAGGCACATTAAGCTTCATTATTGAGTTGGGAATTTGGGTTTATTTAATTAGTCCTGTTTTTCCTAGGATTCAGTGTTATGCACTTATGCTGCTAAGACTTTATTGTTTTTTTGGGTAAATACTAAAAGACTTTATTGTTCTTACCATTTTTTTTGGAAATCAAAGAAATTTCTAAGTAGATGAAACTTGATACTGGAAAAGGATATCTTAAAAAGAAATCATCCTGTGTCAAATGGAATTGACGTGCCAAATGGAAACGGCGGCCTTCAAATGAATTTAGTGGAAGGAACAGTATGCCACTACCATTTTTCTTATTATTATTATTATTATTTTCCCCCAAGTGATTTCTAACCATATACTATGCTAGATTATTAGGAAGATTTTAGTTCTCTCAAATTAATGTCTTTGATTTTTGAATTTTACATAATGATAAGTTATGTGAATGTGTTTGTGATCGTCTGTGTAAATGCCCTTGCTTAATTGAATAATTGTTAGCTAAGTGATACTTCTGGTAACACAACTAGTAATTACATTTTGGTTGTGACTGGGTTTATTGCTGGCCAAGTTTTGGATTAAATGGATGTTCTTTCACTTGAAAAAAGCTCAATACCACTGAGCAAAAAAAAGAAAAGAAAAAGGCTCAATACCTGATTACCATCCATTTATATCTTTATAAATGTGAGTGTGATCCACTGTGACAATTCTATTTTATAAGGACAAATGCATTTTGATCTGGTCGCAATCGGGTTCGGAATACGATGACTTTTTTTTTTTTTTTTTGGGTAAATTAGCTTGAAATAAAAAGGGGCTAACCGGATATGCAACCTACAAAGGGCATACCCCAGTGTAGGGATGGCAACGGGTAGGGTATGGATCGGGGGACCCTATTCTACCCCCAATCCCCAATTGGGAAGTTCTTCCACATCCCTACCTCCATACCCAAAAGGGATAGTAGACAATCCACCATACCCGCCTCCCATTGGGGATCGGGTATATTCGGGTAAATCTATATCCAAACTAATTGAACAAAAAAAAAAAAAGGATAAGATCTAATTTATGTGTCCTATACTAACAAAAACAACTATTTAAAATAAAATAGAATAGAAAGTTGCGAAGAAATAATAGTCTACCAAGATTGTATACAATTTTAAAAACTACCATCATTAATTTTTTTTTTTTTAACACTTAACCATTTATAGTTTTAATTCGGAACAATATATATAAATTATACCAATATCCATACTTATATATATACACACATACATATACATTATTATACTACTATATGTCTGCATATATACATACAATATTCATAAAAATGTATACAATTTGAAACGGGGCGGGTATGGGTATTCGGAGACGGGTATCACAAAATCATACCCGCTCCATTTGCAACTGGGGATTCTTTAAGTTCTACCATACCCGCTCCTATTGGATGAAAAATCGAATAATATCCGCCTCCAAATAGCCGGGGGTGGGGCGGGTATCCATCGGGTTTGGGGAAATTGCCATCTCTACCCCAGTGAGGACAGAGAGAAAATAAAAGAACAGAAAAGAAATGCAGAGAAAAATATAAATCCCAGCACAAGTCGGGATGGGACAATAATGGAAAGTGAACTATCAAAACAAAATGATTCAAGGAGTTTCTAAACCTTCTAGGAGAAGGACCAGAAACTCTTAGCATAACCATTGCTAGGACTTGTGCGGATTTGTGTGGAGGGCCTTTGGCCAACTAGTCACCTAGGTGCTGCTATAGTGACAGCATGTCCTCTCGGACAGTAGCTATGGCTCAATCGGACATTCCACAACGGGTCGGGAATCCCAAATGGTCACGCCCATGAGTGGTTGCTACGCCGGTCGCCTCTTCCCACCATTTTCCAGTTTAAAAAAAAAAAAAAAAATTTTGCAAAATAAATGACTCCATCGTTGAAATGTACCCGACCGACATAGGGCCAGAGGCATACAGTACCCAAGGCTTCTTTCAGAGACTTTGAGATCACGTTTTTGCAACGCTGTGTTAATACTCCCTCCGTTCCTAAATGTTTGTTTATTTTGGACAATTCAAAATGTTAATCTTTTTAAATAAATTTATTTTATTTGACATTATGGGCTAAATTGGAAAGAGGAAAATAAAGAAAGTATAATGATTATGTCTTAAAAAAAAAAAATTAGAACCTCAAAGCAGCCCTAACATTTTGGAATGGATCCAGTTAATATGATTCTTTGTATGGTTTAAGTAGCTTGCTAATTGTTTAATGCTGGTCACCACCCTAATGCCACCATCCAAGATCGCCGTCGCCACCAAGCGACCATCCTAATGCCACCACAGCAGTGCAACCCTCATCGAAATTAACACTACCACCACACACACGCCACCTCCTCTACCTTTACCATCAACATTCCACCACCACCACCACACCATGGCTACCACCACTATACTACCACCAGCTCTCACTACCATTGCCCAACCACCCCATCTCTCTATCATTACAATCACCACCACTTTACCGCCACAACTAGGCCACTCACTAACGTCATCACCGGCACCATTTCTACCCCCGCGATCTCTCCACCCCTATTGATCCAAAATAGAAGCGGGTATTGAACATTAGTTTGAAAGTAAGGAGTGTTAGAGTAATTTCTCTAACCAAATGGGAGGTTAGTGCATTTGTTAAAGAAAAGAAAAAAAGAAAGAAAAAAAAAGAGAAAAAAAACTCAAGGGAAGATCAGTATAATTTACCCAAATTTGAATTAAGATAATAGTAACTCCAAGTTTACCATAGACTTGAGAATATGATTGGTCCATCATGAATTTATTATGCAGAGTACTTAACATAAAAGTCAAATGGAATTAAGAAAAAACGGACAAATGCGGTACTGATGAGGGCTCTCGGCTTTCTACCGATAGCCGAATGGTCGCCTACTCGCCTACCTGAGGAAGGGAATGGCGTGCGGCACCAAAATGATTGCTTTCGATCACATCAACCAATACCAAGGAGGTGAATTGACAAGTAGCCGCACGGCATGTCCCGAATCTCACAGAGACAGCAACGACGATTTTAACCAAACTGAATGTATCCTACCCAAGGGTGGTTAGCCCATCCGCCTATAATTTCCAGAATCGAGTACTCCTCCAACATAAGGCACGTGAGAGATACCCAAGATACATTGGAAGAAAAATAACCACTTCTCCTGTCCTTTTTGTTCACTTGAGAGTTCTCAGCCGAATGTGAGTTTGTCAAACCCTTGAGTGGACACTAATTTGAGCCTTAAGTACGGCATTTTGTCTTTGTAGAGAAACATTTCATTAAGAAGATAGTCATGTCTTCCAAGCAGATATTCATGGAGTAACTCCCGCTAAAAGTAGAGGCACAAAACCATCCTCCACAAGTAGACAATCAAGTCTTCCAATCAAGCATTCAAGGAGTAACTCCCATCAACAGTAGAGGCACAAAACCAGCCTCTACGCATGAAAATGCCGAAAACAATGCATTTACACGCAATCTCTACCATGCTCTGATTATGTTGGGTATGTAATTTACCATGATTTTAAAAATGCGGATCACCAAATTTATCATGACAAAATTAACATTTATTTGAACTAGGTTTACCACGTATTGAAACTGTGTTGAGATCTATTGTATAATGACCAAAAATGATAATAAGCTACCTGCAATGATCCAATCATGCCTGGAACACAATTTAGCTTTATTCAACAAATAGGAAGATCAAACAATAGCTCCAACTTTCAAATGGGGGATCTATCGACATGAATTCCCATAGCATGAGACCCTATTAAGAATTTGTTTTGGCTGTGTCAGCAATTAGATGCTTCAAACAAAACAAGACCGAATCCTTTAAACAGATTGAAACCTAATAAACAGTTGGTCACTTTTGTTCCACCAGTTCTCCCCACACCCCTATCTTCTGGCAACACCATTACCCGGTGCAGACTTCATGTTGGTTTACAATGTTGATTTTTCAGTGCAAGAGAATTCAACTAAAACGAAGAGTTCTTCTATCTGGTTAAGAAATTTCTTCTCACTATTGCCATTGTTATTAAGCAACAAACCCTACAAAGAGAGCATCCAAATATTTCTGTAAATCATGAAACAGCGGATAAGAATTCCCAACTCAGACCATTTGGTGATGGGCATGACATTAACCAATGGAGTGTATTTTTTTTTTTTTTTTTGGTGCAATGGAACATTAACCAATATGAATAAATGTAAAAACAGAATGTACCTTGACTACTGTTATTGAACTGTCACCAATTATTCTACCCTCTTCCTTTTGCACCTCCAAAATGTAAGGACACCACTAGAGATCTGATTCATGACCAATCCCCCAAAATAAGCTGCCCATCCTGCCACTTTAATCTCATTTCTATTCTAATAACAGTTTCATAGGTATAGACACTAATAGCATCAGTTCCAACCATATATAACTTCTGGTCAGGTGACTACAACCACTGCGATATGACTTCTGGCTAACGACAGTAATCCATTTGAGCCATTCGGTGGATGAGCTTTAGATGCTTCAGGCAAAATTTGAGCTGCGAGTCATCTTCAATGATATTTGACGTGTACTTTCACTCTAACGAAGCTCCCTATCATAGCTCAAGGATTTCTCTACAAATTGGTGGTCATCTGTTTCAATGTTACTAATGCCCTTGTCAGGAATAACAAAAGCACCTGAATCTCCATTGCAGAGGTTAGTAAATTCACCATATTTACCAAGCAGAGAAGCATCTTTGTCCAAGCAATTCCCAACAACCTCGAAAGAAGTTGAAGGCAATGAACTATTGCCAACAGAGTGGGGCCTTCCCACATTTTCCGGCCTTGCACCATTTTGACGAGGAAAACCATATTTTCCAGAAACACTTGTGCCTTTATTTAGGTCGCAAGGAGCAGTGAACTCACCCAGTTCTGGAGGGGCTTCTCCAACTCTCTTCCTGGGTTTGTTGCTGGGAGACTTCCCAAGGAAACCACGAGTAAACAGAGGCTTCAACTTTGCTCCAGAAGAAGCTGCATCCTTGATACTGCCAGATGGAAACGAAACCTTTGCAATCTCCTTTTTTTCCGGCTCACTTTCAGAAATAACAGGAGTCATCTCATCCAGAAAATCATCTGAGCCTAGACCACCATTATGAGAGGTTTCTCCCTCACAGACACCATTCTGTATTGGCAGAGATTCTTGACTTGAGGAATCTGTCAACTTTTCAGCAGTATTTTCAGCTCTATATTTATCATCAACACCAGAATTGCGAAAGGCAGATTCAGAATGCAGAGAATAAGCATCAGTCATAACTGTCTCGCTTGCAGAAGTAACAATACCAGATACTAGTCTGTTAGAATGTATAATAGGAGAAGCTCTTTCTTCAGTCATATTAGCAAACCCATGGCCATAAACCTCATTTCCCGGTACAACAGGTACACTTGACGGCTCCTCACAAGTAGAATCTACCATTTCCATGTCCTCTGCAACATCATCCGAATTAGCTATGGCAGATAACTCCTCTTCACAAGTAGAAACCTTTGCTTTGAAGTCGATATCAGATGACAAGGAACCAGAACTGCAAATATCATCAACTGACTCTTCTCTAGTGAAGCATTCAATTGTTTTCCTGGCACAGGGCTGTTCTTCTTGGACCACTTGACCTGTTTGCTGCTCCTTCCCAGATTCGACTAACTTCAGACATGATTGTCGGGCGCAGACCCTGAAAGCAAGCAAATAGCAAATATTCGATACTTTCAGAGAACATGAGGCATGTCCGCATGGTACTCTGAACCAATGACATGGCGACGAGTTCTAAACGTGGGGACATGATCACTCAACAAGTTTTGTGTTAGTGCACAAGTTTAGTGGCTAGGAGACAAGGGGGACAGTGTGTTAGTGCACAAGCTTATAGCCCATATGCATAATTATTTATGGGAGGTTTAGTACTTTGTGGGCTTATAAACAAGTTTTGACTGTTTTCCACTCAGAAAAAAACAAAGTAAAAGGGCTACCTACCTGTTATAGAAGAGCATATAAGCTCCCTGCGAGAGAACCTCTTCCAAATCAACTCTTGTTACCTGATAAGAAACAGAAATTAAGCCGGACAGAACACAGAACTCAAGCACATCAGTGAAAGAACACAGAAAAGTTAAAATAGACAACCTAATTAGGGTAATTCCTACTAACTATTGTCTTGACCAGAGATCAATGACACTGACAAATTGTGCCTTGTACCACGTGTTCATATATGCTACGGGTCATATTTTTCACATGTGGTACAGGTTATTATTTTCCCCTTTTTTCCAGTTCTGTTGGATCCACTAGCGGCTACATGCACGCACGCGCCCGCGTGCACACACACACACAGAGAGAGAGAGAGAGAGAGTTAAACCTTGCAGTCATCAATCCTGTACCAGTTTCCAGAGAAATCCTTTGTGTAGCAAATGTAATGGCCAAAAAATGAGGCATTTAGCATGTCAACATGGACAACTACTGCATATAGCTTGTAAATATCGTTACCATCTCCTGCTTCGCTCATGTAAGGGCCTAGATCTAAAGTCTCGGGAAAAGTCACCCTCTTGTTAAGTTTCCCAAACCTCCCACTCTGCGCAAAATATGAGCAAAAATCAGAACTTAAAAAGGATCATAAATGGAACTTTTCAAAGATGTTCAAGTGTTTTGGTCAAAGGAAGCTGATAAAGCTTGAGAAGTAAAAAATAAGTCACCAACACAAGATGAGGTTCAAACGTTGTTTGGAGACATTGAATTACTGACCACAACTTTTTAAGGCCATTTTACATGCTATTACGACATCCTTTTGGCAGTTTCCACTGACCCCATGGTAGATGTGTAGGTCTGAGTGTCACCAGAAAGGTGTGGAAACCGCAGCTCGGTTCTGTATATCATAGCCGCTAGAATACTAAGCACAAACCTGAAACCTCTTTAAAGCAATTGTAAGGATATTTGGAGCTCGTCGAACAGTAAGGCGCTTCCATGCCATGACATAGTCATTGCATCTGCAAAGAGGAAAAGTGTATTATGATGTGATATAATTGGTTAAACAGTGTATACAGAAGAACATTAGGTGTAATAGTTTTAGTCGGAGTAGACAAAGCAATAATAATTGCCAAATACAAAAAATGGCATATAACCAGGCCACAATGTTATTTTGACGGTAAATGGGAAAGACTTGACACTGAATTGGTCTTTATTGAGTCCTTCACTGGGAACCAGTTGAAGGTTCAAATTTCAAACCCAAGACAAAAAAACTAGTGTGGCATTCTGTGTGGATGTATAATTTTATGGACCTCATCCAGGCCCATTTGAAACCCAGGGAAAAAAACACCTTAATCGTGTTTGTTACTGTCACAAGTTAGTTTTATTTGAGACTTTTGAGTTATCCTATGGCCCGAAAATAAAGTATCTATGTATTTTATTTTATTTTTTGATCGGGAAAGTATCCAAGTAGTTCATAACTCACTCATCATTGTCTCTAAAGGTAGGAAATAGAATGTGCATATTTAGTTCAGGCTAGTAGGTGTCGCTTTCGTAACTCACTGATAAGTCTTATTCACATGATAGATTCTCAAAACTAAAAACTTGACATTGATGATGATTTGTTAAATGAAATTCTGGCCACACACCTAGAAAGAGCATAGATAAAACAATACATTCTGAACACATATTTCAAAATTTTAAAATTTACTTTGACGAATGGACACTTTATCTGGTCACATACCTGATGTAGGACGGCTTTAGAACACTTGATGTATTGCCGCCTACAATAGGAATCGTGGTGGGTTTTGGAAGGAAACATGAATAAAAGTGGACTTTGTGGGCAAATAAGGAGAATGAGAAGAAGGACAAGAAGAGAGAGAAAGAGGTGCTTCACCCTTGCAAGGGTTAGGCAATTTGAGCGAGGACAACAGCCCCAATCATGATGACTGCAGCCTCACTACTCAAATTCAATAATCAAGTCTCCAATAATCAAAGATCTCATCCATATTTATAACCTAAGCAAAAGGCTATTCCAATTCCTTGAGGTCTAGATAGAATCAACCTCTATGTGTTTCAAATTTCAATGAACCAACCCATGAATGAATACATTGAATAAGACTTGTGCATTAACCTAGTTACAAATGCATAAATTGAGAAGTTATGTGAATGACCCTACTTATTAATATGACCCAAAACCCTCAACCATTTCTTGTTGATTTCATCATTCTCTGTAGTTAAGAAAAACTCGACCTCGGGTTTTGTATTGTCTAGGTATGAAAATTGAGAAGCGCGGGATTTTCAACCATCCTAATTAATCCTTTTGAAGCAACTATGAGAAAGCCCAAATGCCAGACTTTCATCTCCCACTGGCTCCATTGAATTTATTTTGGATAACCAATTCAATGTGAACATTTTCTGCCACCCAAGATCAGAATCATCCACTCTTTTACTAACACGAGCTTGGCATCATAACCATGACGTTGGTGTGTACTTTCTTTGCTTACAACATCAATTTCAACCATGAATTTAAATCATGGTACCGGTGGGTGTAACGGTGTGGTCACAGAAACCGGATATCAGGAGTATCGGTCAACGTGTAAAAGGAATTGTACACTGGGCTTGTGAACTTTTTGCGAGCATTAGCAAATGTGGAAAAACCGCTGGTACACTTATTCCAACCTCATCTATAACAAATTGAATGTTTTTACAAGTTTTTAACCAATATTTGACTCCTAAACAAATCTTCAACATAATACTGAATAAGGTCAAGATTATTGATATTTTCATGCAAACGAGGCCAAAATTAACAAGACCAATGAAGGTGCAAAACAAATAGAGAAAAAGAGTTGTTCAATGAAAAAAACCATGTAACTTATAAAAAATCATTGGCAACTTTGGGATTAGGGGTCTTGAATTGAGGGGGAGGTCCAACCATTAATCATTGAGGACCTAGCTTGGTTCGACTTCTTGAGGGGGAGTCATCAGGTTGCAAGTTGTCGGGGAGGGAAGGAAACAAATGCAGTTTTAAATTAGAGTTTTTGTTGTTTCGGCCATGGATTTGGAGAGGGATATTAAAGAAAATGCACAGGCTTCCTTCTCCTTTGTTTGCCATAGAGCATAGCAATAGTAGCCGACAACAAAGAGAACATAATAGGTAATGTACCGGTGTTGCATATGCTGTGTAGGTATACATAAAGTGCCCTTACCCATCACATTTGTACATATTATCTCCATGAAGCTGCTCTCTGACTGTGAATTGATCCAAGCATTCCTCTAAAGAAGTGGCATCCCCGTGGATTTCAACAGTTAGATCCATCATATTTTCATACTGATCTGACGTTTTATTGCATTTCATACAGATCACCTGCGAAATGAGACAGAAGAAGTTTAAAAAAAGGAATTGACGCATTCAGAAAAGAACCGACGAAACACTTGTAACAAGATGACAAATCTGTAGCATAGGGTATACAGCGCAAACTGCAAAACAACAAATTCACCTCACGTCTAGGTGTGAATGAAATTGAGGTACACACATGAGATGGACTGTCCTCCATCTAAAATCTTTATAGGGATACAGCAATCAATTGTGCAGAGAGTAGTTCCTAAAGTCCTAGACTCCCAGCAATGTAATAAGGCAAACTATGATTGAGCGATAGCTTAATACGAAAGCTGGTTGTCATTCACAATTTGAAATTGACAAAATCTTGTTGACACGCTTTACAGAAAAGAAACTTTCAAGAAAGGAGAGGGAGTAAAAGAGCTTCGCTTCCATCCTAAAAAGATTACTCCAGAATACATGGGCAACAGTAGGGAGAGGTGTGACAGGTTATTTTCATTTTTCACCTAGAATGTCAAGAAAGAAGCAATGTCGGTGCCATCTGTCTCTCCTTGAGTTAAGAAAAAGAAGAATTGTCAACGGCGCCAGCTAACGAAAACTGAACTGAACAAGCGATGATTCAACTGTTGAAAAACCACCACTGAGGAGAGATACACTAGCCTTCTACTTAAATTGAATCCTGACCTTCCAGTGGGGGGTTCCTAAACTCCTAGCAACTCTGAGGCAAACTATGATTGACTGGTAGCTGAGTACGAAAGCTGGTTGTCATCAAATTTCAATTTGAGAAAATCACGTTGACACGCCTTATGGAAAAGACCACTTCCACAAAAGAAGAGGAAGTAGAAGAGCTTCGCTTCCCTTTCAAGTTCAAAACTCTGGTGCAGATATTAGTTAATATCACGAGACTATTGTCGATATTAGCAAGGTTCTAAAAGATGCTAGTCAGTCCCAGGTCAGTCGGCTGCTGACTAGCGACTTTTGGCCAACTAATCGCCAACTTCTCTCTAGGCGGCCGACTAGTTGGGCGACTAATCGGGTTTCGATCAAATCGGGGGACCTCTAACTAGCGACTTGGGGCAGACTAGTCCGCCGACTTGACCGATTTTTAGAACACTGGATATTAGTATTGAAAATTTGAAAGTATAACTGACTTGGCCTTTTATAAATATTGTGGGCACAACAATGGCTCGAGACCACCAGATATGGAGGAGAGAGCTTCAGGAATCCTTAGAGAGAGAAGGGGATGGCAATAGAGAGCTGTTAACCAAAAGGGTGATTGAATGTAGTGTGGTTGTCTCTGTATATTTGGACCTCCCTTTAATAACAGGGTTGGAGGAGGGGTCCAACTCACAAGGCAGTGGTCCCTCCTCATTGGCTCTGTGATTTAAAGGTGATAAAACCTCCTCAACAAGTCCTAGGACAAAACCTGAGCTTGGAAATCATGTGAGAAGTATCATAAAGCTGTTAGGTTGTAGGTATACAAGTGTTCCAAGATGTCATTAGTGGCCAACTTGAGAGTGATAGGGCCTCCTCTATAAACCATAGAGCAAGGCCTGAGCTGGCATATCTTGTGGGAAGTCGTATCATAGAGCTTTCAGGTGATAGGTATGATAGAGTTATTAGATGTCACACATCTTGGTCGCCACTCCCTCTCTCTCACTGGTCAAGGTAGAGCACCCCCTGTTGAGGGCAAGCCTTAACAATCACGTTGCTGTTGCCTACAAACCATATACCTCCTTCGGTCTACGACAAGGTACCAAGGCCTTATTCCTGAACTAGGGTGATGTGGAGTCGCCAAGGCCAATGGAACCTTACTTGAGCATATAGACACGTAGGAAATGCTTCGGAATCCCTTTGAGTTTTTGTAGTAGAATTCTTGGAGGCTCATGGAGAGGCCCCTTGAACTATGAGATAGAGGGACATGGAGCCTAGAAAATTTAAGGGAAGCACTAAGATCCCTTGTCTGCTCTACACCAGTGGTTCATGGGCTCTCTAGTACATGCCCTGTGGCAGGGGCCTTCTAGATACCGACAACACACCAAAAGTAGCATGAGATATTCAGCAATAAGGTAGACAAAGCTGATAAGCAGCGAATCTTCATGGCCACATTTTGAGTCATTCAAGAGAATCAAGACTTTAATGGGATGATTCTAGCAAATGCATGCGGAACCAAGTGGAAACTTTAATAGGTCCCAAAGTCCCATGAGTTCACAGAGTGCAAGAAACTACGAAGGTGCAATTCACACTTAAGTAACAACAAAACCTTCTGCAAAGGATTGGCAGAAAAACGAATACATTTTGTTGAATAAAGAACATTTTCTGAAGTGCATTGGAAAGCTATACCTGAGACTGGAGATGACCTCCAAATATATGTTGAACAAGGGTTGTTTCTTGAGTACTAGGGTGAAGGACCTTTTCTCCACCATATTCATCCAGGCACACTGACTGCATAGTATCAATAGCAAACCTGCAAACGACTAAACTTCAATTAAAATGAAACATCTAGATTTTTCAATGAAATCAGCACCTTTAAGATACTAAACCAACACTGGCAACCAAATACATGGAAGTCACGATCTCGTTTATTGACACAAAAAGTTTTGGATGATAAAATACAAGAAACTATGGATAAAGCACTAGGAATTAAGTTAGTAATTAGACCTCATGAACTCATGAGCATCCTCTTGTTTTCCGTAGCCAAGGTTACCGCCAATATTAGGTAATCGCGAGAGAATATTAAGTGGTGAAAAGGGATGTTGACTTTCACTGGCTCTTTCAACATGGGTTTGAAATTCACAAAGGAAGCACCAGTCGTTGCGTCTACCTAAGCAAAAACAAATAACGAACAGAAGAGTGACAAATAGCCCAACCCCTAATGAGGTTTAGGAAACATATAATTCTGATCGTCACTTACATTCCCTCCGGTGACCTTGCTCTAACAAGTACGCAACAAGTGGACGCGTTTGTGAAAGACATTGTAGAACCACGTTCGCAAAACAACTGCACAGAAACAAGAATAAAATCGAACAGCATCAGTTCAGAATGGATATACATAAGCATGTTCATTTTGTACACCATAAGCTCTCAATCTAGTGCAACCATCCAAGCAATGACTTTAAAAGAAAGAATAGTATGTTGAACATAAACCTGTTTCCACAATTTAGTAGTCCACATGGAGGAAATCCTGACTTGTCCCAGTAGAAAAGTTCCACAAAATCCTCATAAGGAAAAAGAATCTGAAATTTTATTGCACTTCAAGGTCATTTATTCTAACCCATAGAAAAGTAAATAAGCGAATAAATATGTATATAACTACAAAATGGGGGTTAACAGGTTAAGTACCTCTTTTGGCTGCTTGATAATATTAACAGTACCACTGTTAGGAACTAGTGCAACTGAATTCAAGCCTCTCCGCCCGCGCTGCATAGCTGCAGACTGCCATGCATTTTCCTTCCCAGATAATTGAAAGTCCTTGCATTTTGTCTTATGCCCAGATTTCCAGTGAGAACTTTGGCAAGTTTCCGAGCTGGGAGATTGGAGAAACAGATATTAAACTCGAGCGAAAGATAGAACGTGAAGCCCAGTAATAGCACTGTGACAATTCAGAGAAAAAGGCTGAATGGTATTACTGAATAGTGACAAGGCGAATGTAGTTACTGGGTTGTCACAAAAACTCGCGTCACACCGAATATTTCCCTTTCGTAGTATCCTATAGGCCTGTCAATTACTTGATTCTGATCTCTCACTTTATTTCTTTTATTAGTAAATTCAGGAAGGCTTTTTTAATGAATGACACTAATGTCCATTTCAGTAGTTTCAGGAGGTTCCGCAACAAATGGTCAGTCTCTTCTATTCACTTTTCGCAGCAGTTTTTTCTCATTATTTTCTTCTTCTTCAATTGTTGGGTATTGTAAAGAGGATGAGATTGGTCATGGTGGAGTTTCTAGGTACACGGAAGTAAACTAAGTATTGTTGTAAGTTAATCTTGCGAATTTGAGTCAATGAATATTATTACTCTTCGTTTTGATGCAATAACGTACAAGGTTTTTCATATCATTGATAGCATGCACGTTGGGCATCAAGAGAATTTAGTAAAGTGTCCAGTTCATTTAAAAGTATTTTTACGCAGCAACCTATGTAAATGGGATCAGTAGCACTTTGTTCTTTCATTCTAAGTAGTAGAAGTTGATCCGCCGTGCTTGTTGGGGTTAATCTGGAGAGAGAGGAGAAAATATTTCGACGGGGATGACAGGCCTTTGTTCAAAAAAAAAAAAAGAAAGAAGGTTTTTTTCCTTCTACTTTGTTTAGTTGGGACTAGAGGGAGAGAAACCCTACATTAGATCAATTCTTTGACATGTCAGATATTTTTAGAATTTAGAGTCGTGCGAAAGCCTTTTTATTATTTGGCGAATTCTTTTTCTTCCTCACTATCTTTTGTAAATGGGCGGCATCTCCTTGATCCTTTTCAATAAAATTTCCTACTTATCACAAAAAGAAGGGAAGAAAAAAAGATTTGGCTGTACAAACTAATGTATTAGATGGATCAAAACCATATCTATAAGCATGGAAACGTACAGTATGCATCTATCAGGAATGAAAGGCATACCAATATCGGACGAACTTGCATCCAGAGCATTGCTTCGTAGTCGAATTACCGCAAACCGCACAGACATCAGGAGTGGGCGGCGGCGGCATCTTGCTTGTGCCACCACCGTCTAGGGCCGACGACGCAGAGGAATCGAAAGTGGCGTCGACCATGAAGTACTTGGAGGCGGTGTTCTTCACAAGGTGGAGCAATCCAAAGGCGATGACGAAGGCTGTGACGATGAACTGAAGGAGCCAGTTGAAATCGAGAGGGACTCCGGAGACATGCATCGACAACTCCGCCTCGGTGGTTCCAGATTCGAATTAGGGTTTTTCATTGATGATGCTCCAAACTCAATACCCACACAGACTCCATGAACGCTATAGTCGTCGTAAATTCATGCCCTCTAGCCCCTCCCCTCGTACTATTTCTCTCTCTTCTCTCTCTCTCTCTTAAGTTTGGTTGGGGTTTCCAGTTAGGACGAGCCAGAGCAACTTCACCGAATCATATGCGAGAAATACAATCGAGTTCAGGTCGGTTTTTTGTTTTAATTTATATACTCCTATATGAGACCGGTAGTTAGTTTCGGTCGGTTTTATAGATGATCAACAATGGAGTACAGTACATTACATACTGTAAAATTACAGTATAATAATACTCAATACTATTTGAAATTGCAATGGCTCTGTTCAAAAGGTACGTATTTGATTGCATGTGACCGGCTGGAGCACGAAAGTGGTCAGAGCCCCTCTTAGCTAGGCACTGAGCTTGTTGGGTATTTTTTAGCTTAATCTTGTGATCCTGCTAAAAAAACAAATCTTAAAAATTTCTCGTGACACAGATTGCGCAATATAAATCTATGAGCAAAGTTCCTCTCATTCTTAGACACAGCCCATTGCAACGCGAGTTGTCACTTGTTTCTATCTTTTTCTTATGCGATATAGGATGTGAAGAATATAACAACATAGACAATTGATTTCACCTGAATTTGGGGTTCCTCAAGGCACTACACCCCTATAGTGCTCCCGATCTGACAATCCATTTCGAGCCGAACGGCTTGAATTTATCATAGTTCCTATATACTGTATCTGAATCATCCATCGCTCAGATTAAATCAAAGCCGTGCATTATTGAAATGGAAGGTCGAATCGGGGGCACTACAATGCACAACTGCATTCACCATAAAACATCACTACAAATTTTATTTTCTCCTAGTAATTAATATGCATAACATTGAAACAATCAGTAAAATACGTGATTTTTTCTAGCTCGGCAAGTAAAAATACAAGTTGCGGTAAAAATATATGGTGCCGTGGAATTGTCACGGATGGTTCGTTCACTAACTAACTAAATGCAGTGTAATTTCTTAAACCTCGTGGAGGTCTTTGCATTTGCCAGAAATCTCGCAGAGATCAGTGAAATTTAACCATTAAAACAAATTCACTGCAAACAAATTCCTCGTTGTGCATTGTTTTTTACATACCTTTTTCTTTGCTCAAGAGGTTATCACCTCATATTACAAAAGACAGAAAGGCAGTAGCAAGGAATGCCAACTAGGCTAAGAATTAGTATCTGGTAGTGTGAATGATATGCATGGCACTTCCTCGAACGCCGGCCTAATCAATAGTAATCAGCCCATATGTAATGAACACCGTAAATCTATCTCAGGTGAATATTAAGCTCTATAGGCTATTGGAAAGATAACCTTTCGAAAAATAGGCATAAGGTTTGGTAGGGCTAATAGCCGCCGTGGAACGGACACGATCAACCAATCAGTGCAATCACCATCTACGAACCATCTAGTTTAAATCTGGCATTGATCAGCTGCCACTAACAGCGAAGTTGCACAAGCAGCCAAACTCAAAGCCTCCTTCCGAAAAGCTCGTTGACGTACCGTCAAGCGTGGTTTCAGAACCAGCCAGCCAAATATAATAAGCTGACAATCCCATACCAATTTGGAATCAATGAATCTAAATAAATACGCACCTTTGTGAAACAATACATGGATAATGGCACCTTCGCAAAACAAGATTTTCATCCTAGTTATACAACTCCAAAGCCATTCCCATCAATCCATAATGAAAACCAAATGCACACATGTCGATCAGAAAAGTCGTTCCCCTATGGCCAGAACAACTCTGTCCCCACCTATTCCAATTTCCAACCAAATATCATAAAAGAACCAATTATCCAACAATCCGCATGTAACAAATTATCCAACATTTTCTTGAGTCCGTATTTCTTTACAGCTTTCTAGGAGGACCACGCTAAATCAATTCCAGAAACAGGGCTTCCTGCTTGCTGGTTAAGCCTAGTTCATTCAGTGTTGAAGCACTCTCTCCATCATCAAAAGCACGCCTAGGGTACGGCCTCACCTGCCCAATAGATAACGCATGAACCATTAGAGCAGGCAAAAGTTGACAGTTTCACTTCTTCTAACCATATACCTGTACATTCAAGACATTTACGTACTACATACTGATAATGAGTGAACTCTCCAGAAAGAACAAGACCAGAGGAAATATAGATACTATTAAACAGGTGAATGCCATTGACAAGCCGTGGGGTTTAATCATTTGAACATCTTAACGATAGTGAATTTGAATTGAACCCCAAATTATGCAAATAAGCCTGTGTGTGGATCTTCAATTTCAGGTGGATGCCTTACCCTAAATGGAGAATATGACTTCTAACATACCAAACCGGAGGAGAGATAGATCCATCTAGCCCACCTCATACAAACCAAGTTTAGCTGATTTCTGACAAATGCATCATACAATTTGCAAAATCCACTAGAATAATTGTGCTTTGTGGTAATTCCTGTAAACTACTAGTAAGTTCTAAACAAATCAGAAAGTTCAATCAGAACGGAACCAGGAATTTCAAGCAAGACTTCATCCCTCTTTTTTTCCCCAGAATTTAGAACCAGTCACAAGCAGAGCAAAACATAAAAGTGGAAACCAAGCTGAATTCCAATCTTCTGAATTCTTACAAGCAGAGAAATAATAGGATTCAATACTGGCCCAACATGATGAGAACATCCCAAGACATGGAGAAGCATCATCAAAAAAACAAAGGACATCCTCGGGAAAAAGACACAGAATGGCTGGAAAGCATAAGAATACTCCCTATGAGCCAGGCCTACGGTGTTTTAACTTTGGGCTTCTTACTGGCCGGCCCCGTTTTGTCCGGAGATTCCTATCCAAGCCCACCTCATGTCAAATACATTCCACCCAAGTCCTCCCTACGCGCGCATGACAATTACTCTCTCCAAAGTGCATCATTACTCCCTCTCTCTCCTCCTTTTCGGCTATAAAGTTGGTGTGAGTGAGTTTTTGTTAGGACAGCTCGTGTGTCGGGAAAGAAAAAAATGGGCAGTGACTCATTAGAGTGCTTTTACTCTCTCTCTCTCTCTCTCTCTACACATGCATGTTTTTTCTTCCTTTTTTCTTTCCTGACACATTTCATTTCACACATTTCATTTCTCTCTCTCTTTCTCCTCTCCGTCCTTTTCTCTCTCTCTCTCTCTCTCTCTCTCTCTCTCTCTCTCTCTCTCTCTCTCTCTCTCTTCGTCCTTCTCTCCCTCTCTCTATATATTTTATTTTAGGTTCAAAATAAAATAACTTTTGTTATATACAATTATTTTTTATAAATGCAATGTGTGAGGAAGTAACATGCCGTGTAAAGAGGGACAATCAGCTTGTGACACGCGGCTGTGTTGAACGGAAAAACCCTCTCACGCGCGCACATGACTTATTTAGGAGTGAAAAACAAAATAGGGTTTGGACGAAAGCCCCCACAAAAAGTGGGGGCCTGGAATTTTCCCTTTAACTTTTAAAGTGTTAGGATACTTCTCAAACAGTTAAACATTTCTGAACACTAAATTAGAGCAACAATTTCTATTTCAACATGCAAAACCAAACAACTGATATAGTGAGTGGCGGCAATTTTTGAAATGCTACTAAGAAAGTATAATGAAGAGAAACATACCAATCTATAACTGCCAGGTTTGACCCCTCTACCAACATCAATGAAGTGAAAAAGGGACTGCGAAGCAAATAACTTCAGTTAATACTTTAGCCATTAAATGTTCGGAAGAAATGAATGCTAAGTGCGTCTCTAGGCTTTTCCACAAACAATACCTGCAGTTTGTCAGACTTCAAAAACCGGCGACCACGACGGCTTCCATCTGGCATCCGCACTAGAAGAGTTACAGCATTCTCATTGTCTGGAGTTGGTTCCTGCGGAAGAGAAGCTTCCTTTGCTGCTAGTTGTCTCTCAATCTCCTGCAGCAAACGTATTCTTCAGGGATAAAGATGGGAACTTTGCACACATCCAACAAGAAGCTCGAAATGACAATTATCTAGAAAAAAGGCTTTAAGAATCTCATTAGATTTTATAATTTACCAAGAAAAACAGTGTTTGAAAGGTCAATTAGCAGTGCAACCAATTTTTTTTTTCCTTTCCTTCCAACAGCAACAAAATACCCACCAGAAAATTAAGAAACTAATCTCGCACAACAATTTCCACACATTCACCTCAACAGAAAAATACCACCAGAAAATCAAGAAACTTGCAACAATCATAACCAGAATCCCAACTCTTCCTATAGAAGAACAAGAAGACCTCATGGAAAGCAAAAAGAAGGATAATATAAGGTCAATCAATCCTTTCCAAATAATAATTAATCCCACGGGTCCAGAATCAACCAACCGTAAAATTGCCCCAAGTTGGCGAGTTTCATAGCAGCTAATACAATTCCTTCGTAGCATACTTCTCACCATCCAACTTGGAACACAGGCTTTTTAAATGGTTTCAGATGGACTCTAAGGACTAAAAACAGTTTAAATATACGAGACGGTTCCACATCAGCTAGTGGTATTGTATTGGCATGCCTGAATTTTCATGCTATATCTTACCTGCTCTTCCTCCAATTTTCTACGTGACTCTTCTTCCTTCCGCCTTTCTTCTTCAAGAGCAGCTTCCCTAGCTGCTTGCTCTTCAAAACGCCGAGCTTCGGCTTCTTCTATTGCCTTCAGTTCTTTTTCTCTATCAGCTTGAAGTGACGCAAGATATTCATCATCCTACAAGTTAAAACAAGAAGAATCAAATTACCTGAATACAATACTTTAACATGGTTGCTGGTCAAGATTCAAACCTGTTGTTCCCTAATCAAGCGCTGAGCCGTTAGACCGGGTGATGGGGAACGAGGTATCCGCTGGGGATAAAGGGCAGAGGTTCTATCTAAACCATCCTGCATCAGCTGATGAGGAGCAAAAGGAAAACGACGATATTCACTCCCTTCTGGAATTCCACCAAAGAGTGCAGCCTCAAGCATAATTGCTTCATTCTGTTCCTCGGACGACATTCCTCCCCACTTGAAAGAAATAAAGACCAAAAAAAGTACACAATTATAAGAACTTCTCGACTGAACACGACGACATATCGTCGTTGAAGTTATAACGAGGAAATCGTGATAAAAGAATGAAGTATTCTAACTCACTACCTCATCAGTAGGGGGATCGATTCTATTGTTTGGTGGATGATTAGTATCACGTTGTCCAGGACTTGATGGCGTGGTAACATCAACTTCTTCATTTTCTTCGCCATTGTTAACAGAGGCATAAGACATTCGCCTACTCCTGTGCCTAACTAGAGGCTGCTCTTCTACATCCTCAGCTTCATCTTGGATAGATGAGCTTCCAACATCCAACCTAGACAGTCTTTTAGCAGTACCCATATCAGGGGAAACCGATATTTGACTCCAACATTAAACATGCACACACACAGAGAATTTACCAGCAAATAACTATAAAGCCACATGTCTATACACCAGTAAGTGTCATCTACATATACCTTTCATTTGATGATGTCATTTTCCCAATATCACCCGCCTCTGTAGACTTATAAGCTTCTAGTTCTGCTGCTCCAACTTTTCCCCCCAGTTCACGCAAAGCTTTTTCTTGCTCCGCTGCCTTTAAAGCCTATTCAAATAAGACAGGTGCAAAATGCAATACAACGAGGGTCCCACAACGCCCACAATATTATAAAAGAACACAAACCTTCAATGACAAGGAAACTGCCTGGGCAAGTTCAGGATCCTCTAGGTGAGATTGCCTTTGCTGAATAACTGGATTGCTCAAGTCCTACATTGACACAGCGCACACATAAAGCTGATGAAGTATAGAGAATCAACCCGCTAAGACAGTAAAATTTACATACATCACGAGCACCAAATTGTTGATCCAGGTAAACGTTTCCAACTTCCCTTTTTGAAGCCTCAATAGCAGCTCGAACCATTTCTTCTTCTATGTCATTGTTGTAGTCAGGCAAATCATCAATTCCAGGGGCACTAGGCCTAGGATAAGTACCACGAGGATTATAACCTAGAAAACCATCATTTTGATTGTTCTGCCCAGAAGGAGCCGTGGGAATATCTTCATCATCATCAGTTATTACAGTCCCTTGGGTTTCTGGGCCTTGTTCAAAAGAAGTTCCAGTAACATCCTCTATGGTAGGTGCCAGGTCAGAACGACCCGGCTGTTCACCCCCATCCTTGACCTCAATGGGGATCTCCCTCACTTCCCTTGGATGTGAAACGAAAGGTTCTTGGCTCGTAAAATCAGGACTCCTATCAAATAAACCTCTGCGGAAGTCAGGATCAAGAAGAGAGAAGGGACTCAAATTCCTAGCAGAAGGTAGAAGAGTGAAAGGAGGTTCCCGCAACCCAACTTGGACAGGTTCATCTATGTCCATGGCATCATTTTGAGGAGCAGGTGCAGATATCTCATTCATGCTGAACATGGTAAAACAAACAGGAATAACCAATAGCAGAAATCGAAAAATGAGAATAACCAAAAAGCTTGTCAAGTTTAGAATGAACAGAATAGCAACAAAATGGACAAAAAATACTAAGTAAAAACTGACGTGCTTATATCTCCATTGAAATGTGCATTAACAGCTTCGTTGAGATCTCCACCATGCTCCTAACACCAGTAAGAATTGACCATCATATTGGAGGCTAAGAAAAGGCAGGGAAATGACATAATTTTCTAAAGAAATATAATAAAAGAGAACTCCTCAGTTGTACCGCTAAATGTTTAAATAAGAATCACAAACTCACTCAAATTTGTACACCTGCTTTCTATTGCAACCAATAGATGCACAATAGACAAGCCCAATAGATGCACAGTAGACAAGGCAAATGGACACGGCATAAGGAAAGGAAGGATAATGGAGTCTTAAAATGTGCAGGTGAAGTCTCTTTCTTCCTAGAGTGCAATCTTTTTTTTTCCTTTAGTTATAATGAATGAATGTGAGAATTATGATCCATTGCACATTGCAGAAGCTGAGTCTGTTCCATTTCAAAGAGGCTTCAACGAAAAGCACTCGTATAGTCTTGAAGGTATTGCGTCAATTCCTCTCTCCGTTATTTTCAAATGCTATATGCTTGCAAAGCTTTCTCCTAGTAGATCCATCCACTAATGAATGTGAGAAGTATGATCCATTGCATCTTGCAGAAGCTGAGTCTGTTCCATTTCAAACAGACTTCAATGAAAAAGCACTCTAATAGTCTTGAAGGTATCGCGTCAATTCCTCTCTCCGTTCTTTTCAAATGCTATACGCTTGCAAAGCTTTATCCTAGTATATCATCCACTAAAACCTAAGGATTTACAGTCAAATAGTATTTATCCCCATAATCAACCATTTTTTATTCAACATCAATATACATGTCTAGACTATCCCTTTCCCATCAATTTATCTCCCACGTTATGATTTTTCATTCCTTCCCTGGTTCTTTTTATCCTATAACATGATTTCATGTCAATGCATGTTTGGATAGCATAATATACATTGTTGGACTCATTTCCTGATTGCCTAAGCTTTTTGAATAATTGTTCACTTAACATGATGTCAAAAAATTTGGCTTGCGATACCATGTTCAATTCTGATACCATGTTACATTGTGTTTCGCTCTCTGTGGTAACTTACCATTATAAGAACCCTGCCAATCACCCAAAGCAACATTGGAGTAACAGAAATGGATGTATTTGGCAAGCATATTTTTCGGATTCGCCAGCAAGAACCTTTAATACTTCGAGTTTACCATATAGCCATGCAGGAAACTTCACTATCATGCATGAAATATGCTATGGCACCTTGTACACACCTCCTTTTGCCTCTATAATAAAAGCAGTGCAGTAAAAATTGTGTCCACAGGTCCTTGGGTATAACAATATTATATGAATTCAACATATAGACACATATTTATACACTATATGATGTAGGACAAGATATTAAGTGTTTTACCATATGGAAACGTTATTTTAGTAATAGCTTGATTTAGGATATTTTAACTTTTTGCCACTTGTTTTGGAATGTTTCTATTAGGTATTAGTCTTTTATTTTATGTTTCTTAGTTTCCTTTATTGTTTTTCTTGGTTAGCAAGATTCTATTATTTTCTGGTTGAGTTAGGGTTTAGCCTTTAAATAAGGATGTAGCCTATGGGCATAATTATTCAATAACTTTTATTCAATCAATATAACCCCGAGAATTTTCACTCCTTCTCTTGTGGATTCAAGAACACTCATGGATTCAAATACCTATCTAGTTTGGAGTAGTACGCTAACTATTCTCTCATGAATTCCACTACGTCACTATAATATACTCGATAGTCGATTCCCTTTAGCCATAGCTGTTTAAGGCGAGAGGCACACTATGAAGGCAAGGTATCCCTAAGATTAAAGCACACTGCAAGATAGAGGCTTTGTCTAAGTGATGGGCGTTATGTATATAGCATAATTTTGCAAGCTGACTATCTTATCACATATTTGATCCACTCTGATATACGATAAACACCACCCAACAAGTTACATTGTGCTTCATATCTTTGGAAAAACAAGCAAATTTAATGTTCAAAAAGCATTAAACATTAACACAGTCAAGAAAAACAAGCAAAGAAATAAGGAGACTAAATCATTGACCAATACACTTAACCTGCTAGTACAATTGCCTTATATCACTATCTTGAGGAGAAAAGAGTAAACAAAAGAAAATGGCTTGTCGTCCGACGTATAAAAGTTTGTGTTTCAACTTACCCTGGTATGATTGATTCTTAGATGTCTCAGGGCATTTGATAGTCCATGCAATCACATAAATTGTAATTGTCATCTTCAGATCAAAGGGTACTAGCATGAACCCGTCGATTTCAAGTGTCTAAAGAAAACTTTCGGTATGAACCCGTGTTAGCATGAAACTCAATTCAGAATGATGTATCATTTAAGCGTCTAAAGAAAACTTTCGGAATGAACCCATGCTACCATGAAACTCAATTCGGAATGATGTATCATTTAAGTGTCTAAAGAAAACTCAATTTGGATCGTCCTGGGATGGGTTCATGCTAGTTAACATAATATGTAATAATATACCTTAGTTTCATGGGATCATGGTGCTATTGGAGATGAGTATCACATATTCATGGGATCATGTAATATACCTTAGTGTCATGGGATCATGGTGCTATTTGTGTGTCATCTTCAGATCAAAGGGTATCGCATCTTCAAGAAGTTAGGGACAATTGAAAAAAGGTGCACCATATGCGCCTTGCACCTCGCAAGCCACATCGGTTCTTCAGCTAGTTGCCTCACCTTATAATGTTGAGACACTTCAAGTGTGTTTCCTTGTGCCTCATACCTAGGCATCCCTTATTGTGCCTTTGTCAAACACTTGATATTTGTGTCACATACAAGATCCCGAATTTTCCAGGAATTACAGTGGCTTCTAGATGAAGTTATTGGTGAGCATACTGAATAAGATCAAAGACTTCAATTAACGCTTCACAAAGCTAGAATATGATACTAAACTCGTCAACTGAACCCACAACTAAAGGCAAAGACATTGAGAACTTGCTTTTTAGTACACGTATCCAATAAATGGCCCTCAACACTATCCAATTCCAACCTTCGCAAATAAAAACGTTGCAACCCGGTTCTAAGACTTAGATCAGGTAGTGAAAGTTGCGGCTTCAATGCCCTCGAGCACCTCTAGTGCAATTTAAACCTACGGGAGGAACAGGTGCTCCTTAGGCTGCAATCGGTTGATCATACCATAATATAGTAGCGAAAACAGGAATACCAATTGCACCAAGTTTGGAAACATAAACTTCCACTTGAAAACCAAAACAAACTCTTTGACACCGATAGAAAACGCCCCAGATCAAAATTCAAATATATTCTTAGAGAAGAATCATAATGAAGAATCCACCACAGAACCTAATTAAAACCCCAAATAGAAGCTAAAACTCAAATGAAAGACGATCCAACAAGCAACCGAACTGTGTACACCTAAACAAAATCTCTCAAACTTAAATATAAAAAAATCATCGGTACCACACGCATAAAACTCCAATTTTTGATCGGAAAAAATATGTAGGAATTTCACCTCAAGCTTTTGCACGGCGACAGCCTCGGATTGGCCAGTGATGCTCATAAAGGTCTCGATTGCTTCTTGAGAAGGTCTCGCCATTTTTTGAGAAGTCCAGGAGTTGCGGAGAGAAATACTAGATTCGAGTCGTGTGATTGTGTATTTTCTGAACTGTTTGTGAGTTTCCTCTGAATAATGGATATTTATGAGTGAAAAATGTATAAGTAAACTGCAGGGGGTGGGTGCGTGTGTGTGTGGATTATGCTGGGGGGGAGAGAGAGGGGTGTTTGGAAAGCAATGCTGGTTTCAGTGGTAAATTAAGGTGGAAGGTCCTTCCTTGCCCCTTCTCCAAGGTTCTACGCAAATTAGGGGAAATTCTATTCAGACCCCTTCCCCTTTTATGGTCACTTGAAATAAATAAAATGACTTTTACTAGTGTAATTAGATTGAAGTGTTGTGAGATAGCAATTTGTCTTGTAAATGTAACAAGTCAATTTTGAATTTAAGTTAGTTTTGTGGGGCAGTCCTTTATCTTTTTGCGTTCTGTTCATAGATGTTTTTTTCACCCGTTAAAAGGTAAATTCACGTTATAATTTTTGTACATAATGCTAAAATACCATTTATTTTCATAAAAAAAATACTAGTACTTCGTCCATTTAGTTTGTGGAAAATGACTTATACTGCATAGTGAAATTTGGAATAAATATTGAAAATACCGTTTAGTCAATAGCAAAAACTTAGCTTTATTTACCATCTTATCCAATAGTTTCTCGGTACTCACCACACTCCTTCCTCCATTCAATATTACCCTAAACTCCAACCGCCACCCCGCCTCTTTCGCCGACCTTTGCTCAGCCTTGCTTGCGTTTGGATACCTGGAACTGAACAATTCGATTTGTTCGGGTAAATATTGCTGGAGATTTTTCGGATAAATATTTGGTGGAAATGTTCAATTTGCTCAGACATAATGTCAAACATCTTTCATATCTTCAAACTTTAAGATGCAAACAGTACGTTCTAAGTTTTAGAGAACTGCATGGTAATGATTGCGGAACAGTGGTGAAAATCAAGGTGACAATGGGAGACTCAAGAAGGCTAAGGAGGATTGGGTAAATGAGGAAGGGTTGGTAGAGGGCAGTGACTTAGAGGTGGTGGATGGTGGTGGTAGGCGGAGATGTTGCCGGAGATTTTGATTCGCAAGGGTCGATGTCAGAACGACAAGGCAGTAAAGAAACTCATGACAAATGGTGTGGATACTCTTTCACGCTATTTTGTTTTTCACCGGTGCAGATGAATAATGTACATGTCAAGTTCACAACCAATTCCAAAACTGGAAGTTAGAGTGTCTGTAGAAAAACTAGTGGTGATTAAAAATTACAATCCCAAATGTCAATTAGTCCTACTTCAGCTACGGTTGTCAGTGTGCAAGTTCCAAACCCAGACCCCAATCACCCGTACGAATAATCACGGACACAAAGTGCAAACACCAAATGAAAACATTCTGACGTGACAACAAACAGTGGATAACCGTTCTAGGCTAATGTACAGAACAGCACAGTTGACACAGTACAACGAAGGACAAAAACCAATTCTTCACGTTTTCACCTCATTCTATCTCTTCCCCCGGCCTTTTCTGTTGTATCTGCTGCTAACTTTCCTTCCCTGCCGCTTCTCAACCGTGGTGCTAGTTTTTCCCACCAAGCTGTCTTCTGGCTCAGGTGATAACTCCTCATACTGCATGGTACAACTGTCTTGAGAGCCATCAGCTGCTGCACTACCATTTGTTTCATTCATAACTGGGACCTCCATGGAAGCTTCACTCAGAAGTTCACAGGTCTCTTCCATGGGGACACTATTAACCAACTTGTCAAGGTTTGAGCCGACTGCTTTTGGGCGCTCGTCATCTGAGGGTCTAAGGTTTTGTTCATCGTCTCCAGCACCAAAACTGAAGAAAAGAAAACCAGCATCATGGATATATAATACTCACAAAAACATGTCAATAATTGAATGGCATCAACCTGTTTTTCACCTGGATCCGGAAATAGGGAAACCATTTGTGTTTGGGTTGCCTATTAATTCAGCCTCTTCCTTGTCTGAAGAATAAGTTCTTGAATCTGCAGAAGGATTCAGGAAGATGAGGCATTAACTATCACAACTACCAAATGAGAAGTCTAATACCTACTAAAAGCCCTCTAAAGATGCAATTGAGAAGCCAGCACAAGAACCAAAAAGATGCATGTCAGACCTTCTAGAGGTGTCTCACTGCCGCTTGTTTTCATATTTGGTGTGGGAAAGAAGAGGGGATATTCGAGGACTCAAAGCTGCCTAGTGGATAGTCTGCCGACACCTAAAAAACTTAACTTATACAAAAACAGCTCTAAGCAAATGATTCGTATGAAGGCTAAAGATATCAACTTGTGGAAAACGAAATGTAGTCATCCAAGCATTCTCATTTGGCTGAATGAAGCACTTGACAAAACCAAAAATATCAAAGGAGAAAAAAGAAAGAAAGAAAGAAACCTTCAACTTATTCTTTTCTCCTACTCGCCAGCTATGCAAGGAATTCTTGTAAAACTTGCACGTTGGGAATTTTCTCCAATACAAGTGCTCCTTTTAGGTGGTTGTGGATTTGTGGAGCAATATACCACAGGAAAGGATAATGATACTGAAAGCAAGGAAGTAATTTAGCTTCTTCATATCGTTCTTCATTATGATCCTTCACATTTCCCTTTTCATCCATGAATCCTCAACAACTCCATTTGTCAAACAGCTTTTGAAGGTAATGGTTGAAATATTTGAATATTATCAAATTTGCTTTACACACTCAATTTTTATGGTTGTTTCCAAATATAACCATGGCCACCAAGAAGATGTTCACTGAATAGCAGGATGTGGGTCCAATTGCAACTTTGTGTTTGTTGGGACTAAATTTAGCTTAGTCAAAACGGTGACACTCAAGACGGGTTCTTGTGGTCATTCCTCGTGATGAGGGGTAAATAGTACCAAATTCAACTTATGACTCAATATATCATGAGATATAATGTATATATAATAGCCACACATAGCTCATGAGAAATCCAACTTATGAGTGCATATGACACATAACAATATATGAATACATAACTTTTAATAATTGTTTCACCAAATGAAAAAAATAAGTGCAATTGAACTTGTTTCAACAAAATTCAAAAATTGTAAACATTGCAAAGATGAAGAGAGTAGTCTTTTATTTATTTATTCATTTTTTTAACATGTCAAGTCAATTCATAACAAACGCCATCCGGCAACGATTACATCAATAAACAGGAATGCACCAAAACTACTAACAATTGAAATAAGTACGGCTTGGTTAGGCTTTCAAGGGCCACCGACTTGTAGACACACCTGCCTAAACAGACCCGACACCTTCGGGACGGGATGATGAATCCTATCAAAGGTTAGCAGTACAGAATCCAAAAGGAACGGATACCCAGCACAGACCATAGGTGCGGGGTGTCCAAGGAGTCAAAATGGCGGGGGGTTGAGAAGCTGGTGGCCGGCAGAGGAACCAGGCGGGGGGTGGGGCGAGAGGGCGGCAGCCCCACCCCCAAAACAGCGATCAAATCAAAGAGGGGAGGAAAGGGGAGAGATGGAAGGATAGATCTGGTGGAAGGGTAGGAAAATTTGGGGCAGCGGCTGGGTGGGGTGAAAACCCTAGTGAGAGAAAAAGAAGGAGACCACGCTCCTAGAGAGAGGAGACCCCGCTCCTTGAGAAACCTTGTGAGTAGTCTTTTATTTATGTCCACATTTACCATAAATATTTACTGGCTTTGTATAAGGATCTCATGACATTGATTGGTGCCTGCTTACATTGGATGGATTCAGTATTAAAGATTTCTCAAGCGCGCAACCATCTTGGCAAGTAATATCTGTACATTTTATATAAGAAACCAAATTATCTACTACCCTCCTCTCTTTATCTTCCCTCTTCCTCCAATCTCATATGCCACCTCCCTATCTCTTCCACTCTCTTGCATCCACCACCTCCCCCTCTCTCCTCCTATAATTAAGCTAACCTTCTAACTTTTTCTACGTCCCTCAGCACTGCCACCTCCTCTACCGCCATTGAGAAAAGTTCCAAATAACCGCCACCAAGTCGAACAAATAAGTGAAACCAGCAACTAGCAAAATCCACCCTCATACCCCTTGCTAGGGACAATGTTAGATAACCCAACTGGCCCCACAAACCAGAAACAAGTCTTCACGCAAGCCCTTCCTATGTCCTCCCAAAACGGCCTTCCTCACCGTCTCCTAAACCGAGATCTCAACGACCAACATCACCACCATCCTCCCTCTCTGGCGCAACAGAATTTAAGTAACAATGAAATCCACCATCACAACCCTAGACAGATACGAGGGCAAGACGGAATCGATGTGGCTCGAAACCAACCCCCTTTTAGTAGATTGCAAAATAAGAACTCAACTTCTCTGACATCAAATTCTTCTCCCACTGACCACTGTCTACACCCTATGAAGTGAATTCCCGACAGTGTTCTAAAAGTCGCTAGTCGCTCCCAAGTCAGATGGCTGCCGACTAGCGACTAGGGGACTAGTCGGGGACTAGTCGGCTAGATTTTTTTTTTTAAATATATATTCTCCTTCATCCTTCATAAGTTTTGAGTAAGTAGAATAACATAAGTAGCAAATCATCAAATAAAAACATAGTGGCAACTAAAACCACAACAAGAATAATTAATCCTTAGTGGCAAACCACAACAACAATATACAATGTGCTAATTGATTGATTTATTCTACAATCTACAGTACATGGAAACTGTTTTTTAATGTTTACTGTTTTTTTTTACTGTATATTCTACCATCTATTTGTGGAAACCACAAACCTTAGCCTCTCGTAATCATAGATAAAGAGACAATTAAATTATTAAAACTGTTTTTTAATGTACTGTACATCATCCACAGTTTTGAGTTTAGGGTAAAAAGTTAAAAACATTCAAAACAATTACACTGCAGCCCCAAAAATTTAGCAAATTCTACTTTTTTACCCCAATTTTTCCGATTAGTCGCCGACTTGTCCGATTTTTTTCGATTTGCGACTTTTCCGATTCGCCGACTTGTCCGATTAGTCGCCGACTTGAGTCCGACTAAGTCGGCCGGCGACTAAATCAATCGACTAGGCCCTAGTCGACTCGGAGAGCTCCCGACCCCGACTTAGTCGCCGACTAGTCCCGACTTTTAGAACACTGATTCCCGACACTTAGCAAGGATGTTGAATTGAGCCCTCCATCAAAATATGACAAATACACCTTCACCATTTGGCAATATTTCATATGCTATTGAAGGCGACAAGTAATCTCTCTCCACCCTAACCAATTAAGTCCCCAATGGCCAACAACTCAATATCCTACATACAATATTAGAAAAACTACTCAAATCCTACATAAAACTAACCTAGAACCCTGCCAGGGTTTATTTGGATCAGACTATAGTTTTCCCCTTTAAAGAATATTTCTGTCCATGCATCATATTTGCATCCACTAATCACACAACAAAACCAAATGAAATAAAAACACAGATTTATTGCTAAAAGAAGTGAGGGTAACTACCATGCTCTATGGCGAGATCTGCAATGGTTGGGTGCTGCAAGTTCAAACCAGCATGTCCGTCTCCCTCGACAGGCTGAATGCCTTCCAAATCCTTAAAACATAGGATGAAAGTAGTCAGGACATTTAATGGTTTATGTTATCTTGAATTTGATATACAATTCTTTGACTTGAATAGCAGATAATATAGCTAAGCAATGCTGCAAACCAAGTTGGTAGTTGCATAAAAATGTTTTGAGAGAGCAAGTTAAAATGTTAAGGGTTTGATTAACCCTAACACACATATTATACTAAGACTCTAAGAGAGTACAAAGAATAAAGAGAAATCACTCAGAAATACTAAAACACATAACTCCTCAGTCCTCACACCCCCCCTCAAGTTGGAAATAAGATATCACGTAGACCCAACTTGTTGGATAGTAACTCTAGGTGCGGTTTTCACAATGGTTGTGGGAATATATCACCCAATTAAGCACATGTGGACCCAAACCCTACCACTATCCACCATTTCTTGAATATGGAGGCAATGTACCTCAACATGCTTAGTCCTCTAATGAAGAATAGGGTAGATGCAATATGAGTAGCCACTTTCTGTCATAATACATATTCATAGGCAACTGCAAACCAAAACCCATCTCCTCAATGAAGGATAGCACCCAAACAATCTCACATGTAGTATGAGCTATGGTTCTATATTTTGCTTCTGCACTAGACATTGCAATAACTATTTGTTTCTTGCTTTTTCAAGCAACAAGATTTCCACCAAGGAATACACAATATCTAGTAGTTGAACTTCTTCAGATGGCAGTATGGCACACCTGCTCAATCTGAATCAGAAAAGGTCTCAATTGCGGTGATGCTATTGATGACGATGACAGAGATCAATTAGAGATTGGTGAATGGCGATCATGGTGGTGATTAAATCGTGATTACTTAGTGGTGGTGAATCAATGTAAGTATTTTGCAAGTGCCAGGCGGACGGTGGCAATGCTTAGGCCACCTGCCAGAGACTGAGTATCTCACCGGGCTAGTCTTATGGCTCTAATACCATGCTAGAAAAGTGAATTGATAAGAACCTTGCTTTCATTGATGTATGTCAAACATAACCCTAACAAGTCCTTATACAAGGCTACAAGAATTGGTGAATAAGAAACCTAAACAACTTAGGAAAACATACATTACAAGAAAATATAGACTAACTAGGAAACATGAATAAGAGGCTAGTCTAAACAAGAAACACTACCATAAAACCTAGAAAACATGGTAATTAACAAAATACTTCATAATATTATTCTAAAAGAAGCAACTTCATCTGATCAACACAAAGTTTGACATTGGGACCACAACTGTATCCACAGGTCTCAATCCCAGTATACAAGTGTCCTCCAAAACATCCAAGCCATTCTTCATCTGAGATAAACTAATTCCATCCATCAATCTCACCACCTAAATACCCATGCCCAAGTCTTTCATATCAAACTGACATTAGGAAGTACTTCAACTCATCAATGCCATTCTGAAATAGAATAATCAAAGTGACAGTGACGCATGCCAAATCTCAAAACTATATCATCGAACTTGCCAAACCAAGCTTTAATAAAGAAAAGACTTGTGAAGGTGACACACCTAACTATTCTCTCCATGAACAACAAACCCAGGTAGTTTTTCCATATAGACTTGCTCATGGGGATTACCATGCAACAAGACATTCTTGACATCCAATAGAAACAAGGGTCAATCAAGATAGGCGGCAAGGGAGATAAGAAGCCGATCTCAGCAATTGGAGAAAAGGTTTTTGCATAATCAACACTATATAAGTCTGCAACCTTGGTGACAAGACAAGCCTTGAAGCGCCCAATAAACACATTAGGATGGTGTTTCCAAGTAAACACCCATCGACAAGAACCAACGGTTTTCCTAGAAGAAAGAGGAAAACCCTCCAAGTACCAATGTGCTCGATCAGAGTGTACACAACTAGAGATTGAGCAACAAACAGAAATAGATTGACCACTGTGCGAGATCAAATGCTGAGGCGAGAAGCAAGATTGACTAGAGAGGTCAATCAATTAATCTAGGGTTGGGCTCGATTGGTGGGATTGATCAATTCCAGGGGTGATCAGTTATGGGTGGCGACATGGGTGCGACGGGCGACATGGATGGTGGTGTAGGTATCATGGCCCTGATACCATGTTGTGGAAGAACAAGGTAAAGTGTTTAGGATTTGAATAAGCCAAACACACAAAATATTAATATATCAAGTGAGAGAACACAAAGAATAAAGACAAAATGCCCCCATGGACATTAACACATATAACTGCTAACATAAAACATTTGGTAAATATATGAAATCAAGTTCCACTCCATAGGTACCTGATTTTGTGCTGAAGAAAGAATAGTTGGTTGCAATAAGAAATCTTCCTCCCGTGAGATATTACGTGTCAACTCTAATTCTGAAGCTGCAGAAAGAAAGTTCATTGTCTTATCATGCTTACATCATCCACTGATTCCACATAATTTGCATGTACTTCAAAAATGAGATCAAAATTTATCACAAAGATTGTCTTAGACCATTTTGTTTGCAGGGTAGGGGTTCCTAATAGCCGATGACAACAGATTATGGGTAAAAAAACAATGTCTATCTCCTACAAATTTATTCCAACCTGGTGATCCTGTTACTGGAAACATATTTAAGTTGTGCCCTCTGTCCCCCCCTTCCCAATCCTTTTTATCAGCCAACAATGGTTTATCGAGGCGTTTACGTTCCCGAGCAAATGACGGCAAATCTATTCGTGTAGATGAGACTGTCTTTAGCATGTCTTCTGTTGCCTTCGAATGCACTCTTCGTATTTCCTCCTGGATATTCCATGATCCACTGGAAAGAGAGTACATCTTCTGCTGCATCCAAGTTATTAGATATTATTGATCAGATAAGCAGCAAGTGGGTCATAAACGACCACATATGGCCTCCTTTCTGTCTTTTCTACAACACAAAGTTCGGAAAGTTACAAGTCCCAAGGGAAGATAATTTAGGACCTGTCAAAATCTCTGTTTCCCAAAAGTAAGAATACCATGGATTACAAAGGGCCACACCGTCACTTGTAGAAGAAGAAGAAAAAGAAAAATAAAAAAATCATGCTTGGATTCCTTAATTACATGATGACAAATTTCCAGTCCCTAAGACAATAACGCCTTTTGAGCCTTACAACGACATGCGTGTCTCTCTGGTTAGAGTATAAACAGCAAGATCATAACCTAAATACTAAAAGCTGAAAAGTGGGTTACTTGCGAAATGGTACATCCTCAAATGTGAAGTCAACTGACAAGAAAAAATTGACAAGATATCTCACAAATAAGAAGATATTATCAGCATGCTAAATTTAACGAACTAACACAAAAGCCCTCGTTTCACATACGAGTGAAAATACCATGCGAAACATGGAGAGAGAGAGAGTGGTAACAAGTCTATTTTTCCGTTTCTCCGCAATGTACAGTACAGCGAGTAGGCAATGCTTGATGAAAGCCAACTCCTGATTCTGCGAGCAAACTTTCAGTGCATAAGCAGTGGGAAGAAAGTGTGGGAACTAAATGCTAAATACTGCACCATCCATGAAATTGCAGTCTTATGGCACAGAAAGTCATTGTAACGTACTGTCCCTCGTCAGCTAGGTGAGAAAAGCTTCTGGTCTATATCAACAACCTCACATCCCTTCCTAGTAGTGCCGTGTGGGAACCATATCTTTCTTTTTCCATCCAGTTCCCAAAGGGATAGGATAAACATAGCCCCTCTTCTTCTTTTTTTTATGAATCTAAAGACTGGTGCACTCGTTAAGCTTTCCAGTAGCAGGTGCTTATGTGGATCTGTGTTACTACTTTAATCACCAACTAGTAAAGTCAATCTGTGAAGCAATACCAATTAACCCAATCAGGTAGCCCAGGGGTTAAGGGATGAACTTTGGGACGCACCTTGTTCGACTCTCGCTGAAGTCTTCTAAACTTTACTGATAGATTCGGTTTGAAGTAATTGCATGTATTATACTTGCACTGGGGAGGTTTCTTGTCCTCCCAACAAAATTACCCATTTTAACACAACTAAGTCAAAACAGTCTTAACAATAATCCACCCCTCGTGCTACGGAGCTATGTTACTCGAACTCAAGTACCATGTGTGGAATTGCATAAAAGATGAAACAAACTTCACATCCTCTAGCTGGAGAAAGGACTGAGAACTACGATGGGGTCGAAATGCATTTCATCCTTTGTATTCAATAGGAGCCAAACGAGCATAGAGCCTTTGCCTTGCCACGTAACATCAGCGGCCAGGACCAATAGCTGGGATTGAGATCTTTCCCAGGCGTTTGATCCGCTTTAGATAGAACCCATTAAGGTATCCTTTCAAGTGAAGCTTCAACTAGGAGGGGCTAAAAGATAGGAGAGAAGGGACGGGTTACCCCACTCATGATTCAAACTAGTATCCATTTCACTAACACATTTTTAGATGTCCTAGTTGAAGGATTGGTAAACTAGACACAGAAAAAGATGTCCAAGGGTGTGGGATATGAGAGAGTCGGTATAAAATAATTGATAACATGATTCGAGATTTACCAGTTACCTTTAGGTAAACATATACAAATCAGTATTTATGAAATGTATCAACTTGTGTAATGTTTTAATGTCGTTTTCTTATAGTATAATGTCTTTGGCCCATTTAGGCAGCTATAATTCGAGATTTACCATTTATCTTTAGGTAAACATATACAAATTTTGCTATAATCTTTTAATGTCGTTTTCTTCTAGTATAATGTCTTTGGCCAATTTAGGCCGGCAGAAGCATGTCTAAAAAATATACATTGGTTTTATAGTCATGGACCAGGATTGAGAGCGTGAAATCGTCATTCGCGGACGTATTTTCAAATGGGAGTGCCTCTCGAGCAACATATAAATGCTCTGTTCTAAACAGATGAGATACAAGATGAAAACTTTGAAGAATATGATGATTACGATGCAGATTTTAGCTTATCCATATGTGCAACATTGCTAGACTTTGAAACGTTTTACTACCAGTTCTTCACTAGGAGCCTTACTAGCTCACTGGCTAGTGGCTACCTCCTGTCACAATGCAACAAAATTTTGATGTTCTGAAATTTGTAGGATTGGTAAACTAGACACGAAAAAGATGTGCAAGGATGTGGGATATGAGAGAGTTAGTATAAAATAATTTATAACATGATTCGAGATTTACCATTTATCTTTAGGTAATTATAGAAAAATCAGTATTAATGAAATGTATCAACTTGCTATAATGTTTTCATGTCATTTTCTTCTAGTATAATTTGTAGGGCCGCTATAGCCTAACTCCACCCCATAATAATAATAATAATAAGCATATCTAAAAAATACATTGATTTCATGGTCATGGACCAGGAGTGAGAGCGAGAAAGCGTCATTCGTGGACGTATGTTCAAAGTGGGAGTGCCCTTTGAAACATTCTACTACCAGTTCTTCACGAGGAGCCTCACTAGCTCACTGGCTACCTCCCGTCACAATGCAACAAATTTTGATGTTTTGAAATTTGTTTCTAAAACTCGTGAGTTTGACTTCTTGTTTTGTGAATTTGCCCCGTTTTGATAGGTCATGTGCCACAGCGCTCTTCGCTCAATTTCCCAAACGAATTAGGTTACATGGGTTAACATTTTTAGTTCATTAGATGGGCTGAGCTTATTTATTGTCCAACCACCATCTCCTCTTCTTTTTCTTCTCCCGAAAATCAACCTAATCGCCATAACATCGTTGTGCCCAACACATATCATGTGTCGATGTTCAGCATCCGTGTTGTGTACATTGGTATGGCATCAAAAAGTTAGGATAACACAGTACGGCATCAAAAAGTTAGGAAACACAGTATGGCATCATGAAGTTGGGAAACACAGTATGGCATCTGCGTAATACATTCATTATAGGTAACATGAAATAAGTAATAACTCATACCGCTTACCTTCAAGCTTTGTGGCAGTTATTAATGTTTTAAAAGTATTGCATGAATGCTCAAGTGTTTTAGAATCGTACAACGTTAGTTCTTATATAAATGACAAGCTATTAGGGACAGGGTACTTGAGTGAATTAGAGTTGATATTTTTCTACTAACTTACCATTACTTCATATTTTCTCTTGCTTGACAGCTTGTCTTGTTTCTTTTAGAATTAAGGAGAGGTTCTATCCTACTTGGGAGCGTGCTTATTTCGCGATGGGAGCAAAGTTCCAAGAATATTATGACTTGGGAGTGAGGGAGCAAAGTTCTAAGGTGGATTCGTCATCCCGATAGAGGATCCTGCTACTATGCTCCTGAACTCCACTTGAAGTTCAGTGCTAAAAAAACCCAACATTCAAATGAAGTTTGGAACAATATTGCACGCACAATAACCATAAAACCTATTCCCTGACGAGAGAGAGAGAGAGAGAGAGAGAGAGAGAGAGAGAGAGAGAGAGAGGCTAAAGAAACAGCCACGACTAAAAATAACTTTTTGAATTAAACAACAGAACCTTTGATGAGGAGTCAGAATTGCCAGCAACTGAATAGGGGGTTTTGTCCTTAAAAAATTCTCTTCCAATTGGTGATGGTGTTCCAGATTCTACACAATTTATCGAAGATGACCAGGAAGGACGGGCCCGCATATAAACTTTGGCAATGTCCACTGGGGAGACAGGTTCAGCTTTAGTGACCTGCATTGAGAAAGTATAGCAATACAAGCGATTTAGAATAACAATTCTAAACAAACTGATAAAATCAAAGCAGTGTTTTCCAATGAAATTAGATTTATTGTGCACAATTCATTTCTGAAATAAAAAACCAATTAGTAAATAGTATTTTCTTTATGGGCTGATTTGTATTCTGCTGTGGTATCCACTATTATTATCATAACCTCACCCCTGGGTGTTGACACAAGACGCTTTTACACACTTTTTATAGGCATCTTAATTCTATTGATAAGACCAAGAGAATATTGTATGCAAAGAAAATTATGTCACACATTGCCCTCCAATCTTCATTACTGAAAAACAATTAATTTCCCTTAAATGGGAGCGACACCAAAAACAAAAAGAAGCCAAATAATAAATTTGGCCCCACTAAATCCCGATCCTAAGATCATTCATAAAAATTTCCCACATTCCGGTTGAACAACAGAAAAGCCAAAACACAGTAAAAGCTACACATCTCCTAAAAGACTATATGAGACCTTAAATACACTACTTTCCCAACCATTATCCTGAAACACATACATACTCTTGATGAAGATTTGTCATAGACATGATGAAGATTTGTCATAGAATTATGCTCAATGAGAATTTGCAGAATCATTTTCCCAGGCAGGCCATATTCTCGGTGAAAGTTCTCTCCCCAAATCCAATCCCCGACCACCCTGCTTCCCTACTCATCCAATGACCATTCTTACCTGTGCAACTAAATCCCCACTAAGAAAATGATCATGAACATTTTCAATTTTTTTCCACAGGTTTTAACTTCTAAGTGAAGATCAGCTACATATGAACACACTTGATTCTACAAATTGAACCAAAGCACATCTGCAAAACACACACTTTCCCAGCCAACCCCTCTTTTGCCCAATTATTCAGTTACTGAAGCTCAAAATTCCTTCAACCCAAGATTGCCACCAGAGTAAGCTGGTATACTTAATGGAAAACTACATGGTGACAACCATGTACAAAATTGTCAAAAAGATAAAGATTTAACCATCTTCTCCTACCTAGAAAAGAAAATACTCATAGTATACCAGCAATCAGGTCCAGCATCACAGCCTTATCAACTAATCTCCACAGAATATATCATTTGACGTGCACAACAAAGAAGACAAAAGATGTCCCTGCCTTAAAGCCCTAGTAGCCTTGATACCATCACCAACTATGCCATCAAGTATTAGCCAAAATCTAATGGAAGATAAACCCCGAATTCTTTGTCTCCATATGTTTCCATTTCCCTTTATGCGGCACAAAATAAAAAAAACACAGTCCAGATAGTCTTTTTTTTTTTTTTTTTCATAATCAGAGCCTTCAAAATAACACATTTCCCTACATGCACATTTTCTTCACTACCTCTTAGTTGTCAAATCAACATCCAGTATTTGACGCCCCTCAACAAAGCACCCCGAGTGGGATGAGACTACCCTGAAACTGTTCTTGATAGGGATGGCAATGGGGCGGATTGGTTCGGTTCGGAAAAGGGAGAGGATGAACCATAACCTAACCATTCGGGGTTCGGGTAATTTCGGGTAACCGATTTTGTGAAGGAAAAAATAGCTACCCATTTGGGTAACCGAATTGTACCCATCCCGCCCTGCCCCAAACCGTACTAAAACATGAATAAATTGAGTTTAGGATATTTTATTATCTCAAAAAAATTGAAAAAACATGAAAAAAATAACAAAAGGAGGCTACAAATATCAGTCAAGAGACTCAAGACTATAATATATAAAATATCAGTCGAGAGAGTCTCAAAATGTACAGAATGTGAGACCAAACCTAACCTGTGAATATCTTACATATATATACGAGAGGTAAAGTGTAATTTTAAAATATACCTAAGGGGTTTATGTAATATGTATATATAAAATAAGGGTATATATATAGCCAGGGGTACATACACAATTACTATAAATTTTAGGGGTAAATATGTAATTTCATATTTCGGTTCGTTTCGGGTCACGGTTCGGTTCGGGTCACGGTTCGGTTATGACCTCAAACCATACCCATTCGGTTCGGCCATATCCCATACCATACCCATACCCACGGGGAATATTTCGGTTATGGTTCGGGTAAAAATAGCGGTTTCGGTTTGGGTACCCATCGGTTCGGTCGCGATTGCCATCCCTAGTTCTTGACTTCATGTACAACAGTGAATTTTGAGTGATCATATATATAGGTCAAAAGTTACCTAATCTGCATAGAATTTACATCGTTGTGGAGTTCCTTCGGGCATTAGCATTTCAACTTCAAAAAGGTTACTACAAACTCATGAGATCATTGTTCATCTTACCCCAACAATCATGAAATCCTGAGATAAGAAATATATTAGCTCTGGAGCCTTATTCCCCTCAATACACAAAACGGTCTCACTAACCACCAAGACCTCAAAAGGCCTCTCCTGCCAACTGGCATTACTAGCATTGATAGGAGATAAATCCATGCATTTATGAAGAACTAACCATCAATACGAACCAAATGACTTTCCATATGAGACCAGGGATATGATATACAGTATTGAAGGTTGCAAAGGTAATGGAAAAATATTTTCAGAAAATAAGTGCATCTTAAATGTAAACATCATATCTTCAGAAAATATCATAGCATCGTGCTTAAAAGTACATCAGTGAAAACATTTACAAATTTTCTATGCTAAAGAAACAACATAGATTGTCTATATTGAAAAGTCATTCAAAGCACAAGTTTTTGCTATTTGAAATGAATCATCGAATTATAACTTAGCAAAGCGAAAAGCATCTGAAAGTTGAAGATGGGACACTGGAGCTAATATTGCTGGCTTGCTGCGTTTAAACAGCCGTGGGAATAAGAATTACAGGAATTCAACAGGGGCCAAATATGAGAAAGGTCTGCATATATGGGTATCAAGTAAAAAAACGGACACTTAGCTGTCGATGCTAGTGGAAAATGGCATGGCCACTATGGTAAAAGTGGTCATGGGTAATGACAGGCGTCTAGCGTGGTTGGACTGGTACCATGGTGGAACAGGGTGCAACTAATTAAAAGATTGAAGTGTTTGGTACATTCCCAATGATTGTAGGGACAGCCATGGCAGCATTGTTCCTACCCCAGCCTTAGAAACATGACAATCTACACCAGCCTCAGAAAAATGACAATCTTTGGGACCTATTACATCATAGAAAGAGTGTTTGACAACCATATATGGTAAATAGTCGCAGGTACCGTGGGAACTAAGTGCAGATTTGCGCTCCAGAGTGAGAGACGTGACTGGATCACGAGTCTGACCATACAGGAGTGCGATCCTTATCAAGCTCGGAGCATGTGATAAGGGATTGGAGTCTCCAGTGACACCAATTTCCTGGAAGACACCTAGGTCGATTCTCCAGCCTGCACACCATCAACTGAGAAGCTGCTATTGTGAATATTTTGTATAGAAGGGAGAAAAGGCTGATTGGAGGGGCAAGAGAAGAACGGTGGGAGAGAGACGATTGGCTCCGAGACTGTGAGAGGAAAAATCTCAAACGATGATAGTAGTGAGACACAGAGTAGAGAATGGCCTGGTTATTGTTGAGTACAGCTGCTTTCTTGGTGGGAATCTCAATTACTGCAGCTGTATAGCAACTTACTACTGACGGATAAATATGGGCAGCCCAATAACATTAACACGTCTCCTCGGGCCCTCCTCTTTTCCCTAGCCCAAAAAGGCACCATTTGATAATGGACTGCAAAGAAATTTATTGGAGAGTTGAAGAGGTGTTTGGCAGATACCATTATGTGGGTGTTTACGCCAACCTTTTAATTAATTTGTATAAATCCTCATCTAAAAAATAAAAGTATGTATTTAGTACATACGCTCCTCCCGCACTCCTAACCTTAGGATCTTCTACTTGTCCCTGCTCCCATGCTTCCAATCCTGCTCCCTCCTCGTGCAACTAAGGTACGGTAAAGGTGGAAGTAAAAGATCACAGAAAAGAATTAGAACCTGTGATAGTGGAACAGAGCTAAGTGTACCAGTTCCACGATCCATCTCTGATTTTGAGCTTGATGCCACCTTCTTTTCCTCTAACCATTGCTTGGCTTCCATGACAGCTTTACTGCATAGCTCAGGAGTAACTGTGCATAAAGTATTATTATATACATCATCAGTCAGCTACTAATATTATAAAAAAAAAAAGGAAGTCTTTTAAATATTGAATTTCATGAAATCAATACCATCTCCAACTGTTCTTTGGGGTATGCCACCTAATTTTTCATCCTTTTCCTCTTCCATGGTGCTACCATCTATAACTCTTGATTTAATAATCTTTGTTAGTCTATCACATTCTTCCCTGGTGAAAGTCAACGAGTTAGAACTGAAAAGCTTAGACAGGTTAAGAAGAAAAGTGCATGCAGAATACAGAAACAGTTTTGTTCGCACACAAACTTCCACTTCTGAATAAAGACACAGCTTCTTGTAATCCCATACAACTTCTGTTCCATTATCCTCAACTTCTTATTTTGGGGTTTCTTCTTGTTGTTTTGTTGCTCCCCAACCTAAGGACAGCTTTTTTTCATGGGGAACTCCTGAGGTAAATAAATTCTTTCTTTTCTAAGTGTTGGAAGTCCTGAGGTAAATAAATACTTTCATTCCTAAGTTGTTGTGGCATACTGTCCATAAGTTTGTGTTCTGCCTCCTATTTTCAGCTTCTGATATTTTGGAATTTGAAGCATTGGATATGTGAGTTGTTGCTCTTCGTATCCCAACTTCGGGATTTCTCTCTCTAATCCACCGATCTCAAGGTTTTATGCATTTGATTGCATCACAAATGGACATCTTTTACATTGATACTAACAATAGTATTATACACAAGGAGGCTTGAAGAGTGTGGACTGTTTTGGTTGAAGTATAAGCCACGGCACCTCATGCACTTACAACATATTCCAAAGGAAGTTGAAAATAAAAGCTTGAGGAGAACCCCTTTTTTTTCTCTTAATGTTATGACGATGCAACCACAAATGTAGAATCCCATTCTGAAAAGAGAAAGTACCAAATTGGGATACAAGAGAAGTTAGCTCGCACAAAAAAAATAAATAGTCGGACTAGGCAGCCAACTTTTAAAACACTGAGTTGCACAATTCTCCAACAGCTTGTTCTTTTGGATGATAGGTGGTCAATATCTAACACGGAATGTGTGTAAACCACACCGCAACACAATAATTGCAATAGATGCACATATTTGTCTAACTTATGGAGCAGAGCATAGCCAATAGCATGGCATTGTGTTGAAATTATAAAAATTATAATTACCACAACTTCTAACAGCTTAAACAATAAATAGGTGGGTAGTCAATAATCTACAACTATCGAGTGTAGTCAACATTTTGAGCATAACAGCAAACAGGCAAAACAATAGAAGTCTATGAACAATTTAGAAGGAAACAGATAATAAAAATAAAATAAAAAATAAAAAAACTATAAATAACTAAGTAAACTTAAATTTTCTCCATTACCTTGAGAATGTCTCCTGCATAAGTAGCTTTTCTATTAATCGCTTGATGTCACTCTTTCCTACAGTTAGTTGAGGCTCCGGCCTAAAGCATTCAATCAATTCTGATGTAGTCCCATTCTTCCAATAACAAAAATCACAATCACACAATTAGTACCGGAAAGAGTATTGGCATATGTTTAAGACTCAAAGAATGCTCATAAAACAAAAACTAAAAAGCAGAATAGTAGTCCTTGTAATAGTTGCAGTCCCAAGGTTATTAGAGCAAATCCAATGCTAAATGGAAAATGGCTATAGCCATTGCTATAATTTGGCACCAAAAAGTTATTTTTGGTGCTATAATGCAACCCAGTCTCCAATGCTCGGTTGTAAAATAGAACCAAACAGTTCCAAATTTAACTAACTTTCCCACCACCTCACTTTAATTACGTTTTTAACCCCAATTCAACTATGTACGTTATTTTCAACCCCGTTGTGATCTAATTTTTAACCCCCATTCGGAAATATTTGTTAATTACGTTTTTTTTTTTCCACTGTTTCAACCACCATTATACCCCAGATAATTACTTCGTGAGAGGCCACTTCAATTAATCAATTACTAACTACATTAATAGATTTAAAAAAATACAATAATCTATTAATCAATTGCATTAATAGATTTAAAAAAAAATACAATAATCAATTACATTAATAGATTTTAAAAAAATACAATAATCAATTAATCAATTACTACATTAATAGATTTAAAAAAAATACAATAATCAATTTATCAATTACATTAATAGATTTAAAAAAAATACAATAACCACTTGGGGGGTTCTCTCTCTCTCTCTCTGTAAAATCGATGGGAGGGTTCTCTCTCTGTAAAATCGACCAAACCCCCCTCCTCTCTCTCTCACCGATCGGACGACCCCTCCCTCTCTCCTTCACCGATCAAGCCCCCCTCTTCTCTCTCTCTCTGTCAATCAAACCCCCCTCCTCTCTCTCTCACCGATCGGTTTGGTCAAAACCCTCAAAGTAGATCTCACAAAAACCCCAAATTTCTCACCGATCGGCCATGGTTGCAAGATTCTGGTGCACCACGGTCAAATTGAGGTCGTTTGATGGTGATTCTGGTGCTCCGGTGATGGTGACAACAGGAGTTTTCGGCGACCTAGGGGATTCCTGCGACAACAACAGTTTTCGGTTGCATTTTGCTGGTTCCGGCGATTTTTCGGCAATATTCAGGTAACACTCCGGTTGCAACCAAGTATCCATTTGTTCCATTTTGCAACTGATTATAGCTATGCACTAGATTGAAGATTTGCATTTTTTGGTTGTATAATAGCAATGCAACTAGATATCCATCCCCCATTGGATTTGCTCTTATGGACAACCGAAAAAGTGAACTATATCAAGTTGAACATCAGCTACTCCTGCGTGTTGCAACTAATAACTTAAGACATTCCCAATGAGGAGGCATACTGTATCAGTCTTTGTGGTAAGAAACCTCAAATGGTCTATTTGTGAATACTGTTACTACTGTAGAGACGAATCGCAAGAACGCATGAATCAGGAATTATTAAATCAACCAATCCCCCGCTAAATGTCCAAACAATTTCCACCATAAGAGCATCTCCACCCACATTCTTCAATTTGAAGAACCAAAATAATGTTTTTATTAAAAAAGTGACTTTGAAGAATGCCACTATTCACTCTTAACTCCAACCCAATTCTTCATTTTTCCCTCTATTTCCCTCCAAAGCTTTCCCTCTAGAAAAATTCAAATTTTATGCTACAATTTTTTTCTGGATATATTGGATATTGGTCTCATTTTAAATGTATTTTTAATATCTTTTTATTGGTACCATTTATATGAATATTTGATCAAGAATTTAAAAGATAAGCACATTTTAGATAAAATGAATAGTGCAAAACTCATTTGAAGAATGTTCTTCATTTTTGAAGGGGTTCTTCATATATGAAGAACCAAAATTGATTCTCCAAAATGAAGGAGGGAAATGAAGATTGGTTGGAGCCCCTTCATTCTTCAAAATGAAGAAATGAAGGTATGGTTGGAGATGCTCTAAAGGCACCCAATGGGACAACACAGAAACCATATTACTACTCCCCTCCATTCCACGGCACATGGTACAACAAAGTGCATCAGCAACCACCATGTTTTCTGAGTTGAAACATGTCATTAGTATAGTTTTCTCGTGAGCCACCATCCAAACAAAAATAATAATTATTGCTTTCTTTGTTGGCACAATAAAAACACTTACTGAAGGGTACAATTACATTCCATTTATATCATAATTCATAAGGTCCAAACAAGGATAACATCCTAAATATTCTACCCAAGGAAGGATTTACAGGGAAAAAATGTACAGTGATTGAAGAAGACAAACTCTTTGATTAATACCATCATGTCTAAAAGAACCATTAACACGATGGACAACAAGGGACTACGAACCCAGAATGGCGATACTCGAGTGGAAAGAAAACAAAATTATCCCTCGAAATATGTTCCAAGAAACAATCATAATTTGACAACAAAAGATGAACAGAAGGAGAGAATGGGATGTACCTTGAGAGCTGAATTCCCAGGGCAATTGGAAATTCCCCAATGGACCACTTGGGAATCCCACACATTATCTCAACTCCCACACTTAGTTTCAATTATCCTAACCCATAAGAATTGTTCCTAGCAGGAAACTTGCATAACTTTTTGTAGTTGGCTAAACCGGCTCTGGTTTTGGGCCACACAAAGCGGACAAAGCCGAATGCTCTAATTAGGCCCTGATCCGAACTATGCCTGCCGAGCCGCCCAACAGGTATGGGTTGGAAGGTCAGCGGGACAAGAACCCAAGTATGGCCTCTATAAAAGATACAATATTAACCCTAGAAAGGTACAACGTTTCTTGTGGTCTAAGTTTTCTGTACATTCTACGTTTTTTCAGCAAGGACAGACTTTGGCATCGAAGCGGCCTCCAGCTGGAATCCAGCCGAACAGCACTAATTATCTGTTCATCTAGCAATTCTACTCTGAGAAAGGCAAAGATTGGGCTGAAACCCATCAGGCGAATGAAAAAGGAAAGAATAGAATTGCCAACTTTGTTGAGGACGATTTAACTTTCCTTTTTCCTTCATTACCAGCTTAACAAATGGCTTCTCTAAATGCAGTTGACGTTGGAGGCACAGCAGGCCACAAAGTTGTAAACACCGACAAGTAGAAGAACGTGGTTGATGAGGAAAGAAACAGGAACAGGTACCAGTTCGCTACAAACTTGGCAACAATAATGAAGCTTGGGGCAGTCCTGAAGGTGAAAGGGGGAGGTACTGTAAGGGGTGAAGCCCTACGCCTTAGTTATTCGCATGTTAGCAAAACTATGGAGCCGCCGGTAGCTGCGATGAAGAGCAGGACAAGCACCGAAATTTTCGAAGCACTACCCTTGAGCCCTATGCCCGGCCACAAGACAACAAAAGGATATACTTACCCTTCTGCGTGTTGCCAGTCAGGAAGCGGGCAACCGATTCTCTAGGCACGGGAATTCTACTCCGATGACATGATGGCCAGTTGTGCTTCCCAATTGAAAAACTGTGGGAACTATGACTGCAACCATCAACAACCAAAAGAACCCCACCGCCAGACTAGGCAGACCCATATGCTTCTAACCCATAATCCACAAACCAGATCACCATCAGTTAAGAGCTAGAACCGTTCTTCCACCACCACCATTAGCTGCAAAAGCCCCTCCATCACCACCACCTTGAACATTTTTTGTAACCCGCCCTTTGTCTTTGTCCACCGTCATGCATCCCTACTGGGTGATGTCCACCAAAGTTTTTCCCTCTTGCACCATTGGAATTCACCCACATTGCATCTCCGCCACTGCTGCCGTCTTCGACTCCTTCTGATTGAACATCAGCACCATCACATCACCACCATTCGGTGCAGTTCAAATGCTCATTCACCGTTCTGATAAAAAAAGTCCACTTTTCCGTTCAATTCACAGATAGTTCCTACCAGGTTTCCCTTGCCTTTTGCGGAATCTTTAATTAGTTTAAACTAATATCAAGTGGGATCGTGTTCAATTTTCAGTTTGTAAGAACAATATTTTTCCCCATTTTCCTCTACCCAATACTTGCACTTTAGACATCCATACTAGCTGCCCAATTATGCCAACCCATACCCTTCACCATTTCTCAGTATGGAAATTAGCTAGCAGGGATGAAATTTTTTTAGCATATCATTCGGGCGGCCGCGTTACTATTGAGAATTCCTGTTCTAGTTGATTGCAATTTTATACATGCTAATTGAATTTCTTATCGTAAATGTTGAAAGGCGTAAGGGCAGGGAAGGACTAGAGACAGACATAACCTTGAGGAATATATGCACAATGTGGTTGCTCTCATAAAGTTCCCCTCCAAAAAAAAATGAGGAACTCAAGCTCAAGTATTTTCCAATAATCGAATTTCAAAAAATGACGATATTATATGCAGCTAACTCAAAATTCAAGACAATGAACTCCAGACGGTCAACGAGAAAATACCTCATTCAGACTACCACCGTTGTCATAAGGGACATCATAGTCATCAGCTCCATCGTCCATACCATCCTCTACAAAACAAGTAAACGTAATGGGGCTCCGCTAGTGAATGGTGGAATTGGTCCCACGATTGGACACATAAAAACTACAAGTAGAATGGAAGAAAAGGGACGTACCCGAAGAGGAGTCGGTACCAGAAGAAGAGGACGACGAGGAAGATTCGGGAGCAAACACAAAGGTGAAAAGTTTGGTGGCACCCGTAGCAATCATCCGAGAGGTGGGATAAACGACTCCAGTGAGCCAATTAGGGTTTTGGGGAGGAGCACTACCGGCGGCAGCAGGGGCCGGTCGGTCATATGGAGTTTTAGAGCGGGCGGCGGCGGTTTGCCGACCCCTCACTATTTTCCCTCCGGGTCGCTCGTCTCGCCGACTACTGTAAACGGAGGCCATGGCGAATGTTACGGTTAGAGTTGCAGACGAGCCTTTCTCGTTTCCTTCTTCTTTCTAACGACTAGGGGTTGCAAGTGTAAATACGTGGAGAATGGGGGTGGGTCGTTTGTTTTTCTGGTTGGGGTGGGCATAGGTGGAGCCTATTTTAGTATTTACTCCCTCCGTTCCGAATTTCTTATTCATTTACGAGTTTGCGTATCAATTTTCAATTGTTTATTCAATCTATAATTTATTTATTTTTACAATTTGGAAAATTTTGTTTAATAGAAATCATTGAGAACTATTAAACGAGATTCATATTGAATACTAATATTACATTATAAATTTGAAAATATAAACAAATTTTTTAGTTGTTATGAATAGTGCAAGTGAACAAGAAATATGGAACGGATAGAGTATTTTTTTTTGTTTTTTTGATCCACGTGTGGAGCCTACCTTGGCCTCACAGTAATCATTCATATCGTCCATTGTATAAAAAATAATGTGTAGGTCATTCTTGTAAAAACTCCAAGTTGATCGGATGTAGATAAATTACACATTTCAATAGAAAATAATGGATAGTTAAACTTTTTGACCGTTCATTATTTTCGAGACAAATGAGAAACTTACCGATGTATGATTAACTTGAATTTTCGCAAGAGTGCCCTCCAACCTTATTGTTTAAACATAGACTATTAGGGCATCTCTAGTGCACTACCTAAAAGAGTTCCCTAAAGTACCCTAATTAGTTAGCTAAAAAAAACTCAAAAAATGGTCTCTAGTGCACAAAAATTGATTCCCTAAAATCCTAGGTGGCACCCCTCACTACCTAAAGTGTCCTAAGTGACTGCCTAAATTTGGGGAGAGACTTAAAGAGAGAGAAAGGGGAGACAGATAGAGAGAAGGGAAGGAGAGGAGAATTTTGTGGGACCACTTGGCACCCCTCACCACTTAAATGGGTCTCACTCTAAAAGATAATGAACATTTTTAGGGAGCCTCATTAAAGTGCATTTTTTCTTAGCTAGCTAACTAAGTTCTTAGCACACAAATAAGGTCTCACATATGCTTAGGTGTACACTTTAACAAATACAGAGTATTTTTTATGTAGTGCATTAGAGATGCTCTTAGGATGTTTAAGGAGGGATCCATGTGCCTTGTTATTAGTGTTTGTTGACCCATGCGCCTTATTAGAATTTTTTGAATGTAGGTACTGAGAAAAAGGGAGAATATATAGAATTTCCAGAATGGGTGGTAAAGTTGGTAATTTTACGGTTTTGCCATAACGGTTAATTCAGGTTATAAATAACAAATCATTCTCGTGACACATCTTCAAAAATATGTTCACAATAACATTGTTGTGTGATTCTGTGTGCGAGCGTGGATAGTTGAGATCGAGTGATTTTAGCTTTTTATCTTAAGTAGTTAATTCATGTTATCATAAAAATAATTGTAAAATTTGGACAAACTTGGAAATAATTTTTGGGGCATAACTGCAAAAAATACTTGACACCAATTGGTGATTTCCCAGTTCCATATTAGAATAGTCAATAGATGTCAATAAACTACTATGCTTGATAATGACGGAAATTGTGGTTTATCTATCTTTTCTAATTAATTCTCCCTTGATACCCAAAACTATCATTAAAATGTTTATTTACTCCTTGGAGTTTCAATTGGATAAACCTAATATTCAAATGATTTAGTTTGAGTTCAAATTGGGTTGTTTTCACTTTTATCACTGTATTCAGTAAATCAAAATAAAGGCCTACTACTACCTTGATAGCTTCTCTCCCTAAAAGTTAGAATATTCTTAGGGTTTTTCAAAAATGATACAAACACACCGTTTCAGCCACACTCTACCACACCCTCACTCACAAAGGGTGTGTCTGTATCATTATTCAGGGTTTTATCCCCTTTTTTTCCTTTCTCTCCTCTTCCACCTATCAATCTCACACCCCTTTAGTTTTTTTTCCCGTTTGAGGTATTGAGGGGTGGGAACCTCTCCGCCCCACCCCTCCTCCCCCACCCCTTGCCGAACACCCACCATCAATCCATGGCCGGTTCACTGTCCTCTCGCTCCCACTACCAAAACCTCTACCATCTCTGACCACCATACCTCGCAAACCTTTCGTCTCTTTCCCATCGCCACTGTCCAAATCCTCTTATACCTCCACCACTCCTCCATTCCTTTACCACTTGGGATGTTTCGGATTTGACGATGGGTTGATCTTGGGTGTCTCGGGCCCCCTCTGGCTAATAAAGCGCTTCAGGCGGCAGCTATGGGAGCTTGTTTTCGTTCGGGAAAGTGACTGATCAGTGAACTCGGTGGAACTCGATGATGCTCAGTGAGGTGACTCAGTGGGTTCTCGGATGTACCAATTTTTTGGGGGTTTCTGATTAGCTAGTTTTTTTTTTCTTTCTGTTTTTGTTTCCGATTACTTTGTGTTGTATTGTGTTATGGTTTAAGCTGCGAATCCATTGGGATTCTCTACCGCTACCAAGGATGGAGCTAGAGGGGGACAAGTGGTGGCGGCCGCCACCACAAGGTTTTAAAAAAATGCAATTATTATATAGGAAAAAAAAATCCCCAAATTATATAAACTCGCCACCACTAGATTTTTTTATTCTTTCATCCTTATAATGCAGTTTGTTTTTTTATTTTTTAAGTTCATATTTTCGTCACCACAAAGGTAAAATCCTAGCTCCGTCCCCGACCACTACCACTTGAATCAAATTCATCATTCCGTCCCCTGGGTGTCGGGTCTGCTTCGGCAGGTGTGTCTGCGAGTTGGTGGCCTAGTTAGCCTATTGCCGTTCTCATTCCACTTGCTAGTGGTTTGGGCTTCATTCCTGTCTTTTGATGTAATCGGTGCCAAATGGCGTTTTGATATGATATGTTGACTATTTAAAAAAAAAAAAATTGTATTTAGTAACGTTTTTGTTTTTTGTTCTTTGTTATGTTTTGACTTTTTTTACAAAACCAATAAAAGAAAATATGTGTTCATAATTTGTTTAGGTTTTTCTTTATTGTAAACGTTAATTTTTTAAATTTATAGAAACAAAGAAAAAGTTTTTTTCCTTGTTTTTAAAACAAGAACATTCCATTTTTTTTCTCTTTTTCTTTCCGCACAAGTCCAATGGGTGATAGGAAAAATGCTATAGTCATTTGCATAATTTGGCACCAAAAAAGTGGTTAAAAGTGTCCAATGGTTGGTTCTATTTTAGAACCAATCAGCTTCAAATACTAACTAGTTTTTCCTTCACCTTATTTTCCCCTTACTTTCTCAATCCCAATTCAGTTACTACTTATGTCCCAAAAGCAAAACAATAACTTGACAATAATCCACTTTTTAAAGAAAAAATCAGAGAAAGAATACAACAATTTTCTAGATATCAACGAGTTCTTTTAATTTATGAAAAGGGTGAAAATTTTATTTTTTTGAAAAATATGTATTAGTTGAATTTTTTCTTGGAAAATATGTCTTATAAATTTTAAATTGACCAATACTTGCAAAAAAAAAGGGTTTTATTTTGTTTGGGGGGACAAAACCAGTGGGTGGATAGAAGAGACATTTGGAGAACAAATACGACGTCTTATGCAATAATTGGAATTGGTGTGACTGTGTGAGTGTATAAGTTTCATAAATTTCGATTTTTATTTTTAATACATACAGATTTTTTATTGTCAAGGATTAGTGTTGTGGTACTTTTGAAGTTTGGGCCTACATTATTGATGCTTAAACCCATTAGAATTAGAATACTAAATACTCCGTAGTAGATAGATGCCCCGCGTAATTACTGAAGAAAATCCCCCTTAAGTTATGGGCCACCTAGCAGACAAGTCCGATGGACTTTGGGCCCACATTATTGATTCTTAAACCCATTACTCGTTCTCCCGACTCATGCAAGCCATGGACTAAACACAAGTGCAAATCCAATTCCTTATTTCCTTTTTCGGTCAAAGCCCAACCCTTACCGTAAGACTATTAGAAGGGTAAATGCTAGTCTGTGAGAGAAAAGAAAAGAGCCAACAACTGAAGAGAAGCTAGAACCGTTTGGATGGTGTATTGGTTTTGGAGAGATAAAATAGTAAGGGGAGATAAAATAGTCAGAGGGATTAAATAAGAAGAGTGGACTCACATTGATGTGACTTTTAAGAATGAGTGATTAAATAGTCTATGGTTTGGATGAGGGATGAAAAAAAGGGGGCATAAGGAGGGTGGATGATGTAAATTCATGTCAAAAGACTTTATTGCCCTTGGTAATGCATATATTAGCTTATGTATTTTTATAATTATATAAATACCAAGATTAATTATTATGTTATAAATTATATTAAGTAATTCATTTCAATATTCTTTTATGATATAAATTAAGAATCATCTCTTCATCAATTTTTAGAATTAAAACTAAAAAATTATCTTGTAATTTTTTTATAAATCATATTAAGTAATTTTTTATAAATCATATTTGTATGAACCCAACGTTAAAGTTAGTGAGTGAGTAATTTTTTATGCTTTTCATTTATGTTTTGTAACCCAACGTTATGAATCATATTAAGTAATTTTTTTATGCTTTTCTTTTATTTTTTGTATCGAATGAAGGATCTCTAGTAGTAGTTTAATTTGGTGGAAAATAAATAAATAATTGTAAGTGGAAGTACTTTATTTTTTTTTCTGAAGGAAATTGCAAAGCAACTCAACAAGCCAATAAGCGACCAATGTAATTTTTTTTAAACCTTTTCTTTTTATCGAATTAAAGATCTCTATTAGTAGTTTAATTTGATGCTAAAAAATAAATATTTATGTGCGGAAGTACTTTATTTTTTTATCCGAAGGAATTGCATAGTAGGGAGGTAAAATGGGGTGGTATATCCCCCCTGACTAAATATAAGCACCTCTCCCCCTGCTTGCAGCTTCTCCCTAACTATTTAGCGCGCGGCTATTTAGTGCGGGTGTGTTTTTTGTTCCCAAACCATGAGCTAAACATCACATCATCCCCTTATCTCCCCGATTGCCTCATCCCTCTCCGTTATACTTCATCCAAATGAGCCTCTAGATGACCAAGTCCAACACCCCTTTTATACGTGATCACATAAGATCTTGTCGATGGGGGAAATATCAGCAGTGATAACGAGTTCTTTTGCCTGTACGCCCCCCAATCTTCTAGATTGTTTGCGCTTTGATTTGCATCTCATTATATTTGAGAAAGATTTACTCCATTGTGGGCAAGCAACATGCTTGATTTCTCAATGAGAGCTCGATTGGGATGATTCTCAGGAGCTCCCTCGTTTATTGATTTAATAGCAGTGCTTGAATCAACTTTCATTTTTCACAATTGCCATTCCTTTCTCCAACATGATAGCGAGTCCTCTACTTGTAGCCCGAAGTACGGCTTCTAGAGTAGAGCTGCTTGATGCTTTCCAATAGTAGCCAAGAATCCAGAGGCCCTTACTATCTCTAACGACTCCTCTAAAGCTTCCAAACACCTAAATATATTTATATGTGAACCAAGCAATCCATAGCCCCTAATAATAACAATGGCCTGGGCTGAGCTGACCAGACTAAACGGAATCTGGGCCCGTAACAGGCTCCAAGCCCAAACATAGAACAATGATCATCAAACCACCTAACACCAAACCTTTGTCTGTCTGCGCTAGATAGACAGAAAGTCTAAAAGAAAAATAAGGTAAGAAGAACAAAATCTCAACATTTAGGTAAGAGGGTCACTTTTCCTTAAACAGATTCCATTATTATAATCTTCGGAAAGAGAAAGGGTACATCATTCTCTTTCAATTATTTACGTTTATTTTCAAGAACCAAATACAATTTCATATGTACATCATTCTTTTTCAATTCTTTACATTTACATTTCTTTCTCCAACATGATAGTGGGTCCTCTATATGTAGCCCGAAGTTCAACTTCTAGAATAGAGCTGCTTGATGCTTTCCCATAGCAGCCAAGAATCCAGAGGCCCTCACTCTCTCTAACGACTCTAAAGCTTCCAAACCCCTAAGTAAATTGATATGTGAACCAAGCAATCCAATAACAACGGCCTGGGCTGAGCTGACCAGACTACATAGAATTTGGGTCCTAACAGGTTCCAAGCCCAAGCATAGAACAATGATTAGCAACTTTTAGGTTGTGCTTCGATCCTTTTCAAAAGAGAACTATTTTTGTTGTCATGGGTAACTCAACAACACCACACACAAAAAAAGAAAAGAAAAAGGAGGGTCACTTTTCCTTGAACAGATTCCATTATTATAATCTTTGGGTAGAGGAAGGGTACATCATTCTCTTTCAATTCTTTACGTTTATTGTCAAGAACCAAATACAATTTCATACTTATTCCGTCCACTTTTATTGGTTCATTTTTTAAAATTTATGTTTTTTTTATTGCTTACATATATATCTTAATTTATAATGGTTTTCATAATTTTATGAACTTTTAATAATAAAACTAATTGAGATCTATGAGATCCATATTTGAAAGATATAAACAATAAAAATGACACAAATTCGGAAATGGACAATCAAAAGCGGACGGATCGAGGGAGTAATTTCATACGATACCAAGGGAGGTGTGGATGTATTAACCTGATTAATATTAATTTAGTAGAATTATATGGGCGGTGAGATAATATAATCTTGCAATATTAATATCAGCCTCGTCAATGACACTAATACGGCGATAGGAATATAGGATAAATATGGATTCATATAATATGCACCTGTAAATATAGTTATCTAGGGTGGGTATACCGTATACGGAATTTCAAAAAAAATTAAATTAAATTAACGACCTTTCAGTGTATTAATTAATGACTTGATTGTCACGCTCATTAGGATTCAGTCAAAACTCTAGGATAACGTGCATATTTTACCATTAAATTTTGGATCATTATTAACCAAATAAAGAAAGATCTGCGACTTCCAAATGGCTTCCCTTTTTCTGCTTAAGGAAGGCCTTTCAGAAATTACATGTTAATTACTGACCTGGGTGTTACCTTTGTTAGGATCAAGTCAATTCTTGGATAACATGAGCTAAGTTGCTAAAAATTCAACTAAAAGCGCTAAATACAGATTTGAAGATAAAACTAGGAGTGCAAACGAGTCAAATTCTGAAGTGCTCGTCTCAACTCGTTTGATAAACTAAGCCTAAAATTCGTGTTAGGAAATGAGCCAAGCTTTAGCCCTTGCCAAAACAGGCCTCAAAATACTACTCCATTCGTCTATTACTGTCACCCCTCTCATCAATTTTGAGCTAGCTTCAACAGAAAACAAAAAAAACCCTATTTTGAGCTAGCATTGCCAACATGATCACCACCACCTGACAAGGCTCTACTTCGCCGTTAGGTTAGAAACCAGAAGCACCCAGCAGCGCTAAAACCGGCGGGAACACGTCGGTTTCTGTAAGACATATGTACATGTAAGTTTTTTGTTTTTTAAACAATTTAATGTCATAAACAAGCTTACGTGCACATCGACTATTTTTGAATCTAAATTTTTTGATGAGATAAACCTACTTGTACTTAAGTACGTGTTAAGTGGAAAGCACCAAACCCTAATCTAAACAAGACTAGTGTCATTTCCTTCAATTTCTCTTTTATACCCTCACGTGGTCACTAGTAAGATGAAATGATGAATCTCCTCTCTTTCACAAAATAAAGAAAGAGAGTTTAGAAAGGGAGGGTATTTAAGTCACTTCAGATAGAAAAGAATCCTTTCAGAAAATGGAACGAAAATGCACTGGAAATTGGAAAGGTGTTTATACCCTCCAAATGTCCCGATTCGAAACCTTGCTTTAAATAGGATTCCCGTTAATGAACGGTGATATTGATCCTTCATATGATTAGTTGAGATGTGGGTAAATTAGTTCGGACACGTGATTATATTAAAAAGTAGCTAACAATATGTCAATATCTAACATGAAAAATTGGATTGTTAATACCCAATAAAGAATGACATGCTAATTCAAAAGTCCTTGTTAGTGGGGTTTGTTAGCTGTGCACGCTTCCACCGGCCCATATTGGATTGAATAAAAATTAGGAATTCTTCTATATTTGGGAGAGAAAGTGCTCCATATCTAACTTTCATTTATGAAATTAGTAAGTCTTCCACTCCTTTCTTAAAGTTGTCAATTTTTTCACTCATTTTGGGGCATAGTTTCCGTCTACGTCTCTCAATTTCGAATTTTGATCACGAACCTTCAACATAGTGAAAAGCAGAGTCTTACAAGAATAACCTCATGCATTATTTATTATTTACAAGTTGTCAATTTTTTGTTAGTGGGGTTATTCTTTCACATATTATTAAATTACAGATCACCAATTTTTTTGGATGTATGCATGGGTACTGTCATCGCTAGTAAATAGTGATACAAAAAGCCTACACAATACACATTTTAGGAAGAAATGGTCAACATATACGGTCTTAGGTCCGTGCATGTATGACCAAGTCTTCTATATATAGGTGACTTGTTCAATGACAATGAATTTTCATGCAAAAAATCAAGTTCATCGGACATTGGTATCTATTTGAATGAATTGTATTAGACAGAAGAGGAATAGACAATCGGAGTTTGACCGTTTTCTCTCCAGATAAATATTATAAGACCAAGCTTTTACTGATCTCTGATAAATTTGATTTTCGGCATGGACATTAAATAAATAAATCGGGTTACTCTGTCGCATATTATTGAATTACAGATCACTGAATTTTTTGGATATATGTATGGGTCATCTCTAGTGATACAAAAAGCCTAAACATTTTGGGAAGAAATGGTCAGCATACGGTTTTAGGGGTCCGTGCATGTCTGGCCAAGTCTTATATCAACTTGTTCTTTTTCTTTTTTCTTTTTTTAATTGGTATCGACTTGTTCTATGAGAAGGAATTTTCATGTAAAAAATCAAGTTTATCGAACATCGATATCCATTTGAATGGATCGAATTAGACAGAAGAGGAATAGACAATCAGAGTTCGACTGTTTACTCTCTAGACAAATATTATAAGATCAAGGTTTTACTGATCTCTGATAAACTTGATTCTCGGCATGGATGTTAAGTACATGATATAGAGACTTGCTACATGAACGGTTTAGATCGTGAAATAGGACCGTGATGATTCCCGTTTTGCGATACATGAGGATTATCTGAGAAGATGTTGACTCATGCCAGAGTTTAGTGTCAGAGCTAAGATTTGGATTGGTGCCATTGTTCCATGACTATTCAGTTGTATGGTTTCATGTTTTTTAATTGTAAAATTATGATTAGAAGAGTAAGCATAAAGGATTGGTTTAACTCTATGTAGTTCTTCTTCTTCTTCTTTTAAAAAAAAATACTCTACGTAATCTTTAAATAATCGCCATTTAGATATTAAGCTTTTGATTTGTATCGATCATTTTTAAATTAGCATTTTTATATTATTTGTGTAACAAATTAAGTTATTTGGATACCGTAATAGGCCCAATCAACTTTCTTTGGTGTCAAATAGTAATTGTTTTTGTGCAATTTATCAAGAGTGTTACGTAAAGCTACCCAACGTGCATTTTGGTCTGCATTTTACAGCATATATATAATACACACTACAGCTCACCATTTCTGTAAAAATAAACTCATATATAGAGAGAGAGAGAGAGAATTTCGGTGGCTAGTTGGTTAGGTAAGTCTCGGAACATGTTTGAAACAATATTATTATTGTTGTACTTATCTATCTCTATATTAAAAGCGGCATTTCAAACAGGTTATGTGCATCCTCCTATAGCACTAAACAACAAAATTACGGACCAAATATTAGCAGCACACAGATACACAATCAAATCCCACTTTGTTATTTTATTTATTTTTTTGTTTCGGTTTGATGGTCAGAGTGTTCAGACCAATTTACGTGCACCTCGACTTATCTACCAATCCGGTCAAAAATAAGTCATCCACGGCAGTACTAAGAAATTCACAAGAAATTCATTTCCTGTAGCCTGACCCCAAGAATCGAACCCTGATAACAGTGTACGTGGGGAGCAAGCACAGTAACCTACTGAACCAACTGGGACTTCTTTAATTTCTAATATGGGGGATGTAAACGTTTCATTTAAGTCTGGTTCAAACATTTTTCCCAACCAAACTGGACATGATCTCGGTTAATTTGCATATCATGCGAACCAATTTTTAGTAAATCGAACGGTTCGGTTTGATATATAGGTTTGATCAAGATTTTTGGTTGGCAAAAATATGAAAGCTACACAACATTTTAGAATCAAAACGTACGGCAACGAGCATGGAAAAAAAAATAGGAAAAAAAGATAGGGGTGTCATTTTTCCCCAATCTATACTACTAAATAGTAACATCAACCTGCTAAATGAGGGTGTTTCACAAACTGATTTATTGGCAATCAGTCAGTGAGTGAAATTGAGTTGATGTATTCTGAGATAATGACCTATCTCGTAAAGCATAATAAGCCAGTTTTGAGAATAAGTTAGTTTCGTGGAATAAACTCTAAGTAATAGCACAAAAAAACTCCATCGATAATTTAAAGTTCAATTAGCACCCTACTGGAAAAAAAATATTAACCCACTAATTTTTGAGAAAATATAAAAATAACGATGACATTAAATAACCATTATGCCCAATGATGGAAGCAACTAAGATTGATTTTGTAAATGACAAAATTTCTAAAATATGACTCCGTTGTTGTGAGAGCCTGATGTTAGAAGAGACACGCAACGTGAAGAAGATGCGACAAAAATGGGCAATGGATAAAGTACTTGCCAAGTTTATGAGCAAAGAGAAATATGACAAACATGCTAAGGTTACCAGCATCGATTGGGCAAATTGACTTTATTAATCAAGAAGCATAGTTATGTGTTTTAACAAAAAGTAAACATGCTATATTTCCACATGAAATAAAAATTAAATATAATATGGTGACCGGTATCGAGAACGTGCAGAGCACGTGCCCAGCACTAGTATAATTAAAAAAAATTATATGGAGCCTAGACACATTTTATATTTAAGCACACAAGCTTCTCGGGCCCCACCTTGCACTTAATTAGTTAATTGGGTTGCAGAAACTGGTGGAGGCTAGGAAAAAGTTGAAGACGTCAAATGAACCGTTTGCGACTTGTGAAAAACTATGACCCATTTCACTTGCCTTAGGGGTGATTTAATCGATTCTCACTGGTAATTATTCCAGACAGTTAAATAATGTGATTAAAGTTACTATTGAATCTCAACTTTTTTTTGTTTCTCGTAGAAATTAATATAAAATAAACCACGAAAAGTAAATTGAAGATAAGAACTAGTAGAAACACAGAGTACTCAATCAAAGGTGAGAAAGAACTCCACGGGTAAAGTCTCATAACACGATTAAATTAAACCATTTTAATGTTGTTTATAATACTCCCTCCGTCCCATATACTTAATTGTGATTATCTAGAGCACCCGAATCTTCTGTGTCCCCGATCACATTGAAAACGCCATAAAAAAAACTACTAAAAAGAACTAAATCTTCAGATAATCCAAAGAGAGCATGTACTTCGGTCATCAATTGGCCATAGGCATTCAGAAAAATAAAAATCCAAGAGATCTCATCAGTCATCAACCCTTTTTTTATAGATAAATCTTAAATGGCATCACTAGATTAGGAAATTATCATTACATAACTACGCAATATCAGTTTGTGACGGTATGATCGATGGCCTTTGGATGGTTCATACTACATAGAAAGAAAAAACGGGTCAATTAATTGTGAAAACTGAAAAGAATTAATTGGTCAGAGTAAAGATTTTGCTTTTTGGTTGTCTCAATCAGGGAGTAGTATAAAGATAATGGTCAATTAACGCAAACATTTTGTTTTCATTGTTAGGATGAAGTCAAATGGGCGGCATTACTCGATGGTTAAATATCCACTTGGAAAAAACTATACGTGGTACCCATAAAAACCCGTTGTTTATAGTTTATGGACTTTAGACAAGTTGTTTTGGCTATTAAATTTTTAGTTGATATATATGAGGAGAATGACTTGTGTCAAAATCTGTCTTTTTGTTGGCTTTAGCCTGTTTAGTTTGTTTAGACAATTAGGGAAACTTAGGCCTTGATTGGCTATGGGATAAGGAGGGGAATTGGGGGTCCTGTAGTGAGTGAGCTCACTATATGCGTGTAGTGAGTTCTCTCGGCCGTCCGATCCGATATCAACGGTCCGGATAAATTGAAGTTAAAGTAAGTGAAAAAATGCTTTTTAAAGTGTAAGATGATCCGAACCGTTGATCTCTGATCGGACGGCCGAGAGAGATCACTACACGCATGTAGTGAGCTCACTCACTACAGGGCCCCCGGATCCGATGAGGAGGGGTATAAAATTATACACCTTGATTTTATCCCGGTCCCACATCCTCATGCATGGTTTGGCAAATTTTTGGGAGGGGAAGTTTATACCCCTCCCAGATTAATACCCCTTAATACCCCTGGAGGGGTACTAATTAATAACAGGGGGTGTTATTGTTTAATACCCCTCAATACCCCAGTTTTTTTATCTCACTGCCCTCTCTTATACCCTTGCCCTTACCCCTCCCTCTCACGTGTTGACTGTTTCAAGAAACCCAATTGCATTTTATATATTTTACGAACCCTTGCAATTTTCTTTGGATAAAAAAATGAAGTACTTTTGCACATAATTTTTAATTTTTTTTGCACCAAAATAAAACTACTAATCAAGATCTTTAATTCGATACAAAAAGTTTGAATTTTTTTATACTTTAAGTATTTGACGTTGTTGGCTTGCTTTGCAATATCCATCGGATCAAAAAATAAAGTACTTCCACATTAATTTTTTTATTTTTTTTGCACCAAATTAAATTACTAATCGAGATCTTTAATTCGATGCAAAAAAATTTGAAATTTTTTATACTTTAGAATTTGCCAAAGTATATTCTACCATTACTTGCACGCAATGTAACTTCTTTTTTTTAGCTAAAAGTATGAAATATCAAATAAATTAAAAACAAAGACCAAAAGAGAAATCGAAAGACTAAAAAATGACTATGATTATATTACTAATAGTGTTTTTAAAGACTAACAAATATACTAAAGATGTACTAATTAATTCAAAATATAACATAAAAATTACTAATTAATAAGTAAAAAATGTGTAATTAAAAATAGAGCAAAAATTTAGATTCATATTATTAAAATGAATAATTAAAAACATAATAACTAAATATTTAATTTTAGGTATAATTAATAAAATGAATTATTTATTGAAAAGTATAATTAATTTAATTAGTATTGTATTTACGTATTTATTTTATCATAAAATCTAATATGACTGTGCAAGGGCAAATAAGTCATTCGCCAAGTTTTTACATCATTTACCCAACTTTATCCCCCTTTACCACAAATTCATCCAAACCACATACTATTTAATCTCCCCTCCATAAATGTCACATCAATGTGGGTCCACCATTAGTAAATAATATCCCGAGTTTTCTATGTTTTATACCCCTAAACTATACCAGTTTTGTCTATGTAGTCCCTCAACTATTAATTTCATTTATGTAGTCCCTCAACTGTCTATTTGAATCCTATTGGATCCAATTGATAACGGGAGTGGTGATTTTGGACGGAAAACCAAACACGTGAGGCGCACATGCTATTTCCCGCGAATATGAGGGCCTTAAACGTCATTTGACCCCCCTAGATATTTCTGGAAACACTTGGGACGGACAGAATCACAAAACATCGTTGGTCTCTCTCTCTCTCTCTCTCTCTCTCTCTCTCTCTCTCTCTCTCTCTCTCTCTCTCTCTCTCTCTCTCTCTCTCTCTCTCTCTCTCTCTCTCTCTCTCTACCTCCATTGTCAACCTCCTAGCTAAATGGGAAGCAAAATACAAATGGGAAGCAAACCTATAGAATTTTGTCCGGATCAGTTGAGGCACGGGGAAGATGCAATCCCCAATTGTAATTAATTTCTTACCTCATAGTTCCCACACCCTAAGCATCTTCTTCTTGGATTTGCTTTTATGTTTGACTTTCTAATTGGGGCTGGCAATCCACAATAGCAAGTAGGGTATTCACGGTGGGTGCTTGAAGAGGAAGAAGATGAAGATGGCATGGTTAGGCTGGGAATGTGGGTATGGGGGAAGGGGGGAGAGAGACGAACTGGATGCTCTGTTTTTTGGGTGCCATTGTGCTTCTATTTATATGTATAGCAGTAAAATGGAGGGAAACCTCTCCTGGTTTTGGCGCCAGATGGGTGAGGGAGGTGAAGTACCCACTTTGCCCTTAAATTGTTGAACACGTTGCTCAGGTGTTTGATTTTCCGTCCAAAATCACCACTCCCGTTATCAATTGGATCCAATAGGATTCAAATAGATAGTTGAGGGACTATATAAACGAAATTAATAGTTGAGGGACTACATAGACAAAATTGGTATAGTTTAGGGGTATAAAACATAGAAAACTCTAATATCCCTTACTATCTTATCCCCCTTTACTATTTAATCCCACCAAAACGTATCCCGCATCCAATCGGGGACTTATAATATTTCCATTACCAATCTATAGTTCTTTTTTTTTCTTGTTAAATCGATTAAACTCGCTATTAATTATTCAATATTTCCATATCACAGCCATGTTGTATTTTGGATGACTTCATCAACAAAATTTAGGTGGAGTCAATGCACGTTTTGGGCCCTACAAAAATATGTGGCAGTAGAGCAGGGGGCAACGATGGCTAGGTTTGAGGGGGTTCGGTTGAACCCTCTGACCTATGAAGTTCCAAATATTGTTCACATGCTATGATATCCTCAATAAACATGTATGAGAATCTTAGCTTCACTTAAACCCCTTGTTTTTTTTTTTTAGAAAATCATTTTGTGTTCCAAGAGTATTGTTCCTCCTTCTCACAAAAGTTTGGAGGCCACACTCCTTATTGTGGGTATACATTAACCATTTTTAAATAAATTTTAGGGCAAACTTCACTTATAGCCCCTCTAGTTTAGATCATGTGCGATTATTCTCCCTTTGGTTTACTTTCTTGCATCCGTTCCCCTTGGGGTTTGTGAATTTCTATACACGCCCAATTAACGGAAACACCTTGTTCATTTTACAAGTATACCCCTATGCAAAATTACCTAAAAGAACAATTTAAAAAACTAGGGTACACCCCCCTTTTTACTTCCCTCTCCCCTCCCCTTCCCCTTCCCCTTCCCTTTCCCCTTTCCCTTATTACACCCTTACCATATACAACAACTAACGTTAAACCCCTCCAATACCCATCCTCGTCTTCCATCGAAAACCTAAACCTCCATTGCTATGCCTTTTACATGTAACCTTCAACTATATGAAGTGTAGGGATTTATAGTCAAGTTTCCATAGCCTAGTGCAACTTCTTAGGTTATTTTTGACGGTATAAGTTAAGTTTCACTCATATTCGACCAAATAGTTTGACCAGATTAGGTTTTTGACATTAAAGGTTTAGTAATCTTTGATGAATTTTATTTGGATAACCAGCGTTGAACATAATAAGATTGTGCGGAGTTATAAGTCTAGACAAAGTAGCTTCGTTCATATTTGAAATCCGAACAAAGTTGCTTTGTAATAAGACATTTTATATCCGTTTGTGTCCCTTTTAGTATATCTTTTCCCAATTCATAGCAATTTCATTCCGTTAATTTGAATTGTAGATATCCGTAAAGCATTGATCAATTGGGGTCATGATGTTGGAAAGAAATATGGTTTTGTTATTTTAGTAAATCAATCCGACCCTGGGGAGGTAAAAAAAAAAAGGACCAAGTCTTTTATCCTTTTATGTGAAAGAAGTCCTCAATATAGACACACACACACAAAGTTCATAGATGATACAATCCACCATGTCCGGAAATAAGTATGTGAACAAATCTAAATTGTCCAGATTTATAAAGACAAACAAAATCTCTCTCTCTCCGGAAATACGAATATGAACAAATGCGAATTGTTCGGATCTATAATTGCATCAAAATGTGCATTGTTTGAATCTGCAAATCCCCAAACGAAATAGAAACGTACAACAGAACTTGGAAATTAAACCAATTTACAATGTCGAATGAACCCAAAATTCATTTTTTTTTTGCTTAAAACAAATACGAGTAAAAATGACAACGTAAACGACTTAATTAAACAAATATCTTGAGATTTTATGAAATAACTAGAGGCTGGGGCACACGCGATGCGTGTGCAAGTCGAACTTTGACAAAAAAGAAAAGACACAAAAGTATCCGGCTTTTCATTTGATCATGTGTGCATGACATTATTTTTTCACCTAAAAATAAGCTATATTTTATATATTTAAGCAAAGTAATGTGACAAATTGCACATAATAATCAAATAATACATTATCATTCTAACGCCGCCGTCGCCGCCGCTTTGTCCACGATCTAATCCCCAAGTATTCTTCTATCAAATTTTGTAAATCAATTGTGTTAGCTATAACGGAGAACGGCCATTTTGTACAATAAAGACCTATCTTTATGACCTGCATAGATATTGAAGTCGATGTTGTTAGTTCGACAAAGAATGCAGTGTTGGAGAAATGTGATAAATAAGAAGCAATATGATCAATAAATAACTAATTACCTGATTTTCCGTTTGTGTTTCATCCACCGTAGTTTTCTCATCTGCACAATTATCCCAAAGCGAGTATACTATTTTTCTATTTCGCATTCCTGTATATATTACAACATATGATTTGAATTCATAAGAATATCGCATAGAGATTTTTCCTGTAGTTTTTTCTAGAATTAAACTAACATTAAACAACATATTAAAAAAACTAACATTAATGTAAGTTCCAAAGAGCTTTTAGGAAACAACATTAAGAAGAGATTCTTCTTACAAACAGTTCACCAGAATACACGAATAACAAAAGATATCTCAACCAGAAGGCAATAAGACCTCCTTATAGACAACATTTTTAGTATAAACTCCTTCCTGCCTATGAATATTTCCATTTTTCACCAGAATTTTTGTGGTATCCTGTGATGTGCCTCTTGATAATCCCACGTAAAACTGGCCATGGCTGAAGACATCTTCCGGGAGGTAGATACCCACGTGGGGGATTGTTTGCCCTTGAGCCTTGTTGATTGTTAAGGCAAAACTCAAACGAACTGGAAACTGACACCGGATCATCTCAAATGGAAGATGCATATTCTCTGGAGTCTTTAGTGGAATCCGATGTAGGAAAGTTCGAGTACCTTTGAAAGCACCCGTTAATATCTCAGCATCAATGAAATTATCATTCAACGCTCGACAAAGTAGTCTGGTGCCATTACACAGACCATTTCGTGGATCAAGATTTCTCAAAAGCATAATGGGTGCACCCACCTTCAATCTCAACTCGTGTGGTGGTAATCCACCAGGCGCAATTGAGTTCAAAAACTCCTGTTGATACAAATTTTGAGTATCATTTTCCACGCTATCAAATGAGTAATAAACCCTTTCTCGACCTGAGAATCTCTGATTCACCCTCTTGTTGAGAAGTTCGACATGTTCATTTTTCGGAGTTATCAAACCTCTGTCAACCATGTACGTAGAATCACCGGCACAACTCTCTAGGTTAGGAAATACTTCATCAATCAGTTTATCAATTGAGCTGTCATCCTCCCATGGTATAAGCATTGACGGCGGAACCTTCATCATGTCATCAGCAATGGTAGGCTCATTTCCATCACCTACGCGGAGAAGGAAGTTCGAGAACTCTCGATCGTTTGCAGACCTCATATTTTGTTTCAGCCGAAGGACTTGTACATTTCTCCACAATGGCGACTTAGCAATGCTTGCATTAATTGTTTCTGCCTTTGTTCCTTTAGGTACAACAGGGAGCACTTGCCTAAAATCACCACCGAAAACAATAACTTTTCCTCCAAATGGCATATCCACACCAATAATGTCTCTCAAAGTTCTATCTAGTGCTTCTATGGCCAAACGGTTTGTCATTGTTGCTTCATCCCATAATATCACTGACGAACAACGAATTAATTCAGCCAAATGAGATTGCTTGTTGATTGAACAAACAGAAGATGGATCCGGATTTAAAGGGATCTTAAATCTTGAATGTGCAGTTCTTCCACCAGGCATTAAAGTAGCTGCTATACCAGACGATGCTGTAGCAAGAGCAATATGACCTTGGACTCTCAATGATGCTAATAGAGCACGATACAAATATGTTTTTCCCGTACCTCCAGGGCCGTCAATGAAATAGATACCACCTTCGTTCCGTTCAATAGCTCCAATTATTGCATTAAAAGCAAACTTTTGATCTCCATTTAATGCAGCAATCGAATCCACATCTTGCTGCGGAATTGCAACAGATAGCTCATCCTGTATAATCTTTGGGATTGTAGAAGCATCTTCGAGACCCATAGTGAAATTCGGAAGATCAAAATCAGCTATTGTTCTGCTATGTTGAGAGAGCAAGTCATTCAGATCTCGTAGTAACCGGTTTATGAGATACGAATTATTGGTAGAAGCTGAAGAAGGATAATCTTCGATCATGAAAAGATAAAAATCATCCCATAAATCACGAACACCTATTGGCTCACAGTAGACCAATATTGTAACAAACATCCTTCTAAGAGCAGCTGGCATGCGAGTGTTGGATGCCTCGGCCAAACATTGTCGTATACTATTATCGCACTCTAATAAACCACGTCTTTCAGCAGCTAACTTAAATGTTGCACATTGAACGCCATCAACGATTAAGAGATCATCCCATGATTTTGGACCCCGGATATGATTGAGTAAAAGACGCAAGTAGAACTTATCCCCCTGGTTTGGTGAAACTGTGTATATCCTTCCAATGACTTTGTTATAGCCAGTCCTTGCCTCCCATTTTTTCTCCCGTCGACACCATTTATAATGTTGTGGGAACTCGCGATACAAATAGCTATTTGCTCTATCATCCGCATTGTTTGTAGCAAAGAACTCAGTAAGCATTGTCCTCGAACACCGATCATTAGACAAAACATCTGTGATTCTCTGATCCTGGTAGAAGGTAACTTGTTGCTTATTTGGAAGATGTATTTGTAATCGCTCAACAGAGGGATACATTCGACTCATGAGGAACTTAAATATCTTCCATACAGCTTCTGGAGCACAGACCCATCTTGCATCTACATACTGTTGTATCTCATCATAGTTTGGACCTGATCGTACTTCTACAGAGACTCGATCAGGTCCCTTGTATACATACTTGTATAGATACTTCACACTGACAATGCTACTGCATATTTCAACATTTATGTGGCAATCATACTTTAAAAGGAGCCACGGATTGTACGGTACAACCCAACTGTTATCAATCAAAGGCCTCTCATCACTGTTTAGAGGTCTCGGTGGTCGTCGTCGATAAACTGGATATGAATCTTCGCCCATTTTGGTGACATTTGAAAATGGCTTTGGGAATTTCTTTTTGCAGGCTCCGTTTGTCATGCAGGGGCAAGTGAGATTGTATGGACCGCATGGACCATGTATCATATGTCTTACAACTGCATTATACAATTCGGGTTCTGCTTCTTTATCTGGGATTTCAGCTCTTACAACACGATCATAATCATCTGGAGTTTTGAACTTATCATTCTCATCTAGGATAAGAACTATGTGTGCATGGGGCAATCCTCTCTTTTGGTTTTCAATAACATAAACATATGCAATTACTTTCCCCAAAACATGTTTTGTGAGAATATCTTTCTTGAACTCCTCAAATTTTGATCTAAACACTCTAGCAACTAAATCTGGACGATCACTTGCAGCTTGTCCGGGAAGTAACTCATTACGAATTTCAGGCCAATTACCATTACATGTCATCGTCAAGAAAAGATCTGGTTTTCCATATTTTTGGACCAAAGCCATTGCATCCTGATATCGTTGATACATGTCACGGGGGCTACCAACGAATGACGATGCTAATATGGTCCTGTGCCCGACATCTCCTGTATTCGATTTTTCAACGAATGTGTAAGAATTCGTGTGTGTATAAAGATTTGGTGGTAAAGGAAACCATGATATATATTTTTTACATAATGTACCTGCATTATTTATGCCCATGTTCACAGAATCTTGGAGCCCGTCGTACAAATCTGATCGAATTTCATTTTGATGACTTCGCATCCACCTTAGTTTTTGTGACTCAATTTTGACATAATTATCCACCACATATTGTTGCAAGAGACGTCCACCACGAAGAAGAAGTGACTGATCATTGGGACGGATCTAAAATTTAAGAAGATACGAAGAGAAATAATTAAAATTGGAGTCATTTGGAGAGGTGAGTGGTTTCAAAATTTAAATAGGTTAGCATATTTAAAAATATAAATCACCTGCAATCTATATGCATAGAAATCACGACATGTCAATTTTGTTCCACTGTCGTTGTGGCTATTCACATCCCATCCATAGGTCCCATATGGTAAAAGTAAGGGATATTGCATTGGATCATAAAAGCCGACGATATCTTGAATATAGCGAAGGTTACCGCCAATAGGTTGGATAGCGATATCTCTTCCTTTAATAAGTGCAGCTTCATCTCCACCGACAATAATTGCAGCTACTTGGGAAGCTGTTGGAAGATCATATTGACGACGATCAACCGGTTGTTCTTTAATGATGAGTTTGTAATTCTGAATGTCTGGTGATTGTGCCATCTGACGAAAATTTTGTACAAATGGATTGTGAGCATCTAAAATATGCTTCAGCTTCTCGACTATGTGGCGTCGTAATCCACTTGTTTCAGACATTCGATTTTCAACTTCATGATCAGTGTCATATATGTAAAGCTGCAAATATCGTGGCCTTTGATGTGAATATGGTAGCAAACTTCCAATCCTATGGTATATTGCACCATGTGCCCGAAAAGTGTACACGCCCCTCGATCCTCCAGCCAACTCTTCATCGAAGTCGACACCCATAGATGTAAAAGAGAATACATGATTGTATGCTCTAATATTCTTTCTAAAATGTCTACCATCTGCAGTTTGCTCACAAAAGAGGTTTGTCATCTCAGGTGGGGCTGGTATGGGAGGAAGAACAGTTTTACCAGATTTACAACACAATTCAGTCGTTTCGTGAACAAATAATCGTGCATGACAATGCCGGCAAGTTCTTGGTGCCGGTAGTAGTGACCTTGGTATTCCATGATATTCGTGGAAATCCCTTGCACAATTGTGCCGCGTTACATTGCTAAATGTCCGAGTATCACTTTCCATATGGTTAGCTTGATCTTCTTCTTCAAATAAAAGTGCAGCTTCAATTTCATCTTCTAATTTAAAACCGAAATAATGAGTTAATGGCACATTCTGTTATTTAAAACATGAATGGGTAAAAAATTAGCAATGTGAACATACCTTCGGCAAAATTTTGGAAGGTTTGTTCATCTCTATGATCACTTGTACTACTACTCGTACTCCCATGCTCATATGTTGCTTGGTTAGGTGTGAAATGGGATAACGGTGTGAATTGTGTTCGCATCCGTACTTGTGCTAGCAAAAATATGATAATGCTTATACGATGGGATGTAAAACGCAATTAGGGAATTTATAATTGTAAGATCGATATCTATTGAACTATGAGAATTATTGTATTTTTTTTAAGTACCTTGATTTGGCATGGGGGTAGTCTCATCAAACACATTTGCGGTTTCTTCTTCTGGTATTACAGGTAAATGTGTTGATTGAGGATGGGGAGTTGAACATGGTCGACGACGGCTTCTCATTCTCATTGAAATGTTACCTATAAATATCGAACATCGCCGATGTTATTTATTTGGATTTTGGAATGATAGAAAGTAAACTACTTAACGTATTTTTATTGATTGAGTCGCACCTTGAATTTGTGTTGAGGTAGCTTCTGTGGTGGCAGATATTGAAGGTGATGCGCGAGGCCGACGCAATGTGTTTCGACTCCTTCTTGGAACTCCATCGAAAATGCTAGCTGTACGACCTATTAATAAAATAATATAAGTAATGTAAATATCCTTTTGGAACATGATAGTCCAAGTAATTAAAAATTGACATTGTATACTTAGAGTTTGTCGACGCCTATAATTGGTTCTTCGGCGTGCCAATAGTCCTTGCCGTTGTTCACTGCTTAGTGCAGCCCTCCTTTGCCTTTCCGATTCACGATGCGTTTGTCTAATTTCTTCAGTTGGAGTTTGGTTGATAATTTGTGAACTTCGATTAGCTAATCTTCTCCTTTGTTGTGAGAGACGTCGCCGCTCTAGCCTTTGGGTGGCTTCTGCAGCATCCATGTTATGTATCCGCAAATACTCCGACTCTCTATTTTGTTGTCTTCGTTGTGCGATTGCTTCATTTGTTAGACGCCCTCGACGGTTGTGATACCGCTCAAGATTCTGTGATCTTTGTTCTCGGAGATGGTCTGATTGTTCATGTTCCATATTGGTTTATCCCTTGCAATGGAAAAGAAGTGGTAAATTTAGATAGTTAGAAGGAAAAGGAATTGTAAACAAATAATCCCATAAACAAACAGTGCCTGTGAAGTAATGAAGAAGTTAAAAATTAATTATTTTAGATTTGTTACTCTTCGAGTGGGGTACAAAAATTGGTTTGGAAATTGGGTTAGTAACTATATTTTTTCCCCTGCTGCATTTGTTTGGCACTTGGGCATGTGCTCGATATAAAGAACTTAGGAAGCTCATGATCACTTAAATGGAACATTTTTTACTTTCCAACAAAAGTGGTATCCGAACGAAAATCTCAGGATTCTTCATGAACTTTGAAAAATATGTACTGAATTCAGAATGATGGATTACTTCCCATTTTTTACCTTGGGTTTGTAAGGTGTTCAAGTCGCTAGAGTGTATTACTCCTTACACCCTCCTCCTTGTTTTTTTTAACACAACATTAGGTCACATTTTGGTTTTTTGGTTTTTTTTTACCACACGGGTAGTAGCGTTGTATCAGTTGACAGTAATTTGGATGCGAAAATATGAATTTTCGATATGGGGTTGGTTGGACAGAAAAATGAAAGTTCATAGGTTCATAAATACTACTCAACCTTGTAGCCTTTTTTTTTTTTAATTTTATTTTCGGGGCATGAATAGTAAGCATATTTTTTTTGAAACACAACATCAGGTTACATAAAAATGAAAGTTCATAGGATCATAAATACTACTCAACCTTGTAGCCTTTTTTTTTTAATTTTATATTCGGGGCATGAATAGTAAGCATATTTTTTTTGGAACACAACATCAGGTTACATTTTTTTTTGGTGGGGCATGAATAGTAAGCATATATATATATTTTTTTGAAACACATCATCAGGTTATTTTTAAAAAAAAAATATTTAATGTCTTGATACATATATAATGTTGTATCAGTTGACAGAACTTTGGATGAAAAAAACATGAAAAAACATGATTTTTTTTTTTTGTGGGACATGAATTGTAAGTATTGCTTAATAAATTGGAGCATTAACCAATACAATCTGTGAAAGAAGGAAAACGTGCAAAAAAAAATGTTTGATACTGACTAAAAAGTAAGAACTCAGTACTATTGATGAAGTAAAAAATACTTAATGAATAAAAAATAGGTACCTTATATGGAACTATCCTTGTCAGAGCCAATATGCTTTTGTTGACTGTGCTCTCTTGGATACGGACAAAGCAACAAAGGAAAATTTGAAGCAGGGGTGAAAAGTACTGTGCTTTGTTGAAAGAACACTGCTCTCTTCCTATTAAAGTTACTGGTAGTCTAGAGAAAGGTACCTTCTGTCAGCCATGGTTTTTTCGATTTTTTCTGTGAGATAACTTTGCAGAGGGAGAAGTGTAACTGCAAAATTTGTACGTGGGTTCTGAGTCTTTGTACTGGGTATTTGTATGTTTACTCTTTTAGCCTAACGGTTATTTGTGCGCAAGGTTAAGTAAAGTGGAATTAGCCTTTTTTTCCTGTGGCAGTTTGGGAAGGGGAAAAAGTGAGCCAGCCTCAACAACTGATGCACACCAAAAAGCTACTCCCCCTTTATATATTAGAATAGATGAAGAAATTTGTGGCAAGGGAAGGAAGATCATGAAAGGATAGAGGCATCCAAATGCTAGTAAGGGACTGGTGGATTTCGGAGGGGAAATGCTAATATCGGAAGTGGATGAACACCAACGTCGGAAGTACAAAAAGGGGACGGCGAAGGTGTTTCATGAAGGAGGGGAAAGGAAGATTAAGGGTTATGAGTGGAAAGGTTATGACTGAGGGGGCACCCAAGGGGGTGTTTTTTTTTTTTTGTCATTCGTTAATCCTAATATACTCTATCCTAGGGGACTTGGGAAGGGGGATGGAATAAACTAGGAGTGAGCATGGACCGGATTGGTTCGGATTTGTAGTAAACCAAGAACCAAACCTCTACCTACGGATTATGAATTTGGCGAACCAAACCAATCCACAAAAGGCATCGAACCAAACCAATCCAAACCATTAAAATACGATCGGATTCGGTTTCGAACCACGGTTTGCTTAAAATTGAGATATTATTTCCGTAAAATATTTAGAGTACTTAAAATTTAGGTTTACTATGTTAGGTTTATATATAGAATACGAATATGTCCTCATATATAGAAATTTAGGGTAATTAATCATGGTAATGAAGGAAATCATAGAATAGGAATAGGCTATGACCGAATCATGTATAGAAATTTGAAAAAATAGAAATGTGCTGTGGAATCAAAATTAGAATGGAGAATTTCATCACCGAATTTGTTTGCTATGACTAAACCACTATTGGTTTATTAGAATTAGGGGAATAAGTCGTGAATCTTAGGCAAAATAAAATCTTGTTAGAGAAGGAATAATGAATAAATTAAATTAGGAAGTTAGTTGACTATGGCTTATAATAATAATAATAATAATAATAATAATAATAATAATAATAATAATAATAATAATAATAAATGGTTCGGATCGGATTGGAATCGGAACCATGAACGTAAATCCACAAACCAAACCATTGACTACGGATTCTAATTTTTTTAAACCAGGACCAAACCACGCTACTAAAAATCCGAACCAAACCAATCGATTTGGATTGGTTTGGACTGGATTCACGGTTTGACGGGATTTTCTGCTCACCCCTAGAATAAACTGACTTTTCACAATTTTTATATGATGTATTGTGAGAGAATGACTTTATTTTAATTTTTGGAAAAAATTCGTTTTTTGTTAGTGGAACACCCGTAGATGTGGGTGGGTGGGTGGGTGGGATGAATAAGATTTTTGGTATTTAAGTAAATGTAAGGGTGTTTAAAGACATAAAATAATTATTTTACTCAAGGGTTTATTGAGAAGGCGTGGGTACTTAGAAAAAAGGGGGTGTGAACAGAATTTCTCAGGAAATAATAGATGCATTATTAACAGAAATTACAATAAATCCAATATGCCCTCATCTTTTTTATTGATTCTTCTTCTTCCTTAAATGTAAACAATCCACCTCATGTATAGAAAATTAGATCGAAACCGTTCATAGTATAGACCTTGACGAGTGTTACATCCATACTAAAATTCAAATCGATTGGAAAATGAAAACAATATGGTCAAAAGAGAATTTATTATGAAGTTTTTCAAATTTAAATTTATCTTTCATTTTATAGAGATGATTTTTTTACAGAGATGATCTACTACTATTTGATTAGTACATTATGAGGTACACACCTCCATTAATATGGATAAAAATGGGCGATGATGCAATTTTTTAGAAACCACAAGGGATAGTGAAGTTTGCCATAAATTCTAAATGCTATCACAAGATTAGGATTTAGGAATCTATCATTACATAACCACGTAAGAAATATCGAAAACAAAGGGTAGCTCAAGTGGTAAGATGCTCTCTTTTACCAGAATAAGATCTTGGGTCTGAGTCTCACTATATAGGTCCCATTCCTTATTAAATTAGGATAGAGTAAATTTCTTGCTTGTAAATAGTATCAGTTTATGATGCTGTGATGACGTTTGGACGGTTAGTGGAAAGAGAAAACCGGTCAATGAGTTGTGAAAACTGAAAAGCATAACTGGTCAGACTAAAGATTTTGTTTTTTGTGGAAAGAAGTCAAATGTAGGCAGCATTGACTAATCAATCGATAAATATCCATCCAGGGGTGTTTGGATTTGACCTTTGAAAATTATTTGTGGTTGGCAACAAGTTTTGAAACCACTTTCTGGTACAAATCGAAACATAGGTATACAATTTCACAATTAGTTCCTGAGTAGCTTTTGCATTCTCAGAGATATATATTTACACACTTTTTAACATTTGAATGTATTTTTTGAATCTTAAAAACAGCGTAGCGTGCTGATTTTAGAATTTTCCAAACAAGTTTACCATACATTATTTTGGAGGAAAACTATCGCTAGGGCTTGCAATCCATGGCGATAGTGGTCAAGAAGATTTCTACAAGCCGCCGACCGACATGGACTAACCCATAGTACAGAGCCACAGACCGTCTCACTTGCGTAGACTTGCCTCCTAACGACATGATCGATCTATCTTGCGAGTATAATCCATCTCAGTCACCCGGTATTGCAACTATGAAAACCATTATATGAATATGTATTTGAAATTGCAGACATGAATACATAACCGATAGAAAGAAAGGAAAAAAAAAAAAAAAAACGATTCCCTTAATTCAAACTGTTGTGGACATATAATTTGATTCGAAACAAAATCCCAATTTATGCAAAGACATACTAAATTACTTGGTGTGGGACTTCATCCCCCTTAGATGAAGAATTTAATTAGCCTTATTTTCTGTTCCAGCCGTGATGTTTGTCACAAGCCGTGCCGTAGTGCTTGTGCGCCAACTTTGACTACTGTGCTTGTGCGAGGCCCTAGCTCCCTTATATGCTTCCTTAACCCCAAGAAAAACCTATTCTTTTTCTTCTTAATTAATTAATCAGTCATCCACAATTGACTTATTAGGAAAAGCTAGCCTTCCCCTTACTTCTGGTCCAATCCAATCCAATCCAATCCATAACGAATTATCAGAACTTATCAGTGGGCACACCTAAGACTAGTCCCTCCCACAACCATTTTACATTACGTATGGAGTGAGGTGCCCCCAAGAGTTATTGGCAAGGAGTATAGAATCCAAGAGTACTTTAATGGTAAGGATGAATCAAATTAAGTTCATGATAAGGATGCAAACAAAGCACCAAGTATAGAATAGTGATACACACACACACACTCACATGCGGCCGCATGTGAGTGTGTGTGTGTGTCACAATCATTTTCGCCAAGTATATCCTCAACTATGAATGTCGGATACCTCCATTATATATTCTGCTTTTTGAATGATAAATTAATTCTAGCACGCCAACAAATTGTAGGCACTAGCCAGGGATGTCTTTTTTTATTTTATTTTATTTTTATGTGTGTAATTAAACAACTACTTTTTGAGCAATTGATTCACATTCAGAAGGCATGATGTAGGCCTTCTATTGATTCACATTCAGAAGGCATGATGTAGATTGTAGGCCTTCTATTGATACACCTCAAGAATGAGAAAAGACAGAATAACAATAATAATATTAAGATATATTGAAGAGACAAATCTGAATCTTGCTTGCAAACGAATTGCCTGAAAAGTGTCCCCTTTCAGGTTCACATCGTTAGTGACACTCTCGCCGATGAGATTTGACCAGAATACCTTCCGACGGTCAAGTTATTTTTCACTCAATGACAAACTATGCACATGTCTCATTTGCCAGAGAACTCGCGCACATACATAGGAATCTCTCTTACAGTCGGTTATAGAATTTACAGGTGAATGCAAGGCAGAGCTAGAATTTTTAGTTGGTATAGGATAAAAAATTAGATCCATGTACAAGTTATTTTTTTTCTATTTGTTAATCCAAAGAAATACTTGAATTAAAAGGTTAATTTGAAAGTAGATATATACAAATAAATGTTATTTTGCTTTACAATTGGTTTGAACAAATTCATTCATAATTCTATCAACTCTCGAAGGGGTTAGGGTTCGACTAAGGGTGGGGAGTGGAAGGATGAAATACTCGTGGAGAGGCAGAGCCAGCTTAGAGCATTAGTCAATGAACCCGCGGCTTCGGACCTTCAAAAAATTGTTAAAATAAGGGCCAAAACTTGTAAGACCCTCATATCTACATACTATTAGGGCATCCTCATCAGACTCAGCAAAAAAAAACACCAAATTTAACCTCAAAAACACCTTTTATAATTTAGCAAGTCATTTTTTAAAAAACTCACAAAATCAGACTCTCTATTCTAATTTCACTATATTAAACTATTCCCCTCAAGTCTATATATAAAAAAAACTTCCCCCTAAAAAACACTTTTTCGGTGCAGGGTATTCCCCCATTGATTCCCCCCACCTGACACGTATACATGGTCCCCACATGTCGGCAGTGTAGTGCCCCTCCCCGCCCAGACACGTGTGCATGGCTGTTCCACTTTCCCTTCGGCTGTTCCACTTTCTGATGCAAAACCGGAAAAAAACTATTAAATTATTGGGTAGCCCGTGAACAGTAACTTTACCCCAATACCGAGTTGCTGTAGCAAAACTATAAATTTTGCAAATTAGCCAAATGTTTGTTGAGGCTGATTTTGGGGTGTTTTTTTCACTTTGACTCAACAAAATACCCATTTGACCAAAGTAAAGAGGCTGATGGGGATGCTCTTAGTTGTAGCTATTTTTTGTTTAAGCTTGCTACACATGAAAATAGGCCCAATCAAACTTTAGGGGCCCAAAAAACTGGTGGCGAAATAGAAATTACTGGTAGCTTGAGGTCTAATTTTAGAACATGAATAAAAATAGATGTTTCAGCCTTCATGTGTCATGGGGTTCAATGGAAGTGTTGTTTATTTTTGGATACCTATATGGTAAATCTTTGTAATAGTTTTTTTACATGAAAACTCTATGTTGATCAACTTTTGTATGTAAAATATATATTTGGCCCCATTTAAAAATTTCGCTTCGTACCTCATAAACGGTTGAGCCAGCGCTGTGGAGAGGTTGAGGAAGTACTCGCGGATGATGGCAATTAATGGATTATGGATGTGTGAGCCGTGGGGTAGTGCATGTGGAGGCGGGGATGCTGCTGTGCAGGCGTGAAACGACGCCGTTTTGAAGCCATTCACGTGGAAAAAAAAAAGTGCCAAAACGACCTCTTACAAAACACCATAAGTTTCAATCAGAGTAGAAACCAAACAAACCCTTGAATGGCCGACACCTCCACAGCACATACATATATGTATGTATCTATATATATCATCTCTCTAAAACTCCAGCCACAGATCCGTTCTTTGCCGTTTCCAGTCTCCGTTAAACTCCAGCCATGGATTTCTCCAATCAATGGGTTTGGAATCACACAAAATCAAAATCAAAATCAAAACAAACAGAGAATCCAAAAACTTCAGCCAAGTCATCGAAATCGTTAAATCAACCCAACTCCGGCCCAGCTCGACCATCTCTCGTTGATCGTAAATCATTTACCCCGACCCAAATCGTTTAATCGACACATCTCCAGCGTGGTCAACATCGACGGCGGCGAAATAAATGGACGAGACTACACTGTAGGAAACAACGTCGTTTTGTAAGAGGCGAGCCAAAACGACGTCGTTTTGGCTCTCTTTTTTTCCCGCGTGGATGGCTTCAAAACGGCGTCGTTTCACGCCTGCACAGCAGCTGCTGTGCACCCCTTGCACAGCAGCATCCCCACATCCAGTGCATGTATGATCAGGGAAAGATAATGCAATGATCGGGATTGACTTAAAAAGAAAGAAATTTAGAGGAGAAAGATGAAGGTTGAAGTAGGGATGGCAACGGGTAGGGTATGGATTGGGGGACCCTATTCTACCCCCGATCCCCAATTGAGAAGTTTTTCCCCATCCCCACCTCCATACCCAAAAGGGATAGTGGACAATCCACCATATCCGCCTCCCATTGGGGATCGGGTATATTCGGGTAAATTCATATCCAAACTAGTTGAACCAAAAAAAAAAAAGAGAGGATAAGATGTAATTTATGTGCCCTATACTGACAAAAACAACCATTTAAAACAAAATAGAATATAAAGTTGCGAAGAAATAATAGTCTACCAAGATTATATACAATTTTAAAAACTACCATCATTAAACTTTTTTTAACACTTAACCATATATAATTTTAATTCGGAACAATATACATAAATTATACCAATATGCCTACTTATATATATACACACACATACATATACATTTATATACTACTATATGCCCGCATATATACATACAATATTCATAAAAATATGTATACAATTTGAAACGGAGCGGGTACGGGTATTCGGAGACGGGTATCACAAAATCATACCCGCTCCATTTTCAATCGGGGATTCTTTAAGTTCTACCATACCCGCTCCTATTGGATGAAAAATCGAATAATATCCGCCTCCAAATAGCCGAGGTGGGGCGGGTATCCATTGGGTTTGGGGAAATTGCCATCCCTTCCCTAGGTTGAAGACATATATAGGAGTGAATGAGAGAACAAGAAAAATCCACTTATATTTTGGTTTTAGCATGCTTTGCGAACCTTGATCTATTAGAGTGTAATTAAAAGTTTCTAATTTTCTTCTTTCGTTTTTAGCCACGATTGAAAACACAAATAAATGATTTCGGTTCGAAAAAGAAAACCATGATCAATTAACAGGAGAAAAAACAATAAAAAGGTGTATAATTATCAAAATTGATATTCCTTTCAACAAAATATGAGAAAAATCTCTCTGGAGGATCAAAACTATCTCTTCTTCTATGTGAAACGACGACATACCGAAATTCGTGCTAGCTATATGATTTATATGAGTATGACGAATACCTGAATCAAGATTCTAAATTATTGTCGGGTTTAGTAAACAAATTTGAGTGTACAATACGATGTAGAGGTGAGACCATCTAGGTTTACAAACTGGCGACTTGGAGTTCATATTTTAATTAACAGATTAACTCCATGCCTCTGATAATATTTTATGCTCGTCATGTTTGATGATGTCTTCAGATAAATAGAAAAGATCTTCCCTTCACAAAAAAAAAAGAAGAACACCTGAATTTGCTGGCCGGTTATGAGTTCCCGAATTTGAATCGTGACATAATTACCACTCTCTGGTTTTTTTTTTTTTTACAAAAAGAAAATCTAATAATTAGTTTTTCAAATGAGCTAATATTTCCGAATCCAGTATTTTGTAGTAAGTATGTCAATTATTTTATTTTCGGAAAACTGAGTCCAAATTTATCACCACAACTATTTTAGTACTTGTTTTCAGACGACAGGATATCCCATATGAAAAATTCTAAAATCGGCCCACTGGTCTGTCGTTAAAGTTTAAAAGGTATATTAAAATGTGTGTTTTTTATTTTCTTTTTTATTTTCTTTTCTTATTGTCAGCCCAGTAGAAGGATCGATTCTAGTATATTTTTGGCCGGTAAATGGGGGGATGGCTCGTCTCGGATCTTAGAAATGGACGTATTAGTACAATTACCGTAGTACCCTTTTGTACGCATTATTCATATGATGGAACAAATGGGATGGATACTGGATAGTCAACGAAGGTAAACCAACGGTAATGAATCTAACACTGCCCGCCACTATGATATGCGTACACCTCAGCTCCACTAATCACAGACCCCTTCAATTATAAAAACGCGTTACAGAAGGCCGCTTCTCGTGTAGGCCGCTTCTGCAAACTCACAAGCCAACCTTTTCCTCTCTACCATATATTTCTCGCATAGTAGTATTTATCTATGTATGCACAATAATCAATACTTGTAGATACGACACAAAATCCTTGATTCCTTCCGTCCCGCTTAATTGGTCGCCGTATTCGCCGCGACGACGGGATACCTACTCTGACGAATTTGTCGGTTGGCCTGTGCTCTGCCGTCCATTCTAACGGCAGATCATCATCGAGCTGGTCCACCGGAGTCCCGCCAGCGATTACTACATATTAAGTCCGTTTGCCCGCCCGAGATAAACACACTTTCAATGCCACGGAATCAGTGACAGTAGTAATAGCATAAAGAGAGAGAGAGAGGTGATTGATTTGCTGTTGATTTGATGATATAACGTGAATTTCTCGAGAGAATTCTGATTTTGAGATTTTAGAGAGAGAGAGAGAGAGAGAGAGAAATGGAAGGGAAGAAGTTGGGGATCCTGTTTGGTTTGGTGGAGATGCTGTTGTTATTATCAGTTGTTGGGGTTAGAGAAGCGACGGCGTTTCGAAGCGGGCACAGGAACGCCTACGCTACGATGATGTACATGGGAACGCCGAGGGACTACGAGTTCTACGTCGCCACACGTGTCATGCTCAGATCCCTCTCCAAAATCGGCGTCGACGCTGATCTCGTCGTCATTGCCTCCTCCGATGTCCCTCTCCGTTGGATCCAGGCCCTGTAAGTCTCTCTCTCTCTCTGTATCACTTCATGTCTATCCTTTTTCCTTGCCGTGCTAAAGTGCGCTTATAAAGCAGGCGCACTTTGGTCGGCTTTTTATAAGTGCGGTAACTTGTATTGAATGGCCATATATAGACAATTCAACTGTATGATTTGTATCTATATATATGGATGTACGTAATTGTCTATGTGCGTAGGTGATAATCATCGATTCGTATTTCCCCAATCATATTGATTAATTATGCTTATTGATGAAGAGAGCCTTTAGTGATTATAATCTAGACTAGAGGGAAGTGCGATTTGTCTTTAATTTGGGTACTAACGTTAGTACTGTTCCCTTATTAAAACTTTCGGATTACCATTAGAAATGACAATTGTAACTGCAACAAAAGTTGTAAAAAAAGGCTGTGGATTTAGTGAAGACAAGGGTGGCTTTCTGGATCAGAGGGAAATATGATTTGAAGGAGTACTCTATTGAAGATTTCAAGAGGTGGTTAGTAGGGATTAAGATGATCGAATTCTGACGATGTTTACTTTTTCCATTGGCTGTTCATCTGGTATCATCCAATGTTTTATTGGATATGCCTCTATTTTTTTCTCCGTTTTTTTTTTTAGTAATGCACGGTGTCCCCGAGTCAGTTTGCACGCGACATGAGACAATTCCCTACAGCGCCCCACCAGCCTTTGGGACGTTCTTATGGGAGCCCATGCGGTGGCCCTTAAACCAGCTGAACCGACCCCTTGGTTTCTCGGTTGTTTGGTTTGCACGTGGTTTTCTGTCATAGATGCCTAATTAGTTGTCCAGTACATGGATTTTGCCTTTGGATTCAGTTCCTTACAGAGTTGATCCAACAATTTGGTTCGACTATTTTGGGTTCACTCGGTCGGAGACTCGGAATTATAATTAGAATTGTCAACTTGTGGGTCCAGAGATAGGATTATCCATGATAGATTATCAGGTAGTCCAACAATTATACGGTCAGGTGAGTTTTCTATTTGATAAAATCTGCAAAAATTAATGGTTAATTTGAACAAATGAGGAAGCGTTTTGCTAGAATATATGATTATAGCTCTCACAAAAATCTTTGATTTCATTAAAGATTCTTCCTCATTTGCTAAAATTAGCTGCTGATTTTAACAAATTTTGATTTTTTACAGATTTTAACAATAGGACTCACCCGAAAAAATAGACGGTTTACTTGGTGTCACCGTTATTCTTGAAAATCGGAGCGGGTTCATCAGTGGGTTGAGATGTGGGAGTCAGGGAGTTAAAAGAAAGCTTGTGGTCTATTGGGCCACAGTAATTGAGTATATATATGCTTTTTTATTAGGCATATGTATAATTAATTAGTCATAATAAGAATAACAATAATTGTGGTTAGATTAGATGATAGTAGCAGAAGAACCCATGTGGATTGCCTTATCTAGTGCCATGTGAACAGCTGAGATTCCAAGTTGGGTTGGAAGTCGAGTGTAATTATTCCATGGTCTTGGAACGTTGTCACGTGTATCCCCAACACTTTTATTAATCAGATACTGGTATTTCAATATGGTGAACAAGAGGAAGGAGGAGTGTTGGTCAACTACTTTAGTGTGCAGCGTCCGAGTCATTTATTGTCAAAATAAAATCTAAGCTGTTGATTGCTGAAATCAACAGTTCGGATACGCACATCAGGACTGCATTCATCGGAAGTCGGATATTCTTACGCAGATACGCTTCATTTATTTGTTTATTTAGGCAACGCTTCTATAGGTACCGACCGCCGGTACCGATCACGTACCAATCGGCTTTGGGGACGCCACTGTGGGGCCCAAACAATCAATTTGAACCGTTCATCATTCTCAAAATTGAATTCCGAGTGAGCCTACGCGGGAATCGAGGCAATCGGACGGCTGTATGAGCTCGATCCAAAATCACCCCATTTCATTCAAAAAAATTTGGAATGAAATGGGGTGATTTTGGATCGAGCTCATACAGTCGTCCGATTGCCTCGATTCCCGCGTAGGCCCACTCGGAATTCAATTTTGAGAAGGAAGAACGGTTCGGATTAATTGTTTGGGACCCACAACGGGATCCCCGACCCCATTTGTGCACGGTCTATGCATATGGGGTCTGTACCTCTTGTTTTACCGACATTTTTTTAGGTGCATAGAAAAAAGGGTGGGTCAAGGACAGTAGAGTGACAGTTCAAAAAAAGGACAGTAGAGTGGATCTAAAAGGACCAAAACGTGGTCCCCGAAGACAATTGTAACGGACACATGTTAGCCCCTCGAAAACAGAACAAAAACTTTTACCAAAAAAAAAAAGAAAAGAAAAACTGTTTCGCAGTATTGTTTTTTAAGAAAATAAATGCCTTCCAAAATTATTTTTTTTAGTGCACTTAAAAATTGTGTTGTGTTATTTTAAGCATTAAAAGTAGATTTTAAAATGCATTTATGAGAAAGTGGGAATGCAAAAATAATTTCTTTTGTATTTATAGAATTTTTTTTTTTGAGTCTTTTATTCTCGTTGTACTTTTTATTTTTATCGTAGTTTTTATTTTTTCGTGAAAAAGATTTTTCACAAAATTAATTAGATTTGTTGTTAATAAAAAGTAATTGTTTTACATCATATGTTTTAGGGAAATGTCTTGTACAAATAGTATATCAGAACAAATCCTAAACATATAGAGATAAACCAACCCTTACGGCCCGATTGGATGCCGGATTATTTTTAGGGGTATTAAATATGGAGGGGTATAAGATATTAGGGGGTAATATATATGAAGGGTGGCCCCACAGTGATGTGACATTTATATATGGAGGGGGGATTAAGTAGTACTTGGTTTGGATGATTTTGAAGAAGGGGGATTAAATTTGGGTGGATGATGTAAAAAGATGTCAAAAGACTTTTTTGCCCTTGTGTGAATATTTGTATTAGTTATGTGTTTTTTTAATTAGATAAATCTAATAATTAGTTTATTTATTATTGAAACTCAGTAACTAATTAAACTATAAGATTTAATTGTAATTAATTTTTATATTAATTTTTTTGTTATAAAAATTAATTTAGATGTTTACTTTTTATTATAAAAATTATTGAATCGGATCATCTTTTAGGAGTTTCCAAAAAGTATGTCAAAAAACTAACGAGATTTTTGGGTAAATAATTGTTTTATTATAAAAACTAATTAATTTTTTTTATTATTTTTGGGTAAATAATACTCCTAATTTTTTAGTACATTTTCAAATAATAAAAAAGAAAACACAGCACATGCCAATGTCTTGGGAGGGGGTATTAAAAGGGGTACAATGGTCATTTTTCGGGGGTATTAGGGGGTCATAAATATGGACACCCCCTGGGGTGTCCATAAATAACACCCCTGCAGGGGTGATATTTAGTCCGGGTGATAAATAACACCCCTGCACTTATTTTTAGCAAACCATTCCATAGTCGTGGGCCCGGGCATAAATAAGACCCCCCATATTTATGCCCCCCACTAAGACCCCATCCAATCGGGCCGTTAGGGGATTGGCCTGAAAGTCTCGGCTTGGAACTTAGAAAATTGTTTTCTTCTACTGTCTTATGTTGATTTTCCTTGTTAATTCTTCTTCGGGTATCCTCTCATCACATGCAAACGTGGAAAGGACTGCGAGAGAAGTTATAAAAATTAGTCTAAAGTATGCACAAACTAACCCGAGACATTTTAAAGAAAAGGAGATAAACTAGAGGTGACACGATTAGTGGGGCGGGCTCACACTTCTTCTTGTGGAAAGTTGTGGAACCACAAGACATTGACGTACGTGGGCCTGGTTTGTGAGCAACCATTTTAAAGAAAGTTATAGAAGTTGCAGGATTGAGGATTAGGCCGAAGAGTTTTTTTTTTTATTCGTCATTCCTAATTTATTATATGTGGAGAGGAGAATGAGACTCAATTTCGGGATGCGATATGAGACATCCAAAAGCTTTACCGCATGAGCTAACTACCACTTGCAGCCGAAGAGTTCCTTATTACTACAAGACATGTAACGATCTCACTTTTTACTACTACCTCATTTTCTGTCGAAAAATAGCATCGCACCTAGTAGGGGGGCCACCGGCTCATATACTCCTCCTAATTTCTGTTGCAAAAGTTGGTTTTTTTGGTTTTTTTCGTTTTGTTTTTATTCAAAAAAAAATTGCATTTGTTAGTTTTGCATCAAGATTTTGTGGTTTCTGGATTTATCTCGTCGAGACGAATCCAAAGAGTATAAAATTATGGTCAAAAGTAATAGGTTTTTTAATAAAGCCGAAAATAAACTAGTTTTTTGGATTATTTTTCGTCTTTATTCACAAAACTTTAAATTTGGCTAATAATTTTATACTTTTTAGATTCCTCTCGTCGAGACAAGCCATGAAACCATAAAAAATCGACTGAAAACTAACAAATGCAAAAACAATTTGAATAAGGACAAAACGAAAAAAACCAAAAACCAGTTTTTTCAAATTAGCCAAAGCACGCCGTAAGAACAAACGAATCTGGTTCGTCTGGTTACAAATGCACACTTTCCAGCGTTGTCTCTACAGCCTTTGGGGGATGGAGTAAAAGTGAGGCTACAAACGAATCGAGTTTTGCTCGCATTAAGGTTTGGCTCGTTAAGGCCTATTCTGACTTGGCTTGATTGGTCTTGACTCATTTATTAATCGAGCGGAGCTCAAGCTTGCGTTTTAGGTTTGAGTAAATGAGCTGAGCTCAATACTCTAAAGTTCGGTTCGGCTCGAAAAAAGCTCGGCTCGTTAATCTCAAATTTTTGTTTAGTAAATGAGTAGAACTCGAACGCTGCAAAGCTCAATTCGGCTGGTTGCAATTGGTCAAAGGACATATTCTGACATTTTGATGAAAATGGCCTCATTTTTTTTTCAGTATTAGCAGTCCTTTTTTTGGGAACTTTTTTGCGTGCCTAATTCTTCAATGTCCACAGTTGGAACTATTTTTGTCAGAGTAGGCGGACACTCAAATTTTACTTCCTAAGATAAGACTTCACTAAGTTTCAATTAGAGTTTACTACTGTTTCGTTTACCATGACTTGTTTTGCGAGCGTCTGTAGCACTTTCTAAAGTGCCCTCATCGTGTCCTATCGAAAGATCAAAGATGTTGGACATGTATATGGAGAGTGTAAATGTCCGCAAGGGTCTTTCACCTATCGAAAGATCAAAGATGTTGGAGATGTATATGGAGAGTGTAAATGTCCGCAAGGGTCTTTCACCTGCACGCGACCTTCCGTGAAGTGTCCGCAAGTATCTCACTTGTTATACTTTCGTGTCGACAAACAATACAATTTTAAGTGCCATTTGAAAGGCAGTAGCTAGAGGTCAAGAGAGAAGAATGGTGGATAGGAAAGTTTTCTGCCCCGTACTTGGTTTGTTACCACTCTTCGAAAATGACAAAACTGCTTTAGTCTCGATTTTCTTCCAAATTGACACTGACTATACAAACATTTCTTCACGAGTTAAAACTTCCCTGCAGGATGACCTTTTTTGTGGCCACCCTTGTCCCCTTGTCCACACGAAAACGTTAAGGAAAGTATTAGAAAATAATGGATTGAAGAAGCCACGTTACTTTCTTTGTTTTGATTACCATTTTCCCAACAGGCCAACATAATCCACGGTCCAAATGTACCCAAAAAAGCACGAGCTGAGAAAACTTTTCGGCACATAATAATGCAGGAAGCGTGTTGAAATAGAAGAATGCGTACGTAACAAGGATAATCACAAACAAGTTTGAACCAAAGATACTCTTCTATTTCAACACACTTCCTTTGCATCAGTACAAAACTTTGCCAAAGTTGAACCAAGCAAGTTGGATGGATATATAGTAGTATGACTTTGCCCAACTGATTTTTTTGGCTAACAATGTTTTCCATTTGATAATCATTTTGAGATAGTGATTACTTAAACATGGAAAAGGAATGAACACCCTATGGCCTGTCCATTTTGAATATATTTATAATCTGATAAATTTCAATAGTTCTAAAATATTTGCAATGGTTAAAAGATGGGAAAATATTTCTCTGACTTTTTTTCCGCTTGTCGTTCAGGGAGCAGGAAGACGGGGCAAAGGTGGTGGTAAAGAAGAATCTGAATAATCCATACAGGACCCAAGCCAATTTTGACAAGAGATTCAAATTAACTCTGAACAAACTCTATGCTTGGACCCTTGTGGACTATGACAGGGTAGTTATGCTTGATGCCGACAACCTTTTCCTTCAAAAAACAGACGAGTTGTTCCAATGTGGCCAGTTTTGTGCAGTTTTCATTAATCCCTGCATCTTTCATACCGGCCTCTTTGTATTACAGGTAAAAAAGGAAGTTACCTCTTATAATTTCTTTAGCTTATGGTTTTCCTATAAGTGAATTCGATGAAAAATGACACCTTCTCAAATCTCAGTTATGTTTAAAAAATACCCTCGTCATCGTGACACAATTGAGAAAAAGAAAGTAGAATATGGACATCATCATTCTATTTTGGGACGGACTTTTCAATAAATTTTCACTCTTTTTAAGAAAACTAAGTTTACGAGTCAAATCATTTCAAAATGATAGTCTTATAGTAGATTCTATATCTTGCATTGCCATCATATGAATGGTACTGGGAACAATTCAAGTAATATGATATATCATGAACTAATTTGAGTTTCATTTGTGCAAATTTGTTACCAATCAATCGACTATCCCCATACTCGTATCTAACTTTTTTCTCCTTTTCTACCCGTCCTTATATTCTACTTTAGAGCTCGATTTTTTCAACCCTTAGATGTACTTATGTACCCAAAACTAGCAACTGAGTCCATTTTCAGCATGGTTAGAGACTATTGTGCTTCGAAATGTGATTCTTTGGACATTAATGGTCCCCTTCAATTTCTTGTTGCTTTGTTTCATCTGTTTGAATAAGTGCAAACAAAAATTACAGCAGTTGAGAAGGAACCTGCTCAGGCGTATGAATTCAAACGGAACAATAGCCCTACTTTCAGCTTATTCATGATAGCATAGACCACAAAATCAGCTTTTTTGCCACTTTCAAACAGAACAGGACCTGAGTGAAGCCTTGATGTACATGCAAAATAAATTGCATACTTCGCTACATCACCAGAATTTCACTACTGAATCTGTTATTTGAACACGGGGTTTTTTTGGTTTTCGTTGGTGGTTGCAGCCGTCTATGAAGGTGTTTAACGACATGGTTCACGAAGTGGAGATAGGAAGAGAGAATCCAGATGGTGCAGACCAAGGTTTCATCGGAAGTTACTTTCCAGACTTGCTTGATCAGCCAATGTTCTACCCACCAGTTAATGGTACCAAACTTGAAGGCACATACAGGCTCCCGCTGGGATATCAAATGGATGCCTCTTACTACTGTAAGCAACACAAGTTTTCATTTCCTTTTTTTGTATGTGAAATCTAGCCCATTTAGAGTTTGACTAAGGTTGTCTGTAAATGATTGTTTTTTTGGTTCTAGATCTGAGACTCCGGTGGAGTGTGCCGTGTGGACCCAACAGTGTGATAACTTTCCCGGGTGCAGCGTGGTTGAAACCATGGTATTGGTGGGCATGGCCTGTCCTGCCACTGGGTATCCAATGGCATGAACAACGTCGTCAAACTCTCGGGTAAATCTAAAGGGCATTGAGTGTATACTTTCCTGTCATGTCTCACTGACGATGAATGTTTCACACACATCAAACTCTTTTTCTTTTCTTTTTAAAAAAAAAACTTCATTAGAAAATGTGTTTAATTGAGCATAACAATGATTTTGAACGAAAAATACCAGAAAGGGAACATGAAAGGCTTCGATTTTTTTAACTTTTTTGACAAAATCAGTTCCGAATAGTTGCACGCTTTTATCATGTTGTACTTGTGTCCTGGATCCTTATTGATGAGCTTCAAATTAGTTTCCAACTAGTTTCCTAGTAGAAGTTAATAATCTTCAGTTGTATTCTGAGCACTCCATTTCTCGTTATTGAGCAGGTACAGCGCAGAAATGCCGATCGTGGTGATCCAGTCAATACTATACCTAGGAATAATGGCAATGACGCGACTAGCGCGACCCAGCCTCTCCAAACTATGCTACCGCCGCGCAGACAAGAGCATCACGTTAATCCAAACAAGCCTCAAACTAATAGCCATATGGCTCATTCTCGCCGCCTACATAATCCCTTTCTTCCTCATTCCCCACACTGTCCACCCACTCCTGGGATGGAGCCTCTACTTGCTAGGAGCTTTTGCACTCTCTTCCATTGCAGTCAACGCCTTTCTGATTCCTCTTCTGCCCGTTTTGGTGCCTTGGATCGGTATTCTGGGGACACTTTTGGTCATGGCCAACCCTTGGTACTCAAATGGTGTTGTGAGAGCTCTCTGTGTGTTTGCTTACGCGTTTTTCTGTGCGCCAGTGGTGTGGGCTTCTTTGGTTAAGGTTACTTCGTGCCTTCAGGTTTCGCTTGAGAGGGAGGCTTTCTTGCCACGGTTAGTTGAAACTACACCAACTCCTGGGTTTAACAAGTTGTACTAGAAGGAAATGGAGTTGATCATGATTCAAGTAACTAGGATTTGTGGATGGATTTTTTAGGACAAAGGAAAATTAGGAATTGTACTTCATCATGGTTTCCTATGAAATGAAGGCCATCCCCCTTATCTTCTCTTTTTCCTCTAGAAATTCGTTCACAAACCCGAACACAACCTATAACTTCTTATTTGTGCTGGGGAGAGGAAATGAGAAGGAAACCAAATTTTTGGGTGGGATTTTGTTGGTAAGATATGTTTACAAAGTGGAAAGGATCTCTTCCCCCTTGTAAAATTGGTTGTGTCCATTCATGATATTTCCTCATTGGGATTTATTGCATGGACAAACTGTTGTAGGTTTGGATTTTTTGATATGTACTATTATTATTTTGGATAAATTTCACTGAACATAGGTTTTGGATAAACACAAGGACCTCTCTTACTTTGAATGGGTTGAAGACTGTATTGCTAGTAATTGGTCTGCCATCAGCCGGAAGGTCTAATCACCTCCACATATTGTAGCGCATTATGGCCTCGCTGGGTTGTAAGTGGAAGGTGTGTGTCTCAGGCCGCCATCGCTTCACAAGTGCCATAATAAAAGCCTAATCTAAGGACACGAACGATACTGAATAAAGCACCCTCTAAACAGGCACGTGTCATATCAACTCAAAAAATCAGGTGACGGCTGCCGCAACCTACGTGTACTTGCCTTGACCCAACGTACTCTAATCCTCACACAACCTCCGGATGTGTGCACTTAATTTTTTTTTGGTAATTCAGGGGTTACGTTGAGAAATTATAAGAAAAGTAAATGAAGTACTTGCATGTAACGCATTATCTAAATGTAATAGTGGTAACTAACATTAGCATCCCAGATTGGGAGCGGTGCTGCACCTGCAAAACTAGTAACGGCTCGTCAATGGCTCTAGGTCACTACTACGAAGCACGTCAAGGTCGAGGTCCAAGTCCATAGTATAACCTATATTTGAGATAAATCGCTTAATTGTCAATTTTGCACATTATCCACATTGCAAAAAAACATTATGCAAAGTAATGCACAGTGCAATATATCCATCTACAAAGTTATACACAGCAATAACATGTCGCAACGTTTTGGTCTCTTGAAGAAAGGTGGAAACATAAAGGATAAACAAATTTATTTGGAATAATTCAAAATCAATCATCAAGTGAGCCAACACAAGCTAATACTTTCACTACTCTCCATCGTTAAGCTATGCCTCTCAAGCTAACCATATACTATGTGAAACATGAAACTGCTAATTCGAACAATTCATTCCATAGTTTGGTTTCTTACAAAAACACTATGCAACACTCTATTTCTATATGCATACATATATTTTATCATGTCCTAACCAACATAGGATAAATTAATTGACCAACATGAAAATGTTAGTCACATTCAACATTAATTTACAGCACGAAAGTAGAGTAGCTAGGATCAATAAGAATAGAGATCAAAATCATTTAAGCGAGACACGAGTATAACTATTTTTCTGAAGTATGGCAAGTTTATCTTCTTTAGCATTTTTCATGTCAATGTCTGTCAAAAGGGGATATCAGTGGGTGAAAAATAATGTTTTGGCAAACATGTAACCAAATAAGGCAAGTGTTGAAAAACATGGTGACAGTGAGATTGGGAGGTAGACAAAGCGTCTGTTGGATGAACGGTATATTACAGCCCTGGCACCTTCTGTAATCCGGGTCACGCACGCACTCAAACACACACAAGAAATCTGAGGAAAACTACGTCGTATATATTTACTAATACATACACATGAAAAATCTCTCCGGAGAGCAATAACTGGCTCCCACTCTGGCGGGGGGAGGCAACAACCGGCTCCCCCTCTCACACTTTTAGCCTGTCCTGCTCACATTGTGCTACCACACTCCAAAAAGAGAGACAACAAGAGTATTTATAGAGATACAAAATCCTAAACGCAATAGGAAATCACTCCCATCCGGGCCTAAGCCCATCCGACCCACACAGGGTGGAATCCCAACAATCACCCCCTCCACGCCGAGTGGGCAAAGTTGTCTGCAACACCCCCATGTCGTCACCTCCAATCAGCTACCTCTAGCAAGCGCTTCTGTCACTAACCAGTCGAGCATCCATGCACCACCAAACAGAGTACAAAAACCCGAAAGAGTCTGTCCTTGCAAGCTAGAATCCGCAGCCGATCAAAAAATCCAAGTACCGCACTCCCTCAACTGGAATGCCTCCACTTACACACCTCCTGCCAAGGTGTATGCGCTCCATAACCGAGCGCCCGCACCCCCTCACCAAGTGCCCGCAGCTTCATCTAGCCGCTCTCCGCTACTCTAGCATCCTGTTCTGTCAAGAGAATCCAGCTAACCTCTGCCCACACCAGAGGCTCGCTTCTCCAAATGATCTTACACACCATCTGCGAAGAGGCTGACTCCTTTTCTGACATCGCATCCCCCACCGAGTACCTATGCACCCCCAAACCGGGATACACCTCTCGTGAATCCGGGATGTGAACAAATCCTGCTAGATCTTCGTGGCTTCAACTGATCTACCGCTCTGACAGGCGCCTGTGTCATTCCCAAACGAGCATCTCCGCACCCTAACCGGGTACCCACTCGAATGAATGTATCCCTTCATGCCAGATCTTCCGCGGTTGATCACAATCCTGCACCCCCTAAACCGGAGTGCCCACATCCAAACCCAGATGCTCATGTCCAATCACAGGACATAATCCATGACTCCATCTCTCCACACCATGCGACCGCATATCTTGGAGACGATCCAGTCACAAAATCCCAGAAGAAAGAGAATATCTTGATGCATCATTTGATCTCCATCTCAATCCCTCTGCTCGGAGCTCCTATGAACAATCCACAGCAACCAGTTGCATCTTCGTTGCTAGCTAGCATCCCGCACACTCCTGATTCGACTCCCAGCGCATCCAGTACCATCCGGTCATGACTCCTAAGTACACTCCTACACATATCCTGTGTGCATCCGCAACTGTCGCCTCTCCTGCTCACGTCGCAAAACAGCCATACTGCCTGACCATGCCTGACATCAGCTCCATCTGCCACTGCACTCTCACAAGCGTGTATGGTGCCTCATCATCTAATCCAATGCAACTCGAATCACAACTGCAAATCCTGATTATATGTCTTCGAATCCGATTGAACCAGACTGCCTCCAATCACCGCTGACCAACTCCGATCTGTCACCCTAGTAAGCGCATGTGCCATTAACCAATCAAGTGTATCCGCACCCACCAAACAGAGATGCAACCCTCGAAAGAATGTATCCTTACTCACTAACTTCTCTGACTAATCACCACGGCTCAACCGCCGCGAATCCACAATCACCCGATTGCTCCGGTCAACCTCCGATCTCTGCAAAGTTTGTCCAATACTCTTGGTGTGTAGCTCTTCCAACTCCGTGAGCAAAATCTCTGACTGACTTCGTTTTTTTTTTTTTTCGTTCTTGAATCCGTGAGTTTCAAGCGCGAATCCAGTGACCTCTCGCTCCACCCGAGCTCTGATACCAGTTTGTTGTGTAATCCGGGTCACGTACGCACTCAAACACACACAAAAAATCTGAGGAAAACTCCGTCGTATATATTTACTAATACATACACATGAAAAACCTCTCCGGGGAGCAATAACCGGCTCCCACTCCGGCGGGGGAGGCCACAACTGGCTCCCCCTCTCACACTCTCAGCATGTCTCACTCACATTGTGCTACCACACTCCAAAAAGAGAGACAACAAGAGTATTTATAGAGATACAAAATCCTAAAAAGCAATAGGAAATCACTCCCATCCGGGCCTAAGCCCATCCGGCCCACACGGGGTGGAATCCCAACAGGTGTTAGTGTTACTTACTTTCCTTAGCGTTATTTGAGCTGATTTTTAACGAGTTACCAGTAAACATTATTTTGAAAAACATGAATAGCTCCGATCATCTGTGTAGGACCTAGAGTGGGCCCAAATCAACTAATTTGTATACTTCTATACAAAAATTTCTATTCATACTCATAGGTTTATGGCTTATAATTGCTTTGAAATTATGTCGTCGTAGCCCGTATTTATATACTCCTATCTTATTCATTAGGTGAATCGTAATTCTAGAATATACATGATCAGAAGAGTATGGTCCAAAATATTAGACCTTTTTTTTTTTTTTTGGCTAAGCTAAAAATACTATAGTAGTATTAGAGTTGACACAAGCGACATCTCACCCCTGATTGAAGATAAACTGTCCTCACAAGACCGTTAGTCACGTTACATCCCAATAGGTATCTTTCTAGTGGGTCCTCCCGCCCATAATAACGCCAATCACCATTAATACAGTACCACTCGAAACTCTCTTGCCTTTTTCTTAAGCGATAATCAATCCTATATTTTCGGCCCTTAGATTTTTCTTATTAGTGCTCGGAGCACAGCCGGTACGTAGTAGTCTAATTAAGGACCTTTTCTATCACACATTTGCATAGGAGTTGTACATTTGGTGATGAAACCAACACAAATTTGTGATGAAAAATACCGTGAAGCGCCACGTGGGGCAGTAGTGCTTCAGAAACAAACAATAATTTTCCATCAGACTGGGATGAATATGTCAGTTGATCGGGTTTTTGTCTCCAGCCAATTAACGTTCGGAATTACTATTAACGTTTTGTGAAGCATGCAAAAGGTGGTACCAGCTGCAGCAGATAGATGCACAAAACTGTACGTTTTTACAAAGTACAAAATGGCATTAAGCGATATATGCTTGGACAATGCAACGGGTGCAATCACATATATATGACACAGATGTATGTTCGAGTGAAAAGATGACCGTTGTGGCTGGCCGGCAGTGTGCCGGAATTTCACAAGAATTTGTACTAGAGTGTAATAATTAAAGTGTAATTGTTACTCAAGCTTGGTTTGACAGTGGTGCATGCATGTAATTATTAACAGAAATTTGTACTACGTACTAAAGTTTAATTATGAATCAGCTGGTGTAACTGTTACTCAAGCTTGGTTTTGAGTGCGTTATTAAAGATTGGCTGTTCATGGATGGGGTTTAGAGAGCCTTTTATTGAGGCTGTTGTCGGGGGTTTTTGATTAGGTAAAATAGATTAGAGAGCCTATTTGTTAAGTCTATTAAGCTTGCTCTTAAATATCATGTGACGGTGTCTCAAGACCATTGAATAGTTCAAATAATTAAAAGCCATTGGTTATCTCGATTTACAACCCTACCCTACCAATGTGTGACATCAATTATCTCCTCTCTTTTTTTTTCCTTCTTTTAATTAATGAAATCCTGCATGTCATTTCTTAAAAAAAAAAAAAGAAGGGAACACTAGCTCCTTTGGAATACAAATCGAGACATAAATGTGTGCAAAAGCGTTCGATTAATGTGAATTCTTAAAGAAATCGAGACATAATTGTGTGCAAAAGCGTTCGATTGATGCATATATAAGAATTCACATTAATCGAACACGGTTTATATTAGGAGTTCGGTTTTAAAATTGTGTTCCTTTTTCACTGAATGCACTTTTTTTTTTATCACAAATTTGTGTAATCGTTAGTCACAAGACTCACTTTTTAGCCCTAGTCACCGTGCATGTCTTTGTTTCTTAGTAGGGAGGGAAGACAAAAACAAAACAAAATCAACATGACCGTTGGAAGAACCCTAATCCATTTTTGATCACTTAGTTCAGAGTTCTCTACACACACTATATAAATCTCACCCTCTCTCTCTCTCTCTCCTACTTGTTCTTAGAAATTGCCCAAGAAATTAAACCCACATTTCTTCAACATTTCTCTGTCATTTCATTTCTATCAATACTTTAAATGCTATTTCAATGGCTTCATCAAACAATTACTCTCTCTTTGCTATCTTCATGTTTCTAATTTCCCTGCTATATGCGTCCCTTAAAGCTTCAGTCGCCTCTCCACTCCACACATATTTCACAGACGTTGAAAGCTCCAACAGTACCACAAATTTAAAGCATCGTCTCAAATGGGTTGGGCCCTCCGGCCACCGCTTTATCACCGTCGATCAAAATGGGTTTGGAGATTTCCGGTCGGTTCAAGCTGCAGTCGACTCAGTCCCTTTGGGTAACCAGAAGAACATCCTCATTCAAATCAACGCCGGTTATTACTTGTAATATTCTCGCCGATTGATTTTCTCACGTAACGAATATAAAGATTTTTTTTCATTGTTGTTATTCATAAAATGGTCGAAAACACAGGGAATATGTGTTGTGCAAAATTATTTTCGCCATTTATTTATTTTTATAAATAAAATCTAAAATTTGTCTGCTAATGTGCTTAATTTGAAGCGTACTCTAAAATTTGGATGCTAATATTTACCATTTTTCGTTGCATCATTTAACTGTACTACTATTGAAAACTATCATATTGAGAACACTATAATGTTTGATTAATGAAATTTTTTTCGTCGTTAAAAAAAAAAAAAACGATCGTATCAAGAACTGTTAAATTGGCTTATTATTTCCAAAATAAGAGTACCTCATATAACGTTTATTTGGGTTATTAATGTGTTATGATATTGTGTGGTGGTGGAGCAGAGAGAAGGTGGTGGTGCCGGCAGCGAAGCCGTATATCACGTTTCAAGGTGCAGGGAAGGAGGTGACAGTGATAGAGTGGCATGATCGAGCGAGTGATCGGGGACCAGACGGGCAGCAGCTGCGTACTTATCAAACAGCTTCTGTTTCTGTATTTGCTCCTTACTTCTCTGCTAGAAACATAAGCTTCAAGGTGAGACTACTCACCACCTCTCTCCTCATTTTCTCGATAGTTTTACAAATGGAGAGTGCTATAGTACGCCCCCTTGAAAAGGGAAGTACAATATGCTCCATTACATATTATTTTGGTACTTGTTACGTACGTATGGTTTTGGTCAAGTTATAAACCGTTATGGATTTTTTTAAAATTTACTATTCACGTAATATATTCACGGTAACCTACCAAAAAATACATGGTAATAAGTATTATACGTAACAAGTATAAAAAAAACATGTATACGGTAAAAAGACGTACCGTATTCTCTTTTGAAGGGGACGTACGTACCATAGATTTTCCCTTTACAAATACCCAATGGCATTTTTTTTTTTTTGATCGGGAATAGAATTTTATTAAAAACGGGGGAGAGGGAAGGGGAATCCAACAAATAGTTGGACACTACACCACAAAGGCCGAAGCCCAGCACCTAGGGGTCTAAGCAGTCACAAAAAAATAAGAAAAATAAAGACCAACTGCAACCCAAATATACAATACAGCCCACACCACAAAAAAATAAGAAAAATAAAGACCAACTGCAACCCAAATATACAATACAACCCAAAATACACTCTTTTTTTTTTGGTAGCTTGAATGTTTGATGAGTGTAATTAAACCAATTCTTAGTGTATTTTATTTTATTTTTTTCAATTAAAAAAAAAAGAGTGTATTTTGTTTAATGGAAATCCCATTAGTAGTATGGTTTGTTAATTTGAAAGTGGATGTGTATTAATTGGATTCAGAATACTGCTCCAGCACCGATGCCGGGAATGGAAGGGTGGCAAGCGGTGGCGTTCCGGATATCCGGGGACAAGGCCTACTTCTCAGGGTGTGGTTTCTACGGTGCACAAGACACCCTCTGCGACGACGCCGGCCGGCATTACTTCAAAGAGTGCTACATTGAGGGCTCCATCGACTTCATTTTTGGTAATGGCCGCTCCATGTACAAAGTAAGCACCACCTTAATCCCTTCTTGCTTTTATTTTTCAGTCCTTTTGTTTAGGGACAGTACGGTCCTGTTGCAAAATTTGCGGACCCTTTGAATACATGATCGCAACGCATTTATCGGGAGATAACTAAATTATAATGTCGTAAGCTAACAAAAAAATTTCGTGACATGTTCTAAAATCATACGGACATATTCAATTAATCGAGATGATATATCGTTAATGCAATTAACATTCTGGATAAACTTTTTTAAAAAAAATACGTAAAGGATTTTGATAATGAAAATAGATCTGGAAATCGCTCACAATTGCTACCAACAGAAGCTGAAATCATCCCATTTCATAAAACAAATGTCTGGTTCCAGTCTAATAATTCAGCGCTCCTGGAGCAGATTATGTGGTTCTACGAGACACTCTAACACTACACATTCTTGCACGCAAGCTTGTCCGAACATCCGATTATAAAAAAAAAATCATGCATTCTTCTAGGGTACTCCATGACTAAAAGTTTATGAATTTAACGTAAATATGTTGTGCTGAATAATAGCACCACTACAAACCTAGAATCTACTTAGAATTTGACTATAGACCATTAAATTTCAAATTTTGAATAAATTGTACATATTATTTCCGAGTACTTAGAGTTTCCGTTTCAGGAAAGCTCACATGTGACAATTTTTGAAAGGGTACATAAAAAAGTTTGAAAATGAAAAGAGAGGTGACTTTTTTTAGTAACAACAGATTCGTTGTGGGACCAAAGTGTTACCTAAGCCCTAGTCTAGGCTTTTAGGGGGTCACAAGTTCAACAATAAATTTGTTGAATTACCCAAGGAGAAAATTGCGCATTTAAATAAGGAAATTAATTTTGCTTTCACTTTAGACGTTAATCATAGCACGTTCGCAAGTAACTGAGGTTTAAAAAATATTTTAATATTCAAAGAGTCAATAATAACAATTTTCTATTGGTGACATTGTTAATTTAAAATTATACTATTGTTTTGCTCACCTTAATCAACACCCAATAGGTCGTGATTAATTTAATGATCCTATAACATAATTCTCATAACAAAAATGTGTTTTTCTTTTGATAACGTAAGAATTGTTTTTGTTAATACCAAAATTCTACTACAAGACTTTTATGAACTAAATTTACCAAAACCAGTTCTAGCATTTTTTATTTTCCTTTCTTTTTTTTAAGTTATATAACTCAAAGTTTGTGTACATATTTTGTTTGTACGTTTTGCCAGTTGAGATTTAAGGTTTAAACAAAACGAAATTTAGAATTTTAATTTTTGAATCTCACACATATTGTTTGCAAGAGACAAAGATTCATTAAATTGACAAAGATATGGATAAGGAGATCCAACACGAAAATAATTAATTAATTGCATATTTAGGTTGAACAAATTGGAATAATGTGCTCGAATTGAATTGCGGATCCGTATCCAAATAAAAGGAAAAGGCTACAATACACACCCCTAATTTGGGTTTGGGTGTGTATGATACACACCCCCTATAAAAGTTACGAATTTTTTGCAAAAGTTACGAATTTTTTGTAAAAGTTACGATTTTTTTTTATAAAAGTTTCGAGACACACCAAAATGTTACGAATCATAGAATATGTTACGAATCATATTGCTGAAAAGTTACGAAAAACTAAAAAATGTTACGATTGCCGATGAGGTGGCACAATCTGGACCATACAATAGGTGCATATGGTACACCAAATAAGGGGTGTGTATTGTAGCCATTTCCCAAATAAAAACAAACACGTGAATCAGTTTGGACTTATGTTTGTATTTCAAAATCAATACTCTAATTGTTTTAGCTTGTTTGCGATAGCTCTAAATACAATTTTTAGATTTTATAGCATCATATTTAAGGAAGCCGATCTATTAAGGACTCCCTCAAACAAAAATTCCGTGCGGACCTCACCATTTTTCGACTTTCCGGATCAAATTTTGACGATCCGAACCGCTCAATGTTTTTAAAATGCATTTTCCAAATAGCGTTTTTGACAAAAACTGATCCGATCAAGCCCTTCTGGGTATTTTTTTTTTGAAGATTTTCCTCATGGACCCTTAAAAATGCATTTTAAAAACATTGAGCGGTTCGGATCGTCAAAATTTGATCCGGAATGGTGAGGTCCGCACGGAATTATCCTAAGGACTCCCTCAATAGATCATTATCCTCATATTTAAATTCTAACTTTTAGTAGAAGCAAGGAATAAGCTGTGAAATTATGATTAAGCTTTATAAAACTTAAAAACTACTACTCTAAAATCTTATCCAAAAAGCTTAAGAAGTTACCCAAATCCAACTTCTGGATTTTCAGAATTTCCTTCCCTTTTTCTTACTTTTCAAAATCTGTAGAATCCAATGATTTGTTGCCTAAATCTTTTTATCAGCACTCCATTAATTTTGAAAAGTTAGAATATCAAAAAATCTGTAAAAATAATTTTTCGCGCACACCCACACCCACAAAGACCTTTTTTTTTTGGGGTAAGTAATTAATGTTGTTTTAACCCAAGGGGTTGCTGGCCTAGTGGTCTTCGAACTATGGGGTTTCCTTCCTTCTGAGGTAAACGGTTCATTTTCCCTTGTAAGCAACCCTCGGGGGTCAAGTCATTCTAAGCGTGTGAAACGACTACAAGAGGGTTGTAAAAAAAAAAAAAACTAGGGATTACTCCGAAGTTTGTGCAAGTTGGCCAGAGACTCCATGCGTCACCAAAACATAAATAAAATAAAAACAAAATTGTGTCGTTTTGTTTGCTATATATGGAGTTTGAATGAGTGGTGGTTTTTGGTTCAGGACTGCGAGATCCACTCAATAGCGACGAGGTTCGGTTCCATCGCGGCGCAGGATAGGAAGTCCGCGTATGAGAAGACTGGGTTCGCTTTCGTGCGCTGCAGGGTGACAGGAACAGGCCCTTTGTACGTGGGCCGGGCCATGGGCCAGTATTCGAGGATCGTCTTCTCCTACACCTACTTTGATGATGTAGTTGCACATGGTGGCTGGGATGACTGGGACCACACCAGTAACAAGAACAAGTAACCCACAAAACCCCTTAATTATTTCCTTTTTCTCTTCTTTTTTTTTCACTGAAAATAATTATACTTCCTCCGTCTTTGTTTGTTGGTCCAAACAAACGTAGACGGATGGAAATATATTTAGATTTGGATTACTAGCTTGACCGGATGGTATTATGGATATATCGGGGTCCTTTTTGGGTTGATGATAGGAATCATATACATTTTAAAATTGTTGAAAATATCAGTCATGTCAAGAAAACTTTCGCCGATAATTTAACTCATTGTTAGGTGGCCTATTTTTTGTTGCTCCATTGAACACTTGAATAATTTCATTAAGTAGAGAAACACTAACTCAATACATGAATTTGGGAGTCCTGTAGTGAGCAATCATGACCGTTGATCTCCACAATTAATGGCTTAGATTCGTCAAAGCACTCTTACAAGTAAAACTATCGATTGTCAAAATGGACGGTTCTGATGCTTACCACATACTTATAGTGAGCTCACTCCAGGCCCTGGTCCAGTACTACACCTTGCATGGTTATCCGTGACTGTCCGGGCATTGGGAGATAGGGGGAAAGGGAGAGAGATGAAGAGGGATGGGGAACAGCACCTGAGTATTGTCACATTGGCAATTGATAGGAGAGGGAGGAATTGTATGTCCTGTCCTTTTTTCTTCTTCTTTTTTTCTCCTTCAGCCTATAGTATACTACCAAAAATATTGTTCCTACAAAAAATATTACTAAAAATATCATGGTGTCTGATGGAACATTTTTTCATTTTCGAATTTAAGAAATCCAAAAGATTTTCCCCTATTTTTAACACATTTTTATACAAGACGCCTTTAATAAAAATAACTGTTAATATGTTTAATGGATATGCTCTAGAACATCACTGACCATAGTAAAGATTTGGTATTATCTTTAGCTCACTCACTCACAGTCACAAACAACATGTTTATTGTCTCAGTTACTCCTTCGTCATTAAGTTCGGGTCAATTTGTGAGCAATTCAACTAATTTTAGGACGAGACCTTAAGATAAACGATCAGGCAAACCCTTCAGTTAACAACCTCTCTTTCTCTGTCTCTGAATTTGATAAGTAGTGCTTTACAGGACGGTGTTCTTCGGAGTGTACAAGTGCTGGGGGCCAGGGGCAGCAGCGGCAATGGGAGGGGTGTCATGGGCTCGGGAGCTTGATTACGAGTCGGCCCATCCATTCCTTGTTAAGAGCTTCGTCAACGGAAGACACTGGATTGCACTCGCAGATGCTTAACCTTAACCACCACTACATTAATTTCGTTTTTACTAGTACTACTTTTCAGATTAGTACTTAATTCTTTATTTATTTCATTTCATTTGTACAATAATTGATCTCACCATTTTACAAAAGGCCCATGAAATTTGGCATCATGTGAGTTTTTGTATTCTGAATTACCAAAGGAATTATAAGAAATTGTAGCTACTTGTTTATACCCGAATTTGGCACTCGATGGATGATCTGACGTGATCGTATGGATGAGCATTTTGCCGTGCGTAGGTGCTGCTACACTGGATCTTTCCCCGTTTAGATCGTGTTTGTTTTGTTGATTGGGCCCATTTTGTTACTCCATGAAGGAATGATGGGCCAACTGGTATGGATTGATTTAATTCCAAGTAAAGGCGGACAAACCCAAGCTTGATGTGGAGTTAGGCCCACAATAATTGGGTCATTGGCCTTAATTCGTGGAAGGTTGGTTGTTGTTTGAGTCCATGATGGAATATCCCTTGAAAAGTTGAAATGGGGAAGTGGGCCATTGTGTTACATTATGGGGCTCCAAGCATAGTGTCGCGCCCCAATTTTTATTGGCCATCGCTTCCTCACTTTTCTAGTGTGAAGAGGCGACGCTTTCAAAATCTCAAAGTTTAAATGTGACAGGAGTGTAGAAATTAAGTTTGATAGCTGGAAACACAAAATATTTTGTGATGGGTAAGAGGTTTGGTGAAATGGTTTCATAATGTGATCAATGTGGTGCTTTACTTTATTGTATTACAGAGTGCTTTTGTTTTCAATGATCGATTCAATATTTCACGAATGCATGCAAATCTTACGTACTAATGAAACAAACTTGTACTCAATATATTGTAGAGCAAACGGCATCAAAAAGCTAAATAGCCAAAGAAAAATACAAACTTGTACTCAATATTATGGAGCGAACGGCATCAAAATGCTAAAAAGCCAAAGAAAAAAATCTGACGTAGCCATCCCAAATGAAGTAGCCAAGTGTTGGAAGCATTGGAACCGAATAAAACATGACAATAATCTTATTAACCCGACATGACAAGCCATCGTTATTTCCTTGAGGAAGATCTGAAAAAAAAATTCTTCGTTCTTCTAAATTGGGCCAGTCCTTCGTTGAACAAAAGAAAAAATGAACTGTACATGTCATTGCCTTGTATTAAGAACACCAGTAGCTCCTTGAGCATCAATTGGTGTTGAACTTGGGGATAAACAAAACCTTTTCCTAAGAAACATAGTAAACATACAAGTAAAAGCCAACTGCTAGCAACCATGCTGAATTTTGTTAATGAACACTGCTAATGCCAACCAATTTGGCATCTCTCGGCTCCACCTCCCCTCGTCCCAACCAGGGCCGAGCCAAGGGTTTGGAGTGCCCTAGGCCTGACCTAAAAATGTGTCCTAAGAGTACAATACTTAACAATCACAATACGATAAAGCCAAGACACTATAAAGTTCTACTAATCATTATATAATAACAAAAAAATTAAAATACAAAGCCTCCAAATACATATATAACGCAGATTATCACTTAAATATTACTCGTGTTGCATTTTTAGAAGCAAAAGTATCAATTACACTTGTATAATTCACCACTTCTACCAAGTCATTTTATCATGGCATTGAAAAATGAATTCATCGGCAAAGAAAATTCCATTATTATGGAATAAAAAAATGAAGCTATTACACTAAAAAAGTGGAATCCATTGAGACAAGTTCAAAGAGTATAAAACTCTTCGACATATGACATATCCATAAGTCAAATTAGTAAGAAACAGTAAACCCACAACTATGAAGATGAATTTTTTTCCTCTTTCCGGATTTTGAGAGAAATTGAAGCATTCTAATTTTCCTTTAACTAATCAATCACATAATCATCCTTCAATTAACTAATTATTTTTCAATTAATTATTCATTCAATCTTATTCTATTTACACTTGGGCAGTTAGAAAGTGTACTTAATTAATGTTCTCTATAGTAGCTTGGCTCATGTCTCAAGAAAGCAAATGGATGTTTTCAAAGGTTTCAGTTCGGATTGTGCCTTAAAGTTAAATCCAATAGGAACCATAATAAGTGTTCCAATATTCAATAGGCCATTTTATAACTTATCTTTAGGCCTTTTTTTTTTTAAGATTGTGTCACAATGGTTTGGGCTATTTTGTAACTAATAATGGATTTTTTTTTCTCTTTATTTGGGTCAAAAAAGAGTCCTAATCTAGCACATTTGTAAAAAATGTTGGAGTGCCTCAAAAATCAGTCCTTTTTGGAGTGCCCTATGCCCAGGCCTTGTGGGCCTTGGGCCTGGGCCGGCCCTGGCCCCAACTTCCCACCGTCCTATCCTCACCACCTCGCCACGCCACCCTCTAAACAAATCAGATCTATATCCTCCTGCCCCTCCTAGCACGTCTCCTCCATCATAGATCCACCTCGTCATCTCTCTGCCGACACCAAGACAGCCCTCCGCTCTACCGTGGCCGTTTCTCCTGCCTTGTTTGGTACCTAGTTTGACTCTGTGGTGATGTTAGGGCGGCCTGGGCCCCTCTGCCGAATAATGGTTCGGGTTACTGTTGGCGGCGGCCCTGGATCTTGGTCATTTGCTGGAGAAGCAGCTGGTTTGCTAACTCGGTGATACTCAGTGTCTTACTGAGCGACTCAGTGGGGTGACTTAGATTTAATGTGTTCATACCTGTTTGGTTTTTATTGTGTTGAGCCTTGGGTAGGATCTTATGAATCAATCCTCTTATAGGTTTGCGTCAGCTTTGCAATATGTATTTTTGAGCCCCATGCCCGTCGTGGATTTTGTGGTGTGCTTGTGCTAGTCTTAGTAGTTTTGGTTCTTTCTTGTATTTGATTGAAATCTTGTAAGTGCTGGATGGCTTGATTCTCTGGCCTTTATTAATGAAATGACTTCCAGATAAAAAAAAACAATCTGGCATGAGCCCCTTAGCAAGCATGCTAAATTTTTTTAATGAACGAAGCTTAATTCATCATGCATCGCCCAATTATTCAATTTCAAAAGTATAGGAATGGAGAAAAAAATTGAATAGACACCACCAGTTGGTATTAAGTGCTGCTTAAAGATAAGTAAGCATTTACCCACACAAAAAAAACCTTAAAGATAAGCATCACTAATGATCTAAGCAATCCGTATGCCGTTGCACTCAAAACTCAAATTAAGTGCGACAGACTGAGGGGGTGTTCCACTAAGGTGGTTTTTTTGAAAAAATTGGTTTTCCACTGTTTTTTATGTGATGTATTGTGAGAAAATGACTTGTCTCGGTTTTTGGAAAAAACAGTTTTTTGTTAGTGGAACACCCCCTGAATGAGATTGAGAGTTACCAAAGGGTTGAAAGGGCTGGAGGGATGGATTAGGTTTTTATCAGATAAATAATATCGATAGGGGCCTATAGGCATGTTAGCATGCATTTTAAGTGGGTTTCAACAAAAAAATTAATTGGCAATCTGTGGAATAATTTTTAGATTACATTAATCAAATTTGGGTGATTTAGGTGAGCAATCTAAAATAAAAATCTAATAAAACACGTGCCAAGCTAGTAAGGTAAGTGTAGGGTTGGCTGACCCCATGGAAAAAATAAAATTTGCTCTAATCATAGTCTATATTTTCTTTATCTGTTTATCTGACCCCATACAAGTATAGCGGTCCGCGTGATATAGTACACAATCACGCGGACAACTGTATTGATTTGGGGGAAATATTTGTTTCCACTGCCGGTGGAAATAACTTATTATCTTCTATGTCATGCTCCAATTTAGGCGTAGTTCCCCTTTTTCTTTTTTTTTTTGTGCATTTGTTAGATTTGTTCCAAACGTTTTTTGACATTTATTAGTTTTGTGCCAAACTTTTTAAGTTCCGTGCTTTGGCTCGACAAGAGAAATCGGAAAAGTATAAATTATGACCAAAACTTGAACAAATGGAAAACCCTTAAAGTGCATAAAGTTCAAAAAGTCACACAAATAAATTAAAAATTAACCATTTAATATAAAATACTTAATAAATTTAAAAATTATAGACAATTATTTGAGGCATCCAAAAAAGGAAAGAAGAGCAACAATTTGAGACAGATTGAGTAATATGGATCAAAATTTTGGGAGGGAATCAATAGTATTTAAGTGATTGATCAATTATTTATTGGCATAAACGTTGTTCTCTTAATTGATGTTTCAAGTACACAAATGACCCCATCAAAGAAAGTTCTTGTGGTCGCCATTGGCCACCCACAAGCCAACCCTAGCACATTTGAAAGTCAAAATTGCTAACACTAGTCCTAATGCGATCCAAACCTTGCAAATCACTTAAATGTGAGGGAAAGGTTTGCCGATGACAACTTCAAACCCAATATCGTACCCCAGGTATAAAAAGCGGTCACATATCACTCTCCACTGTCTATTCTATATTACGATGCAGAGCGATTTTTGTCTCAGTCGTATTTTCGAAAGACCATAAAGAATGGGTACGAGAACGGAAATGGGCACAGAGACAGACATGTGTATCGATTGCTCAAGCAGTGTCTTCAGGCATGAGTACGAAAATGTATTAGTTATATGTACATATTAGAAACCATCTTTGTGTTAACCTTGACTATGGTACTGGTCCCAAAATTATAGTAAAACAACTTCCAAAGACAAAGGCAGAAACAGGCAAATTCTTTAATTGCTTTGATTGTGAATAGTACTTTGTATGTGTTGAAAGTTTTACTTATAAAACATAAGAAATAAAGAAAAGGTTAAAAAGCACTTACACCCCCTCATCTATCCCTGTTTTTCAGAGACACCCCCTCATCTTTAAAACTCATCAAAGACACCCCTTCATCTATTTTCGTTTATCACAAACACCCCTTCTGTCCACTTCCGTCTCCTTTTTGGATGGAAAATGGACACGTGACCCTTCTGTCCCCTTCTGTCATCCCTCTCTCTCTCCTCCCTTCATCTATCTCGCCCCCAAAACCCAAACCCCACGCCATATCCACCACCACCACCACTGCTACTGCATCTGGAAAACGCCCAAAATCCAACCACTACCTCAGCTCTCTCATCCCATCCTTGCGGCAACTCCTCCTACGAGACCGCCCTATCCAAAACCTGCTCTCCCGCTGTGGTTTTCTAGATGTACAGCGCTCCGTTTTCTCCGGCGAAGGGTTCTCTCTAGATTCAGACTCTAGAACTCCGATGTCGCGGTTCAGCCTCGATAGTTTCGGAGTTGGTGGTCTTGATTTGGGTTGGATAGCTTTGGAGTCGGACCCCGGCGTCGTCGATCGAATCTGGCAACAGATTTGGAGACTGGACAGAGGCCGATTGCTTAAGCCATGTTTTTTTTTTTTTGGTTCTACTTCATCTTTTTAAATGGCGGTGGTGGCAATAGGAATGGGGGGTCTAGCTACTCTAGCGGTGATAATGGTGTAGGATGTGGTGGTGTTGGGCCGGAGAGAGAGAGAGAGAGAGAGAGAGAGAGAGAGAGAGAGAGAGATTATTTCAGTTTTTTTTTTACTCAGATTAGTGGTGGGGCTCATCTATTTTCGACCATTTTTACATCTTTTAGGTCAAATTAGGGTCACGTGTCCATTTTCCATCCAAAAAGGAGACGGAAGTGGACAGAAGGGGTGTTTGTGATAAACGAAAATAGATGAAGGGGTGTCTTTGATGAGTTTTAAAGATGAGGGGGTGTCTCTGAAAAACAGGGATAGATGAGGGGGTGTAAGTGCTTTTTAACCTAAAGAAAATTGATGAATCATATCATGTGATAAAAAACCCCAATAAACACGTCAAAACTATCATGACCCAAGCAGTGGCCCACAGAGATGGTCTTGCCCCAAATCCAACGGCCCAACACGAAGACGTATCCGACTCCAACAAAGAGTTGAAATTGAAATTTGGGTTGGACCCATACAAGGCCTGTACACCTTCCACGTCATCAATCTTCAGCTCCGCCTTCTTCTTCCTCGGACTCAGGCTCGGATACATCACCGCTTCTTTCACCGACGTGTGACCCAGCCCAAGCACGTGCCCGATCTCGTGCGTCGCCACCGATTCCAAATCGACGGCCACCCTCGACTTCTCCGTTTCGAAATCGACGGCCCACCTCTCCGCCGCGTCCAAGTGAAACCTCCCGTCTTGGGGCGAAAACGCATGGGCCAACACGCCCAATACCCCGTCGAACGGCTCACCGTCGCCGTGTTCGCCGCTGAAGAACCCTATCTTTATGTCCGCCGCCCAGTACTCCTCCGCCGCCGTGAAATTCACCGGGATCACCGCCGACCATCGCGAGAACGCCCGCTCGAAAACCGATTCTATGTCCGATCGGGCTATGTAGTCGATGGAGTAGTCTGGCGATAACGCGTAGGTTAGTGTCATTGGGGACGGACGGGCCCACCTCGGCTCTCCGTAGAAGTACGCGTAGTGGCCCGTCACGGGCGCGGCGGGGTTGCGGTCTGCGACCCCGCAACGCGGGGCCATGAGGTGGGAAACGGTGTCGGAGTCGAGTTTCCCGGTGACAGAGAGACCGAGAGTGGTTTGGTAATTTCGGACCGCCGATTCGAAGCGGTCGTCGAAGACATCGGTTAAGTTGGATTCAGGTACCTGATCGTCCAGGTACCCGAACCGCTGGAAGTATATTTTCAGCTCCGACATGCCACTGACGCGGCTTCCCTTCCCGGCGTCGAGGAACTTGATGAAATCGCGCGTGGTGTTGGTGTTGTTTTGGGCATGGACGGCGGTTAATTCGGTTGATGGGTTACTACGTAGAGTTCTGGCGGGAAAACAGGGAAGACAAAGGAGGAGAGAGAAGAAGATGAAGCAAAAACGGAACATGTTTTTGGGTTAAGTTATTTTGAGATTGGAGCCTTGATTACTAATTTGAGATGCTCTCATAGCATTCTAAATAAATAAATAAATTTCCAAAGACATAAATTTTCCTTAATTTTTATATAGAAACCTAAACAAATAAGGAACTCACGGAGAAGAGTAGAAATCATAAATGATTACCTAATCTAAACTAAACTTAAAATAATGAGATATCGTATCAACTCTGAGCTAAAGATTCGGGTGCGGCCGCTTTAGGCTTTCAAAATTCGTAAAATTTTTGGGTTCCTTCTACTTTAGTACTCGGGTACTACAAAACAAAATTTCGATTTTTATTTTCACTTTAAGCTTCCGAAAAGTCCGAGGAATTTCTGATGTTAGTTTTGTAGTTGGGTTGAAGATAAGATTGATAGTGTAAGCTTGTAGGAAGAAACGAAAGGGAAGTTAGGGAGATTCTTTCGTGTGCGCCTTTTCAGTTAGGATTCAATTGTTGTAATGGCGGCCCAGGTCAAGTGGGTGAAACACGCAATTGGCTCTGTCTCAAATTTCATACTTTTCAATCTCCCCTGAGGTTTATGATGATTGCATTGTGCCACCATTTTTTTTATCTAATTACATTGACCTCCCTTGAACGGACGGAAATAATTAACTTCGTTAGCAACAGAGTTTATTTTCTTAAGTTTATTTTTTTCTTTCTTAGCCCCCCCCCCAAAAAAATAAAACTTTGAGTTTGTATTGAAGTTCTAGAATGAACTTAGAAATCATATACAAGTGATAAGCCCCCAAGATTGTATATATCGGGGCTTATCTCGCTCATTAATTCCACACACGCACGCGATTTCACGCTTTATTCGGTTGATATGCGCGTAGTGTGTTTTTGTGAAGTTACAGGTTAAACGCATGGAATAAGCGCATTTTGAGGGCATGGCGAACCGTGCCATGTTTATGTGGGCCACGTGCCCCATGGCACGCCAACACCGGCTCCAAGGGCCACGAAACGATGATTAAGATAAGGGCCCGGGAGTTCAAAAGGACACAAGTGAAGTTGGCGCTTAGAAACCATGCTTCACGTTCACAAGAACTTCACGTGAGGTCCGGGGGTAACCAAGCATGGATGAATCCAAGGTACACCTCCCCCGAGGGTCAAACGACGCATTTACGTGTTTAGAAGGAAGTCCGGAAGCGCGAACGTCCGAGGGAGTGACCAAGAAAGACCAAGGCACAATCAAGAACAACTTGGATCGATCCATGATGAAGCTGGATCGATCCATATGTGTGCAACAAACCAACAGGTTAATCTGGATCGATCCAAGGCTTTGGTGGATCGATCCATGCTCAAGAAATCACATCCAGTCTAATCTGGATCGATCCAAGATTGATGGTGTATCGATCCATCGTTTCAAAGACCAGTTTGTGCAACAAAACTACTCTGGATCGATCCAGGGGTAAGGGTGGATCGATCCACTTCAGGACCAAACAGCAACAGACATAGTTGGATCGATCCAAGGTGATGCTGGATCGATCCAGACTCAGATATTTCCCACCGACAACATCTGGATCGATCCAGGATGGGTGTGGATCGATCCAAACAGAGCCCGGGCAGCATTTTCTGTGTACTTTTTGTTCCTTCTATTTATGGAAAGTTTTTGTAAAATGTGAGAGCTTTATTGACTTTGTTAGAGAGAGAAAAATGGGAGGAATAAATACACTCCCCTCTCGTCTTCTCTCTCACTTCAGACACGTTAATTTAGTTAGCTACTTGCTCTTCCTTCTCTCTTCCATGGGAGAACCTCCAAGGTCTCTCTCTAGATTTGTTCACGTAAGTGTTTGTCTACCGTTTATTTCACGTTTATTAATATTGTTGCTCTTGTTTAGATCTTCCTAGTAATCTAGTTTATTTTCAATTCCACCTAGTATTTAGTTTACTTGATTTTCTTGCTACTTCCTTAGAAAATACTTGTTTGTAGTGGTTGTTTGTTAAATTCTCCAAGTATAAAGTGTTAGGCAAACCTAGGGTCTTCATTAAAAATCACTCTTTAAGGTCATTTGTCATGTTCTTCATTTTCTTTATAAATTTGGTCATGTTTTCCGTAGCAATGAACGAGTAGTTGGTTTAGGCTCGGTTATGGGGTGATTAGCACCCCGTGACTTAGGTCATTCACTCTCCTCGCCATAAGGCTAACATTGCGTGTTAATCAAAGAGTTAGGATTAATTTTATGTAGCAAAATTTGGATTTGTTAATCCCGTTGATCACACGTAGCCAAGGGCTTGACCACTTGGCACGTGTGATGCTTCGGGCTATGTCAATCAAAATGTTTGTCTAAATGGCACAAGAATCCTACTCTTTGAGAAACATCATCTCTTTTCAAACGAGTTTAATCACCAAATCTTCCGTTCAGGAAAGTCTAACGATATCCCCGAGCCGGTCATTTTAGAAGAGAGTGAATCGACCTAAGGCATGGGTGTTGAGAACCCCTAAACCTTGCCTTCTTTTAATTAGTCTTTTTACTCTCGAGTCATTCACAAAGTTAAGTGAATTCCACCCACAAATCACCAAAGCCAAGTTTGCCGCTTTAAGGCTAAACCTTCATTCGCGAAACAAATCAACACGCGCTGCGCATTCGGTCTCTGTGGACTCGACCCGGACTTCCGGTTATCATGCTATCGCCGGCCTAAACCCTACGCTTGGGGAATCAATATTGGAATACAATCCAAAGGCGCAAGCAACAAGCATTTGCATAAAAACGGCATAAAAACTTATATCAAAGGCGAGTTGCAATAATGGATGAAACTATTCCTACATGAGTCGGTCATTTTTAGATACATAAACATCAAGGACATGCAACTAAAAAAAAAAGTAGTCGCGCGTATTCCTACATACAAAAATCACCAGTAGGAATAATGCATGTAAAAGGACGGAGTTAGTTTTGCCGTCCGTTCAATGGAGGTCACCGTAATTAACTAAAACATTAGGAGTGCATTGTAATTCTCAAAAACCTCAGAGGAGGTTGGGGTAAATTACCCGGATCTTTTTAATTTTATATATAGACTGATTGGGGGTATGAGGTTTTACTTGTCTTTTTCACTACTACTTTTCAAGTTGAAAAGGAAGTCGATGGGAAGTAATCTTTTTTGTTCTCTTACATACTTGACTTGGAGTTTTCGTTGTTTGTTGACCAAATTATATAATTTTGAACCTAAATATTGAGTAATTATTTCGTGATCTTAGGGCACCGCCGCATGGTGCCCCAACACTCTTATTCATTATATATTTCCGTGACGCTCTTACATTTAGTATTGAGTCCCACAGAATTTTATGATAGATACGAGTGTTGGTGCCTCAATACCACCAAATAAGTCTTTCTAAATGTATAACTTGTGGAAGATAATTTTATTTTCCCTTAAGCATAATTAAGCAAAATTGTGAAAACGTATTCGAGTATTTTTATAGGCAATCTCAAACTTTGACTATTATCATTTTATAAGCATAATATATATTCATCAAATTTATCAGAAACTTATTTTTAAAACAAACCAATCTAACTTTGCGATCTCATCATTTTGTAAGCAAAATATATTTAGAGAGAAAAACATCAATTTTTTGATATTTGTCAAAGATTATTTTTTTCCTCCAATAAATACTCATAAATAAATAAAAACTTTCTGAAACCCTACGAAAATCAAGACTTAAGACATAAAATTTCCTCTCTCATAAGGTTGTAGGTTCGAAACCTCTTTGGTTCTGTCAACTCTTTTGCAAAGCTTTGCTTTGACTTTAAGTGAGACTCTCCTAGTGGACAATAAAATTAGTCTTCTAAGATTAGTCGAGATGCGCTCCTGAAATAATTAGCCATTGGTGAGATTAGTTTCCTAGGATTAGTCGAGATGCGCTCCGGAAATAATTAGCCACAGGAAGTGTTGTGGGATTCTGGCATTCTGCTATTTAATTGGTATGTAGAATTCAAACAAGTTATCATTAAATCGTCATTTTCTTTGTGTGTGGACTGTGGAAGAGAACGCATATATGACTCCTGGGAGAAGTCCAAGTCTTCTTTAGTTTCACTTTCAAGAACCACTAAAGTTTGCTTATGTGACGCATATTCATTTTATAATGATCTCTACTACTATCTCCTTTTCATTACTTTTCCATGTCTCTCTCTCTCTCTCTCTCTCTCTCTCTCTCTCTCTCTCTCTTCACATTTTAATTCTAAAGTCAAAATTAGGCCAATTGGTCGGTTGAATCCATGAGGGCAAAGCAGCCCATATTACTTTACCTTAATTCCATTTCTTTGCATGCCAAGGATATTATCATCTTTAATTACCATTTAAGATGTGGACTTACAAGAAAAACAGGGTTCAATGGAGCTCTGCATTTCATAGAAACGCTGACACATGCTGAACTACAACAACGCGTGTTTTAGTCTAAATTTCCACTATGGTATATATTTTATACTTTCGGTATTTTGAGCACTATTTTTTTATCTTCCATAAGTCATTATCATCACATATATCAACTAATTTAATATTTCACGGAAACAACACGCACTTTTGACTATGGTAAGTAAGAATATGATATTTTAAATGAAAACCTAGCCTTAAGAGCCGAGTAATTCTTGAACTAAATTAGCAACACAGTCTTATCAAAGAAAGTATAATGTATATTCGATCAACCTATTCAACTATACTAATAAGACATGCGTCTAATTTCAACATAAAATTATGTGCTTCCCTATCTATTTTGAAAAGTAAAAGAGAATTTACATTTCTAAAACTAACATTATTTTTCCACAGTTCTTGATTGGCACGTGAGTGTTCAATTGTTCAAAACGATGTTCAACTGCAGAGAAACTTATATTGGCTGTGTTTGGTTAGATAGTTTAGTTTAGTTTTAATGATGTCAGCAGGTGTAATGAGTGGAGAGAGATAGAGAAAAATGAGAGAAATGATGATGTCATCAAAAATAAAACTAAAACTAAACAGGGAAACGAACAAAGCCATTACTTTTTGAACATTTGAAATAAAAACTACTAAAATCTAACAAAAGCTTGAAATGCGAGTAAAGCAGTTGCCGGCCTCATCCACCCTCGATCCGTCCTTGCGAGCACCTATGATATCGAAAGCAAAAGACTCTCCGTGTGAGTGGATGTTAAGAATTTGAGCACGATGGGTCAACTTGTTTTACAGTTTTAAAAGGGTGGGCATGCAGGTTAGGTATGGCCGGCCTCCTTGTTATTTGCAAGTTAATGGGAGATTTCACATTAGCACTATACAATTATGTGAGTTTCTATTGCGGTATTTTCGGTATTTTTTGTAGTTTTGGTATTTTCAATATCAAAAAATACCAAAAATAACTTAGTGGATAGGGTGAAATGTAGTTTCGGCTATTTTTACTTTTGGGGTTTTAAGTGTCGTTATGGAGCTGAGTTTTACTTTGATGGTATTAGGGTGACATATAATTTTGACTATTATTTGATAATCGGATGACCGAGCCAACTTGCGTGCACTTCGACTAATTCTGGGGCCCTGGAGGTAAAACTCAGCTCTATAAATTGGTTTTTCACAGTTTTTTATGTGATGTATTGTGAGAGAATGATCTGTCTTTGTTTTTAAGTTTGACTCAGTGAAATGTTTGATGGAACAAACCACTGAATAATTACTCTAAGAGAGGTGAATGAAACAAACGGCAGTTATCCATTTGATACAAGCTTGAGAAAGTCGAAGACTTGTACGTTTTGGTTTTCCAGAACAATCCCCTCTCAGCACGGGGTCCCCAATAAGTTTTCTCTCCAATTATTATTACTACTTTCATTTCTCTCTCTCTAATATTACCCAAAAAACCTATGTTTGGGTTTAGGTTTTGGAGATTAAATTCCTTTTGCAATAGATGGTTTTCTGCAACTGCTTTTATGGAGCCCACCGTGTACTTATCGTTGATCTGAAACGTTGGCCTCGGCAAAAAAACTCTAAGGTTCCTGTCTACTAGGATCGAGTTATTATTTGGTGGACCCAAAATATCAATTCCATCAACTTCGTTTGGGCTAGTTATATGGGCCTACGAATGCCAAAGCTGGGCCGGCTCCTCAAGCGAGATATCCAGTGCGAATTGGGAATATAAATTCAAAAGTAAAAGCAATATAGTACTGTATTTGGGAACGTGCCTAAAAGGTGTATTTGGAACTTGTGAAAAGAAGTGGAAAAGATGATAAAATTTTGAAAGTAATCGACTAAAATAAGGAAATTAAATTTTTCGTTATAGTACTCCCTTCGTCCCGCTAAGTTAAATCGTTACAAAAAGACATCCAATTTTTTGAAAAAGAAAATAAAACATCTCATGTACTCATTTCTGAATTTCTTTGCATCAAATTAAAAATCAGAATTAGTTCTCTAGACTGGTGTAATTTTTTTAAAAAAATTATCAACTAAAATAATTTTATCTGTTGATGTAGAAGTATTTTCCAAATGGGCTAATTTTGGAGAATCGAATGATGGGACTATTTTTCCAAGTACCGTTCAATTAGCTCTCATGCGTGCAGTTTGATGCGAGTGGTCCCAACATCTTGCAGGGGCTATAACACCAGTGACCAGACACAAATCCAATTTCATGAACCCTTTTTTTGTTTTAAATATGTAAACTTATTCTTACACTTTATGAATAAAGACAAAAAAAAAAAAGGAGTGTCAATATCAATTTCCACAAAGTTTCATTAAACTTGACAAAGGTACATCGAGCATTCAATAAAAAAATTGGGTGGAACATCAAATGGGCCAAGCCCAAACTCCCCCCCAAAAAAAAAAAAAAAACCACCATAGAAGCAAGCCCAAATTCAAAAAACCCTTAACATAACCGCCGCAGACCCAAATCCAAACCGCCGACCACCAAACGACAACCACGGTCTCCACCTCTAGAAACCAACAAGAGAAAAGACTCTCGGAAACTCTGATCAGAGACCCAAACCAAAGCTTGAGCATCTAACATTCATCAGCAGCGTCAACGACCAACAAACCTCCAACACACCACCACCGAGAAGAAGCGCGGCTCCAGATCCTGCAAGAAAAAATCCAACAGCCTTGATCAGAAACCCAAGAAAGCCTCCGTGAGTTACGAACTCATTCTTAGTCAAACCATCTTTATTAGTCCTATACAAATCATTACTCCAACATACAAAAACGAGAGAAAGGATCCATAACATGATGGGCATTGTTTACTTTGAACTTTTCAGCCTTGACCATAGAACGCCCTTTTGATTTGGGTTGCCTCCAATATCTGTTTGGCCTATCAAAAACAGAAAAAATAATCCGTGATGATAGCGCAATACATTGGAAAAAATTGCACTTTAATTTGACAATTAAATCCCCAATCTGCGGACGTTGCTTTTGATTGTTCAGTACACTAGGTGAGCATATTAATTAATTTCAGACAGCCTCATCAGGGTACCGGGACCATTATCAATCAGTTTTCATACAGTACTTATAACTTATTGCCTTTATTTTTCCTCTTCTTTTTTTTTTTTTTTTTTTTTTTGTGTTTGGGAATAGATCTTTTCCCGTCTATGTTTTCAAATGGACAAGAAAATCCAGATTTATATCAGGTGAATTTGGCCAAGCGATAAAATTAACTCATTTGTTAAAATCAACCAAAAACCATTTGCTAAAATCTGTTGATTTTATTATTTGGCCATCTCACCCATCATGTATTGATATATTAGCGAGATTGTCTAAATTTGAATCATACATTTGCTACAATCAATATATCATTGTACGGTCCACATCTGAACCTTCTCGTCCAACAAGAGAATCTAGACCCCTTTGGATTTTAGTATCAAAAGAAACACGTCCAAAGGCTTCAAGACCTCAAAAAGAGTCATCCGGCTCTGAGTTAGTGACAGCGGGGTCAATTATAACATGTATAAAGTATCTTTTTCAAAATAGATAGTTTAAAAAAAAAATCCATTGAAAATGCTAACTCCCAATCAGTGTTCTTCAAGCATTAAAAATCTACAGAGAAAAAAGCAAGAAATCACTGTTTAATAAATTGATAAATTTCTTCAGAAATTTATCTAGGTTTAGGGGTTTGAGTACTCTATTTTTTTACCTGATAATAGTGTTAGAGGACTAATGTTTTTAACATTCTTCGGGGCCTTTGGACATGTGGTAATGCTATGACTGTATGAAGAAGTTCATTCACTTTTTACTTTTCACTGGCAAGAAACAGAGTTTTATAGAATTTTTTCTTGCTCTCTTTTTTTTTTTTTTGGGGGGGTGGGTGGGGGGATAGAGAAAAAGAGAAATAAACGTGAATTATCAATTTTTTGTTAGCAGTTAGCTCCTAGAGGCAAGAATACATGATATTTACGGGGCAAAACTACAAAATTTACATAAATATATACTTGTCTTATAAGAACCACGAACCAATCATGAAGATCATAAAGGCCTTATTCGTTTCCCCGTTTAGTTTTAGTTTTGATGACATCATCATTTCCCTCATTTCTCTCTCTATCTCTCTCCACTCATTACATCTGCTGACATCATCAAAACTAAACTAAACTATCTAACCAAACACAGCCAAAGAGATCATGGGCAGTACCAAGCAATTATTATAATTGGTGGCAAATTTGACATTGCTCCTATGGTGCGTTATCGCTGACAAAAATGTGGTGCGTTATTGCTGTCAATTCTTCTACTGCGTCCCACTTTCAATTCTCGCTCTCGCGAATTTTGGTAATTTGATATGTGATTTAGAGACGCTTTCACGCTCGCGCTCCCGTTCACGTAGACGCACGTGAATTATGTGACTTAGGTAGGATAGAAGTAGCAGTACCAATAGCAGCAGCAATAGTAGATTACAACAATTATTAGATGCATTTTTTCTTTGATTCTGTAACTATTTCACACTTCTTAAAAAGTCCCATTGATTGAGGCAATAAACAGAAAACAGAAGTGTTATTGCGGATTTTTTGCGTGTTTAACTTTGTAATGACGAATTGATCATTACTGGCAAGCTCACATTTTGATCAGGTTGTAGTTAAGATCAAACTATCAAAGGGATGTTGATTCGAAATCGCCTGGTGATAAATAACTATAATTGGATTCCTTCGCTGTGGTAAGAAAAGTCATTTCAACTTTGAATACTAAATATACTAATATTATAATCATGTGAACAATATCATAGATTATGTAGCTATGCTACTTATACCCAACTTTGAATATTAGTAGTAGTATCATACTCCTAGTTGCTAATATTATAACCAACAATAGCATAGATGTCTTTGAAATTATGCTATTGCTCGTTAATGATCAATAAAGACAAATTTAGGAACAACCATAGTTGATTAGATTTGATTAATATTAGTGCACTTCTCATCAAAATGATATCCACGATGAATTAAACATCGTTGACATCGTTATTAATAATTAATGACGAATGAAAAATCTAAAAATAATGTTTTTTTTTATAATAGTTAACTATAGTTGATCGAAACTATTCATGTTTTTTAAAATAACTTATACTGGTATCCCGTAAAAATTCAGCTCAATTAAATATCGATAAATATTTCATCAGTTTATTAAAATTTTCTAATAGTGAGCCAAAATCAATTAATTTGTACAATTTCCGTACCCAGAGATCTATACGCATAGTACTGTAATTTTAAAAACTTCCTGAAAATTTAAATCAATTCAGATTTTATGTTTGTGTGGATCTTTTTCAAGTTACTAAAAAGGGAATTAGCTCGGGACATCAAGTAAACGAAACTGGGGAGGTGATGCGCAGCGTGCTATGCGGCGCATTTCGGCACTGTGCCGGCACCATTTTGACGATCGGAGATGTCCACCGCGTAGAGCTCGTTGATTACTATAATTGTACCAAAAATCAACTCAATCGGATATCGTTAAGTGCCTCATCGGAACACAAATAAGTTGAAAAAAATTGGAACACACATGTATGTCTTGAAACATTGGATGAAAACCATTGAAATCATTTTTTTCAACCTATTTGTGGTCCGATGAGGCACTTAACGATATCCGAATGAGTTGATTTTTGGTACACTTATAGTACTTGACGAGCTCTACGCGGTGGACGTTTCTGATGGTCAAAACGGTAACAGCGCGGCGCCGAAATGGGCTCGCACAACATGCTGCGCAGCACCCCCCTGTTTCCCAAGTAAACGCTAAAATGACTGGCCGCTCAAACGACAGCTAAGCCGAGCTTTTGTAACATTTGTGTTTGGTTTAAAATTTTAGCTCAAGTCTGAAACATATACAAAAAGAACCTATGAGGAAGACCTTGCTCTCAACATAAGAGATGGAAGCTACAACTATTGGGATAGCAGCTACGACTATCGAGTGAGTAAGAAAAGGAACTGTATTAGCAGTGGGCGCATCTTCGTCAAATATTTGCAAATATAATGCAAAATGGACTCTTTCCTTTACCTTTCTTGGTAGGAGTTCGTGGCTTCTTTATTCCCTTGATTGAGAGCTAGAACGGATTTTCATGGATGGGATTGTAGCTCTCTTCTTTCTCCTGTAGGTTTGCTGTTTCGTGTTGATTTTTTCATTGGCAGTTCCGATCCGATTAACACTGGTCTTTCTCGCCTTGGCCTTTTGCCTGTGAAATTCAAACATTGCTTCAAACCTGGGGTCTTGCTTGGCTTTCCTGCCCCCTATATACTCTAAGTCTAAGGCTTCAAACGGGATGCTCTAGTTGCTCTGGAACAATTAGGAAATTATCTAGAATAAAGAAGAATGTCTGACGCCTTGACCCTGAGAGTTCCGAATAGCAAAACCAGTACCGGCTTGATCCGGATTACCGGCCTACTTCCCCCAGAACGGGGAGAGCTCACGAGAACTATTAGAAAATCGATCGACCACAGGTGCTTGTCCATCCGCCAATCAAGGCTAGTGGAGCGAAGGGAGCCAAAAAAGGTGAGCGCCCCTACGCGAGCCTTATTGAAAAGCCTTCTGCCATTGAGCTGCCCCCATAGAAGGGGGGTCACGGTTCTTTCCTAAGAGCTATAGGAGGGGGAAGGGTTAGAGAAAAGGCAGCTTTAGGGGTTCAACTCTTTCAAAAACTTACCCAGTCTGATTCATTTACTAAACGAGTAAAGTCTATACAAACGAGCAGAGCTTTTTCGGACTGAATCGAAGTTTAGAGTGTTGTGCACAGCTCTTTTACTGTACAAATCTAAATCTCGAACTCGAAATCAACTTGATTACTAAACGTGTGGAGCCTCGAGTAGTTCTATTTGTTTGCAGCCATAAGTCCACCGCTAACTGAAGCCGTAATTAGGGGTGCAAAAGAGTTGTGCCGAGCTTTTGCAGTGTTCGAGTTCGGCTCGTTTTGTAAACAAACAAAAAATTCGAGCTGAGCCAAGATAATTTACTTAATGAGTCTCTTTAAACAAGTCGAGTCTGTATAAATGAGTTGAGCTTTTGCAAACTAAGCCGAGTTTTAGTGGACTTGTTTGCTAAACGAGCCTAAAACTCGAGTTCGACCTTGGCTCGATCACTAAACGAGCCGAACTATAAGTTGCTCACGAACAACTCAGTTCGTTTGCAGTCCTACCCGTAATGATTAGTACTCCCTCTACCCCAAAATATTTGTCCTATTCAGATTCCAATGCAATTTTTAACTGTCCTCGTTTTTTAATCTATAATATTTTTAGAGATTTTAAAATTTTTGTATAATAAAATTAATTAAGATACATTAAATAAAATTCATATTACATATAAAATACATTGAAAGATATGAATATTTTAAAAATTACATCGGAATCCAACATGACCAATAAACTGGAAAGGACGGCAAAGATTTTTTTATTTTATTTATAATTTTAAAAGTTGAGAGGAGTATTATTATTAGTATTATATTATACATACTGCATAAATGCCGTACATGCAAATCGCGATCACGAATGTCCGATCTCTTTCTATTTCTTTAAAGACCTGAAAATAGTTTACTCTGTAATTACGACTACGAAAATCGAAAAGGTCGTAATCTCTCTCTCTTTCTCTCTCTAGAAACAATATCCTGCAATTTGAAAATCCAACAGCGATCACACTTTATTACTACAGTACTACTGTAATAGGTAGATATAAAAAAACCCTAATTGTGGGGGGGTTGGGGGTGGGGTGGGGCTGGGGGTGGTGGGGTTTTTGCAGTCCAAAAGCAACAAACATAAGTATTTATGACTATGTCAGTGTCTGGCCGGCATTGAATATTTACTGGTTCTTACTTTTGAGAGAATTTAGTGTCTGGGTTTTGATGTATAGAAGAAGAGTAATATAGTATGAGAAGATTGTTGTTGTCGTTTTTTGTGGGAGCGAGAATTCTGCTGCAGCGATGGGGGTGGCCAAAGATTGGAGGTTTAGTATTGAAGGAGCATTGAGGAAATTGGGTTTGGTTCATAATATAAATAATGATCAGCAGCAAAGTAAGCAACAACAACAGCAGCAGCATTTCTCGAGGAGATTGTCGTGGTCGGTGGTTTGTGGATTGATGCTGTTTGTTCTGGGTTTGATTTCTCTCTTCACTGGCCATGTCGCTTCTGATCTCGACTGGTACTCTCACAGGCTCGTCAACCCCACCTCCTTCTACTATAGCTATAAACTTGTAATTCTCTCTCTCTCTCTCTCTCTCTCTCTCTCTCTCTGTTTGTGTGTGTGTGAATTTAGCGCATAATGTTGGTGAATTTCGGTTCTTTGTAGCAATCTCTCTTCGTAATTATATTCGAAATGTTGAGTTTATTGAAATTTGGGTGGAGTGTAATTCAGTAGGTTTGGGCTAAGTTTCGTACGGCCCCTTTGGATTGAGTGATTTCGTGAGAAAAGATATGAAAGGATTAGAGTTACTATCCAAATCATTCATTTAACAATTTGATGATAAATTAAAAGAAAAGTACCAAAATGACATTTTTTGATTGGCCCCTTCCCCTTTCTTATCTCATAATTTCGCACAATCTCTCCCAAGGGGCTGTTAACTCTGTGTGGTGTATGAACAATTTCGTGAATTGAATGGTAGAATTTCACTTAGATATGTTGATCACAAGGCTGCTGGAAAAATTCTGTCTCCCTCCTCTCTCTCTCTCTCTCTCTCTCTCTCTCTCTCTCTCTCTCTCTCTCTCTCTCCATCTCCAAGTTGTCCGGGTAGAATTTTTATGGCCTGTTTGGAACATGTGGAAAATGAGAGAAGATAGAGAAAATAGTTATGAAAGAAAGTGTGAGAAAATTGTGAAGAATATTTTATTGTTTCGTAATACTATGTTTCGTAAATTTCTTCTCAAACCAATCAAGGGAAGGGAAAAATCTTTAATTTTTTCCTTCTTGGGTATATAATGGGATGAGCTTTTAAGTTTCCCCCCTCCTCTCCTCTTTCCTTTTCTAAATGTAGGGAAAAAATACTGTGTGAAATTTCAGTTCTTTTTCCTCAGAAGTTCGTCTTTTGAGTTAGGGTTGAAAGTTTGTTCTCTGAAAGTATAGTCTTGGTGAAATGTTGGTGGTTGGGCTTCTGGGGATTTTACTTGAAGGAAATTGTTTGGTGAATTGGATGCAAATAGTTCGGTAAATTTGCTGGAAGAGTGTTTATTGGTTGTTCTTAGAAGTGCTCAAACAATCCTTTCTACATTGTGTGTGTGTGGGTGGGTGTGTCTCACTTGCTTGGAGAATAGGGAAAACGAGGAGAAGGACGTTTGAGATCCTAAAATGAGAGGCCAAAGCTTTGAAATCAATTGGGTGATTAGTCATTCAGCTTTGTTTTCTTGCCAAGAAAAGTATAAAAGGAAAGGAAGCTAAGAAACAGAATCACATCTTGTGTTCTTCTGCATATCCAAACAATGAAATCTCACACAATGGGATTCCAAGATATTTTGTTTCTTTCATCCTTTTGAGTTACTAAATTTATGTGGCCTTCTTTCTTCATAACTGTTGTGGATGTGGTGACTTGCTTTCTTGGTGTGAAACTTCCTGTCTTCTACTAATTTGAGCTTTTATGTGGGCCTGGATTTTGGGGTTGGCATTCTTTGAAACCCTTGCCACTAGTCTACTATGATGGAAGATTTCGAAATGTCATTTCCCTCAGATTTTACATTTTCTCATTTCCCTTAGATTTTTCATTTTCTCATTTCCCTTAGATTTTTCATTTTCTCATTTCTCTTCATAAGCTATCAATCGGTCATGAAACAACAGGTTAATCAACACATTACAACTCTGTTATTATGAGTACTTGTGCCGGGAATGTGATGCTCGTGCTGTGGCAGTATAATAGCATCGTCTACAATCTTGATTTATGAGAAAGTGATGATTAAGCATGCACAAATTATAAATGAAAAAAGTAAAACATAAAGAAATCAAATAGTTGATGAAGCTCTAAACAAATGAGAGGAAAGTTACATAGACATGTTGGACAAGAATTTATGTTACACTTGTACAGAAAAGCTCGAAATCACTCGGCATCATTGACATTCAGGATAAAGAGTTCTAGGAAATTTCTTAGATGTGTCACTATGAAGGGAAAAAAGAACTTCGTTTGTGTTTTTTCTTCCCCATTCTATTTAGTCTATCAGTTGTCACTTTAGGACCGGACTGAACCCCATAAACATGAAACCAAGCATCAACCAAGTCAATCAATCTGACTATGTGGACCTTGGTTCCACATGGACTTAGTAGGATTTGTATATTGATGGGGGCAAATATCAAGAATAAGTTCCTCATGCTAACCTTACGGCCAACCTAGAACTTTTAGGTTTTTCAGTTTGCTAGTAGGTGTCTGTTATTAGTGTTTGGAGTGTTAACGTATGGTTGTAAGAGGCCTTAAAAATATCACCTTGCAAGCCGAATCATTTCCATTTACGTAACCTTCTGCTACTAGGACAAGTTTTAGTTACTAATCAAAGAATGAAAACGGAACAACTATAAAGGGCGCGGCAGTAAGCTCTCTAGCAAGAACAGGGGGGCTGCTCTCCTTTGTCAACTCCTTGCTTGTGTTGGGGTCCTTGGGGAAATCAAGAATCATCCAATTTACTCAATCTGTTGAGCACCCATGAAGGGAGGAAGGTTACAGAACGCCAAGAGACTTGATTGCATTATATCTTGTCGTTTTTAGGTGCGTATTTGTTGTTTGGTGTGCGCTATTGCTAGAGAATGAAAACTTAAAATACTTGGAACATGCAATTGAAGGATTTTAGAACAGAACAGTAAGATTTATATGTAGAAAGTCGACGTAGAAAAATTTAATATGTGAATATTATGTATGTGAAATATAAAAGTGGTGTATATGAAGAACTGTGTGTTTCATAAGAGTGTTATCTAATAATCGGAAACATACGATATGGAATTAAATATCGAGGAGTTTATGTGCAGAGTTTAGCTAATATATGAAGGACTATTGGTGCATGGATGGTCTTGTTGTTGCCTTCTCTTTATGGTCTGTGATTTCACTTTTAGTGCTCTCTCATTGACAATTCACTTATATGTAATGTTAATTGCTGAAAATGATGTCTTAGTTCGCAAATTGATTTCTAAACCTGTTGCATGTCAAGTGTTTAGGTATACTTCTTCTCTTGCAGTCTTGCTACATTGTAAAAACAAGAGAGCAGATGGTGGTGGATTCATTTTGCTCTTTTATTGTAGTTTCCTGAAATGATTTTTCGGATTCATCTCTCAGAGTCCATTTTTTTTTTTCTTTTGAATTGCAAAAAAGGGTGGGAGGGGGCAACCGGTGTAGCAACAACCTTTGGGCATGACCATAGGGCCTCCCGACTCGCCAGTGGATGTCCGGTTCGAGCCATAGCTATTGTCCGTGAGGACAGGCCGTCACCACGGCACCACCCAGGTACAAGTAGGCATAAGTGTGTACTCCCACAATCCATTGTCACTGGCAAGACTCGAAACCGAGTCTCCCCGGGAATGCGAGGCACCCTGCCCACCAGGCTACCACCATCAGTGGTTATCTCTCAGAGTCCAATTGAGCATGAATAAATTAAGTATTGCTACTTAAATGACCTTTGGTTAATAATTTGTGCAGGTTCATTGTTATGTTGCATGTCAGATTGCTCTGTGTACTAATGTAGATGTTTGTCTAATGTTGAGAAATGGAGTTCGGTTCTGCTTTATTTTGTGCTGTTGAGTGCCATGCTCATGAAAATACAACTAATTCTTTCCTTGTAGGAAGGTAGCAGTCGTGCACCAATTGATATTTGGAAATCCAAGTTTTCAGAATTTTACTACCAATGCAGTGAAAGAGGGCCTCGTTTTACTAGTAAGTCAGCTTGTCAACCTACTGCATAAAGTTTTTATTTACTTCCAGAAATACTATTAGATGCTTTCTGCTCATTCTTTTATGTTACAATCACTACACATTACCTTCGTCTATCACATAGTTGGGTTTTGGCACTTTGTTAGCTATCCATAACTAGAATAAAGGCCAACCCTTCTTTAAAGTGCTGCTGGAATAGTGTTCTATAAAGCTGTGATTGTGGGATTTAACGAATCTTTACCACTCTTAAGTTTTATGTTTCAGCCGTTGATTGTCATGTGTCCATGTTCACAGAGGAGTTGTGTGGTTACTGCACCCAAAGTTGTGTATGTTTAAGGATCTTAATATCAAAACTCAAAGGTTGGTCTAGGTGTTTGCCATGGTTTTGGCAAGGGGATTCCCAGTGTAACTAACCTTGAAATCCCTGGTTTTGCCTAAGATGGAATTCTTTTTGGTTGTTCCTCTTTACGGAAATTTTCTTGCAGCAGATTATCACCTGTCTAGCTGTTCAACTCCAAAGCAAGCATGTTTTGCAAACTTAAGGTAGCAGATGCCCATAATGTTCTATCCCCTTCCTTTCTACAATTCCTATCTGGTGTTGGTAGTTGCATGTAGGGGTGAAAATTGAAACCGGAGAACCGAACCGAACCGGGAGTTTTTTCGGTTTTTATATTTAGCCGGTTCGGTTCGGTTCGTCATACTTTGAAATTTTGAAAACCGGTTCGGTTCTCGGTTCTGGGGATTTTTTCCATGAACCGAACCGAACCGAACCGAACCGATATTAAATAATATACCTTCAAAAACGCTTGAGGTAGGGATTGAACACCCAACCTCACACCTAGGATGCCAAAGCCTTACCAACTTGGCTAGCAACCCGTTTGTACTATTAATGGGAAAGATATTATTTATTACTACCTTAGACTAGTAGTATATAAAACGCAGCAGACCTACCCTTCACAATTCACATAATCGAAATCTCACCTCAGTTATGAGAGAGAGAGAGAACCCAGGCGATGCGGCGCCGCCACCAACAAGATCTGTCCGTCGTCCTCTCTATCCGTCTCCCAACCGCCGTCGTCAACTCTGTCCGTTGTCACCCAATCGATGCCGACGCCGGACCGCCACCCAATCGACGCCGTTATCATCGTTTACTCTCTCTCGTGATTTGTATGTCTCTCTCTCTGTGCTATATATACATATGTATATGTATATATCAAGTAGATCTGGTATATATACAGATGACATATGTATATAACTTTGTAAATTTATAAATTTCTATCATCTCTGTTCATGTTTGGGATTTCTTAGTTCTATTCTCTTTGGATTTTTCAATCAGATCTAGGGTTTCATCTCTTCCCCTTTTTTTCCCGAACCGAACCGAACCGGCCCCGAACCGAAACCGAACCGAACCGAGATCTATATAACCGGTTTCGGTTCAGTTCACCTCCCGAACCGAGTTTTGCCGGTTCGCACGAAAATGGCCAAGAACCGGACCGAACCGAACCGGTTTCAGCCCTAGTTGCATGGGAATGTTCAACTGGCCAAGAGTAGGATGATTTTGATTGTACAAGTTGTGCACTTTTTGCATTGAATGGATTCTTCAACAGATGCAATCTTTGGGCAATTAACCTTGGATATACTTTCTATGCTGCTTAACAAGGCACTCGAACCCTGATTCAATTTTCATTTTCCACATAATGGTATCGTGAGTTAAATTAGCTGGAACTCTTCCCTTTCCCATTTTTTGTTTGGAAAAAAGTGTCACTGTAGTTGTTTTTGTTGAATCTCAAATGATATTCTGGTGCTGTTTTTCTTTTCGCCAATACCATAGGGTATTCAGTGATGCTGATTTAGGTGTTAAGAGTACAGCATATATTGGATGCAGTTTATATTTTCAAGGACTGCTATTTGTTTACCTTATTTTTGCCCACACTTTTTGTGGTCCTAAGTTTCTATGGCTGCCTGCATCTATTTCTCAAGCTGGCTATAGCTTACTTCTTGTGTAGTTTTCGTCTTCCATTTTTGGTTACTGAAAACAAAAGATCCTAATTTTGCTATCCATGAACGTAGCTGCGGTACGTGAGCAATCTTCAAATGGCTATTTGCTCATTGCAACAAGTGGGGGGCTGAACCAACAAAGAACAGGAGTAAGTGAAAATATATCTTCTCTGGGGGAATCCCATTAGCATTTTAAGGTATTTGGTTTCTATGTACTTCTCCACTTAACAAGTTGAAATTTGGAATCCATTTCCTGGACTCAGATTACTGATGCTGTAGTTGTAGCTCGGATTCTCAATGCTACTTTAGTTGTACCTGAGTTGGATCATCATTCTTTCTGGAAGGACGACAGGTGATTTTAGATTTTGACTTTTTTGCACCTGCATATAAGCTTTTTGGTAACCAATGGGAAAGAAAACAGAAATATAGTCAGAATAGTGTGCATTAACATTACAATTATATAGTCATGAAGATGAATTGCTTGACATGCAGCGACTTTCCCAACATTTTCGATGTTAATTGGTTCATCTCGACCCTTTCAAAGGATGTAACCATTATCAAAAGGATCCCAGATAAAGTTATGAGATCCATGGAAAAGCCACCGTATACTATGCGTGTCCCAAGGAAATCAGAACCTGAGTACTATCTTGAGCAAGTCCTGCCAATACTCCTCAGGAGACGTGTAAGAGATCTATATAACTCAAAATCAAGTTTCACTTTCCCATTCTATTAGTTAATTACTAGTAATATTACTTGTTTCCAGTTTACAAAAATAACCGCTTTGTGTGTGCTTCTGTGTTTACTAGCTTATTTTTTCTCTTCACTTGCCTGTGAATGAATGACAATCTCTAATGTTAAGAGAATGTAGTACCTCTGGTTTCCATCAACTATCAATAGAGCTTTTGTTCCTACTCTTAAGTCACTTGGGCTTTGTTTGGTTTAGGTTTTGAGGTCTTTTGGGCAATGATTGGAGAGAGAGAGAGAAATTATTGGGGACCATGCTGAGAGAGGGGGTAGCTCTGGAAAACCAAAGCGAACAAAATCTTGAGATCTCTGATTAATTTGGTTGTCAAGCCGGAACATACTTTGTCATTTTGTCCCCTATTGATGACAGCTGTATGATGAAATATTTTGCAGGTTGTCCAGTTGACTAAATTCGATTATAGACTCGCTAATGACCTGGATGAAGAGCTGCAAAAGTTGCGCTGCCGGGTCAACTATCATGCCTTACGATTTACGAAACCTATTCGGGATCTTGGCCAGAAGGTGGTGTCTAGAATGCGCAATATGACAAATCGTTTCATTGCAGTTCACTTGAGGTTCGTCTTATGTACTTGAAAAATGAAAACGAGCCAATATTTGCTCAAAATTCACCTCACGAGTCTTCAAACAATGTGAGCGAGTTTCAATAGGTCGCTCATGTTTGTGACAAATATTGCCCCCGCACTCTGGTAGAAGGTGGATTGGAGTCCATCTAATCTTTTGGTGCTTTTCAAGGGGCCATTGCAAAGATTGCATCTTGAATTTCCAATTGATTTGCTTTAATGTTATATTGCGATAACTTATCGACTATCGTATGTGACTCAAGATAAAACTTGCCCCCACGGACGGCGCACTGCACAAACACGCTGATACTGCGGTTACGTTTATTACATCATGAATAATTTATGCAAAGGGAACTTAAATATTAGTGTGTTCTATAACTTAAATATCAATATCATTCCATTTACAATTGCCCTATAAGAAATGCAAAACAATTGCACAACATTGTAATATCCATCAGATGATCATCTTATAAATGTTTCAAGACATATTTAGATTGCATGAGTAACATTTTTTTTTTGAAGATTGGAGAATGTTTTTAGAGGAATAGATCAGTCATAGACATGTTTGGAGGGTTCACGGAGTGTCACACGGGAAAATTATTATAAGTGGCCATGAAGTGTCGGTAAAGCGTCCCGTATTATGGACATTGGCCTCCTATCTGCAGACTGCAATTGAACTCTTATGGACATCGTGCCGTCGTAGCATGTCTACTTTACTGCTTGTTGAAGCAACATAGTATGGCGAGTCCTCAATTGTTTTCTGATAAGAAAATTTTAATCAAGTCTGCAGAAAGCCAAGAACTATCCTGAGGCATTGGAGAAATGCTTTGGGGGAACAGTAAACCTATCTTTTCATGTTCACGAATTCTTGAGCTTGACATAGATATCAAGTAGAATACTCTAGAGAAACGTATCACAGTTTTGGCAGGCGACAGCCTACACGGCAACCTCGAGATAGGTTTGCAGTCTGCATTAAGCAGTGTGCATTCTTCATGGCCCATATGCAACCATATAGATGAAGAAAACAATGGGACCGGAGAAATGTATCTTCTGCTACAGCTATACTGATCAATTAATTTTTCTTTTCTTTGCCTTTCGAAACTTATATGTTATCTTTTGTTCGGAAATCTGGATGTTTTAGCATTTGGTAAACAGCTGCAATCCGTTAAATAATTAATTCTTTGGAAATTGGAATAGTTCACATAACAAAATCCAAAAATTTATACTTTAACTTGTTTGGAGACCTCAGTAGCAAGCAGTAACAGAGAAGACTGCCTGTGTTCTGTGTGACAGGTTTGAACCGGATATGCTAGCATTCTCTGGCTGTTACTATGGTGGTGGTGATAAAGAGAGATACGAACTTGGCGAAATAAGGAAACGATGGGCAACATTACCTGTGAGATTGCCATCTTTACCGCTTATTAGTCCCAATCTAACCTGCATTTTTTTTTTTTGACATTCCTAAACTCCTGTTATGTTTTCAGATGTTAAACTATCTGTAGAATTGGGCTTTTACATTTTTTTCATATATTGTTATTGAGAGTGCCTTTTTCTTTCCTCTTCAGGATTTAAGTCCTGAGGGAGAGCGAAAGCGCGGTAAATGTCCACTTACTCCTTATGAAGTGGGTCTGATGCTCCGGGCTCTTGGTTTCTCAAATGATACACACATTTATGTTGCTTCTGGTGAAATTTATGGGGGAGAAGAGACTCTGCAGCCTTTAAGAGAGCTTTTTCCAAACTTCTACACGAAGGAGATGCTTGCCGGTGAAGAGCTACAGCCTTTTCTTAACTTTTCTTCTCGTCTAGCTGCCGTTGACTATATTGTGTGTGATGAGAGTGATGTATTTGTCACTAATAACAACGGAAACATGGCCAAGATTCTTGCGGGACGGAGGTAAGAATTCATCTGTTTATTGTGGCACGGTTTTGTAGGAAGTTAAAATGTAAAACAAGATTTACCCCCCCAAAAATGTAAAACAATCCTCTTGTTGTTTAGAAATATGAATCTGGTAAAAAACCCGGATAATGAGTGTAATTGTGGAACAAAAAAACTTACTTATTCCAAAAAAAAAAAAAAGAAATAAAACACTTACTACTCTCATCGTACCTGTCTTTGCGTTGGTGTCTTTGGTCTTCCTTACCTAAGACATGGCTGCTTATTTCTCTTACTTTTCATGGTTCAAAGGAGGTACATGGGTCATAAGAGGACCATCCGACCAAATGCGAAAAAGCTCAGTTCTTTGTTCATGGCACGAGACCGAATGGATTGGGCTACATTTGCTAAAAAGGTTAAGTCATGTCAGAGAGGGTTCATGGGAGAACCGGACGAAATGAGACCTGGACGGGTGGAATTTCACGAATTTCCCTCCTCTTGCATTTGCCAGAAACCATTCAGATACTCCAATGTCTACAATTACAATGACCGGGACCAGACCCCAAAACAAGGGCCAAATTTCACAGAAACAAAATTTGCACAGAGATGATGGGAATAACCTAGTGGTGAATAGCTTGCAGAGACTGAACATGCCAAATCCTAGAGAAGGACCAGTATTTTTGGCAGGGGACGCTGACAACAAATATTTTCTTCCAGGCTAGGCATAAGGCGATACGTTTATGATTGGATTTTCCTCCATGCACTAGAGCTAACGTTTCACTTTGCTTTAGCTGATACCAGTTTTTCTCAACATTGTGCCAAGCCACGACTCAGGTTGCAACTGGTTTTTATCTAGAACCTGAATTCGGTCCGCGGAATTTCTTTGTATAGGAATATGGGACTTTTGATGAGCTGCAAGTGTTGATATGTATTTTTGTAAGGCACGTAGCAAGTAGGTATGCCAAGTATACTGCCATGGTTTCTTAAATTCCAGGTGACTGCTTCTGATTGCATTCAAGTGTGCAGTTGATAATTGCTTCTGTATTATTGTTATTTTGTTGGAGAGGGTGTCAAGCCTGAAGCCTTGACTAACTAAGCAGACATTGATTTCAGCAATCGAGACGCAAGTGGTGGGATGACCCAACAGAGTACCATGCTAGTCAAATAATGCACGAGCACTGCTGATTGATATACAGCGTATCTTTGTATTGTCTTGCAGCCTAGCAACTTGAAAAGAGGGTTCTAGATTTATAACTGCTTACATTGCTCTGGTCCTAATTTGATCTGTATTACCTCTACCTATTATCCGATTACTACCATCAAATTTCAGTACTACCCGTCTGGGAAAAAATCTGAATATTTTTGCCTTTGTTCACACATTAGGTTGAATTTCTGATAGGTTATAATTGTCTGGCAAGTCCAATCGACATAGAATTGCAGCGGCAAAATGATATGATTGATCAATGGAAAAACTAGATTTGGTTGAAAATTGTGATGCAGGCTGATAATCCGTTTTTGCGCTCTCTCCACTCTTTCTTTTGGACAGCCATTGCCTCTCTGTTCTTCACCTTAGAACCCACCCATCAGGTTTCTCCCTCTTTTGCGGCTTCACTATCGTTCCTATTCCATCGTCTAGTCTCGGATCTGCTCTTACCCACCACCATTTGGGTTTCGTTTCGCGAGAATTTTCCTGGGGCTTCTCAGTTATATTTTCTCCCGGCGTTGTTTGGGGGGTGGAGTTGGAGGCTCGGTGTTTTGGAGTAGCGGTGATTCAGAGCGATAGAGTTGGGAAGATGATGGCGGTTGGTGGCCAGCGAGATGCAGCGGTGGTGGTTTTGGAGGCAAAGGTGGAGATCTATCGTTTTTATGCTTTTTTCAGATCTGGTTATCATCCCTCTTTGTCGTTCTTCATTCTGATCGAGGTTCCACTGTTGGTTTGCTCCGAGGTGTGGATGGTGTAGGCTAGTCAAATTACCACTGCCGTTTTTCATCCTTTTGGTGGCTGATGGTGTTTGTTGATTGGTTCGAAGGAGGCGGTTGGAAGTTCGGCGGCTGGGCTTGCGGCGGACTGGGGGTTTTAGTTTGTTTTCTAATTTTTGTTGTTTTATTTTAGTTTATTGCTGCCTCTTGTTCTGTGTGTGGAACACTTTTGCCTTTATGTGGTTCTTTCTATGCCCGTTGAGGGTGATTTTCCACGTTGTATGCCTCCCCAATCCATATGGATAACCCAAAAGTTGAGGTCTTGTGTACCGAACTTAGGGCTCCATATTGTGTTAGCCCTTTGGGCGCTTTCTGAGATATGAAAGTTTTTCTTGTTCAAAAAAAAAAAAAAATCAACGGAAAAACTCTATGCAATTTCAATTTCATCCAGATGCAGAACTTCCAACTTCAAACCTATTTCAGAGCCCAGTTAGATCACATCATCATAATTGTCTATGAAACTAAAACCAATATAAACAACTACTTGACCACATTTTACATCTAAAATTTTGGAAAACCAAATTCTTATACCTAGGTTTCTCTACTACTACTATATATATACATGCAGGGTTGTATAGGGCATCCGGTATCCATGTAACTTCTCTTGCCCAGATCGTTTATCATTCTGAGATCTCCTGTCAACCTTGGTTATCCCCTGTTACAAAAGAAGGTACCAATTTCAGTGATTATTCTCCACAACCAACCAGCACATATCAAGTATCAGCGACTAACACTAATAAATGTGACTTAATCATTCAAAATTTCTGAAAACAAAATTGGCACTTTAAGATTTACCTTCAGAATTCTGGCTTCTGTGACTTTTGTCATGTGAAACAGCAGGAATCTTCGAGATCATCAATGAGCTTTGTAATCCTTCTAATAGCTGTACTCAAGCGAAATCCTTCTCATCAGCACACTATGGCTGAATAACCTCACATACATATATCAGAAATACATGTAATATCCTCGTATATCATATCAAAGATGATTTTTTGCCCAATCAAGGAAAAGGTAAGTTGCCACGATTGCTGAAGTATATACACTGTATGTAACAGTGATCAAAAGAAAAGATTGTACTGTGTTAGGAGGTTACTATGGAAAACTAGAAGGCAAAGAGTGCTAATTATCAGATGTACCAGCTAAATGCAGCAAAAAAAATGTAGAGGGGGTCAATGACTCGATGTCATCCAGAACCTCGGGCCAATCCTAAAATTGCAGGGACCTCTGTGGGTGTTTGGGTGATTTACCCATTTTGAATCTCAATTTCGAAGATTAGGAGCAAGAATTTGGACCACTACCAAAGAAAATGAAACTATAGCACCTGCATTCCAAATGGTGATAAAAGGACTTTCAATGGACATAAGTAGATCGGAAAAAGATGCGAACAAGCAGTGTACAGGAAACCCACTAACAGGAAACCCACTAATAGCAGGGTGTGCGAGAGCCGAAAGGTATCATATACAAGACTAAATAACAGTCGCATTCAAATGAGATCAGAATTTTTTCATTTTGTCCTATGACCTTTATCCATTGCTTTGTCTTAGTCCCCAAGAATAGGAAACTTTGAGTAGGCTTTCCTCCAAAGTAGAATCTGTTGTCATAGACCCAAACATATGTGAACATGAAGCAAAATTGTTTACCCTGCAGGATCTAAAGCGTGGCTTCATAGGAGAAAGAATGTGAGATTGAAAGCAAAAGTTAATGGATAAATGAGGCACATAAATGTCATAGCTGTCAACAATTTGTCCAATACTTACCCTTGATGTTGGTTGAATTCTTCGATTTGATCTTCGTGGCTCCGAAACATCGGGAATGGATTTTCCTGGAATACTACTTTCAAGTTTTTCCTTCACCTCTACTTTACCCAACTTTCCTGTAGAGGGTGCGAGTTTTCCTTTATGCACTTGTTCAGACTTGGCTTTAGATGTGGGTTTTTTCTTCGAACGAGCATGTGATGGAAGAGCTAGTGAAGAAAATGCAACTGGGCCTTCGGCCGCGCCATCAGTTTTAGAAAATGATCCAAATCCCATCACATTCTGCTGCCCTAATTCCATCTTGTCAGTACTAATAGAATCCTCAATAAAATGATCCATTTCAGTGCCTTCATTTTGAGCAGATTGTGAAGAGGTCAAAAATTTGCCCGTCGGAGGTAGTGATCTACCTGAAACACTTGGCAGTTTTTCAGACTTAAGAACCTTAGGGTTTGATTCAGCCAGCTGCTTTGCCTTGGCCTCAAATTTCGTGTTCCTCCATCCACGAGGTCCTGACCCTTGCCGCATCAAATAGTTTGTCAATTTGATTGACTCATTTGGTTCATTAGTCTTTGTAGTCCTCTCTGAAACATCATGTTTACTTACATCCATAAATTTCCTTTTCTTTCCAGGTTTAGGGACACCAAAAATCACTCTTGACCCTTCTTTATGTGGACCACTCCGTACTGTTCCTAGCGCATCAGGCTTAATCTCAGTCCCAGTATTATTAACAGCATGAGACATATTTTCATTATCAGATAAGAGCAGTAGTCCGGACTCTGCCGATTTTCTGGATTCCACATGGTCAATATTTTGAGCGGTGATATTCTTCTTTTTGCCCCCTGTTGAAGAACTGCCTAGCTTCAGTCGCTTCTCCTGTGGCGTATCACCCTGGAAACAAAAAAATAGTGAAAACGTAAGTAACAATGTACCATCAATTTCAGTATTAATGACAAAAATTAACAAAGCATACATAAGTTTTTAAAAAAAAAAAAAACACCTTGGAGGAGGGGTCCCTTTCCCTTGAAGTTGACCATTCAATCCACTCCCCACCCTTCCAAATGAGTGTTGGCCTTAGGTCCCACTGTCTAACAACTGATCTTTCCCCTTCAGCTACAACAGAATCAACAAAAGTTCATTCAATAAGTAAACAATTCAAAAACATCATTGCTGCCATCAAACGACCTGATGCATCATGAACCATACCGTTTAACTGCAAATACCTGGAAAATGGACAGTTAATGTAGCATCATCCTTATTGTTCTTTTCTGTGACAACACCCTCTCGCCAGCTAAAGCACAGTAATAAGAAGAAGGTGGTTAGCCATCCTAGTAGGAAAACTTAATTTGTTGCCCAAACCCCCGAATGTCTCACATCAACGTGATAGCGTGGATCCCATGTCTGCCCAAAGCATATTTGACTTTGGAGAGAAAAACAATAAAGTTTGATAGCACTACTATATATGCAGACAAATGTTAGACATGGACAAATCCTGCTAGGTGTATTTGTGCTTCCTAGCCTCTCAGTTTTGAGTTATTAATTACCTTGTAGTCGCAACGAACTAACTAATAACTCAAACTGAACAAGGATCAAAATATAGGAAGAAGTAAGCACCGAAGACCACCAAATAGACAAAAATGCTATATAGAGCATCATACTACCAATCGTGTATCCATGCGTCAACTCTATCTCCAACAGACCAAGTGTTATCCCCCCTGGCCGCTCTGCGTCTCTTCCTATTTCCTTCAGAACGCAAGGCAGTCATATTATGCGCAATACGTATTCGGGGTGCACTGTTGCCTTCACCATCAAGTGCTACCCATTCTTCTAGCTGCCTCGAACCTGAGCGTATTCAGTATAACGAGATAGATCACAACGTGGCCCCAACAATCAACACACATAAGTTCAAGCACTTTTTTTTTTTTTTTCAAACCAGATTCAAAACTCAAAAGTCAACCTGATTGCAAAGCATTGAGTCGATTGACATGAAAAGAACAGTGACCACAAAAATAGGGAACAAACACACATGATCCCTCAAATTTTCAAGACATCAGACCTTAGAAACACACACATGTGCTCAAAATGTTCTTTTCAAGATTCTATCACATATCTACCAATTCCATGCAGATCAAGTGAGTATACAGATCGTAGCTGCTCACCATTCTCTGATTGGATATCTGAGTAGACAACAAAAGCCTTTCCATCCTTCAAACTCAATACATTGGCTGAGTACCATGCGGCTTTAAACTCATCACCGTCCTTATAAACCTAAAGCATCAAACCTCTGGGTTACTCAGGTACATATATTATATAAAACACATACAATCGCAGGAACAAATTGCAACAAAGAAATGGTCTTGAAAAATCTTCGACTGTGGAAGAGAGTCAAGATTCTAAACAGCAATAGCTAGTCCACGCTAGTTCACAGAGCATACACACAGTTCTCTGCTTCTTAAAGTGTCGCAAGCCCAAATAACAAATAATTTTAAGTCTTTAGATCACAAACCTCAACAAGGCAACCCTCTTTGATGTTATTCTTCTTCAAAGTCCCCACCTGCTTTCCATTCTCATCCTGAGCAGGAATAGAATCAGGTCTTGATCCAATCTCAGATTCAGGAATAACCTTTATGGATTTGGCCAAGTCAGATGTTCTACGAGTCCTTTTCCCTCTTGAACCCATTTCACCACTTCCACTTGTAAAGGAACCTGAGACTGAGACGCCACCCACTGCCCTCATGGGCTCCATTGACTCCCTGGAAACATCTCTTGAAAGAGGTGACATATCACGGTTCGTAGTATTTGCCTCCTCTTCTGACGGTCCTTCCTTGGACCGCCTACTAGATACACTGAGACCTTCAATGCCACCAACTTCAGATCGTTGCCTAGTATGATCACTTTGCTCAGGAGGAATTTGTGGAACTCTCAAGTAGGCCTCTGGACCAGCTTCTACTAGCTCATTCAAAGAGGAAGGATCTCCCATAGCAACAATTTTCCCAGCTCGTGAAACGGCTTCTGCTGCCAACTCTGCAGCTTTAACTATGGCACCCAAATTCTCTGCATGCTTTGAGGCAGTGGAAGCAGCTTCAACCCTCCTCCTAGCAGCCTCCCTGGCAGCAACTATGATGGAACTGGAAGAGTTCCTCCCATCCCCTCCCTTCAAAATGGATGCAGGAGTAGCATTTCCCAAGTTCACAAAGTCAGAAATAGCATTACTCTGAGGATTGCTGGTTACACTAGAAACCAACGCTTCGTCAGCCATTAGTCTCGCTTGCAGTGCAGCATTTGACGCAATATTAGCGGCGGCAGCCGCTGCCTTCGCAACAGAAGCAGCTGCTGCTATAGTGACAGCTGCAGAAGCTAACTTAGCTCCAACATCTGGTATCAATCCAGCACTCTTCTGCTTATTCAACTGATCCCATACATTTTCACTTTGACTAACTGCAGCAGCAGCAGCAACGGCAGCATCCTCAGCTTGTCGCTTAGCCTCCTCAACTTTTTTATTAGTATCTTCTGATAAAGTAGCCTTCTGCTCTGAATTCTGTTGCCCACTTTTTGAAGTATCTTCTGAAAATGTTGGAGGTACGGATGGGACAATCTTACTAGCATTACCTTTAGAGACAAAGCAAGCAGGTGTGGAGACGACAACTGATGTAGACAAATGACTAGTAACAAGAGGAATGGATACTGATTCTGTCTGAGTGCGAGCAAAGAAAGGGACTTTAGAAAGATCATCAGAAGCAGTAGCCTTTTTCCTCTTTCTAGCCTTTGTATCGGTGGTATTCTGACCAGATGATACAGTCACCTTTTTCATGTCAGGAAGGCAAGGGGTCCCTGTACTAGGACCTTGGCTGTGGACCACGGTACTACTACGAGAAGCATCCTTTGTTCCAGAGGAAAAAGGTGCAGATGATTCTTTAACAGGGTTTAAATTCACTGTTTCTGTGATTGGCAATGCAGATAATCGAGCTCTGAAATCAAAGCCAGAAGTTTGTGGAGAAGCAACCCAGGGAACAGGAAAAGGTGCCTGAGATAACCAAGATGTGTTGAGTCCAACAAAACTCCTTGGAGGTGGACTCTGAAAAGAATGCAAGGGAGAAGGTGTTTGACGGTAATCAAGAGGACTAGTTCTTGGCATTCCACTGGCCTGCAAACCATCACAAGAAGGGGTAGATATGTTCCAAAGTGGTGATGAAAGTGGTATCATAGAATTGAGGACAGGTGAAGGGGTAGCCTTGCTACTTGCTTGGCCAACATGTGATGAAAGCACTTTACTTTGAAGTACATCTTGTTTAATTGACTGATCTGCAGGCTTAGAACCTGCATCATTGATTCCGCAGACAGTTAGACGCCCCCAAGCCTAAATGGAAAGGGAAAAAGGCTAACATCCAAAGGTACCTGAACGCGCTTGCACAGGATTTTCAGATTTGCTGGAATGAGATTTCTGAACTCGAAGCCTTTCCACACAAGCACGCCAAACAGGCTCCCAAGCACTCCGTCCACCATCTAGAAAACAGTATTTCAGACTCTGATCACATTTCTGTATTCATCTCAAGATATAATTGTAAAAAGGGCTATCAGACTAACCAGATGCTCCAAAGGCCGAAACCATACATGCCTCATCAGGTATTGCTCCCTGTCTGTATAAACAATACCAATCTAAATTCATATAAAAAAAATGACAAATAAGATATTCCAAACTTTCAGATTGAATGCCGCACTTCTAGGAACAGAAAGCTCCATATATAAACATCCAATATTCCTGCCCCAGCCAATTGAACCTTTAATAACCAAGTAATATAAGCCAAATCATCTTTATTGAGAAGTAACTTTTTGAAGAACAAACTGCATTAATTTGTGGATTCATAATTAGCAAACTACTGAAGCCAAGATTGTAAAGCCCGCAATCAATAACAATCTTCAATAACATTCACTTCCTTATTAACAAAGAAGAAACATTTTTGCAGCATAGATCACCTATGATACCATTATTCTTTCTCCTTTCGATAGAAACACATCTGGATGTACTATTTCCAGCACTAAAAATCATATAATTGTGAGCAAGTTTTTCATCAATGAAAACCAAGGAAGGACTCGATCATTAAATGTCTTCTAATAAATTTCTTGATAGACTTTCGGAAAAAAATCATAATTAGAGGCGCAGTTTCAGCACCACAAAACAGCCACTCACCCATTGTGTGAAAACTAAATGCGCTTAAATTAAAATAATTTCTTTTTAAGGGTAGTCAAACATAAATATCAAGCTGACAAGTCCTTTTCTAAACAACAAATGATGATATATAAATGAAAACCATACACCCATAATATTCAGCTGCACTCTCTCTACGTATCTTTGTATCCCAGTATGTTACAAGAGTAGACAAGCTGGCCAAAGACACGAAATCATTAAAATCGTTTTCCATCCACAATGTGTCAACAGATGAAACAGTTATATATTAAATTATTAATGTAAAAGCACTCACATCATAGATCCGTAAACAAAGATCTGGGCTCGCAATTGGACTTGCTGTAAATCTGTGAAAGATTGCTGATTCAATGCAGATGGTACTGTACCACTGCAGTCAACATTCCCATGAGGGTTCAACCCTTCAAAACGCATGAGTTGGGCAGTGCTAGAGGGGCTCCTGGTTACACCACGTGACTTGACCCCTCTTTCTGACTGTCTCAAAGGGCTTGTTTCCTTCATGTTTTCTTTTTTAGCAATTTCTTTCCCAGTTGCCTTACCAGAAGGTCGTCTTTTACGCTCAGCAGTACTTTTGGAAACTCCACGTGCGATTTCCCCCTCAGGTGGTTGAGAACTTCCAGGAGAAAGGTCAGGTACTGTGTGACCCATTTGGCCAACACCAGGTGCTGAAGGAGATGGCTTCACAGTCTTCAGTAAAAGGTCACAATAAATTGTTGAAATCAATAGTAACACAAATTAATGAACCCATGAGCATAGTCAAACACTGACACATAATAATTACCATGGAGACAGTGGAGGACTGGATGGAGGGAAATGATTGCGCATCCTTGCTGGTCTCTCTTTCTGGTAGACCTCTTGATGGATAGACCTGAAAGGTGAAGCTTCCCTCATCTTGAGAAAGATGAGAAAATCCAGTGAGATAGCTACACATTATCTCAAAGCTCAATGACTGTAGTAGCATGAACCTATAAAATTCAAGAAGGGCTTCAAGTACCACGAGGGTTGAGGGCATGATGCAAAGAGAAATGACACAATTGCCTTGACAAAAGGCCAATAATCTTGCAGTTAGGACATGGTCTTGCTTCCAACGCTTGTGGCATTCCCACGATACATGTGTATAGGTATTATTACTTGCATAGAGGTTGTTAGTATCTTCTCATTTGTTGGTTGCTTTCTATACGAATAACCATTCTCATGAGATCGAGTGACAACATTTAATATCAAGCAAACTAGAACTTTTATTCGCTGAGATTGAAAGTGGGACTGTGGGAGGAAAAGAAAGAAATAAAAGAGAGTCAATGACAGAATAGACCAACCTGCATTTTTAAAGGACGCCACTTCATGATCTGCAGCTGCTGCTTCATGGTTTTCATGGCTCTTCATGGAAGTACCCTGGCTTTCTGTGCTAGAAGGTTCTGCCATTGGAGATGACAGACCAACTGTCTTGTGTGACAATTTCCCATTTCGTTCGCTCCCACTTACTAAACTCCAAGTCTTCAACGCTGGCAGTGATTGATCAACAGCATCATGTGACAACTCCAGGGGGGAATTATGCAATGTACCTTTCTCAAGTTCCATACCAGGACCATTATTAGGGTTTACTTCAGACAAGCCCTCAGTAGTTTCACATTCTGATCCATGAACTACCGCATTGTTAACTTCAGACAAGGGCTCCACCTTTTTGTCACTGCTAAGAGATTCAACAATATAGCATTCCATATTAATAGAATCACTGGGGTTTGAGCCAAGATTGCCTTTGTGGATTCCCATTGATCCAGTTTCTGTGGCAAAAGAGACACCGTCTCCAGCATTCAAATCCTCTTTGTGTAATCCATTAGTATCATCAACAGCATCTATGTTTTCAGCTGTAGGTTTCTGCCCATGGAATTCAGCAGAAGAGCATGCTACAGTCACACTAGGATGATCTCTCACATAATTACAGTTGCTACCATCACCCTGGCCATCAAGAACTTTACTATCTTTCTCAGAAAACAAAGATGCCCCAGAATTACTGACAGAAGCCTTCCTATATAAATTGTCTTTTCCCTCACCAGAAAGGTTCTCTACATGTGTGGTCTGATCCATCTTCAGCTCTGAACAGGCAGAAAATCCAGCCTTCATGTTGCTGACCTCAACAGCAGATCTCTCATTGCAACTTTCAACTATCTGCAAATTAGAACCTCCCTTTAATGGCAAACTACAAGGTTTCTCAAAATTACTGATACCAGTTTCAACTGTATGTTGCCCTACAATTTCCACCTTTGAAGGAGAACCAGGAAGGTTCTCCACATTGTGAGTGCCAGTTTCAAATGCAGCTCCTTCCAAAATTTGATCAACCATTACAATTTCTTTACTTAGAACATGGTGTTCTCCCACAACCTCACTAGTGTCCGTTAACAAACAATTTGCATTCTCAAAATGGACATCACAAACCTGATTCTCAGGTTCCTGATTGATCAACACCCCTACAGTTGCAGAATTATCCTGGGATGATGAGCCTAAATCTCCAATTTGCATCCCTGAACTAGAAGATTTTTTTTGCACTCTATCATTCATATATTCATTTCCTGAAGTATTGACTTCAATGTTTGTTTCATTAACTCCTGGATTATACTCCGTCACAATTACACCACAGGTTCCACTAGAAGCCTTTGGATCTAACAAGTCTGAACTTCCACGAGTAGATATTTCTGCCTCTTGAGTTTGTGATATACTTTCGACATTATTTACGCTAGAGGAATGATCCAGAAGCTCATCTGATTGTAATGCAGGGTCTGAATCCACAACATCCATCACTTTTGCATCTTGCTTCATATGAGGCTCCATTTGTTCAGTTAAGCTACCGAATTCATGAGAAGCATCTGATTCTTCAACAAAAGCATCACCTTGGACAATCTCTTCCTGTCCAACAGATTTTAATAATATTTCAACAGATTCAGATGATGTTGCCTCAGACCAAATATTGATGTGCCTTGAGATGGAGCAAGATTCTGCGGCACTTGAACTAAACTCTATGCCACTGCTTCCACAAGAGAAATCTTCAATCCAATGATCGTCCTCTTCACTTGGTATGCCAAGAAAGACCTCGTTATCAACCAAGCTATCAAACCTCAAATCCCCTTGAAGTCCATTGTCAAAATCAAACTTTGTAAGAGCACATGGGCACAGAACAGCAGAGTTTTTGGAGCTCCCTTCACCAGCTACGTGAAGTTTCTGGCCTTCAAAATCATTGGCAAAAGATAATCCATCAGTGTACCCCTACATTACCCGGGGAAAAAAAGAACAAGAAAAAGAAAGAAACTTATTGAATTTTTAGGTGCTAAAAACTTTATATAATGATAATATAATATATTACTTAAGGCAAAGTACCACATCACAAGGAAAAGGACTAACATGTATGCAGATAAAGAAAAAGGCCATGACCAGTGCACAACTCCCGCTTATTTTAGGCTCCAAGCCATACTTGCTTGAAGCGGAAGCGGGGGATATTAAAGTGTTCAATATAGCGCCTTTGGGTACATTTTTTGACAAGTCTCCAAACTTGTCTTTTCTTTCTAGATATCAATAAATATCATGTAAATATCAAATACATGAGTGTACCAGCAAAAACTTCTTATGCACTCTTAGATTGCTAGATTTTCTCCATCCCAATTAGGAACGAGATTCAGGTGATGGCAAGTGCAATTCACTCCAGAATTGTTCCAGGGGTGGGGTTGGGGTTGGGGTTGGGGTGGGGTGTAGGGATTATTTGCAGGGTTCTTTAATTGCACAGAACGCAAACTGAGAAAACACCAGATTGCAGAGTAAATGAGTTTACTTCAAGCCAAGGACAGGACAATGCAAAGCTCCTGCATAGCTGCTGCTGGCGCATTTTCTTTGCTTAGTCCATGTTTAAGGCGGCAATTTATCCAGCTCGTACAAAATTGGACGCATATGGGTAAGGAAATTTTAATTCAGGAGAGGGCTAGTCACGCAATCATGCTAGAGCTTAGACCTTGGTATACGATCAGCCAAAAATGCACTTATGAAGAAGGCACCTGTCAGCACAATTGCATTCCAGCGCAGCCACGACGAAATTTTGAGAAATTCCTTTTCCCGTTCTACCTCCCTGATCCCTACAACAGGCTCATCTTATTGTCCGAACCCTCATCCAATACCAAACTACCAGCAACAACAACTCTCTCTCAAGCATCAATGATCAAACAATCTTCTGCAGCATCAATGATCAAACAACAGTTTGGCATCCTACATCGAACAACCACCAACCGCTTCACCTATGATTGAACAATCCCCTCCAGTTCTTCAAACTACCACAAACCCAACTAATACTTTCATCCATAGATACACAAACAGCTTTGGTTAGGGTTTATGATAGGTTAGTGTTCCGTGCAGTAGCACTCCAGGATTTTTGTTTACTCTCTACTAAGTTAAATAACACAATTAGATTGTCTATCTTTATTTAATTTCAAATATTTTTTAACCAAAATTAATCCAAACCAGAAAATGAAATGATAGTTTCAATTCAAACAATGAACCAAAAGTCTATAACGACCCCAAAATCCAATTTTTACACACTTTTATGCTTAGGTTAATGGGGTCACATGAAAATTTTCATCCACCATTACAATTGCATAATGCAAATTCACTTATTTTTTGAATTTAATGGGGTAATGAACCCATAAACTAACATGAAGAGTAACTTCGGGTTCCGCAACGGGGAGGAGGAAGAGGGTTATGTTTCACAGACGAGCCTTGTTGCACAAACATATAACCATGTGGGCTCACAAGAGTCTTTGAGTGCCATGGAGGTTTTGAGCGGGGGGAGGAGGGGGAGGTAGCAGAGGAGGGGGAGGTAGCAGAGGAGGGGGAGGTAGCAGAGGAGGGGTGCAACAACCATGGACGGGTCAGTAACGGCCGGACGGGTTGCGATGATGGTGAAGAGGAAGAAGAGGGTAAATTGATAAACTCCCCCCGGCCCACAAAGTATGTCTAAAACCACTATTCACACCTCTCATAAAACTATCTATATCTTTTAACTTATGTCTATACATGCAATATACATCTTGTTTAATATATCTCACTTAGTTTTGGAATTGAACGGGGTGAATTGATGCCATAAACATGTAGAGTAACTACAGCCTACGGGTTCTGCGACAGGGAGGAGGAAGAGGGTTATGTTTCACAATTGACCCTCGCTACACAAACATATAACCCACTATATGGGCTCACAAGAGTCTTTGAATGCCATGGATTATTCATAATAACCGGGTTTTTTGGAGGGTTTGGGGGGTGGGTGCAACGACGGTGGAGGGAACAGCAATGGTTGCAGGCAGGGTGGTTGTTAATAGAAACTTTGGTTATCAATTCCAGGGTTTCCGTCTTCAATGGTAACTTCATCCAAGGGCGGACTGGCAAAGCAATAACAAAGTTTATTTGAAGTGACATGAGGTAAAAATGTCTTGGTTAGGAGCTTGGGCTTCAATTAATATAAGCTTGAAAGTGGATGAAATGACAGGAACAAAAGAGTGAATCATGTGCTATATAGTTTTTGGAGTATGAAGGCACGTAGAGATTATAACTTTGCTACATACGCATCTAAATAAAAAAAAAATAACAGCATAAAAGCATAGATGTGTAAATTTACCATCAACGAATAGAAAAAAGGGAAAGATGGAAATTGGCTCATTAAGTTGTGTGCTTGTGAAGGGCTTCAGCTGTTCAATCTTTTTTCCCTCAAGATTTTCGATTAAATTGTATCATTAACCAAAAAATTCAGGCTAACAGCAGGGAGGATGTTTGGAAATTTCGCACGGAGAGAAAATATCATACAAGATAAGACAAGATGAGGCCGTCCAATCTATCAGCGCTAAAATCTCCCACAAAGCCATGTCCAATTTTCCAAAGTACCAAATAAAGAGCACAGATCCCATTTTTTAATGAGCTCATGCGCAATATTGCAGCAACATAAATATCATCTACACCCAGTTCAGGATAACAAGTGTTGATGCAACTATATACCATGTATAAACCCCAATCCAAAACAATCAGAAAACCACACATCCTTAAGTCCAAAACCTTGGTGAATTAACTGATTTGAAACGAAGACAACTTTGTCGAACTACTCTCACCATTTCATGCCGGAAAAAAAAACCGTTATGATCTTACGTAATTAATTACAACAATTAAAACCCTAAGAAGAACACACTTGGTTCAACCTCTACAAGTACCATTTGAACACGTATCGTAAAATCAACCCAATTCTCCTTATCTGGAGTACATACATATATCATATGTAAACAAGTCTAATAATAGACAGAGGAACTGAAACAGTACCAGAAGAAGTGAGTCTGAGAGGCTACCTCCCTCCATCCGAAGAACGAAATCCTGATCGCTTGCTTTCTTATCAACTAATAAACTCCAATCGTTCAACCTAGGGTTCCAACTAAATTTCCAAAATTGAACCACCCTACAAGTTGTTTCAGTCACCGGAAACAATCGAGATAAGATATACAGAGAAGGGGTGTGTATATCTTCTTCTTCCTCTTCTTTCTTGGTGGGTTTTTTTTTGGGCTAAACCTAAGCTAGGGTGGATTTCTTCAGTTGGGCGAAGAACAAAAACTCGTTTCTTGTAGAAAACAATTGAATTGGAATGAAGAAGAAAGAGAAATGTGGGAGTTTCCGAAAGTAGTTGGAATCGGGCGGGTATGAACAAACGGGAGTGTGCAACGTGTCAATTTTCTAGGACTTAGGACGAGTGTGGAAATGAAAAGTGGCATGGGTCAAATGGACCGGGAAGGCCACGTCCAAGGCAAATATGTTCTTTTTCGGGTGCAAATTTGTTCACCCTCACTTGCTAATGAGAGTGCCTGCTAATGAGAGTGAACAAAACTTTCACTCTGATTGATAGAAAAGGTGCGAAATTCACGGAATCACATCACTTTTTGATAAGCATGACATCATTTTTGCAGCGGATAACATCATTTTTAGGTGAGCATGACATCACTCTGTGATGGACCCCACACTTTTTTCACCAATTACAGTGAGTGTTTTGTTCACCCTGATTAGGTGAGGGTGAACGAATTAGCATTCTGTTCGGGTCCTTCTCGTCTTATTTTAATACCAACTAAATTTTCTATAAATAAAAAAATGATTATAAAATTCGCTGAGAATATAATTTTGTCAAAAGTTGGGTTTCTTGATTATCGATATCGATGTTATCGGGCGAAAATGTACGTAAAAGTTTGAATCATCGAATCGGAACTCATTTGTTACGAAATAACTGCATTCATAAAAAAATATATCAATCAGTATTTGTCTAATAGAATTTTCATTTATTTTAATGTTATTGACAAGTTTTAAAAAATAAAAAATTTTAATTATCAAAGTGGATCTGAAAAAAGCTCATAATTTTCATTCTAAATACTCGTCTTTTATAGTACTAACTTCTTCACACTATTTGTACTAATATTCGCACGAACTCGGGATGGGAGGCTCCATGCAACATGTGGAGGCCTCACCCATATAGGTGAAGTTAATTTGTCCTACTTTCAACAGATCTCCGATTATCTTTCGAGTTTGAGTTTGGTCTTGAAAGATAAAATGGACAAAATTTTGGATTTGGGTTCGAGATGGATATATGTACCTCCACTCTAAACCCACCGTGGTGTGTTTGTCTAATCACTTCCTATGTTCCTATAGACTGTACATGTATATAAAATTATGTATATATTCCGAGTCTCCCACTCTCATATTTTTATGTTGTTATCACATTAGCTTTTATTATGAAAAACATGGTGCTGATGTTAATTTTTTAAAAAACAAATGGAGTCGATGATGTTTTGTTCACATTAGAATATTACCGATTTTGATTTTTATAAACCGGGGACCAAGTCATACCCGGCCCGAGACCAAACAAAAACAAAGAACAGGACACCTCAACAAATACCACAAAAAAATGAAAGAGAGACAGCCCCACCCACTCCCAGACAAAAACACCAAACAGAAAGAGAGAGAAAAAGACCCAACAGAGTGAAGCATCATGGACAAGACACACAAAAAGTCTTTTTTTTTTGAACGCCGAAGAAAGAATTTTATTAAGCAAATGAGAATTGGGAAGGTTACAAAGGAAAAGAAGACATGAGAACTAAAACATTATAACAAGAGGAAAGCTGGAACCCAACGAGGTTGGCACCCTAACCACTCCACAGTCATAAGCCGCTCGAGCCCAAAAAGGTTACATGGTTGGCAAGGAATTAACCAAACAACCAAAACAAGAACATGTGGGCTTGTTTGATAACCCTCTTGGAGGATGGGGTACGATTGGTAAGGTGGTAGGATTCTATGTTAACTGGTTTGTTTTTTGTTCATAGGATTGTTAGTTGTATTAGCCAATCCATGGGGGAGGTGTTACTAACAATCCTATCCTATGGGATTGAAGCTATGGAGACACATACCCTCTCTTCTTCCATCTATTGACCCAATTGCCCTCTCACTATTTATATAAATAATATTTATTTCCTCTTTATTTTCCAAAAATAAAAATAAAAATACATATGATAATTGTTTATCATTATAGTGTGTATTTTTATTTTTATTTTTGTTATTTTGGATACTTCCAAAGTGGGGAATAACTTCTAGTATGAAATGCTAGTTTATGGTATGAATGTAACTCCCTGCTTACAAACTTGCCATGATAAAGGAAAATAAAATGCAAATAGATAAAACCCTATGTCTTGATTTTGTCTTGGTAAATGTTTTAATTATTTTTTGCAACATACTATAACTATTTATTTCATTTTCATTTTCAAAAACGTAAAAAAATAAATAAATAAATAAATAAATAGATGGTAATTCCATACCAGAAGGCACAACATTTTTATTTTTATATACCATTTTTATATATTAGTGTTGCACAACGGTAAAAATGGAAATTGATACTCTACTTCTAATCCAATCCTATCCTATGTAAAACATACATGTTAGATAACAATCCTATCTCCTAATCCGGTGCAAAACAAACATCCAAGTTACCAATCTCATCTCATTACCAATCCAAACCCTAATTCCACCTCATTACCAATCCTATCATACCTATAACTGTTATCAAACACGCCAACGGCAAAAACCATTCCCACAGCTTGACTTAAATACATGATCAAATCACAAAAGATCACATGTTGAGACTGAAAAGACCGAGTTTTGATCTTTAAGCTATCCAAACAAACAAGGCAGCCCTTGATTCAAAAGAAACGGCCTGACCAAATTATGCAACCCACAGAACTCCCAAGCAAGCAGGCTGGACTGGGAAGAAGATAAAACAGCAGAGCATAGAATGGACTGAAAACAACAGTCCCAAAAGACATACCCAAACCAAACACCACCATTGGTAGACCAATTTGACCAAGAAATTCTACAATGAAGCAAATGAGAGGCTGTTTCAAGATCTCTCACCACAAAGAGAACATTGATCAACCACTCCATCTCAGGCGGAGCCAGGATTTTTTTATTTGGGAGTTCAAAAATTAGAACTATGTGCATTCATTTCTCTTATTTGCTAAATGAAAGAAACTGTTAAATTGACAAATAAATCAAAAAAATAGATACGCACAGAGAGATGGCGTACACTGAATGTGGAAGAATCCTTCACAGATGGATATTCTATTAGCCACTCTTATTTACTAAGTTCAAGATACCTCAATGGATTGGGGCAAATTAAAACTTTAAAGTGTGGTCAATAGGGAAATTTGAGCATAAACTAGTAGTAACCCTACGTGAGAAGTGAAAGCCAGGGGGTCAACTGACCCCCTATTGTACCTACGTGGCTCCGCCACTGCCCCAAGACTATATTTCTCCTCAAAAGCTCACTAGCTGGCCACAATTTTCCTTGAATAACTAGCCAAACCATTATACAACGAGGACAAAGGTTACTCCAAATGAGCGTGCAGTTAGGGCCAATGTGGTTGTGGCTATTGAAAGTGTCGTAGCATTTCTCATACCAAGAGCTGACAGAAAAAAATTCAGTTTTGGAGTTCCACTTCCACTTCAAGGAATCATGACCATTAGGACTTAATACCTCATTGGAGATAGTTTTTTTTATGCATTTTTCCCCTAAACTATTCACATTTTTTCTATTTAGTTCCTAAATTAAAAAAGGCATCTATTTCAACCGTAAACTTCACAATTGCCACCCATTATGTCCAATTGATAACAGTCCGTCTCTTTTTGGACGGACAACGCATCACGTACCATCCGCAAGCCATTATATCCCAAATGAAAAGGGCAAAGATGGCATCCCACCTCACCTCTCGTTCCTACACTTCTTCTTCCCCTATTCTCGACCCATCTCTCTCTCTCCTCGCCTCTCTCTCTCACCACTCTCTCTCTCTCTCTCTCTCTCTCGAAACAATCCCATACCCACCTCTACCGCCTTGGCTTCAACAAACACCCCCTCATAGCAACCAAACTCATATATGCATACACTTTTTGTCGAAATCCAGTTGACGCTCGACCCATTTTCGACTCATTGATACAAGAATTAATGTGTATATATGGAATAGAATGATTAATGGGCAGGCGAAAAATCACTTGTACAATGAAAGCCATTCATGGTAAGTGTATACGTATTGGGATTGTACATGAGGTAGTAGTTGTTAATTCCATTGTGTCTATGTATTGTAAATGTGGGAAGTTTGTTGAGTCGCATACGAAATGCTTTAGACGGATATAATAGAGGTGAGAGGGGGTTGCCGGAGAAGGGGAAGAGGGTCTGCCTGAGGAGATTAACACGCGAAGTGGCATATTTGCCCCTGAGGGTTGGGAAAAAATCGCACATGGATGGAACATGAGGTGTTTACCGTCCAAAAAGTGGATGTGCAATTGTGCATTCTCGATTGGATCAACTGAGTTGTAATCGGATAGTTTATGGACTAAATATGTTGCTTTTATAGTTTAGGGACAAAGTAGGAAAAATGTGAATAGTTTAGGGGATAAAAGCAACAAAAAAAACTTAATTTTGAGAAAAATATCCTTCCAGTGTAACAAAAAAACAAGTCTACATTTCTTTTAATTTAAGTAAGAGTGTCCGAGTCACACTCAATCAATCTCTAAGAGATCAATTTGTCACTGTAGTGGGATGGTTGCGCTAGCAAAAATACTCTTTTTTTTTTAGGAAGAGTAAGAACTTCATTTCATAAGAGATATTATAAGCTACTACGTGCATTAAAAAACTCTTTCAATAATCTATAAATAAAATTCTCTTTCGGGAGGTTATAAAATAAAATTTTGAGTCCTTCTATATGAACCCAAATATATTTAGCCCTATATTACTTTTACACACGTTTAAAAATTTTGATTTATTCCCAAAACGACCTCATCTTCAACAAATTCTAAATTTGATCTTTTTTCTCTACCCATGAACAAACCACTACCATCAGCCATGAGCCACCGTCCCTCCACCCCTCCCCGGCTCCCCGCCCCTCCACTTCTCATGGATTTTATCCTGGTGATTTAGGGTTGTTGAATATGGTGACATTTTGGTATTAAAACATGTTTATTGAATTGGGTGTAAAGAGCAAATGGGGCTAGAAAGAATAATTTTGGGGTCAAATATGATCATTCTAAAATTTTCTCCTAAAGTGATTCCAATCTCACCGTCGAACACAAATATTAAAATCCGGACTCAAAGTTCAACCAATATCAAGCTAAATAGGTAATGTGAGCAATATTATACTCCAACAATCTTTCAAACATTTTTCTTTTAAAAACATGCACTCTCTGGCTTTCTGTTGACCCAATTTGACTATGTTCCACCTCAAAGACTGTCATTTAACAACAGACCCCTTGTTTTTTTTAATATTTCTCCTAATTTTTAATTATTACGAGCTAGAGAGAGAGAGAGACCACAATTAAGAGGTGTTTTGGCTAAATAATTGAGTCAGATTAATTTTTTATTGCATTTGTTGGTTTTGTGTCGAGTTTTGTGGATTATTAATTCGTCTCGATGAGAGGAATCTAAAATGTAAAAAATTATAATCGAAATCTTTAAAAAGTTCACTAAAAACAAAAATAATCAATTATTCACAACAAATTTAGTTTGGTTAATAGCTTTTTATTTTCAATATAATGACAAAAGACAACATGTTTCCACTAAAATACTAACTAATCTATTTAGTTAGGAGAAATATTTTGTCTTTAATAATGAAAACTCTTGAACTAAATATCGAAAAATACTGTTTAGTCAATAGCGGAAACTCAACATTAAACTAATATACGTGGCAATGCTCCAATTTTACTCTTGTAAGAGGCATGAGGACCACCGCGTTAGACTTGCTCTAAACCCCTGGGTTTGGCCATATTGTCAAGATCCAGGGCTAAAGCGTTCACTCTATTCAGAGGTCTTATGTTCAAAATCTCCCAATTTTTATCTATTTCTTTGGAGCTACTGAAGATTTGTTTGGTCGTTAACACTTAACATAGTCTTGCTCTACTAAAAGTTTGCCCGATGGTTAGCATAGTCTTGCATGTATATATACGGACACGGCGGTCCTGTAGTCCACATCTAAACTGTCTATCTCCGCAATCGACAGTCCAAATTTATTCAAATCCGGAAGAATTTTATTTAAATCCGAACCATCTCTTGGACAGTTCAGATGTGCCCTATAGAGCAGCCCTACAAGTCCCCGTTTCCGAATACATACACACATAACATGCAGTACGGATAGCTTTTATCGTGTATTATGATTTATAAGTGTGAAATAATCAAAAGCTTTACTTATGGATAAACGCGCTAAACGAGCAGGGTTGCACGGGTGTTATGGAACACATTCCGTGTTACAAGGATGATGCGTTCTTTATGTTTGTTGAATTAATCCTACACCTATACTCTATCTATAATACTATACTATCTTCTGTTCAAACTTCAGTCTTTTAGAGAAATGACCTCGGCTTTCGCGATTCACCTCCCCCGCGAGGATTTAACCTGTAGTCTCAGAGCACGGTCATATTGTTCTTTGGATTATTCGAGCATAATAAATCCCATGAGAATATGTGGCGTTGAGTGCACCAGAACATCACGTGACCATGCTCCGGGAGTACTGAATAACAATTACAGAATACATAAATTATAAACATACTAAGAATGTTTTCCCTTTTTTTTTCTGTCTAAATGAACTTCCACCACGATTCATGGGGGTCCCAAGCACGAGAACTATTGATGTCCGGTTTTGTGCAGGCCATTATGTCCCCTCTATTGTTTGATTTTCTCCCTCTCCTGTATGCATAAAGGGCAGAGACCCCAAAATAATTTTATCCCACATTTTGGTTTCTTCTTTGTAGAGATTCTGCAAAGAGGTTAGCCAAAATCTCTCTCTCTCTCTCTCTCTCTCTCTCTCTCTCTCTCTCTCTCTCTCTCTGCATTCATATAATATGTTTGTATATACATACACATATAATCCTCGTTCAATGAGAGAAGGATTCTCTAATTAGGGGGTATGGTATTTCACATGCTCATCTTTTCTTGCAATTGATTTGGCAATGCAGGCAAAGGGGTTAAAAAGGATTGCAAGGAAACAGGAAAGAAAAGGAGAATATTGAATTTTCAGAGGTCATATAGATTGGCAATGGAGGGTGGCCATTTTTGGGGTTGGAGGAGGAATTCTTTTGGATGGGCAGAGAATGCAGGAGAGAGCGATGAGATGAAAATGGTTTCGGCCTTTCCCTCGATTCCTCAACCACAAACACCGAACGAACCCATGGAGTTCTTGTCCAGATCCTGGAGCCTCTCTGCTTCCGAGATTTCGAAAGCTCTGGCTCAAAAACAAAAACATTTTCTGGTTGACAAGGATCATAATGGAATCCAAGAGATAACCGTTTCACCAATACAGGTAAGTTATTGTTTTGCCATTTTTCAGCATCTCTGTTATGACAGTCTACAATTCATGATCTCTCGTACTAGTAGGATTGGCAGGGATGGAGCCAGGAATTTCTCAGGGGCAAGCCTATATAATTCATAGGAAAAATTTTGAATTTTTTTTTCCCTATATAGTAATGCACGAGGTTTTTTTTTACAAGGGCGACCCCCTTACTGGCCGGTTCCATCCTGAGGATTGGGGTTGTAGGATCTAAAACTCACAACAAATCCAATGATAAGTTTATACGCATTCCTAGAGACGCAGTCCGTGTTACAATACGCCCAACCTGGCTAGTTCTAATAATCGAAAGGGAACTAGGATTTCTTGGGTTTGCCTACATCAGAAAACCTTAGGGAATAGGGGGAAACATGTAGAGAATAGAACACAGTGGTTGAGATATAGGCGAGACGAAAAAATATCGAGAGCATCTGGATGACAATTGAAAACCGAAACAGGTCAGAGGTCCGGTATCTCGGTGTTATAGTCTCTGTTTGTACAATGTACAGTCTACGCCACTCTTTGGTGTATCATACATTCTCTTTCGTCCGAGGAGGCAGCCCTTGTTACTCGGTGAACCGAGTAAATCTTTTCTGTGTGATTTCTGTTTCGTTCGTGCACAAGTGTGCTTCTGTTAAAGTTCGTAAGGTTTCAATAACCCCGACACCAAATGTATTGTGTATGTATTACGTTTTAACAAGTCCGCGAAAGCAGACAAAAATATGAAGCAGAGGATTTAAAATCGATACTGATCTATGAGCAAATGACTGGAGGAAATAGAAATGCACCTTCTCTTATATCTCTGTGCTTTTTGCAGTCAGGCAAGGTAACAAAATCTTTTAACGCTCGAAGAACGGGGTCAATAGGTAGGTGGTTCCAACACAAGGACTGTAACAACAGCACACGAAAGAAGAAAGACAAAGCAAGAGTAGAAAATGCGCGCATGCACTCCGCCCTCTCTGTTGCTGGACTAGCCGCAGCATTGGCTGCAGTAGCTGCAGCAGATAACTCCAATGGTCCAGGCACCAGAATGAGCTCAGCTTTGGCATCAGCTACAGAGCTACTGGCATCGCATTGCATCGAGCTGGCTGAAACGGCTGGGGTTGATCACGATCGTGTAGCTTCTGTCGTCCGATCGGCAGTAGACATTCGAGGTCCTAGTGATATAGTGACTCTCACTGCTGCAGCTGCAACAGGTATTCCATCAGTTTATTTGTACCTCCGTCTATGTTACATATACTAGGTAGACCTAAGCATTTATGTCATATTCATCTCATTTCCATCTTTAAGCACATGAGACATGGCAAAGTATTCATATTCTTTTTCCTGTTATTTTATTTTACAGGATAAATGGTTTTATCGCTATTGTGCATAGTTTGTGGTGTGGTGAATTTCGATTACAAAATGTTATTGTAAGGTGAATGTCTAACTAGACGTACGGGACAGATATCGTATCGTACACTTATCCAAGTGTTTAGTGTCCCACACGGGTACTTGATCCATTGAAATGAGTCTATGGAACATAGATCGTGATCTTGGTTCCAAATTGTCAGAAAATGCCTGAAAACGGGTTCTGTTTCTATAGCATCCACCACTTGTCTTTCGTCCATGAGCAGTGAAGTTGCAGAAAAAATCGAACCTAAATGCATTGGACATTTAACCCAAGGGCCAGAGGCTATGTAGCACGGATACGGACACAAACACTACGGGGAAACAAACACGGATACAGGACACTGCAATTCTCAAAAATGGATAAATGGACACGGCAATTTTTAAAATTCTACTCTTATAGTTGTGCAAACCCCATTTTAACCACTAAATATTTAGGTTTGGACGTATATCAGATGCATGATTGACAGATGGTGTATGTGTATACACACACACTCGCATGTATAATATATATGTGTACATATTTTATGCAACACTTTTGACACAATACTTTCAAAGTTACGAATATTTTACCCTGGAAAAGTTTTTAAAATTTATAAAAATCACCAAGCCGTATCCCCATGTATGTCCCTGGCGTGTCCCAGAATATTAAAATTTGACGGGCATGCCACGTGGGTTGTCCCATACTTGTCCCTGGAGTGTCGTGTGTCCGTAGAGTGTCAGATACGGATACGGCAATATGTAGGAGTGTCGGTGCTTCATGCAGCTGGCGTAAGTACCTTCTGAGCACAAGTCTCTTGTTCAACTCCGACTAAGAGCAAAATTGTTTGGGCCACCTTCTCCGCAAGAGAAAGTTTGTCCAAAATAGATGCTGGAGGGGGCTACGGTTTACAGTGCAGCCACGCGATGTACAGTTGCAGTTGGCGGGTCGTTTTGGATCTAATAAGAAAATTCACCACAATGTAGGAGTATAATTTAGGAGTAGGTGCAACATTCGTAACGATGTGATGAATAACTTCAATAAGTGACTGATACTGTCAATTTGTTCGCCTCTTAAATAAGCTTTGCGAGGAGAAGCAGCTCTTAAAACGAGATTGCCAAAAGAAGCAAAGAAGAATGCTTCTATAAGCCCCTACGACAAGGGCATGGCAGAATCGCAGAGAATTGCCGCTTTCCATAGTGAAATTGAAGACCAGGATCCCCCTTGTATTGGTGACTTGTTGCAACACACGCAAAAAGGTAATTCACCGTTCAAAGCTTAATCAAGTTCATCTGATCCATTTGATTTTTCTGTCCAGGGATCCTGACCTCACAAAGAGGCATAAAACTCAACATGAATCAGATTCTGCATAACTAACATAACATATAGATTGATCAAAAGTTCGAAATATAATGTTCACGAGACTCCTCCAGTCCCACTGGTGATAAGATTTGCATACCTGTAAAGTTATTGGTTTCGCCAGACACTGATGATTCTAACAGAAATACGGATATATGTAGTTTAATCAATCCCCAATATACCCTATAATATTTACGTTCACATCGTATTCTTTCATTCCAAGAGTGCTATTAATTTGGGATACAAATCATTTTACTGCCAAGTCTGATTTATTTCCCATGGGAATTTTTCTCAGGATTGCTACGATGGAAGCGTATTTCTGTCTATGTCAATAAGAAATCGCAGGTCATGATTAAGATCAAAAGCAAACATGTAGGAGGAGCCTTCACCAAGAAGAACAAATGTAAGCACTTTTCAGTCTAAAATTCCAGACCGATAGTAAAGTAATTAATGCGTTCCAAAGATATTTTACGTTTTACATTTGCTTTGAAAACACTTGTAGCATTCCAAAATTTCCTGTAACCATTTGTTTCCAATTCGTTTCTGACATTATTTACGGGTACCAGGTCTTGTCTATGGACTCTGTGATGAGACTTCGGAATGGCCATTCCAAAAGGAAAGGGATCAAGTGGAAGTCTACTTTGGAGTCAAAACAGGACAGGGTCTTCTAGAGTTCAAGTGCAAGAACAAGATCCATAAGCAGAATTGGGTAGATGGGATTCAAAACCTTCTCCATCAAGCACGTTGCGTTGAAGATGCTGAGCACTCTCTCAAGTTCTTAAACAGTACTAAACGTATTTGATTAGTTAGTAGGTATGGTTCATTACTAGTCAGGGTTCATCCAATAGTTCAGAATAGGTGGGATACAACATCATTGAAATAGCAACATTATCGGGGTTATAGCATGTTTCCAAGTAAACATTCTCCTTTTTATATAAATGAAAACAATTTTTGCACTCCGAAGAAAGTCCTATCCAGCTTACTTCTCAATTCTCAGCCATCCTGAACTTTAATGTACACCTTTTCTCGAGAGAAGTTAAACAAATGGAAGCAAAAAAATGTCATGCTGTGCTCATAATTGACCTTGAATCCATAGAACAGTAAAGTGGTACACTTCATTGTGCATAGACCTATCCAAAAGGCTAAAGAAATGAACCTCAACCTAATGGTCTCTTATTCCAATTGCGTCAAATCGCTAAATAATAGCCTGTTAGTAGCAGCAGATAACCTCATCAAACTCATATCGAGCTCCTTTACATGAACACAAAATTGCAATCTACACCTCTGCCAAAAACGTTAGAGAAGGATCAAAGCAAGAAAAGGAACAATTTCGATCATCTCAAAAAATGCTTAATCTCCAAACTGGTGTTTGATTTAGTAATAGCAATGTCTAAGTTTATTTCATAAATTTCGTGACATGAAATCAAATTTATGTGCTAGGCTAATAGCTCAACAAGGGAAAACTTGTAGTGACTAGTGAGCAATTTAAAAGCATAACCGCAAGTGGAGTGGTAGCCCAGTGACAGACACCGTGTACTCCCACCCATGCATTTGACTGAGGTTCAAACCTCACCAACTACAACTAATAATATTGACTTTCGCCTAGCAAAAAAAAAAAAGCATAATCGGATGTGCATACCAAGTGTGTCTTCGAACTTCAAGTTGTCGTCTATTTCCTCTCAGAAGACAACTGTCTTGTTTTCCCCGTACGGCAGCACCCGCAATTCACAGTAAGATTTTATCGCCTTCGCCAGGCACTGTTTCTCAAGGTTCTCTGATTTCAGTATGAAGCTATGCAAATTCTCTCTGTGTGAAACTCTCTCAACCTGGATAAGGGTTGAAAAAAATAGTTCTGAAAATGTGGAACCCAAAAGATATCGTTTTGGTTTGTCATGCATCTTCTCAGTACCCAATAAATGAAGTAGTGCAACATTTTCCATGCCATACAGAAATAAGCTGAAACTCATTTTCACACGCGCGCGCACGTGTGGTATATATGCTGAAACACCCACTGTCCTTCATGCCATGACGCACAATTTGACAAAAAACAAGTTGCACGATAGTTATAGTCAAGATAATTCAACATGACTTGAATCACCTTAACTTCAGATAGAAACAGCAATAGCTGTCTTTAAAAAACAGCTTAGAAAATCTTCAAAGCACTAACAGCGATGTCACTAGTCAGTGAAAGTCACTTGTCCCAAAACTCCCGAGTCCCGACCAAGATAAACCCTTTAGACGTTCACTAGGCAGATTACCTAACCTAAAATGCAATGGATAAAAAGAAGAGTCATGATCTAAACAGAAGGAAGACAAGGCAGTAGAGAGAGATGCTCCAGAGGGCCTGAAGGATGTGCTTGAAGTGATCTTCGGTCATGGTAGGTGACTAATCAAAACAGGGTTTCCACAGACCGGGAACGCTCTTGTAAGGCCTGTGGAAGAACTATGGAGGCTGCCACTGTTGAGGGCTTACCAGAGGCAGAACGAGGTCTGGCAATGGTTGTCGGTGGATGAATAAACTCCGGTGAGGGTCTCCGCTGATTGTGAAGGGAGAAGGTCAGAAGGTGTTATTCTAGCAACAAAACAGCCCAAAAACAAACCAGAAACAGACAGAAAGCAGGAAGGAAATTTCACTCAGAACTATTGTAGGAGAATGGAAAAGATCCGTTGAGGTCCAGCAATGGTTGCCGGCGTCAGGCGAGGTCCATCAATGTGGGCTGAAGGCAGGGAAGGTCTGATCGAGGGAGAACGGTCAGCAAAAGCTTCGAACAAAACATCTAGTAGGGGTCTGGAGTTTTGATGATGGTGTCTGCTGCTGGATGTTAATGCTGCTCCTGCTTATGGTTCCAACAATCCTGCTTATGGTTCCAACAATCCGGAGTGCAAAGGGGAGGGAGATGCACCAGGAGAAGGCCGGAGGTAGCGGGTGCAATTATCCCATGGTGGCTCTGATATCATATTAGTATGTTGTGGAACAAATAAATGATCAACTGTATTGCTAAAAGATAAAATGTTACAAGACTAACCATGGGTTATACAGGCAACGATTTATAAGAACAAGAGAAGTATTTCACTTAAGGCTAAAGATTATACTACCCTTAATACTGAAGAGAGAAGTACTACACTTTCACAATAGTTTACATAGGATACTCTCACCCTAACTTGGGATCTGTTAGCGACCCAATCCAGAATTTTTAGCTTAGAAAATGAATAGAGTCTAGAGATAAATGGAGTGAAATTGATTGCAGTGAATAGCGATTAATAACCGAACAATTACCATCTGTTCAATAATCGGCCCTGAATCAAGTTCTTCAGTCACAAAGTGACTTGTTGCACCAATTAATTTCACACCAGCATCAAAGGCCTGAGAATTTAAGGTAATCCGTTAAACACAGATGAAGAACGAATGAGATACCGAAGATAGGGAAAGATGCACAAAAAGTAACCTGTTTAGAGGGATTCCCACCCTTGAATGATGGCAAAAGACCATGGTGGATGTTAATAATATCCTTTCCATAACTACGTAAAAACTCTCCAGATAATAGCTGCATAAATTAAAAATGTGGTTGTCAATTAAAAAAAAAACAATGTGCTAGTAAAATCAATGATTGTGCACGTCCATCGTACAAGAAGCAGTAAAGCACCGAGAATAAAAGAGTAGCATTTAAAGAATGTTTCCAATTAATAACCCATTTATAATCGGCTTAAAGAAAGATAAGGCGAATAGATAATTGTAGGACCTGGATATCACAGGATCAGGGTTACCTGCATGTATCTAGCAAGAACTAGAAAATCAGTATCTTGTACTAAATCCAATATCTCAGCCTCCCTCTTATTCCCATTGGTTGTATGCAAACAATGATAAGGGATTCCATGCCTTTGAAGAAATCGAATCACATGGGTGTCTGATCCTCTTTCATGATTACTATGGAGGAGATGATGCAATATTGTCAGATAACTGAATCGGAAAAAATGGGAAAGTCTGGCAAGGAATTACACTATGTTCACCTTATAACGCAAGTTATATCCACAGGAAGTCTTCCATCCTGCCATCCATGCAACAAATCAACCAGACAATGGTCCTGCACCAGTATTGAAACAGCCTCACCAAGTGAAAGTTTACAATCTTTAGACCGCACAGTTTTGCATGCTTCATAAAGGTGAAAAGTACTGCAACCAAAGATTAAAGCAAAACCTGCTTTGAAGCAAGAACTGCGATTTTGTATTTGGGATCAAGAGCAGGCACACGAACAACGGACCTCATTGCATTGAACATCTTTGACAGCTTCAGAAAGTCCTCTTCCATTTTCACCCGTGGCCATTTAGCCGGATCAAAGACAAATTCACTATCAAGTTGAATCAAAATATAGCACAGTCAGATTTCATTGCATCACACTATCATGTTTCTCTCATGACACCTACCCATCACAGACTCAACTGCAATGTCGTATAAGCTGCAGAACAAAAAAAAATCTAGCTACCCGTCATCAAGTCAAAAACTTTTGCTTTACTTGTCTTATTGCGGATCTCAACCTCACATGGTACCTCTGAACGATCACATCTTTGATCTGAATGATGCTCGCCTAAGCAAGAACCATTTGGCTTATTTTTTACAAATCTAGTAGAAAATGTTTGAGACCACTCTCTTTTGGTTGTGTGGAGAACCTGGCATTTAAAAGAGAAAGAGAACTGAACGCTTGAATTCTATGCAGAAGCCATGATTCACACTTCAACTTCGTAACAGTAAAGGTGATTTAGTACGCTGGATATAGATTCAATTGTACAACAAAATGCCCACAGTTCATAGTGAATGTATACACGTTTAAGGTACCAACAAATGGATGTAAGGATTCGATTGCTTAGCTGTACTGATTTCTAAATCACATAAGACAATATGGTTCCTCGCTGTCGTTGGTGTTAAAGGGAGAACTGAGAGGAGCCAAACCTAGCACGAAAGGGATGGGTGGGGCCAAGTGGCCAACCTATTGTTACTTATGGTGTACCAACTGCTACGCTAACAGCAGCGCTGGGTAGCTAAGTTGGTATGGAAGACCTGTTGCACTGTGGGAAATCCTTCTCTATAAAAGTTCTCGGACGAGATTAGAGGACTCCCAAGGAGTGAAGGCATATGTGGAATAAGAGGTAGTGGAAGAACTACTGATAGTAATCCATAAGATTGAATACCTTACCACCTGGGGGGAAAGGGCAGAATGGATCGTCAGAGCAAGGAAAATTCTTCCTATCCAAATACTTGTGTTCCATAGGAAGTAATCAATTTACGAGAGACAACACGTGAGATGAGCAATGATGAACCTACGCTATCTATGTTTGTAGTTGTCATCAATCATCATCGTTTGCCAAGGTTAAAGTAGTTATTCTGAATCAACTATGGCCAAACTATAGTTGTTTAAGGATTCTAATAAAATATATCAACTTCAGGCCTTCCCTTACTCCCTTAGGTCTTTACTCCAGCATTTTAACAACTCTCTCTCTCAAATATACTCCACTTACTAGACCCCCATGTCCATTGAATTGAAATCTATTTATCCAAGTATCGCCTAATAAAACACTGAATTTCCCTTTGATGGTTCTTCTAAATATTAAAAATTGCATATGGGACTGTTATATTTCAATGAATAGTTTGTTATTACCAGGACCTCAAGTTGACGTCCTGACTCTGATCCTGCTACTGAACCTTCAATAACAAATGGGTAATTATGTCATAGGCCTCACTCATTTCAAATTGCACTTTTCTATTGTCTCTCTTTAAACGCATTATGAATAGAAGAAATCAGGGAGACGTTTACGAAACAAAGACAACTTCGTGAAGGGTCTAGTTCTCAATCTTGAAATCGTTTCAATTTATTTATTTTGGTAAACAATCAATTGAAAAGCAGTTGAAATCTAAATCCAGCCGCGTGGTAAATGGTGAACAACATAAAAACATTAAAAAAAATATCCAGGAATTCGAAAATAAATAAATATAGTCAGGTTATGAGATTAAGATAAGACCTTCTGGAATAGAAGACTTGGTTATTTTCAGGCACAAAGATGTCAGCACCCAATATGTTTCCCCCTTTTGAAGCTATACACTCGGATAACTTCGCCACAATGCCGAGAACATCCTAATTCAGAAAATCGAAAACAATGACAGACTTGCCAGAATGACAAACCAACAAACCCGAAAAAACGCAAACCCAATTGCAGGATAGGAAAGTGGCATGCCATTCAAAACTGTAATTACTAAAAAGAAATGCGGTTTCAATTTCAAGCTAACGAAAATAATTACTTACACACGCCATATCTCGATATACACATACATAGACACATCCTGCACATAAACTTTACTTGTCAACATTTTATTTTTTCAAATGTGAGGCTTAACATAAACGACTAGGTTGACTTTTAGCGAGCAGCAGCAGCACTGCGGGAGTCTATATACTCGTTGAAGCTCTCCCAACGTTTTTCATTTCCCATGTTGTCGATTTTGTTTTTCATAGAATGGGATTTCTATGCCGATAAAGAGAGAGAGGAGAGAGAAGGGGGGCGTACAGGGCAATGGAAGACGTGAATCCCGTGGAGGAGAGCGGGGGAGGCGGAGGAGTCGATGGATTCACCGGCGAATTTAAGCGATTTGAAGGGTCTTCTTGTGAATCCAATGGCTTGAGGTAAGCTTGCGTTCACTCTTCGGAGGAGACTCATGTTCGGATATGCTCTCTCTCTCTCTCTCTCTCTCTCTCTAGCAGAGCAAAGCAACGCTCGCGCAGACAATTTTCTCTCTCACAAATGCTGTGAGAGCCACCAACCTCGTCTCGGGACAATTTTCTATCTTCACTGGAAAGGAGTATTTTCGTCCATATTTGTTTGTCCAGTTTTATTGTTTGTCCAGTTTTATTATTTTACAATCCTTAATTATTTTTTTTTCATAATCCTTGAAAATTTGTATGTATCTTTAAATATGATTCATTTGATAAATTTCAATTAATTTTATTATAGAAAAAAATTTGAGATTATGAAACCCCTTGTAGATTAAAAAATATAGACAGTTTACAGTATGACACGAATGCCGAAAATAAATCAACAAACACAGACAGAGTAGTTTTGAGTACGATGTCGTTCGCATTGACCCGAAAGGTCATACACGTGGACTGTTGATAGGCAAGTTAAATTAATATTTGCTAGCGGTCGACACTGTGGTGTTTCCACCACCATAGAGTTTCACCTTTTGTTTTATTTTTGTATTAATATGAATCATTTATCTTGTGGGGCCCGCATAGCAATATATTCATCTAATTTATCAAATGAATGGTTAGATTATGTCAATAATTTTCGAGTTAAATCGACCACGACTGTCTATTCTATAAACAAAACTCATTTTTTTGATATACATATTGATGTCCGATCAAGTTAATATTTTGACTGAATGTATTATTATATATAAGAAGTAGTCCCGATTAATGCAACAAATATATGGTGAGACCCACAATGACAGCAGCGAGAATTCCGTTGCACCCAAAAATAAAATTAAAAAAACAGTGCCGAGAAAACACGGTTGCAATCCTTGCAAAATGATTGGAGCAAATATCATTTGGAATTTTGAATTTTGAGTTTAAGGAAAAGTTGAACGTTTTTTTGGATGTTAATTTCTACGGGGCATATAATTATGGGAAAATCACGATAGATAAATATGGGCATGATGTGCGGTCAAGAAATGCCATCCCAAATTATTTATTTTTATTTTCAGGGTGAAAAAAATTGTTGGCGGGCAATGCTTGAGTTCGAGTTTTTAGCCAAACTACTATGTATATGCGAACTATTCATCTTAGTTTCAAATGTTGAGTTGAAAAGAATTTACATTAAACTTCTTATCTTGATTCTTGATAGCGTGCCATTCTAAATTAGTATAATGTCAAATTATTATGCACCCTAAAAAATTAGAATTCGCAAATGGAATGGAGGAAGTATAAAGATAAGAAAAAAAATGAAATACAAATATAGTGATTATAGGTCTGATAAAAAATGATACTCCAGTAAATAGGTTGATGCCACGTGGCAAGCGCAAAGACTTTCCACTAAAAAAATCTCACAATAAAATAGGACTGCAAACTAATCGAGTCAAGTTTTGAACTATTTGAGCTCAGCTTGTTTGGGCTCATTTGTATGCATTGTATAACTTTGGTTGTATTGTTTTTATTTGTTATATATGATAAGTTCATGATTTCTCAAAAAAAAAAAAAAAAAAGGAGCTCGGCCCATTTATTATCAATACGATTGATTTGGGTTAATTTTTAAAGGAGCATATGTAAATGAGTCAAGCTATTATAACCAATCGAGCTGGATTTGTTAACTAACAAGTCGAGCCGAGCCGAGGCCCGACAACATGGACTTTGAGCTCACTTCATTTATGTTCACCGCAATAGTAGTAAAATAAACAATAATAATAGGTGCAACAAAAGTCTCGAATATGACTCTAACACACGCACATAATGTGTAGAGCCCACACATGACACACCTCGGTAAAATATGGAACCTGGGGGGGTGCTGTGCACCCCAATGCACAGCACCGTGCTGTGCAGCCTCATGGCGCGGTCTTTCCGGCATCTTTCCGACGATCGGAGACGTTCACCGCGTAGAGCTTGTCGAGTACTACATGTGTGCTAAAAATCAAATCGATCGAATATCTTTAAGTGCCTCATCGGAACACAAATAACTTAAATAGTGGTTTTGATCCCGTGTTTGTATCCATTTGTGTTCCATTTCTTTTTAAGTTATTTGTGTTCCGATGAGGCACTTAAAGATATCCTATCAAGTTGATTTTTGGTACACTTGTAGTACTCGACAAACTCTACGCAGTGAACTTCTCCAATCATCGGAACGAGGCCGGAGCCGCCGTGCCATGGCTGCACAGCATGGTGCTGTGCATCCCATGCACAGCACCCCCCCAAGGTCCGGTAAAATATACTACTCCGTAGTACGAGAAAATTTTAGGTGCGGATTGGGTAGGGACACGTGGTGCCCGACACCCAATCCGAGCCGTTCAAACACGTTTTGGACCGCTCAGATCTGTTGGGGTAAATTTGCACCCGAAAATTACAAAAATGCCACCCTCGGATCTGAGCCGTCCAAAACGTGTTTGGACGGCTCGGATTGGGTGTCGGGCACCACGTGTCCCTACCCAATCCGCACCTAAAATTTTCTCCCGTAGTACGTACTACTGCAGCATAGATTTCTCATCTTTTTGTTTATAAGACAGGGTTGACTATTTAGAGTCGTCTTTCTTCATTTACCTTCCGGCGTTAATCGGCCCTTCACCACGGTGCTACTGGAAATCCATTCGATCGTCCTCTGCCTCTCTACCTGCATTCACCAACGATGCCTGTAAGTCTCTCTCTCTCTCTCTCTCTCTCTCTCTCTCTCTCTCTCCATGGATCTGGATCTAGATCAGTGTGATCATCAAATTCAGATGCACGATTCTCGGCCTCAAGTGTGTTGTGATTGGTTGTAATGCAGTACAGTAAAGTAATACTTGTCGAAGTCGAACCACCAAGTCCGTTGAGGTACTTAATCGGAGTAGCGATCATGATGATCGGCGTGGTGTTGCCCGTCGGATACATGATGTTCCGCAACAACCGCGTCCCCTCTTCCTCTTCCTCCAAACAGACGTACGGGTATTAAATTAGAAGCTTCTAGTTATGGCGCTGCTATGTGTACGGATCACAAATCTGTACCCGCGCGTACACATCCCCTTGGTACCCATTTCGGATCTCTCAACGATTACTGGAGCTGTTCATTTTGTTTAGAACACTTTGCTTACTGTTCATGCAAATAAATCAGCTCAATTGAATAGCTGCGTTTACGAAACATATCTAACGTTGTCCGAGAATTCAGTGAATTTTGTAGGCAAAGTTAATGTTTTGTAAACGCTCTCACCGGCATTCGGTTGAGCTTAATTTTTACAAAGACCCTAACCAAAATATTTTTGAGCTAAAATGAACTGCTTCGATCATCTTTGTGAGACCTGAGATGAGTCCCGAAGCAATACGTGCGTGCGTTTACAAACCCTGTCCGTACCCATATCGTTTCTGTTCTAATTAGTTGTACTACTTCCTTTTAGTTTAGTTTCCCAGCTGATCAAACTGAATTGGGTCAATTTTCTGTTTCAGGGACAAGGTTTTGATATAGAAGCATATAGCTTTTCATCTTACCATGGGATCATTCAAGTGACATTGATCAAGGAGTTGAACACACAAGATTAAGGTTGAATTTCTGGGCTGGGGGATCTGGATCCATGAATGATACGTGATTCTGGTTAAATTGATTTATTTTTGGGTTTTCATGTCTTAGTTTGGAACATTTTTTTCCCATGTACTTGAACGGCGTTGCTATTCGAATTAGATTTTTGCTTGATAGTACAGTATCTTTTAAGGTAAACACAAGAAACCATATGAATAGGAACACCAATACACTTTTTGGAAACGAGAATAAATCCCTCAGTCTTGCTTGCCCATCACTTTTTCGTTACCAAACAATTCCGCAAGGTTTTGTTGCTTGAATGTTACTTTCTGATGTCCTAATTGTCATGTTTAAGAGCATTTCCAACTCTTACTCAAATTTTTGCCCGGATTTGAGTAAAAATCTCAGTATAAGTTGCATTTGGTATTGTGTACTCTAATGGGCACCCTCAAAAATTTGAGTACGGATAGAGTCTAACTCAATTTGATACAAGTTAGTCAAGGACTGGAGGAGCTTTCTAAGGATTTTGACTCAAATTTTGAGTTTGAGTCAATAAAAGAGCAAGGAGCGGTGATGCTCACATTGAGAAAACAAACAACTGGGTTGGATTTTTCCCCCACTACAATTTCAAGGTGTTCGGGCCAGAATTGCAAGCACCTTAACTAACTTATAGCAACCAAAATAACTGTGCGCTAACAGGAGACCAATTAAAGCCTCAAAAATCCCGTATGGATGGGCCTTCACAGGGGTTGAATCCACCAATGAGGTTTTGAATCTGAAAAACGTTGGACCGAGCAAACTACCGTCACAAGGTCAAACCCCCCTTGGGATCGAACTATAGATTGGATGTTGGGATACTAGTAAACATCCCAGCTGCTGTTAAACCAAAATCCAGAATTCAACAATGATTCAAGAAATCAATTGGCAAAAAAACTTTCCTACGATTTACAGGCAGATATCATCAATTCAGAACACGGAAGCCAAATTTTGCTCAATAATGCACAAAAATGAGTCTACGATAACTGTAAATAAGTTGAGCAAATAGCACCCAATGCATAGCAGACAGGTAACAGGGGCATACCGGTTGCTACAAGTCCTTCCACCTTCCCAGTGGTTGCCCAACACGAACTCTATCTCCTTGTCTGATAGAGAACTTGAATTCTGATAAAACAGACTCATCACTCGGCAATTGTGATATCGGAGCTTGGAATACAAGGACAACCGTCGACCCCATGTTGAATGCAGCTACCTGAAAGCATTAATGGGACAAGACTGAAAAAATAAAAGAGCTTAAAACCCAAAATAAGTTTTAAGTATAACTCAACATTTCAGTATGCCGTAAGACCTGCTAATAGAGAGGGAGTGAAATCAATAGGTGGTGGGGAGTGATGTAGATGCATTGTGAGGTATGATCTTAACTGAACAACTAATAGTTTATAAATAAGCAAAGGGTCATAAAGCTTCTGAGTTTTAAAGGAAATCAATGTCAGTCATTCTAACCTCGTCCCCTTTCTTAAGCATCACACCAGCACCTTCAGGTTCATAAATCCGTTCTTCAGGAGGCTCGGATCGTAGCAACTTCTTTCTCAGCCGGTTCGTTCGCAGTGCAGGTTCAATGAAAAGCTGTCAAGTGGAAGTTCATAGTTCACAAAAAAGTCGAGTCGCATAGAAAGAAAATGAGAATCTAAATTTAGAAATTGCAATAACATCAACTCTAATCGAGTGAGTTGAGGAACAATGCTCAAGGCTATAGAAATTCATGCCCTAAATGCTGATTCACCTCAGAAATCAGTTCTAACCCCTCATTCCCAGTTTTAGACAGTCATTTTACATGTAAATGTAAGAAAAGCTCATTAGCCAGGGTCCATGATAATGCATCATCCTAGGAGAGGTGAGATTTTGATTCTTTTATGCAGCAGCGGCTTCCAAACCCTGTGTTCTCATGGTTTAGAACCCAATCTTTTACCATTTTACCAAATGATAACCCCTTTCTCACGTCATCAAAAGAGATGGACAGGCAAAAATCATTGAAGGCCAACAAAAGACCCCGTTAAATGGATGTACATGACATTAACAAAACGAAAAAAGCAGCACTCAACCTCAATTGATCCAATAGTTGTTGCACCAATTGCTGCCATTGCCATATAACCTTCTTCCCATTGGCCTTCAAGTACAACCTGATGCAAAAAAATGAAAATTGTGAAACCCTTAATCTCCCACGGGGACAAATAAACATAGTGGGGCCTCTGTATTCTCATTGTGTCCTTCATGCAGGCTACTTGTATTGGTTTATGGGGAGGATGTAGTTTCTAACGCAGAGACGGTAAAACAGGTTTAAAATATCAGATATTGCATTTGTTTTTCTTTTTGAAAGATCAGATATTGCATTTTTGAAAACTACTAACTTCCTTAAGAGGTGGAAAAGGAGGTGGAAAACAAGGTCTTGGGTAGACCAGAACGATTGGAATCACCCCTTGGTGGGGCTGGGTCAGACTATGTCCCAAACCCAGCTTGATAAAACACCTGCAGGTCCTCCGTGCCCAGTACCCTGCGTTCCCAGGCCTGTCGTCTCCCTAGGGCCCCCTTATCCATCGGTCACACTTGGGTATCACACATCGGTTGCCCCCTCTTCCAAGTTTCCCCGGGTCACCAAAGAAAGCTGGCTAAAGTTAAAACAACTAGCTTGCTCTTGATACATCTAGTACACTCCTCCCTTATACCTCTCCTAACTGCAGAATATCGTAAAGGTTTATCATTGTCACTTTTGACGCTATATGAACTTGTTGCGACTTCTTAAATTAGGAGCCGCTAGTTTCAACATGGAATGTGAATGCCCTATTTGCCCATGTCAGAAAACAGACATAATTGAAAAGAAAGTGCAGATCAAAATAAATGGACAGTGTCCCCTTAAAAAGTTAAAATTAATATAGACCCACTCTCTCATTCTCAACATAGAGGTTCCTGATTGTTCTTGTAGCACGTTCATTCACAGGGTAAAGCCGACCTGCGAAACGAATACAAGTACAGAAACTTCATAAGATTAATCAGTCACAGATGAACTGGATACAGGCAATCACATTGAGAACAGTCATTTATTGCCTACTATGACAAGCTACAAAAATTATGGCTTTCCAACCAGGAGTCCACGACGACCCAGTCAGGTGGCCAGGTCGATGGTTCATCAACATCTGTCTCATTTGGTACACATTTTTCAAAAGAAAAAATCCCTATGAGAAAAAAAAAAACATGCCAAACTACCAAAAAACCAAGAAAATGTAGCATAGTCCAAAATCAACAAATACATAAAATGATATGACGAAAACATATGGTCACACTATTCAATGAGTTCTGTTAAAGCATTCAACTCAAAACCCATAGGCAATGAGTGAAGAGGCCGCTCAAGATCATATACTAGTTTTGGAGGTTATAATTGATTAATGTTGGACAAACTCTAACACTCTCCACACATGGGACCCCTGACCCACACGTGGAGAGGTAAACAACTGATCCATAACATAGGGATCACAACAAACAACGAAACAAAGTGCACTTAAGGCTCAAAGAATGGGGCAAATAATCAAGAGAATCTTGTCTAAAATCCTCCGAAAGCCTAGTTCTGATACCATGTTAAAGCATCCGACTCAACCAATTGGCAATGAGTGACGAGGCCACTCAGGCTCATTTACTAGTTTTGGAGATTGTAATTAATCGATGTGGGAGAAGTTCTAACAAGTTCGTTATTGTTACCTAGTTAGGAGTTGCTTCTTTCCCAACAAGAATGGGAAAAAATTTCCTGGTCGAACACGATCTAGCCAAGGCTACCCACTACAGCGAATCTTGTAATCCTTTAGTAGTCCAGGATCACCATACAGATGGTCCAAAGGGCGGGACTCAACTCCTTGGAAAGAGAAAAGTCTCGGCGCCAAAAGGTGCGAGTGTGCGACCTTGGGTCCTGCCTAGTCTAAGGTGGTAGGCCACGGTCCATGAATGCATGGACCAAAACAAAAGTGACCTGATGATCCAGGACCATGAACAATAACTCATCATAGAGCTCAATTTTGAACCAGGACAACCGAACATGGAGCAGCTCTACAGCAATGAAGAAAGGTCTACTGCATCCGTTGATTTATATTGTGATTGCATTAGCTGGATGCATGAGCCATCAAAGCAACAATATGAGATGCTTGCTTCAGTTTAGTGGGTATTATGGATTGATATATAAAGATCCATATTAGTCGCGATATGACAAAGTGGATAAAAGACAGATCAAAAGGCCAATGGATATGCTCCATTTCTTAAATCCGTACCAGAATTGAAACATAAATCATCAATAAAGAAAAAGCAATATATTGAGTCCACATACACTGAGATCTCTCAACTATGGCATTTAACCCTACCTGGAAAATGTCGACGAACAAGAACGTTCCAATCAACTGGAGAGTGTATTCGGTGATAGTCTCCAGGCTTCAGGTAAAGCACACAATAAAAAAGGCCCTTCATTGGACTGCAAAAGGGCGAAAAGAGTACATACATTAAATTGTATTCTGCTCATCTCCTCCAGGAGATGACTTAAGCAGAGGACATTGGCGCTATGCCAAACAGAGTCCTACATGAATCGGACATCAACTTCAGGCAACAATAAAAACAAGAGAGAAGCAGCAAGCATACAAAAAATAGCGCCACCTGGGAATTCAGTTTTCAAACGCGAAGTGTCCAGATAAATGCACTAATTGTAAGTACATTGGTTGTGCCATCTTTCTCGTGATGCATGGATCTTTGTGATTTTTGTAACATTTTGGTGGGATACTCATGTCCTTAGCCTTCTTTGATGGCATAACCAAAATAGGTATATACCCTCAGGGCCCGAACAGATTAAGGTTCTAATGATTTCATGAATCTCTAGCACTAAGGTCATAAAACCATCATTTCTAGTCTAGGGATAAAACAATGTCGAACACTGTCCTTCTGCTTTAAAGGTTCCTTTCACTTTTGAAAGGTTCTGGAAAGATAGTAGATGGGCAACCTTCTCCCTACTTCTTGTAGAGCGGTTAACTCCCAGGGCTCGAACCAGCTAACCTGAATAATTCAATAGTATTTATTCGTCACTCATAAAACAAACGACTTGATCCTCCTAACATTCATCAAAGGATTTCTTGGCGTGAGAAGAGATAAAGCAATTCGATCGATGTGGTTACATTTGCATGCTTGAGTATATCGTGAACACAATATCAAATGGTTCTCGCTGAAGCAATAGCAAATTGGTGAAGTATCAAAATGCTATAGATTCAAAGAAAGTAATAAAAACTAGTTAATGTTGAATAGGGCCATGAACATAAATCTGCAAAATAAGTAAGGATAATCACCTTGCTGGTGCCGGGTCCCTAACTTTCGGAGAAGCCAGCGAAATTCTCCACCATGACTTCTCATTCTCATCTCGTGGAGCCTTTTCTTGTCCCTTACTCTCTTCTTGCACATCCTCCGTTGAAGGAAGAAATGGTCTTGCACCAAGAAGAGAAGACACAGAATACGAAAATCCTTTAACTTGCTCAATCATGGTGCCTGCCTTCAACTCTCCGAATCTTAGAACAGTACCATCCACAGGACTGATCTGTAATCATGGAGTCTATTGGTCTAGAATCTTCTTTCAAGGTGCGAACAAAGAACTCTCTCAAAGATGCATATTCATTCAAAGGTTTAGCTGCTTCTTCCAAACCTGTAATTCAAACCACAGGATGGTTGTAAGAATCCTTCTATTATACGTGGTAATCTTACTCGCACGCACAACTAATGATGATAAAAGTAGCAGCTCCTTTCTTCACAGGAATAATGCAAACTGGAGACCATCTAACAACAGTCAATTGCAAGCGATATGTATCTACTATCTAATCATGCAACCAAGATAAACGGGGAAAAGAACCATACTAGAATGAAACGCCCGAGCCCAAGCTCTATAGACAAGTGGACGCAACCAGATGGGAAGTTCCTGAAAGACAGTTTAAGCAAGTGATGATTAGTTCCAAGATAACCATTTTCAGCAGAAGTCATATTTTTTCAGACACACATAAACGAAATACGAAAAAATGGGGCAAAAAGAAAGCTTCTTGAGGAAAGATGAGCTAAAGTTGAACGAGGTTGAATGTACACTGAACGATAATAGAACATGACTGCAAATTTACATACCCTGGTACAAACTTTTGGCCAGAATCCTATAACTCAACCTTGAAAGCCAACTCAAAAGAAAAGGGTGCCCATGAGATAAATGTACTTATGTACAAGGTCTATTTCTAAGCAACGAGGCTGATAACTTGTCATAGTGCAACGCAGCCGACATACACGGTGGCCAACTCTATCAACATTGACCCGATGGTAGCCCTCTCCTTTTGGCATCTTCACTCACCTATCAACACCAACGCACCATGCCCGCACATAGAACTAGGGGATTCCACACTAGTGTACAAGGGTCTAAGACTGCAAAATCCACTATGATTCCGTACTTTCACAGGTTGTGTCTCATTTCATCTTCGACATGGTGGCTGGCTCTGTACCAAATGGTACAAACCCTAGATAGAACTCAATCTTGAAACCAGATTTTAAGCAAAAGGTTCTAAGAGCTTATATTCACGTGTTCAAGGATATTCCTAAGCAACAAGGAATCATAACATACGCACCTGTAAGTATATATCACTTATCAAAACGAAGCATCTACAAAGAGACAGAGAGATGTCTTATGTTTTACTAATAGTTGTTAATGACCTCAACTGCCTGAGCGAATCCAGTGTCAACAAACAAGAGATAATCTCTCTCTCTCTCTGAAGTTTAACTGATAACGGTTTATGAATTCACCCACATGGGCAGAATCCCATGGCAACAACTAACTGAGATTCTCTCTCTCTCAACCAATGCATAAACAAAAATACACATATATTGTTTCTCTTTTTCTTTTTCTAGGGTCGGTTGGCGGTGGGGTTAGGGTGGGGGTAATTGGTAAAGAAGGGAGTTAGCAACTGTCTCTAACAAAAATAGCATGTCAAAATGAATAAAAATTAATAAGCTTCTATGTTCAAAAGATTAAATTGCTTTCTGAAAACATACAACATCAAGTTATCAACTATTAGCAACCAAAAAATGCATGTTTAGTGCAATAAAATCTTTTGATGATACTATGGGCCAGGAAATGCAAAATAGCACAAAAATTTATTTATTTATTTGCAACTCCAGATTTTATGTCATTCCTCCAAAATGGAACACGGTTAAAGAATCCCTGAAAGCTAACCAAGCCTAGGCCTATTTTCAGAGGAAAAACTGGTGCGCATGGGATGCATACTACTCTGACTCAAGAGATAGGATGGGCTGCTTTGCACTGGAAAGGAGATAGCATGTCTGTAACTGTCTATAAGCAGTCTATGGCTGTAACTCTTTACCACCTAAGGATGGATGGAAAGAAACTTCAGAAAGGGACGTTAGAAGTTGTATTAATAACTAGACACATCAAGAAAACTGATCAAAACAGGCTTCTACGCATCAAATGGAATATCTCCCCTCAAGTGTTTTCTGCTGGGTGATGTGATGTTCTGGATGTTCTTCTAGATTATAGTATTTGTGTTTCTGTTGTTGCTCTACTATGATGCAGGTATTGTTATTTGATTTGAGTTTCTCCTGATTTGTTCCTGTTGTTCTTGTTCCCAGGGTATTCCCCTTAGCACCTATAATTGGTTTCGTTTAATGAATTAACTTACCTAAAAAAAAAAACCTGAAAGCTAACCTAGCTAAACTAATAACCTAATTGTGGATAATAGAATTGGAACTATCCTGATCACAGCCTTTGGAAATATGGAAGGTACTACAATGGCTCAACATCACCGCAAGTGGAGAAGGAGAGAGCTCAGGGAAGCCTTGTACAGATAGAGGGGGGTGGCAATAGAGATTGGTCAACCAGAGAGTTAATAGCAAATGCGTTTAATGTTGCTTCAGGTCATCTTTATGTAGACTAGGAACTTTAGGCGGGAGGAAAGCCACTTGTACTTCCTCCTCATTGGTAGCCAAAATTAACGTTGACTAGACTCCTCATTGAAACCTATAACACATAGCCCAAGATCTTACTCGCCGGATTCAAAGAGGCAATTTAAGTGATGTGGAAATATGTATCACGGAACAAAGTAACGTGCTAGGTATGATACAGGCTCCCAAATGTCAGGTAGCAGTTGTGATACATCTTCAAGGTATCAGATGTTGGTCAACCGTCAACACCCTCTCTCATCCTGATCAGTCAAGGAGGAGCTCCCCTCGTTAGAGGTGAGTCTTGGCCATCCCTTTGCACTAACCTCCAATCACATGCCTCCTTTGGTCTCGAGCAAGTTACCTAAGCCCTACTCTCAACCTAGGGTGCAGTGAAGTCACTAGGGTGCAGTGAAGTCACCATGCTCAACAAAGCCTTTGTTAAGGCGTGCCGGTAAAGGGGAGGTGCCATAGGAATCTCATATAGTATTCGTAGTAGCATAAGACCTAATTATGAGACGATAAATCCATAAAGCAGCAGAATAGAGAAATGTGCTTCCAAATCAGAGGATAGTTTGCTTGAATAGTTTCATCACATCATAAACAGAGAGAAATAAGAAACAAAAACAGGCTCTTGCAATTTATAAGGTTAATGCATCAGGCTGCATGTCATATGGTCTGGTTTCAAGTAGCAAGACAAGGTACCAACCAAACTAGAACCCTCAAATTATCAGAAGTTCAGAACCTTAGCCATGATTCCTATCTTAAATGACTACACACTCACCACGCCAGCTAAGTAACCGCAAAATCTGGAAATGGAGCGCAAAGGTACCAATCTCAAGAATGTAGCCTGAAATTGAGAAGATCATATCAATATTGGTAGGAAGTCAGCAACACGAAGTAAAACATCATGTATCTGTACAGATTATCCTCAGAAATATGTGCAAGAAAAAAGAAAAACACCAAACAAACAATTCGATGTTTGTATAATAAAAACATTACTTTTGTATCAGGTTGAAACTCAAATTCAACTCCTTTCTCCCTTGCTTCTTCAACCTGCCACCCAAAAAGCCAAACATCAAACAACTAAATAGTCATGAGAACAAGAAGAATTGTATACCTAACGCCTATCAAGCTCACTTTTTGTGATTGTAAGTATGACAGTATGTCACCATAAGTAAGGTACTGAGCTGTATTGGCTACACCAAAAGTGTGTCCCATACACACTAACCAAACAGAACAAGTTAGCTACCACGATAACTTTCCATGGAACACAACTCTAGTGGCAATGACATTTGAATGACATACACAACTCTACTGGCAATATTGTAAGTCCCAAATATTGAGATTTGAATAACTACTTGTAAAGGTTAATTTGAATTTGAAGGATGCACCATGAACGTAATTTAGATGTTCGTGGCTCAAGAAACGAGAACGCAGATGTTGTTGGAGGGACAAAGCAAATGCGCTAATTCCAGCACATCGACTTTTGGGACATTAAACTAGCTTAAACACGCTGTATTGCAAACTAGCAAAGTGCTACTCAAATCAGGCCATGACTTTAATGTTTGCTAAACATTCTAAAGACTTTTCGGAGGGTACTAAACATACCTTCTTGTCATGGTACAGGCGACGGGCATGAAGAGCACCAAGCATAACTATAGTCGCCATGGTAGCACCAGGTACCAGAAATGAATTACCTGCCCATACAGCGTTACATAGTACATATATGTTGTCTTTACGATTGAATCAAGAAAATAAAAAATATCATGCAAGGAAATCATAATTACTGTATAACTTGCATTTCTGACCGCTGGGCTTCACTTCCAGAATATCATGCAAAACTTCATACATAGTTAGGGCTGCCAAAAAATTTCTTTCTTTTGCCAAACAATTGATTGTATATGAACCTTATTGATCGATAAGAAATTTAGCAACATTTTATCTTGTTTGAATAGGGCTGATAAACTAATCAAGCTACTTGAGTTCAAGCTCGTGTTCGTTAATAGCTCGCCGGTTTGTTAGATAAACAAATCAAGCTTAGCATTTTTTTAAGCTCGTTAAGCTTTCAAACCAAGCAGGAACAAGTTAGTACTATGCGCATTCAGCTATGATGTATGAAAAATTCAAGCTACTTGAGATCGGCTCGATTGATGCTCATTTGACAGTGGCTCGTCTCATAAACAAGGTAAGCTTGAACATGTTTGGAAACTAGCTTGAAAAACTGATTGCTCAGCTCATTTGGCTCGTTCGTTTATCACCCTATTAATTAGCTGTCACATAAGCGGGAAAAAAGGGGTAAAAAAAAAATACAATTCTCGTTACTATGTGCGATGCTTTGCTTTTCGGGTCAGTTGGGTACGTGATGGCTAGTTTAAATTTGCAAGTTCAAATTAATTTCCTTTCCTGACGTATTTTCTCGAAGCCAATTTCAAAAAATAAAATTAGGGTGTTTTAATGACTGACCTTCGGAGCTGCTACTTTTGCCGCCGTTGAGGGAAGCTCTTCCTTGGGTGGTTTTTACCTTCCTAAGAAATGAAGTGAATGAAAGACGTCGCTGATTGAGATGGTTCATGTGCTTGTAGTTGCCAATGACATGGAATCTCTGCAAAACCCTAAATCTCATCTTTCACAGCGCAGAGAGAGAGAGGGAGGGAGGGAGGGCGGGTTTAGGGTTTTGGAGCGCGGAATGTTGCAATAATTTGATTTCGCGCGAATTTTTATTTTATTTTTTTGAGGGCGGGGGGTGCAATTTTCACTAACCTCCTGTTTACTGATAAAGGCAATAACCTCCCCCCACTCTCTATTACTGCTAGTGTATCACTGTTTTTTTTTTGTTTTTTTTTTAGAATAAAGGGAAAATATATTATTAATCGTTGAGCAATGTCGATACAGTAGACTTAAATGATGCAATTGATGAGAGCGTAGGGAAACCTACAACGCCATTACATCTGGGCTACACAAACAAAACACAATGAAAATAACAAAACACAACTAGACTAAACACATGCATCCAAAAATCCACCTCCAAAGCACCACCACGACGAGAAACTGGTCAGCAAACTTGCAAAAACAAAGCTCTGCACAGACCAAAGAACTCCTTGCCAAAACGGACTTCGAACAAGCTTCGGTGGGGGCGGGCTTCGAACAAGCGGCATGCGAAGCTCCATGGATCTGCCAGCTCCTCCACTTAGCTCTATGGACTAGCCCTGCGAACTAAAAACGGGCTTCAGACAAGCTTAGTCGAAGGCTGGCCCAAACAAGCGACATGCAAAGCTCTATGGACCGGCCGACTCATCCACACAACTCTATAGACCAACCCCCCAACGGGGTGATCACAGTTGGCCATGGGCCAAGCCAACCGGCTACAATGGTGATAAGATTGTCATCAAATGTACCAGAGATGACCCATTTCGGTGATAAGTTGAACTCATAGGTCCTACACATTTAGACTACCGCTTGCTCCATAAAATGATCTCCACAAACGAACCTCACCGCGTGAAGCAAACCTGTAACAACAAGTCAAAACGGCCTGAAACAACCAATCAATCCAAACGTGCAAGCATATTTTCAACAAGAGAATAAGAAACTGATCAGATCAGATGGGGAAGGGGAAGACCAAAAAGGGGGTCGATTGGGACACCGGGAAGGGGAAAACCGCTGCTCGGAGGGGAAAGGGGGGGCGAAAAGGGAAGCTAAGCAATGGGAAACAAAAAGAAACATGCTTTCATATCTGGGACAACGAGGGGATCGCCGATTGAAGAGACACCAGAGAGGCTGAAGGAGATTGCTGAAGCAAAACTAAACCGATTAGACTGAAATGGAGCAACAAGGTTCGAGCTCGGTTTGGATCAAGAAAAACAACATGCCAAAATCCCAGCTTGGATTGATGGAAAGGCTTAAGGATATCCCTGAGATGCTTTATTCAAACGAAAAGGAACGGAAAATAGGGAGGAGAGGAGGAAGGGAGGCCGGATTTCATAGATTCCGGTGTGAGGCACTCGGGCCACCCTCCTCATGTGCGGCAGTTAGGGATTGGCTTTCTTGGGGAGAAAGACAAAACTTATGTTTTAGAGAGGGAGTAAAGCTTCTAAACAATATCAATTTTTGTCTTAGTATATCACTATTGTTATTTTGACAAAATTGGAATTTGAAGTTCAAAGTTGGAAAATTATAAGTAGTGAAAATTTAATGTTGATTTTTTTAAGTTGAAAATTTGTTTGATCAATACATTGGCCTTTGTTTGTTTGTCTATTTAGACCTTATTTGATAACACAGATTTATCACTTAAAATTGAATGAATTAAATAATACTAAGTATGTTTGTTAACTACATTTTACATGCAAGTGGTGGCTTTTACGGTAGAGCTTTTGGATGTCCCACGCTACATCCCATGATTGAGTCTCGTTCCCTCCTCCCCTTGTAATAGATTAGAAATGACTAATGACAAAAAAAAAAAAAAAGGGTTACGTTAAATGTCTCTAAAAATGTAAGCTTAGAAGTTGATAAAAATTAAGTAGTTTTGGCTGAATTTGTGTGTGTTTACATTTAACTTTTATTTCTTCCACCACTGCGTGTTACACAACCACTACTATAATTGTCATTGCCGCCGTCGCCACTTTACCACCACCACCATCTCCACAACTCTACCATCACCACCATCTCCACCACCACCTCTACTACTACTACAAGTAATATTACAGGCACTACCATTACTCTACTACCATCACCACTACCACTTGTACTTTCTACCGCCGCTTAATTGCCATCATCTCGTAAACACACTGCCAATCCACCAACATTGCCACCACCACTCCACCACTCCCCACCATAACTACCACCACCACTCATGCGCACCACGGCCACGGCCACTCCTACCACCACCACCATTGCTGCCACTACTCCTACCATCACCCCACCACCGCCACCACCATTGCTGCCATAATACCACCACTGCTCCCTCCACCACCGCCACCGCCCTCACTACCACCAATACTATAGACACCACCACTACTCTGCCACATGGTGACCATTAAGACAATTCCATCCTCGAACCAACTTGTTAATATTATGTGTATTTTTTTCATTGGGATAACTATACTTATTTTTGTCATTTATTGATTTGATTCTTGTATTCCAATATGAATGTATAAAAGACAAAGTATAGTTTGATAGTAATCGGAAAATGTGCAGTAAGGATGTATAAACATTAGAAAATAAAATGTTTTTTGCAAAATAATTTTACACGGAAAATATTTGACACCGAATTTTTTTTTACATTGAAACTTATTTCTAAAAGGAAATTCTCTATTTTTTTTTTGTTTTTTTTGTTTTTAAAAGTTGGTTCTTTGCTAACCACTCCCCTATTGTTTGCTGCTGTTTTTGCTTTACCAAGTTTTTCAAATGATAAAATCTACATTTGATAAAATTTAACACTTGATTTTAGCAAATGAGGAAGACACGTGATTAAATCAATTTGATAAAATCAAAGCAAAATGAGAAACTTGGCCAAAAAAAAGGAAACTTCCGTACGTTGAGAATTTGCGCGGCTACGGCTCAAAAAAATTCGTCTGTTTTGCAAGTCTGCGTCATTTGTAAAAGCTCATGTAATTGATTTGGCTCTGGGCCTCTGGCTCGTTAAGCAACTCGGACTCAAGCTTGAGAATTTTAGACTCGTTTATAAAGTCATTTGTAGAAACTCATGTAATTGATTTGGCTTAGGCTCGTTAAGCAAGTCGGACTCAAACTCGAGAATTTTAGACTCGTTTATAAACGATTTAAGCTCTAAGATTTCAAAGTTGGCCCCAACTAGTTTATTTTCAAGATACCCAAACCCACATAAATAAAAGTTCTCGGATAAAAAACGTGAAATAAAAAGTTCCAGCTAAATTCACCCAGCTGCATGCACAACCAATACCGGTGCGCATTTTAAGCAATCGTGTGCACCTGGAGTAAGGTAGATCCAAGTGGAAGCGTCTGTGAAAAAATAAGACCAGTTTGGCGCGCATTTATAAGTTTGTAGAGTCGTTGTTGATCAGTACTGAGAGAGTGGGGTGCAATGGAAGACGACGCAGCAGAACGATCGAGCTTCGTAATCGGTTTGATCGAGAACAGAGCTAAGGAAGTACCGTCTTCAACCTCTATCTCTCTCTGTATACATACATTCATACATATAAATATATTGATCTGATATGTGCATGTATATTTACATCTTATGATCCGTGTATCTACGTCGGCATCAAACATAGTGTAGATTTAGGAGAACTTAACACAATTCGTGACCTGACTCTGTTTTTCACGTTCAGATGCATTGAAATAGTTGAATTTGGGAAACGATGTCAACTAGATACGTTTCTCCTCCCCCCCCCCCCCCCCCCCCTAATGATGTATATTTTACTTGATGTTTTGGCGATTTCTAGGGGTTAGATATGCACGTCATCCTTTTCCTCGAGTCAATTTTTGATTAAGGATGGGTTATTCAGTATCAAACATTGTTCTGAGAGATTTGCTACGACGATTATCGATTTTCTGGACTAAAGGTATCACATAAGCACACTGGGATGGGGAAATTGATGAATACTTGTATGGCATTGGCTTTTGCCATGCCTAATTAACATTTCTGCTTATTAGAGTATGCAGCAGGAAACTAAGATGATTTCCAAACTTCATAGTATTATTATTATTATTATTATTATTTTTTGTTATTTCAACTACTGGTGGAAACTTTTGAACCTCTTCATCTAGATAACTATAAATGTGTGCAGTTAGTCGAAAAAACTGTGGAATTTATGTGAACTGTTGTTGTGATGCACCATTACTCAACAACAAGGAGTTTAAATCTAACATCCTTTGGTTCGGATGATGACCAGTACCACTGAACTTCATCCATACTTACAAGCAATTTTCTGTGCAGGTTGGAGTGGCTGCCTTTGACTTGAGGTCAGCTTCGCTCCAACTGTCACAATACATCGAGACTAGCAGTTCATATCAGAACACAAAGACATTACTGCAGTTTTATGACCCAATGGTGATTATTGTTCCACCTAATAAGTTTGCGCCTGATGGTATGGTTGGAGTCTCGATACTAGTGGACAGATTTTATTCATCGATTAAGAAGGTGAACTCTTCGTCATGTCAGTGTAAGCTGTGTACAAAAACTATTTGCTATGAAATCTCCAGACTTATGGTATGAGGATACGTGCTGACCTGTGCAGGTCATAATGGCCCGTGGTTGTTTTGATGACACCAAGGTAATGCCAATCCCACGTGTTATGTTTTTTTTTTTTTAATGTTTTCCAATTATTCTCACATATCTCATTACGTCAACATCAAAGGGAGCTGTGCTGGTTAAAAATTTAGCGGCCAAGGAACCATCGGCACTTGGTTTGGATACTTACTACAAGCAATATTATCTTTGCTTGGCTGCAGCTTCTGCAACTATCAAGTGGTATGACTTAACTTAACCTTGTGGGATAGGCATGAAATAAGCATTTGTGTGCTGTCTAGTTCTTCTCAACTGAAAGGATAAAATTTACTACATAGTTTCATGCATTTGTGTGCTGTCTAGTTCTTCTCAACTGAAAGGATAAAATTTACTACATAGATGATTGCGCCCTTGTTGTTGGTTTCATGAAAATCAGTTTTTATGAGACAAACATTATTGGTGGACTTGTAGTTCTTATTTGGTAGTATTTAAGAAGTAAAATTTGAATATTTTATGTTGTCATGGAAATAATAACTTTAATCACTTACAAGTATTGGTGTTGAGAGGTGGCTTGACATAAATGTCTCAAGAAACCACATATTACCATTTTCAAATGAAGGCAAGTGCTCATTGAGAGAGGAGACTTTTGTCTCCAACCTCTACCTTCTCTGTATTGGAGCTAAGGAGTTATGGTTTCATTGCTCTTGGATATTACCTAATTTTGAAGAGAATTACAAATAGAGGAGGTTTGACGTCAGTAGTATCAAGATACGGTACCATCAGTAGTTTACCTCTTTGCATCAAGACCTGACGATTTCGATTTAAACTTCACCAAGTCAAATAATTTATGACATTTCATGGATTTCTTTGTGCTTCGAGTCTTCAACCTTGATTTTATACCAGTGGACAAGAAATCACCATCAAACTGTGTTTCCTTAGTTATTGACTTGATCATCAAAGGTGTGTTCCTTGTTTATGTAGTTTTGCCATGATTGTTCTCTAGTAAGTTGTATCATCTACAGGATTGAAGCAGAGAAAGGTGTCATCATCACAAACCACTCATTGGTGGTAAGTGTTTGCTTTGCAGTTTTCCACTGTTTGTTCAATTTTGGATTCTAAGAGTTGAGGAGAGATGCTATTCTGAAATATGTTATTTGTTAGACCTTTATTTTGTCATTTGTGATTTGCAAACAGTCAACACTGATATGTGTTTAACTTTGCATTATCTCATTTGGCTTCAGAATGATTCTCTAAGACTTTGCCTCAGCATTTCTTTCAAGGAAAGAAATTTGTTGTGTTGAAGTTCATACGAGTGACTGTTGAGGACATGTATGGGATCAATGACTAAAAGGGTGCAGAGTTGGATTTGGAAGCCCTTTACCAGGAACTTACACCTAGTTGATCTATCTAGAACCATAATGTGACTCTTTAACATAGCTATGTCAATGATTCTAATAGCCTTATTGCCTATTTTCCTTGCAAAGACTCTCCTTGGAATGCTTTAGTTGGCTTCATCCTTGGCAGCATTCTGCTACTTCTCAGATATAACTTCATGTCTCTTTTTGTCTCTGTCTTCCTTTTCTCTGAATTCCTCTAGCCACATTATACTGTATGAGCTTTCTCTGTTGTTAGACAAGGTTATATGATAGTGCTTTGAGACTTATTAGAAAGTGTAAGACTTTGTCTTGGCCTTCTTTTGTACACGGATGCTATCCTCTTGATGCCTTTCCTATAAATGTTATGACTAATGATAAAAACACTTCATTAGAAAGTGTAATAAATGAGTAGTGGCATTTAATCTGAGGGTCATATCGCTTGAATTAAGGGAATCATGTCATATGGAAGAGTTAAGTTGTGAATTGATTTTTACATGCTTGGGGTGATTCTTCTTTTTCCACTATTTTTCTATGGTCCACTTGACTTTTATCTAGGATTCTTGATCAACTTGTAGATTCTACTGCAACAAAGAGTTTCCGTGTATCATGTAGATAAAGTGGAACAGGCAATATTTCTTAGTATTGCTAGCTTTATTTTTCTGCACTAGGATTCCAATCTTAGAAGTGCAACTATGGCTTTAATTATGTTGTCCCACAAGAAAATGCAAATGTGGTCATATGAATATTCATGATGTTGTGTTGGGAACATTTTAACCTTTACTCTTCCTGTGTATACTTTACCAGGTTACTTTTAACGGATCATTTGACCACATGAATATAGATGCCACGAGGTACCCTTCAGGCCTTTATGAAGATTAATTTCTTTGTCATTTTCCAAATACAATCAAAGTCCCATTTTCTGTATCTAACATGTCAGAAGTGTGTTGTGTTGTGTGCATTTCCATGGTTTTAAGTTTCTAATAAGTATGTAAATCTATAGGGAGCGAATTTAATACTTGCCATTGGATAACAGTGTCCAGAACTTGGAAATCATTGATACACTTCATTCTGCTCTATGGGGAACGAGCAACAAAAAGAGAAGTCTATTCCACATGCTGAAGACAACAAGAACTATTGGAGGGTATGCTGACTAGCCTATATTGGAATGATGCAACAAACAGAGAATTGGTAATTGAGAGAAAATAAAAAGTATAAGTAAAGTAGTAAAAATTTTATGTGAAATTTTTTCACTAAAAGACAAAAAAGAGGGTGTGTTTATAGAAAAAGGGGGTGTGAATATCATTTCCCGAAGAAAAACTCTTATATCTTTCATTTGTTCCATCTTTCTATTTGTCTCAACTATTTTAGTTGGTAAGGAAGGACATGTTTGTGATCCCCTCTGCTTTTAGAGTTTTGCAGCATATTATGGGTTATCTTTCATTTGTTCCATCTTTCTATTTGTCTCAATTATTTTAGTTGGTAAGGAAGGACATGTTTGTGACCACTAGGGGTGTCCACGGTCGGTTCCAGGCAGATCGGTTCGGTTCTCAATCCGATCCGCTTGTGGTGGATTGTCGCTTTGTGCAGCCGCAACCCGTCCATGAGTGATATACGGATGAGTCGGTTCAGTTGCAGATTGAGCGGATCTGGCGGATTTGACGGATCAAAGAAGGATTAAAGGCAAATTGGGCGGATTGAACCCGAACCGAACCGAACCGAACCGAACCGAACCGAACCGAACCGCATCCGCCAAAATAAAAATATTAGGATCCACATCCATCCATAACATACCTCGGGTGGATTCGCGGACTATTCGGTTTGGGCGGATTGAGCGGATTGGGCTATCCGCTGGGCAGCCCTAGTGACCACCTCTTGTTTTTAGAGTTTTGCAGCATATTCTGGGTCAACATATTCATCAATCGTATAAATTTGTATTTCATTTAAGCGCCTTCTGATCTTACATCTTATTCTGTAGGACTAGACTTCTCCGGGCCAATCTTTTGCAGCCACTAAAAGATATTGAAACTATCAATGCTCGACTTGATTGCCTGGTCAGTGTTGAATATTGTTTCGTCAGACTTCCTATTGAATATCTGTAAAATTGGTTTCAGGATAAACAACAGAGCTATATGAAAGTTGAGTGAGAGCTCTATGAGAGTTGAGTGAATTCTATTCTTTGTTCTGATCATATTTTCTCTTGCCTGATGGGCTTCTACAACTATGCTCTTCCGATTTGTTAATCCTATACTCACTATGCTCATATTGCCTTCAGTAGCATGTGAAATCCAAAAAGTTCACTGGTGGATTTTGTACTCTTGGTCATGTCTTATGCACTGGAGAACACACCTAAGACACATTGAGGGGAATATCCCCATGATCTCAGTTTTTTCTTACGAGAAGATGCATTGTTCTGTTCTAAACACACATTAATGCTAGTCCAGTTATGAATTGATATCAAGATGCATGAGCATACATCTTTTTCAAACTTACACTCCAGGATGAATTGATGAGCAATGAGCAGCTATTCTTCGGTCTCTCCCAGGTTCTTCGTAAGTTTCCGAAAGAAACTGGTAAGAAGAGGAAGAGTCACGGAGAATTGCATGGTGCATTTCTTAAGAGCCACGGAATTTATTGGTAAATTGAAAATGGATTTATTCCTGGTTTTCATTCAGATAGGGTCCTTTGCCACTTCTGCTTCAAGCCAAAGAAAGTTACGAATGAGGTCTTGGGCATTGATAATGCTAGAAAGAGCCAAATTTTGATTTCAAGTGTTATTCTCCTTAAAACTGCTCTGGATGCTTTGCCGCTACTGTCAAAGGTAGATTTGGTTAATTTCCTTTGCATTTTAAGCTTCTTCAATTCCCTGAGATTTATCTAATTTGAAGTCAGTTTTTATTTATCTCAGGTCCTCAAGGATGCAAACAGTTTTCTTCTTGGAAATGTTTACAGATCAGTATGCGAGAATGAAAAATATGCTTCAATTAGGAAAAGGTACAGTTGCAGTTTTGGTTCTGTTTATTGGATATGGTTAGATGATTGCAAAAACTGGACCTTTGATACCTCAAATAGCCTATGTGAGTTGTAAAAACATTTCAAGTTGACTGTACCCTTGGTTTTGTAGGAGGAAGAGATCAATGAGAATCATTGATAGAATTCGATGCAATCAGACTAACATACGCCAGTTGTTAGTGTAGGAACTTGGAAATCTGGATAAGCATTTCTATAAATGCAAGAAGACATTGAGTTTATCTTTCATTCTTTGGAAGATTCGTTGTTATAATTCATGTTTATGCCTGATTAGTGGCATGTTTGTTGTAAATACATTGTAGACAAGGAGAAGTATCCCCCCTCAATAGGGGAATCAAGCAAAAGGTTTTTCAACCCTGACCATATTGAGAAGGGATATATGAGTTATGCCGATTTCATTCACCATGAGGAAAAAAATTGGTTACAGAAGAATTTTGCGTCGATAAAGCTGTAGGATATCTTGCTATCTTCAGTGCATATGGAATAGGAACTTCAATTGGTTATATGTGCTCTGCTGTGATGCGTGGTTATTCTTGATATAGTAAACATATTAAAGGTCTATGAAGAGATTTTAGTTATTTGACGTTCTTACAAAGCTATTTTAAAGACAGAATTGGAGAAGTTATTGATGAAGATGCGCTTCATGCACGGGTCCCTTTTGTTGCCCAGACACAGCAGTGTTTTGCTGTTAAGGCTGGAATAGATGGACTACTTGATATTGCTAGGAGGTCATTTTGTGACACCAGTGAAGGTTTTCTGCTACTTAACTAGCTCATCATGCCTCACCCCATTGTGTGGGAACGTAGATTTTTATGCCTGCACCCTGATTATCGTGACAACATGGATTTGGCAGCTATACACAACCTTGCAAATAAATATCGTGAAGATTTCAAGCTACCAAATTTGAAGATCCCCTTTAACAAGAGGCAGGGATTTTACTTTAGCATTCCACAGAAGGGCATACAAGGAAAGCTTCCGAGCAAGTTTATTCAGGTTGTACAGGAGATATTTTTCTTCTAGTTAAAGTAAATCTCGTAGTGACTTTTGATTGATTTAATGTGGTTGTGGGATGAAATCAGGTTATGAAACACGGGAACAATATGCACTGTTCAACTCTGGAACTTGCTTCAGTGAGTGTTGCTACAACCAATTATCATATCCTTCATATACAGTTTTTTGTCTATGGTCTTCAATGGAACTACTCAGCTTTTGGGACAACGAAAAACAAGTAATTGGTTCGTTATTTCGTGAGGACGCTACACAATTCTGAGCTAGAATACTATTGCTTTGCCCTTAATTGTGTTTCATGGTGGTTGCCATTGCATGTGAATAAGGTTAGGAAAGTTATATATTCATTCAGATGTATGCATATTATGACTGCAGTTAAATGCGAGGAACAAGTCTGCAGCTGCTGAATGCTATATACGGACAGAACTTTGTCTAGAAGGTTGGACTAAACTTGACTACTTTCACAACTACTTTCTGTCACATACTTAATTTTGTTGCCATTCATACTTTCTTTTAGCTATTTTCTTTTATGGAGAAATTAAATCCTTTGACTCTATCTGCATGTCTACTTGAGAATTATCAACTTCATGGTGGACCTTACATACTTTAGCTGCATCCCAGCTATTAACTAGGACATGGCGCTTGCTAGGAAGATCTAGGTTGGCTGGCATGCAGTTATCTATTGTCATCTGACTGAAAATTTGCTAATTTTGGCATGGATAAGCTGGTAGAGATGTATTTTTGTTGCATGAGTTCAGAAGATAATCCTCATCATACTATTCCAGTGTCACTATGACAGCGATTGTCATATTTGGATAACTTTGTAACAAAATTCTTCATGTGTAGTTGTGTACTTTCTGTCCTTGCTGTTCTTGCATATAAACTGCATCCCTTTGACTCATGCACTTTGTGGAGTACTTTTGTATGATCCTACAAATTGTTTTCTGAATTGGCAGAATGACTTGGATGATTTAGCATTTCGTATGCGTGTCTATTAGTATAGGAGAAATCTTGTGCTACTTTTATTTCAATGAGTTGCACTGTATTTGTTGGACATGAATTTCTGTTATTCATATGCTTTTGTGCCTCCTATGAGCCAGAAGAATTTATTAACATTTGATGCAGCCCTAGTGGATGCCATAAGGGAGGATGTCTCTGTGCTTACCCTGCTTGCCGAGGTCCTATGCCTTCTAGATATGATTGTGAACTCATTTGCTCATACCATATCCACTAAACCTGTTGATCAATATATTAGACCTGAATTTACAGGTACTGCATTTGATATATCCGCTTGTATATATGTAAGAGTAGCAGTGGACGAATGCTTGATCTTGTCATGTTATTGCTAGATAATGGCCCATTGGCAATTGATGCGGGAAGACACCCTATCCTCGAAAGCATACACAATGACTTCATTGTAGGTTACATTTTTCTTCGATCAGCTTAATTATTTCTCAACCACAAAATTTGCAACTTCTATTGACCAACACATTTACGACTGCATTAAGAAGCTGTTTCTTCTCTTTGGCAGCCCAACAATACCTTCCTTTCAGAAGCATCAAACATGATAATTGTCATGGGCCCAAACATGTAAGAAAGGCATCATTTTTAAAATGTACTTCTCGTCATTGAACTTGAGGTTTGTTCTTGCAGTCTACCCTGTTTCTGAGGCAATTTTGCGTAGATAAATGAGGATAGAAACTATTCTGTCAATTATTCCATTAAAGAAGAGAACTCTAAAGTTGTGCTGTGACCCCAATGCAATTCCCTTTGTATTACCTTGTCGTCATTGATAATAAGCAGTATCGATCTTCTGAGCTGAGAATATCTCACCTACATTAAAGATATGATTGGATTGTTCTCTAGAATGAAAATCCTCTCTTCAAAATAAAAAATAAAGAAAATGCTAAAGATATGATTTCTCGAACCATTTTTGTTGTACAACTCCTATTTGCTCATGGCTCTTCCTTGTCAACTTTCCCCCTTCCTATGGTTTCTTATCTTGTAGATGTGGATTCCAAGCAGTACTCTGATACGGTATTTTTTAACTTGCAGTAATATTAAGATGAATTAGCAAAATCAGAGATATGGATTCTTGAAGAGAAATTGAAAAGATTTTCTGTTAAAATTAATGTGGTCTTACACAGAAGCCTAGGAGGTGAATACTGTTTTCCCTTCGTTCCCCTATATCTTAGAAACCTTTGTCTGAGAATGCATGATGTTAACTCAAATTCGTTTTGGAAGGTGTTCTCCAAGTTTAAAACATTAAGACCAAAAGCAGAGCCTCGAGAACAAATCCATCCTAACTCATATGCTAATGGGATACTCCAGATGATCGTTTTTTCTGTCATCTGTTTTTTATTTTTATTTTACTTTCTTTTTTAACTCAAGAAAAGCCACTTCTTCTTTCCTTCAGGTGTGGAAAAAGCACTTATCTTCAACAGGTGTGTCTGATAGTCATCCTCGCTCAGATTGGTTGTTATATTCCTGCCCGGTTTGGAACTACAAGGGTAGTCGATCGTATATTTACAAGGATGGGGGCTGTGGACAATCTTGAGTCGAACTCTAGCACGGTACATATTAGCTAAGTGTTTCAGAATATAGTATATTAGCCTACATTCATTTATTGACGTATATGTAATGTGTCTGCTCTCTTTTAGCTCTTATAAAATATGTTTCAAACTGCAAACTGATTAGTGCCTCAATCCCATATGGGTCAAGATAATGTTGGATGATGAGACAGTACATGTTGTAGCACTGAATGTAACAGAGTATGACTTGGTTTCTGGGGGGTTATCACCTTCTTCAAAAATCTCCTAGTCATTCTTGAATATTATCCGTTGTGTTTAGGAATTGACATGGAAGAAGCATCGTGTTTTCTGAAAGGATGTTTGTTTTACAGTTTATGACTGAGATGAAAGAGACGGCTTTCATAATGCAGAATGTCTCCCAAAGGTACACTTACTGTAATCGCTTTCAAGGTGTTGGAATAAGCATTAGTCAACTGCTCTACTATGTCAAGTTTAAAAAAAGAAAAAAAAAAAGACTCTACTATGTTACTGTGCTGGACACAGGAGTCTCATCGTTATGGATGAACTGGGAAGGGCTACTTCTTCCTCTGATGGATTTGCAATTGCATGGAGCTGCTGTGAGCATCTTTTACCACTCAAAGCGTAACTTCTCGACCTCTATCCTTTAACCGTTTCCCACAGTTGGTATATTCAAAAGCTTCTTAAATAGTAGCTTTCCCCAAAGTTAAACTATATATTATTTTTCAATAAAGATGAAGCCTAGTAGTAGTTACTAGTTAGTGATATTTTGCTTATGCATACAACAATAGTTTCACTATAAAAATTATAAGAGTAGAAGATGAGGACATTGAACACATACTATTTTGTTAAAAAAGGCAATGAAGCCCGCCAATGAAACTGCAGACAACTAATACCTGTGTTTGAATTCTGTGGTCCCATTTTTTGTGCTCTAAGTTATCCCTCTCTTCACCCTATGATGTCTGGAGTGCCCTCTTCCCTTGTTTGAAATTGATCAAAAGCAAACACCAAAAATCAATTGAAAGGAAAAGGAACCGCCAAATGCTTAAATCCCTTTTTTCATCTTCACTGTAATATCTTAATTTCTGGCAGATAACTAATCATAGTGATATTTTGCTATTTTGGATTTCTTTAACCTTTTCTTGTGGGGTTCTTTTCTGGTTTCGGTGTTCTCTTCCGTTCAGAGCAGCATTATTTCTGCATCTTGGTGATCGATTTTCAGGTATACAATATTTGCTACTCATATGGAAAACCTATCGGAATTAGCTACCATCTACCCCAATGCCAAAATTCTTCACTTTCACGTTGATATCAAAAGCAATCGGTTGGATTTCAAGGTGATACTTCCGAGTTTCTTTCGATAGGAAAGTTTTCTTTTTTAGGTCAGCATCTTATGATCAAACTTCTGAATCTGAACTGAATAGTTTCAACTCATGGATGGACCGCGACGTGTACCGCACTATGGGCTTCTGTTAGCGGGAGTGGCTGGTCTGCCGAGCTCAGTAGTTGAAACAGCCAGAAGCATCACAGCAAAGATTACAGAAAAGGTGATAGTTCAAATAACAAGTAACCTTGTGAGAGGACCATACAAAGTAAAAATTTCATCTAGAATATGTTTGTGGTCATTTAGAAAAATAAGTTGGTCTGCTGGTACAAACTCGCTGCTCAAATATGGTGAAAATATCTTTGAAAACCAAACCCGATACCAGTTGCTCCAGTATATATGGAATGGAAACTCTTTGCTTCACATATCCTACCCTCAACTCTAGAGAACCTCTTAATATATATATTGCCAAAGAAATCTACTTGCTGTATCTCATAAATCTCAATTCTAAGATGTACTTGGTAGCTTTTGTAATCCCTGGTTGATTCCATTATACAATACAACCAGCTCTTAGTTCGAGCCCTGCCTACATGCCTTAGTTTACGCTCTCAACTTTTTCTGTAGAATGCGGTTCATTATTCAGCTCGGGTTCCCCACTGCCTAGTTTATGTCACTTTTCAGAACTATCTGTACTAATTTTACTACAAAACACCTGTTGGAACTTCTGTATTAGTATTAGATTCATAACCAACGTTTGCAAGATGTTTCTATATCCTAATACTTCTATTTCCGTAGGACTTCCAGAGAGGCGTGCCCCAATTTCAAACTTGTGAATTCTGTAGATTAGGTAGTTTACATCCTTCAGTAATTGTTTGTACAATTACTTTTTTAGCCTATTGGGATATGTGTGACTGTAAGTGCATATCCCCCATGCATTGTTCTTGGAGTTGCCCTTTCCCGAGTAGTTTGTCTAGCTCACGTTATTTGCAGAATCATTTGCGTATCACAACTGTCAAGTTATTTTCTTACGTGAAGTCGCTGGTTTAGTAGAATTTCCCTCTTTTGTTATTTTGCGGAAACGAAAAACTAAAACGAAAATATATTTAATGACAAATTTGCTCATGTCATGATGTTTTATTTGGCTTGTATAGGAAGTGAAGAGAATGGAGGTAAACTGCATGCAGTATCATGATATCCAGATGGTCTACCGTGCTGCTCAACGGCTGATATGCTTGAAATACTCCAGCCAAGACGAAGAATCAATCAGAGAAGCATTGCAGAATCTCAAAGAGAGCTATATAAATGGAAGTCTTTAAGAGGTCGGCAACAACTTATTACCAGTATCATCTTTTGGTAAATGGTTAAAACTTTGCAAATGACAATCCGAATGTTTCTGCTTAAAATGGCAGATGGAGAGGAATGGAGAAGAGATAGAAAGGATAAATGTCGCATGCTAAAACAGTTGGGTAAGAATGAATGATACAAGCGCCATACCCGTGCTATGCGTGAAGTAAGGAGAAAATCTTGATATGTTTAATTGTATCTTGTCCTTCATTTTTTTTTATTCAGCATTAAATGTAGAGCCATTAGTAAGGGAGGAAGTTTGAATATAAGTGGTAGTTTGAAAGTCCGCGGTTTCACTCATAAAACCGGTTTTTTGTTTAGAACTAGATGTCCTGGTTAGTTTGCGCGTACCTAAACTAATTCTGGGGCCTCAGAGGTGACAGGTTATAATACTAGTGGCATGTATGTTTCCATGTATTTGGGGATGTGTGTGTGTTTGATCTTGTTGGATTGTACTGACTTTGTCATCGGACCACCAAACAAAATGTGAGGTCTCCTCATATTTTGTAATGTCCTCACCTTTGTAATCGTTCAATTTTATTAATGGATATCTTATGTTTCTAGGTTCAAAGAAAAAAAAGAAGAGAATTCGTTCATACTGAGCCATGATTTAATTGTTGGACATGGAATGACATTGTTTGATGGGAGTCTGCTACTATTTATTGTATGTATTTTTTTTGTTAAAGTACTACAATTTTAAGGTTAAGGTTAAATGTAAAATCAGGTTTTTTCTTGGACTTGTGATTTTTGTTCAAAAAGAATGAAGGCTTAGTTCAACTATCGCTTGATCTTTAAATGAAAATCAATCTCATCCTCTATTGCAAAAGGAGAATCTGGTCCATAAAACAAGGACCTTAGAAAAATGTAATGTTGTAAAAAGAATACACATTTTTTTCACTGATTATTAGATATGGATAAATTCTTTCAATTCGTAAATAGCATTTTCATTTTTATGAAATTAAGCATATTTATCGGAGCTCTACGTCCAAGTCAACAAAATCTGTTAGCAATATGACAGATTTAGATTTAGACCGTAGGTGTCTAATTGAATAACAAAAAAATAGTTTAGGAGTAAAATTGAAGTTTACGAAAATTTAGGTGTCTATTAGACATTGAGGTCAAAATTTGTGGGCTATTTTGAAAAAATTCCCCTGATATTTGGCCATATTGTGAATAAAGCCAGTTGTGCAATTTTTGTTACAAAATAGAGGGTAAATAAAGCTAGATACTCAATTTAATAACAAGTGAATACGTTAGGTGTTTAATTGAAACAAATGATAGTACTTAACGTGTTTATGCGAGACATTGGGTTAAGTCCAGTTTTTTTTCTTTTTTTTAAATAAAATTTCTGCCTTTATATTACTAGTATTAAGCAGTAGAGAGTCTGTGGGAGTGGAAGAGAAGGGCTCATTAACCAATTTGAGTTTTTTTTAAAAATTTTATTAAATAAAATGCGTGTTTTCAAATTTTATTCCCAAAATACGTGAAAACGTGTTCAGCAAACACGTTTTTTAGAAAACGTTTTTTGGTTACACGCTTTCAGATGGATTAGCCGAAAAAATTAAGTTAATCTCAATCCGGCATGAGAGCGTGGTTGCTAAATGCGACTTCTAAAAACGTGGTTAGCAAACACGCCTTCTTGACAAAAATGATAGGTACACACCCTCTCAATCACTCCCCACCACACCCTCTCTCATATGTGTGGTGGGACCCACTGGGACCCACCGGGTGAGCGAGGGTGTGATGGAGAGTGATTGAGAAGGTGTGTACCGTCATTTTTGCGTTGCAAAGTACAGAGAAAGTTATTGATCAAAAAAACAAAAAGTACAGAGAAAGAGTTGAATTTTGTCCGGAAATCTGAGTTCCCTCGCCGAAGAGAAGACTATTCAAGGATATTCCTACTGGCTACTACTAGTGCGAGAGAGAGAGAGAGAGAGAGTGGCAGAGAGAGAGAGAGAGAGATGAATCTGGCGGTGGGAGAGAAGAGGGTTGTTCAATACGGAATCGTAGGGGTTGGATTAATGGGAAGAGAGCATCTCCTCAATCTCTACCATCTCCGAAGTGAAGGAGTCGCCGTCGTTGCCATCGCCGATCCCCACCTCCCCTCTCAACAACATGCCCTTAATTTGGCCAAGTCCTTTAACTGGCCACTCAAGGTATCTATCACTACTCATTGCTTCTCCGCCTCTTTTTACTCCTTTTTCTTTTATTGTTTAAGAGTTTCGTTGATTGAAAGCATGAACAAACAGAGAACAAGGTAAGAATGAAGTGGGGGAAAAGGAAAGCTATGCAAAGTCTAATTTGGATTAGAAAGCCTAAACCCAGAATCAGTTTTGTGCAATTTAGGACTAGGATTATTTCATGCTTATGCAAAGCAGCATCGTGTTTATGCAAGTTATGGTCAGACTTAGCTTCCTGAGCACTTTCAGCAGGAGGGGAAGAATCATGCTCCTGGGAAAAACTTCCTGGCGTCCCCATTGTATTTAGGCTGCATATGAAGAGAGTAGAAATCCTATGTACTCATGGAGAAATACCATTATCTTTGTCTTGGTAATGTTTATGTCTTCGAATGGCTGAGCAGGGGCCACCTTCACACTCCATTCTTGTCTAATAGACTTCGGGCAGTTGGCATTTCCATGACTAAAGGTGCAAAACTGGGCACAAGATTGACCAAGGAAGCTAATCCATATTCTACATCTAGATTGTATTTAGAGCCACCAGGCCCAACTATGTCCACTGATGAGGGCAGGGGGAGGTGGGACCGTGGAGTAATTTCGACAAAAATACTGAGTATAGGCTAACCTCTTTCTTTCAGCAGTAACATTGTCTCTAACACAGGGGAGCAATATTTTGTTACGTTTGACAGTACTACTCAATATATTATTCTTCCGTTTGAAATTCGTGCAGCTACAGTGGTGGAGCCAGGATTTTGGCTCAGGGGGCTACTTAATAGACATATTTTTAGGGTGATTCTATCCGCAGCCCTACATTTACTCCATGTAACCCATTTTCTCCATGTAACCCACACCCAAAAAAACCCCAAACCAATTTACTCCATACAACCCACAAAATGAACCTAAACTACCCAAAATACCCTTAACGAAAAATTGTACCATTTTCAACATCAACATGACGAAAATAATGATTATTATCAACATTATCTTGTCGAAAGGTATTGTACTACCAGAAAAGGAAATTTTGCAAGTACAAACATCGGCATCCAAATGTCGAAATAAGATAATAATTTCAACATTATCTTGTCGAAAGGTATTGTACTACGACGTTTCGAAAATTTACAAGTACAACTTTCGGAATCTAAATGTCGAAATAAGAAAATAATTTCAACATTGTCTTGTCGACAAGGGGTTATGTAGGGTCATTTTCGTCTTTGCACATTAATGGAAATGAGAGAGTTTTTTGTGGGTTACATGGAGTAAATGTAGGGCTGCGGATAGAATCACCCTATTTTTATCTGAGCATATTGTTATTGTATCATAGACCTTTTGCTTGTAAATATAACACATTTGTGCATTGAACATATTCTAGCCTAATGCATTAAAAATATGAATTGTTTTGTTCTATTTTCTTTAGGCTACTAGAGCACTCTAATACTATTTTTAACATTCCAAAAAAAGCAAGAAATGAAAAGATAAAATAACTTATTTTTTTAGTAAATCAAACAATGATTATTATGATTATAAGAATTTCTTACGCGAATAATATCAATGATATTCAAGACTAGTATCATATCAATTAATACTCCCTCAGTCCCAAAATAACTGTCCCAATCACACTATTTGCGTCTCTTAAAAAAATAATTATATGCAATATGGATCTTGTTTGATAGAGTCAACTTATTTCTATTATACAAAGATTTTAAAATCATAAAAACTACTACAAATTACAAAATATCAATAGTTTTTTTTTTAAAAGTATGAATAGTAGAATTGGGACAATAATAATTTTGGAACGGAAGGAGAAGAAATTTCAAAACCCAAGGGAGCGGGGCCCTGCCAGCCCCAATGTAGTTCCGCCAATGTGCAAGTGTGCAACTATACTGTTATGTGGCCATTTTTTGTAATTGTGAAATATGATCGAAAATATTTTTGATACTCTTTTTTGTGGTATTTTTGCTATTTGTATTGAAAGAAATGGATATTGCCTGCTATACATTACACGCCCTATTGAAATTCTGTGCACATGCCTGATCTATTCCTTTCTTCTGAAAAATATAGCATTTCTTTTTTTGAACGGCCAAAAAGAATTTTATTAATCAAATGTACAAGATGCAAGAGATTAGAAAGATGAGAGAAAAGGCATCACGAGGGGCAAAGCATCCCACTGAGGTTGGCACCTTAAGTTCAAAACATGGCCATAACTGAGAACCAAAATTACCTAACAAAACATCAAATGCCAAAGACTGAAAACCATAATTGGCAAGCCTAGCATTTCTTTCCCTGCGCAATGCATAAATGGTAGCAGCAGGAGTCAGCTTATAGATGATCACACATAGCCTCTTCCTTTTTCTAACTTTACTGCCCATTATATCTCAGCAGCTAACCGACCCCATAGGATTCCTAAGCACCCGGTTCAAGATTAGAACTTTTGTTTTTGATATATTAGGGTTTCTGGACCATCATATACCTACCTTGACTGATGCTTGAGGGACCAATCCTTCCGTCCGCTAGCGGGCGCCAAGTTAAATCCAGGCAAAGCCCTATATGGCCTGGGAGTTGATAGCACTTGTAAACCCTAAGTCTCGGGCCTTGCCATCAACTTCCTTCCTAACCAATTGAGAATATGAATTGTGCTAACTAATGGACGCTCATCCACTTGTTTATGACTTGACTATTATTCCAATTAACAACATTGTTTTGGTAGAGTACAATGTCTGTGTTGGTTATGACTGAGATAGTGAGATGAGTAACTTTGTGTTGCCAAATTCACAACATTGATAGTGTTTCAAAAAAGGGTTATCTTGATGGAGGTCTGCCTTTGGCCTAGAGCAAACTAGGTTAAATATAGTCTTTATCGTTCTTCCTAAAAATCAAATATGAACTTTATACACCGTAAAGTTCATAGGACGAGAAGATATCTTCTGAGGCCCTTAAACTTATTATGCCTAGCATCAAATAAACTGGGTATGCACCTGATCAAAATCTTAAATCATATGATGATCTTTGTTGGTACTCTGCCGATCGTATTAGATAAACAACAGTTGGAAGAAAATATAAAATGTGGTTTAGAACTGTTATTGTGTATTTGATATACTCCAAAGGTCATTATACTTGTGATAAAGAATCGAAGTTTTGAGCTAATGTAAGGTTTCAAACACTTTTTGGTATGGAAATATCAGATACCTGTATGGTGAACTATGGTTGTTTTGATGGGATATATCATAGAATAGCTTGGTATACCTCGTTGGGCTTATTTTCTAACAGCTTAAGCTTTTAGGACAAAGTAACATTGTATCAGATCTCTAGCTCTATTTGCAGGAATTCCAGGGTTCAAGTCTCGGTATTTGTGCTTCTATACGTTGTTATTGTGGCCCTTGTTCCATGTGTGTTTGTGCACCTTGTTCAGTCTTTTAACCCTTTCCTCTGTGCCTCACGACAGTTTTCAGCTTTTAAGACAATTGGTGATCTAATAGAAACCACTGTGCCACCTTACGTCTGAGATCGGACATTGTTTTGTCATTTCTGTGTGTATTTAATTTTGATACAAATCTCTTTGTGGAACATGTTTTATGACAAAATGAAGTCTTTTATGAGTTATTTTGTTTGAAAGGTTTTCTCAGCGCATCAGGACCTGCTGGACAGTGGTATGTGTGACGTGGTGGTGGTTTCAACTCCAAACATGACTCATTACCAAATCCTAATGGATATCATTAACCACCCGAAACCTCATCATGTACTAGTTGAGAAGCCTCTTTGCACTACAGTCATGGACTGCAGGAAGGTTAGTACCACAATGCATTGACTAGATTTGGTTACTTTATGCAGTCACTTTATTTAAAGAAACTTGAGAAGCACTTAGCGGTGAACACAAAATTCCTACTTATCTAAATCAACTAACACAAAATTTCCACCAACAATTGGATTCGCAAAGTTGCTAGATTCATATTTTCGAGTTTAGGTAATAGAGGCTGCTAGAAAGAGACCTGAGATGCTGGTGCAAGTTGGGCTTGAGTATAGATACATGCCACCAGTCGCTAAACTAATAGAAATAGTTAAGGGTGGAGCACTGGGACAAATCAAGATGGTGGCCATCCGGGAACACCGGTTTCCTTTTCTGGTTAAGGTAACAAATGCTACTTTGTTTCTAGTTTTGCATATACCATTGTGCCCGTTGTTGTATTGACTCCAGTTTGTTGTAGGTCAACAATTGGAATCGGTTCAACTGTAACTCTGGAGGAACTCTGGTAGAGAAATGCTGCCACTTCTTTGATCTGATGAGGTTGTTTGCTGGTGCAAATCCTGTCCGCGTGATGGCTTCCGGAGGTGTTGATGTCAATCACAAAGATGAAATTTATGATGGCAAAGTGAGTCCTCTATCACAAGAGAATGGAGAGAAACTAAAAATAGAAGTATATAGTAGGTAAAAGTGCGCAAACATGGACACGTGGGATTATCTTAACCACTAATTTGCGACTGAAATATAGGAGAATGCTGCAGAAGAAAGCTACATCTCTATCTGCCTTGGGCATATTCTTATTAATTCCCCCCAAAACATCCCTATTTTGTAGTTGAATTTCTGTCATATTTTTTCGTAGTTTAGTGCAAATATTGACATTTCAAGATTATATGGATGAAAATAACATTTAGGAACCAGGCGATTAATGTGGGGACTGGCTGGTCGGGCACCGAAATGGTTGATAAAGATTCTTTTGGTTTAGAACTAGTGAACTAACTGCCTTGTCAATGATCCGACAAATTTTGTTGGTGTTCTTTTGCGAACACTTCCAGAAAGGCCTATAATTGCCTAATTGGTAATATGCCTTATAGTTAAAAACTTTCATTCAACCACATTAACTGGTGGCTATTTTACCAATCTCACAGAAATGTGACCATTATTGATACAATTTTACGTTATGGATGGAAGACTTAACTGAAAAGCCAAGCCGGCCGGCCGACCCGCCGACCGAACCGGGCTGTTTTTTACAAGTTCGGTTGGTTTCATTAGTGTAACAGTTGGATTTTGAACGGATTTTGAACTCAGATTCACCCACTGCGAGATATACTATTCACTTATTTATTCTGATTCAAAATCCTTTCCATCCACACGTAATTACCTCTAAATAATCTGAATGATGAAGAGATAACAAAAAGTTCATTTATTTTTAGTATGAAATGTTCACGTAGCATGTTGTAAGGCTTAAATCAATCGAGTATTCAACCATTTTAAAGGCCTGTCTAGAGCAAGAACTAAGTTTTGTATACATAGGGTAAGCCATGTGCAATAAAAATGGCAAGCACGGCTTGGGGAGGGGTTTTTACTTGTTTAACAAGGAAATTATCTACTCCATCGGACTAGTTCTGGGTAACCCATCGTCATATTAAGATCATACAACAACAACAATAACATAACCCATCTAGTCCCAATCATTGGGGGGATGGGCGGTGATGATTGGAGACAAGCCTAACCATTGGCAATGTGCATTTAGTGGCTACTTTTAAAATACCACTGAGACAGTGGGCCCCCTAAACCTCCAAGAACTGAGGAGCAATAGGGATGTTTTGCTGTAGAACCTTATCCCCAAATCAAAGCCGAAAGACATCATAGAGGTCGGGCATAGAGATTAGAGACCCAAATTATTTATGTGCTCATTATCATGCTTCCTTTCATTTATGGTCCGGAGCATCTGTCTAATGAAATCATATGGATAGAAATATGTTCTCTCTTTCCCACTTCATTCATTTACAAAAAATTCTGAAACAACTAGATTGATATTAGTTGACACGGGCATATAAGTTACTTTATGCTGTTGAACAACAAAGCTTCCATTTTCTATTTCTACTTTGAAAACTCATGTGCTTGGGAATCCACTAGTAAGTACTCACATGCAAAACCCTCCCTCTCTGTCATTGCTCTCTCTCTCTCCCCCCCGACAGTGGCCGACAATTCAATGATGCACATTGCATGAAAAAATCCTGTGCATCTCACTCTCTCATCTCTCTATACAAAGACAAAATGTTAAGGCCTTGTTCGTTTAGTAGTTTTAGTTTAGTTTAGTTTTGGAAAAAGGTGTAATGAGTGGAGAGAGATAGAGAGAGAAATGAGTGTAACGATTACAAAACAAAACTAAAACTAAACTAAAACTATGAAACGAACAAGGCCAATTAATGTGTTTTAGGTCTCAAGAAATTTATGCTCCAGATCTCTTTGTTCTGTTCGATCTCTGAATCTTTTATTTGATTATTGTTATCCATGGCTATTTTTGGCATCCATCATCCTTTCTGAATCTGCCATGAATCTTAATTTTTTTCTTTTGAAAGCCCATGGAACCGACCAGACCAAGCCGCTCAGCTACACACCAAACTCAACGGTTACTTCCATCAATTGGTAAGTGTCGGTGGATGTTAGTCAAAAACCGACTTGATCTGTGTCGTGTGGAAAATGACCAAAAACCGACCTAACCGAACCGCTTTTTCATCCCTACTTTCTATACTAAGTTAGGCTTGGTCAAATTTTCACTCTCACTTGATATACTTCTACATTGTTTGGGACCCATTCACTTCGGTGTAGTGGTGTAGTAGAAGAACTGAACTAGGGCAGTGGCCTAATCTTAACGGAGCAATTCGGAAGGATTATTCCACTTCGGAGAGTTCGACAATCCTACTATTATGTTAGTTATAATCGATTTACAGAATATAGGCTATTTGAGTTTCCATCCTCTTTTTGATTTGTTCAGTTTTCTGGAAGATCCACTACTGATCCCAAATATTGCCTTCAAGGGAAAACTTTGTTTTTAGATGCACGACAAATGCTTAGTTTGGTGTTTTAAGAGCTTTAAATCTTGTGTTTAGACTATTGACATTTGATTGGAGGTATATATTGTAGTCAAAGCTTACTACTGCTGCCTTTTCGATGCTTGATTTTGCTTACACTAAAGCTAGTGTTAGTAATTGTTTAGCTTTTAATCCCCTAATTCATTCTTCTCTGTTTTTTATTGGCTACAGGTACCTGACATTATTGACAATGCATATGTTATTGTTGAATTTGAGAATGGTTCTCGAGGAATGCTCGATCTTTGTATGTTTGCTGAAGGGAGTAAAAATGAGCAAGAAATATCGGTGGTTGGTGACACGGGAAAGGTCCTCTCTCTCTCTCTCACACACACACACACACACACACACACACACACACATTGCACGAGCCATCAGTACATGACCATATCTGTGCATGCATCCTCGCCATATCTGACGTGCAATTGTCTTTCATGGAAGTTGTTACATTATACGCAATGCAGTCCCAATTAAATGCAAAGAAATTCGACATAGCCTGCTAAAGCCACAATTTTCTCTAACACATTATTGCCAATTGACATTATCTGTTGTTGTAACTTCTGCATGATTTGGATATTGCGGGTGTGTAGTCTTGATTTGGATTTTATGGTGCATAACAGGGAGAGGCCTATGTTCCAGAGAACATTGTGCGTTTAGGAACTCGGCTAGAGGGAAGAGAAGGTGTTGAAACTGTAAAAGCAGAGGATGATCGAATCAAGTGGGTTCTATTACTTTCCATCATTTTCAACAGTGAATACAAACATTTGGTCATGGAAATTATCTGTGTCCCGTACCCACTAATAGGATTTCCCAATAATTTGCTTGTTAGATACGAGGGACTGCATCATGGTTCTAGCTATTTGGAGCACCTCAACTTTTTGTCCGCTATTAGAGCTAAAGGTGTACAAGCTCCTGCCGTGGATCTGCACGATGGTTTGGTTTCAGTTGCTATGGGAGTCGCAGCACAGGTCTCAATAGAGCTGGGCCGATTTGTTACAATGGAGGAAGTGATGAATGATGACTAATTCGCGCGTCTTCTGACTGAGATCTTCATGGGTGGTTGGGACTGTTTTTCCTCTCTTGTTGTATACCGGGAATAATGTGAAATGGTTTTGGCCGCCAAGAAAACATGCCAAGCAATGTGGTGAACTCATGGCCTAAACCTCTGTCATGGAATCTTATACTATTAGTTTTGTACAGGGACCGCAAAAGTAACAACAAATTTAACCTTGGTCCAAAGTTATAGAAGTCGCAACTCTTGGGAAGGTCTTGCTAACAAATTTATGAAATAATCAGCACATTAAAAATATTTAATGCATGCCTGAATAGCTTTTTCGTGTTTTTTTTTTCTTCTTATTTCTTGTACTTTCCGAATAAATTTGATTTTCAACCAATTCATTGCGTCCCACTTTGTCATTTTTAAGCAAATAGGAGATCGTACAAATTCAGAAACATGTTTTCCACGCTTGGAAAAATTAGCAATCCCGTTTAGCGGTGTCAAAATTAATTTTGCAGAACAATTGTTGACAATGATCGTTTAAAAACCACTCATCGTTTGTGTACGTTATTTAATTCTCAGTGAAAATGGTTCTAAAAACATTTTTTTAACATGCTTCCAAATACGAGCTATTGTCTATTTTCTCAGTTTTTACGAAAAGACCATTATTGCTGGATTAGCAATTAAGAAATTATGTTTCAAAATCCTTAATTGTTCAGGAGACAAACTTTAATCACTTACAAGCTCAGTGGTGGCTTGACAAAAATGTCTCACCTCATAATATCATTTTCTATTTTTCTCTACCTGTAACAGCCGCCCATACCTAAAACCAAATCATAATAGCATAACTCAAAGCATAGTCGACAACACACCTCATGGTAGTTTGATGATCAAAACTTACTAAATAATGTAACACTTGGTAGGACATTACAAAATGATCCTTAAAGATGAAGAGGACATAAAAATTCATGTCTACTGCTATTTGAAGACAAATGAATCGAGTGCAACACAAAATTAAAGCAGCTTAAACCCTCGAAAGATGGAATGCGACTCAGAAACTAAAATCCCCACAAAAGCAATCCCCGCAAAAGTAGTGCCAACACAACAAGCAACTTCAGCAAAATCAACGGTAACGACGGAGGGACAGGGTGTTGTTCCTCTTCCAGGTTGCCCTGCGAGAAGGGCGAGCCTTGTGATTCAAATGACCCTTCCCGCGTAGACCTCTGTTTTTCTTTCCTTCAGAAGTGAGCCCACGGAGCTCCCTATGCTTATGGACCGGGTTGCAAATCCAGTTGATTCTTGGGTCATTACGGATAGCATTATGTGCTGGATCCACGAGGATCACCTCAAAATACTTGTAAGTCGAATCCTACATCAACAAAATTAGAGCATAAATAGCCATTCTGAACACAAGAAGACAGCAATAATGAGCCACCGATTCGAGTAGAACACAAACCTCATTGAGCCAGTATGAGTTCAGGACCTTAAGGCCACCCAACTTTCGACCAGCACGCTCTTCTGCAACTGATCTCTTGCTGCGCTGAAACTTGAGTTGAGTGACACCCTGGTTTGTAGGCTTACCATACACAATTCCCTTGGGAACAGGCCTCTTGCGACCACCTCTCCTGACCCGAACACGGTAGATCACGTAACCCTACAAACAGTTCGCTAGTGTTAGCCTACGTTTTTTTCCTTATACCAGATAATTAAGAAAATGAGAAGCGGCCACAACTAAACTAAAAGCACCACAGTAGAAGTTAATCCAATAGTGATAAAATCACAGAACTCATATATACGCATCCTTGCTTGTGCTTTGCTTTTGTCTTTATATGTATCTTTGAAAAAGCCAAATGTATCATAATAGTCGCACAAAGAGGCTCAAACTTTTTCGAATGGCACAAGTCAAGAGAAATCAATTAGCAATGAAGACGTCAAAAAAGCATAAACGAGTGAAGACAACTTGAAAATTGTGATAGGCCAAATAGCCAAGCAAAGAGCAGTAAAAAACTTGGTATTATGGAAGGACAAGAAGTTCATCTTATATCCTGTTCGGCTGGACAATTCCCAACCAATCGCAATCATAAGGGGATCATTTAGGACGACACCTTGTTCACAACCAGCATACAAATATTAGCCCCTCCACTTAAACGTTAGAGCTAAGTTATACATATTCTATCTGTATCACACCTTCACAGTAAATGTATGTACATCAGAATACCAAAACTTATACTGAAAAGTGAACAACCCTCATCCACCTGCCATTAGGAGAATACCCACAGAGATCATATTTCATAGCACAAACAGGTAGGGTAAATACACAACTCATGCTCTCAGGATGGAATTCAAAAAAGTCCACAGAAGGTGTGAGTACGGTGACAGACCGTGAGAACAACAAGGGATAATCCCAAACAAGGTGCTTAAAGAAGAGCTTCATGCACTGAAATATTCAGCGAAGATAACTTAAATATTCTACACGACCGTTGACCTATGCCTTGTAATTATGTCCCAGAAACTAGATTAACCATCATCACGTACTTCTCATACTAATGAACTGAAGTATAGCACTATTCTTAAAATAACATAGATTTCAAATATGGGCTCCAGTTCCCCAACCAACACCTTATGATCTAACACTTCAAACCTCACAGAAGCTCAAAACCAAATACACGATGCGTAGTTTTGAACTGTAAACTTTAGAGCAAGCTGGCCCTCTACGCATCTTACGGACAGAGACTGAAACTTCAAGGCTACAAAGTTTACGAGATAGTTTTGGAGTTGAGATTTTGGGGAAAACAGGAAATCTCAACATAGTATCACTGTTACATATAAGAAACATTAGGCAACAAAAAATTTGATAAAATTGACATTGGATTTTAGTACTACCTGCTTGGCCTTGTAGCCCAAACGGCGAGCCTTGTCGGGTCGAGTGGGGTGAGTGACCCGAACAATGGAAGGCAGCTGGCGATACTCCCAGCACCTAACCCTCAGCAGAAACCTCATCACATCCGATTGCTTCTTCCTCCATAGCTCCGACACATACGTATACGCCCCTGTCAATCAATTTCAACCCACCTCAACACATTTACATTTACGACCTAATTTCAAACATATAAACAGAGGTAATGCTCAAATTGTTCATATGAATCCACATTTCGCAGCAAATGACTCATACAGAAAACTAACAAATATGAAATCGAAAGAGAGGATCTACGGAGAGAGAGAGAGAGAGAGAGAGAGAGAGAGAGAGAGAGAGAGAGGCATACCCATGGTTAACAGCAGCTTCCTCCGCAGTCGACGTCCCGCTGTAGGGTTTGTAAAGAAACCCTAACTTCAACCTATAATGAGGAGAAGAGGTTTTTTGCAATATAGGCTGGGCTTGAGCCGTTACTTTGTTGGAAGCCTAATGAATTAAGTTCTGGGCCGGCCCATATTACGGTAGCCCAATTTACTCCCCCAAACAAACATTTCATTTATACTATTTTGATTTGATTTGTATATCTTGAATTTGCTAAAATTCTCATCTCTAGTTTTGGGATAAGAGAAACATAACAATATCTTGAATAATCATCAATGAACGGCCCTAAATATTATTCTCTCGGTCTCGTAAGTGGCATAGTGGAGCCACAAACATCATTGACAATAATTCTACAGATTTTTACGTCCAGGTCTAAATTTTTGCTCCTTAATTACCATTAATGTTAAACTGGAAATTTAATTCCCGTTAAGTCTAATTACCTGTTAAAGTTACTGTTTTGCCCCAACTTCTTCAAAACATACAATCTCTCTCTCTCTCTCTCTCTCACCTCCGTACCCGCCTCAACTACAGCCACAGGAAGCTGCTCCGACGATGTTCTTGCATTCTCGTCGTGCCTTCAGACGTCGCCGCTCCATTGAACAACCTCTAACTCTTGCCTTTGTTCGATTGTTGCGACATCTTCTCCTTGGATCTTGAAACCGGCCACGCCAAAATTGGGGACCTTCTTTTCCGGAAGATAGAGGGTTCCGACGAGCTCGAAGCCGCCTATGGTGCCAAAACAATAGAGAATCTAGTACAATGGATAGATGTGGGAACAATTTCTCAAATTGGATAATTTGAATTCTCAATCCCTACAATTAGTCGAATCGGAAACCACTGTTTACGTTTCTTCTCATGTCTAGGTGCATTTATGAGCTTTCTATCAAGGAGAAGTAGCCTCTGTTCTCTCTTACTATCCATTTATTCATTTTTCGGCAACCTGTGAATTTTTGGGTGTGAATTTTTTCAATCTCCATTTTTAATGATTCCATAGTCATCTTAGGCAATTTTATCTAGTAAAGTCTAGTGGAGGAGTTCAATTTCACAAGATCGAAAAAATTTGCAGTCTGAAACTCCTTCAATTTTGGGTGCGAATTTTTGCATATGCATATCTTGTTCCAGTCAAATACCTTGACAATCTGAGCACATTTTTTCTGAAATTCAGAGAAATTCGCAAGGGTGTTGAGGAGAAGGAAGAGGCTGTGGAGACCAACGATGGCGAGAAGGAGGTAGATCAGAAATGGAGTGGCAGTTGTGAGATCGGAGGAGGAGGGACCTGGGGACGATCTTGGGTGAGGTTGAGGAGACGGCTGGTCGCTGGTAAATTGGACCAGAAGAAGAGAGAGTCAAGTTTTAGAGGGTGGGCAATTTTGGAAGAAAATTTCAAAAAACCTTATCGGTGCTCTTTCGAAGTTGACTTGGAGTTCGTGGGAAGAGCGGATCCTAATCTAGATTGGGCCGTAAAATCCTCATAATTCTAAAAGTTGAGAATCCCTCTCAACACTACTACAGGGTTTTCTAGTTTGTTTAGCTTGTTGTAGACACCTCAATCCGGGCTTTAGAATATCCTTGAGCATTCTTGATGACGAGGAAATACCAATGGCATCGCGATAAGGCTTGAACAAGATCCCGAAAGATTCACGACCCCTCGAATCCTCCAAAAAATTCACTTAAAAGACCAAAATAACCTCCAAAACCTTCAATGAGATAAAAAAAACCCTCAGAAACACTTGAGCACTCAAGTAGCAACCTGAGTACTCAAGTTACTACTCGAGCACTCAAATAGCAACCTGACTCAAGTTATCACTTGAACACTCAAGTAGCAACTTGAGTACTCAAGTAGCTACTTGAGCACTCAAGTAACCTGGGCGGGAAAATTTTCAGCAGCATTTTAAAACTTGAGTAATCATTCCACTTTGATCCTCCGGCAATTTAGCTTCTCACACACTCAACCTCACATGCCTATTTCATCTATCACACCTAAATCACACCTACTCAAGTTACAAACCCATTTTTTACCCCAAATCCTCTCTATAAAAGGAACCCATTCCTTCATTTCTCTCTCTCTGAAAATTCTCACTCTCTCTCTCTACAATCAGATCGCTCCATCACTCATCCAACCCAGAAAACCTTGATAATCTTGTTCAATACACTGCAAAAACCCATCTTCCACCACAAAATCCACCAAATACCTTCAAACCTTGCACCCTTCAATCATGGATTAGTTCATTTATCTCATTTCCAGTACCTTTCCGCCACCAAAGCCCATATGTAAAGCCATCCACTTCCTTGATCATCAAAAATCCACCTTAAACTCTAGGTTTCTCTCTCTAAAATCCAGAAAGCTAGCTCAAACTATACAAAACAGTCAAGCTTTCACTCATCCAACCCAAAAATAGCCCCCAAATCAACCCACAAGTCCTATCTAGTGCTTGGTCAAGTCAAGGTTCTTTGTTTCAAGTCTCTACAAGGTAGAAATACCTTAAAATCGCGATGTTTTCTCACTCCTGAGGGAGCCAATGGGTTCATGCAGGTTCCTTATACCTGTTGTGAGCTTATTTTGGCCTTGAAGAAACAAGAAATTGATTTTGAAACTCAAAGTCGTTCACTGGCTTGAGTACTCAAGTAATGAACCTGAGTACTCAAGTAATGAACCTGAGTACTCAAGTTGGTAACCTGAGCACTCAAGTGTTGTTTGATACACCACTCTATTTTCGTACTTTTATTGCTTAGATCATATTTCTCTACTCTCTTGTCAGTTGTTTTAAACAGATCCTGATCATTCATGAACAAATAATGAACTTTTAAAGCTAAAATGTGTGAAAAAATGCTGTTTTTGCTTCATTTTAGCCTTGAAGTCTATTGATTTCCTTTCAAAACATGTTAAAAGAGATGAAAAGGCTTCTTTGAAGCTTAAACACACGTTCATGGATGATCAAGATAAAAAACATGCCAAAACAAGTAATCTGACTTGAGTGTTTGACTGTACTACTTGAGTACTTAAGTAGTTACTTGAGTACTCAAGTAGCCAACTTGAGTGCTCAGTTCTTTTCAGCCTTAATCTGTTTTTCTAATGTTTAATCTGTTTAATCCAGTTCCTAGCTACTTATACCATTTATTTATGTCCATGGGGATCTACTGACATTCTGATTGACTCATGTCATGGACTTAAATGCTTTTTTGTAGCTTGTTCACTAATCAAGTAAAGATTTTAGCATTCATTGATCTTCTTAAAAGGAGTTTTTGAATCTGAAAACATGATAAAAAGGAAGAAAATGAAGTGTTTTTGGAAAAGAAAGCAAAAATAAAAGCAAAAAGAGGTAATGGTATGAGGGCTTAAGTTTGTGACTTGAGCACTCAAGTCCTTTACCTGAGTGCTCAAGTCCAGAACAGTGAGCAAATTCCTTTGATGAAAACAGCTTTCATTTGATGAAAACAACTTTCATTTGTCTATCCTTATCCAGTATAACTTCTGTTCAAAGTCTTTTCATTCTATTTTAGTTTGTTTTTGTATAGATCATCACATGAATCCATCCATTGGTTATGCACCTCACGAAATAGTTTATATTCATTGTTAGTTTAAAACTAATAATTTTATGTTTTTGCATATTTCACGCATTTCAAGCCACCTAATGTATCTCATGCATCATAAACTTATCACTTTGTACATGTCGCACAAGCATCCACCTTTTCATGTGCATTGTCATTTGTGATCTCTTCTACTTGTTTCCCATTCCCGGCCCCCCTTTTATGTGAATAAATTGAATAATAAACATTTTCTAAATCCCACAAATGCTAAGTAAAGACCGACTCTTGGGTCGGGTGAGGGGGGTGCCATAAAACCCTTCCCCTCTCGTAACCAAGCTCCCGAACCTAAGATATTATGGTGAGGATGGACTGGTATTTAAAACCTTATCCAAAATGAGGCACGAGTCATTCGAGTTTGGTTCCTCAGGGACAATCCGCTAAAACCCGGGTAGCGACTCCGAATCAAATTCCTCGGAGGGGTGTCCACACTTGTTTATATATTTCACACATATTCATAAAAAATCACATGTGGCTTAGACCCCCTTAATTTTGACTTCTAATTCTTTAAACAGAAAATTGGTGTAAAGGCCAAGTTTGGAGCTTTAAATGGTATTTAGTCCAGCTTAACTTATTTTAATGCTTGCAATACATTAATGTGAAATTTTTGAAATTTCAAGGACAATACTAGACAAAAAATACCCGTAATAATACAACAAAATTACAAAAGGAAAGCAACGTCAGTGAGGCAGAAAGATTCCTCACCGAAGACCTTGAAAGCAATGTCAGTGAGGGGGTAGGGAATACCTTGAAAGATTCCTGACCGAATACCTTGAAAGCAACGACAATTCTAGACCCACGCCGGTCACTTCTCTCTCTCTCTCTCTCTCTCACACACACACATGCATGGGTCAATTTTGGGGTTAAATTTTAGGGTGATTTAGGCTCTTTGGGGTAGGGTATAGTGAGTTTAGGCACTTTGGGTTTAGGCACATAGGGTGCACTTTCCAATTATTGGGTTTTAGTTGTTTAGACAATTTCATAGGGTACCCTAATATTTTAGGCACTTTCATAGGGTACCCTAGGGTTCAGGTTTAGGGTGCACTTTCCATTTATAGTGTTTTAGTGGTTTAGACACTTTCATAGGGTACCCTAGGGTCTTAGGCACTTTCATAGGGTACCCTCGGGATTAGGTTTAAGCACTTTCATTAGGTTTGGGGATTTAGGCACTTTCATTGGCTAGTGGGGGCATTTTTGGAATGTGTAGGTGATTTGTCCTCTTGGCATTAAGGAAAAAGTTGATGTCCTTACTACAATAAAGACCCCTTTACTATATCCTCCCCATAAACGGACCCTTGTTTAAACCTCGCACATATCACTAGCACACATGTCATGAGTCTTGCAAAATTTAGAAAAAAACACAGATGGATCCGATACCCATTCAAACCGAAGGAGCTTTACTAATTTTCAGGGTTTTTTTAAGCCTTGGAATAGAGATTTCGAAAATCATGCAAAAGTTGTGCTTTAGCATCTTCGGGCTCAAAATTAGGATGTTTGTATAGTCCGCATTTTTTTTGGAGTTTTCATCAATTTTTCTAATGCTATATTCGTCTTTGTTTGAAGGTCTTATTTTAACAAAGGGACAGGAAATTATTTCATATTTGTGCCTTTTCACAGGGGCTTTATTTTTATCTTCTTTTTTTTGTTAATCTGAAGTGGGGGCCTTACTTTAAATCGTATTCCTAATTTTTTTGATAGGTTAGCTTAATTTTTATGCAAACCTCACTTATACACTAGTCTATAAAATCAAGGGCCCAAAATTAATCAAAATTTTGGCGACCTTAAGAGATCGGCTTTATGTATTTTAGTCCAAATCTGAGTGAATTTTGTCCTTGTAATTAACTGTAGAGTGCACTGTAATTACACTTTAGAAGAGAGAGTGTAAGAGAGGAAGAAAGAGATAAAAAGTGGGTGCGGACAATGTTTATGTAGGAATAATTTTAAAATTTTAAATTACTCAAAACATTATAATTATACATCATTGGACCACTTATTTACTCAATATAGTACGTGGAAAACTCTTAAATCAACCCGCTGAGCCCTTATTAAGGTAGTGTATAAAGTGTATTGAAATTCATGACAAATATATAGAAATATATAAAAAGTACATTGTCAGTCTTCTTTTTTTTCTTGCCTAATTGTCAGCCCAAGGACCCTTTGGTTTTTTTTATTTTGCAAGCTTTTTTAATTGATATATATGAAAAGAGGGACATAGCTAAAATCCAATAATCCCCGTGGCCTGATAAGCTTACTACAAGCTGAGAGAAATTAAAAATGCCCAAGTGTATGTGGGACCCATATACTATGTGAGTGTGTTGTGTAGTTGTTTGTGTGTGTTAGAGCATCACCAATGGCATAATCAATATGAATACTCAAAGGGTTAATTTCAGTAACCTCCCCTGAGGTTTGCATAAATGCCACTGCCCTCCCCTCTGGTTTCTGAAATTCCACTGCGCTCCCTTGCTTTAAAACTAAATGTCAGATACCCCCCTTTTCCGTCAATTCCGTTACAAAACCGTTAAGTCCATCTTTTTATCCCCATTTTACCCCTCCCTCTTACCCTCACAACTATAAATACAATACCCCACTCAAAAAACGTTAATTTTTTTTTCTTTTAATTGTACACCATTTTTTTTATTTCCAGATTTTTCATGAATGACTTAATTTTCACTTTGGAAATAAAAAAAAATGTCCTTATAAAGTTTTAAAAAAAAAAACTGTGAAAAAAAGTTGCAAATTATCTAAGTTAAAGCCAAAAAAAATGGTGTACAATTAAAAGAAAAAAAAATTAACGTTTTTTGTGTGGGGTATTATATTTATAGTTGTGAGGGTAAGAGGGAGGGGTAAAATGGGGATAAAAAGATGGACTTAACGGTTTTGTAACGGAATTGACGGAAAAGGGGGGTATCTGACATTTAGTTTTAAAGCAAGGGAGCGCAGTGGAATTTCAGAAACTAGAGGGGAGGGCAGTGGCATTTATGCAAACCTCAGGGGAGGTTAGTGAAATTAACCCATACTCAAATGTTGTCACATCACCTTTTGAGTATTCATTTAATGGGTTTCTAAAGGTAACAATGTGAAGTTTTACAATGGTTCATTTTTTTTCCCATAATCAAAAGAAGGAAAAATGTTGATAGTTTTGAGTATCCAAGTTTGATTATTGGTAGTTTTGAGGATCCAAATGCCAAAATTTGAGTATTTATAAAAAAATGTTGCTAACTTTGAGTATTTATTCAAATGTCATTGTAAGCCTTCTTTGAGTATCGAAATGCTAAAATTTGATTATTTTTCTTTTTGAGTATGTCATTGGGGATGTTTTAGAGCTGCAAATGAATCGACCCGTTCATGAACTGTTCGAGGCTTAAAAACTTGTTCGAGTTCAAGTCGAGTACTAAACGAGCCAAACCTGAGCCTCAATTTTAGGCTCGACTAGTAAATGAGCCGAACATGAATCTAACAAATATTCGGCTCGGTTAGACTCGTGAACATGGGGTATATATGTATATATATAAACTTTTACGTGTACATAATAAATTTTTTATAAATTGTTCATTTATAAACTTTTAAAAGTATTATAAAGTTAGATTTTAATATGGTTTTATAATACTGATAAAAAAATATGGTTTTATAATGTTTTTATACGTATAAACGTACTCATCTAGGAAATGAAATTTTTACTTGAAGTTCTAAACCAATAGAAGAACATAATATCTAATATTGTTTACTCATTAAGGCTTGTGAACAAATTCGAGTTCGACTCAAACCTAAGCAAGTTCGGCTTGAGCTCGACTCGTCAAATTTTCATTGAGCTTGAGCTTGGTTCGGGTTCGTTTAAAAAAAACTTAAACTTGAACTTTCTAAAATTCAGCTCGATTCAACTCATTTGCAACCCCATGCGTGTAGCATCACTGGCGAGATGTGTAACTGTGCAAGTATTGGAAGAAAAAAAATGAGAGAGACGATAAAATTTCCATTAACATAAACTTCAATGTATTATTACTCCTACTTTATTACATAATGATGAAAGTAGAAATACAGAAAAGCTAGTCTCATTGATTTCTCATGACATAAGCCTTTTCCCCCCACAACAGTAAGCACCCTTTCCATTTCCGGGACCCCCGCCAACACACAACGCGCAGAGAGAGAGAGAGAGAGAGGGAGAGAAGGGAAATTCCATTCTTTCTCCTTCTTCACCCAGCAGCAATTGCTACCGGAGCAGCTTTGACACAGAGCAAAATGACTGATTCCAGTGTCATCTGTGGTGGTGCTTGCTGCTGCTGTAACCACCTCGATCGCGTTCCCTCTCCCTCGTAGAATGCCTCTCCTGCTCTTCCTCCTCCTCATCCTCCGCATACTCGTACCTCGACGGCCTTCTCTTGAAATGCCGCTCATCTTCCTCGCTAGACTCCTCGTAATCCACCTCGGCGGCGGCAGCAGCGCTCTTCCTCGCCTTCCCCGACGACGACGTGCTCTTCTTCTTGTAATCCTCATGGTATCCATTTGCTGTCCCCCTATGACTGCTGTGGTGACCAGAAGAAGCGACCGGTGCGTCTGACGAAGAAGAGACCTTTCGCTTCTTAGAAGACGATTCTTCAGCCGGGAAGCTTATGCGCGAGAACACGCTCGCCTTCTGCTTCCGATCAGCTGCTGCTGCTGCAGCTGCTGACGATGATGCGGACTTCTTCGATGGTGCTGGTGCTGTGGTGGACTTCGGTTGCGGTGGTGGTGGTTCCAGTGATGATCTCGCAGCTGAGGACTCTGAACGGTGGCTATGGTGGTGGTCACGATGGTAGTCCTCGCGGTCTCTGTAGTCGTAGTCATAATCGTAGTCCGATTTCCTCTTGGAAGAAGGGCGTGGAAGTTCAGGATCACCAGACCTCTCAGATCGGTGACGGTGGCGATGGTGGTCGCCGCTCGATGGTTGCGGTGGTGGAATCGACGCCGCCTTCTGTAACACCCAACAAATATTAATATTAATTAATGTCGGAAACAAATTGACTTCGTAGCTTGTGTTAAAAAAAAAAAGAAAAAAAGACTTCGTAGCCCAATTTTTACAGTGCGTGAAATGGGTATTCTTTTACTTCTTATTTTACTTTATTCTTGCCTCCAATATTTCAGTTTTAAAGATATACTTCCAATATCAAAATAAAAAAAAATGTAGATATGTAATTCAAATCGAACGATTTCTATGAACACTAAATAGGGTGCTGTAAGGTGACATCCAAACCATTTATCTCGGCAATCAATGGGGAGCCCTACAGGACCCAGCACCCCGGGATCCCTAATCCAGTCATTGATTTAAGATTTTCTGTAGTACAAGATTTGCTCTTCATTTTTTTTTATCCCATTAAGGCGTCATATTGCAAAATGACTTTTTAACACGCAAAAAGACCATTTAGAATTAGATAAATTCAGCCAGATACAAAAAAATAAAAAAAATACACGAATACTGAAAGATTTATTCGGAAAATATTGAGATCAAAATTAGCAAGACTTGAAGCCCCATAATTTGGGAAAATTATTCAGGAAAGAGCTGAGGCAGATAAACCATTTTATGCCATACAACATTACACCTCGCTCTCTTAGGCTGTTTTTGGATTTTGAATTGGCAAAAGGCTGTGGAAAAAAAAAAAAAAAAAAAACAGAGGAAAGACCGAAAAATTCTACATGGTTAAAATTCCTAACGTGATCAAATATAATTGTCTCATCTTTTTCCTCCACAAATTGATGAAGACATCCAAAATCTAAACACACCGTTATAAAGTTTGAAACCAAACAATATAAATGGCGTATACACAGCCACAAAACTGAAGCTCAACGGAAGAGGTTCCAAATCAACCAAAACTGGTCGGTTTCTGGAAGAGAGGGTGAAAGATCCTTTTCCAGGCAACAGATGGAGCGTCAAGGAGTAAACTTGAGAAAGATGAACATGACTTTTTAAACAGAATTTTCTATGGTTAATCTCAAAAGCAGCAACAAAACATCTTTGCCGTTCATTTTCCTGGAATGGAGAAGTATAAGCGCTCTCTTGTTAGGTGCCATGTTATCCGTTTCCTGAAATTTTGGTGTTCTACCAAGTGTAGCTGGTGCAGTACAGAAATTATGTAGCAATACCAAAAGATTTTCAGACAACAAAAAACGTACAGATTTTGATTTCAATGAAGAAATGTCTGCACTGCTGCTAACTTCCCGATCTTTGGAGAATTCCCTGCTGCAAGAGGAAGTTGAAGCTTTAGTCAATGAACAAAACAGAATCACATTTTGCTCTAGGTTCTTTTTTACCATTTAGAGGGAGAAGGTTAACGAACTCAATTGTTTAGTGTGTGCGCGTGTGTGATGCCCAAATAAATGAGAAACTTAGGTATGGAACTTCTTAAGATATGCTGACAAACAAAGACCATCACACCAAATACTCTAGATTTGCTCGAGTAAATATAAGGACATCTCATGGACAGCAAAATTATCACAAGGGAGTTGTTTACCTTTCACCTCGTCTTTCAATTTCACGCTTCCTCCGAAGATCAGCATTTTTTCGAGCTTCAAATTCTTCTCTGCTCATCATGGGGGGTCCAGCATTGAAGCCCATCCCAAAATCGGCAAGATCCCTATAGTCATAAAAAAATATATATGATCCCATTAGTAACAATAATATCCAATTTGCCGAACATTTTATTACCGCCAGTCCACCATGCACACACTACTTCCTAGCAGATACTAAATGGTAAATGCATTCAGCAAACAAGGCATTCAAATCGACAATTCCTTGATAGTCCAAGACAATTACCATGGACATCATAGAGCACAAACAAAACATACACGTGCAATGATTACAAACACACACAGCACACCGCCTCCTTCCCAGAACTCACTTTCCCCCTCTTTCTGTCTAGTGTCTACATGTACTGAAATACATAGAAGTTCCATACACATGACATGGCACCTACGTGACAATGACTTGGGTATGGGGGGTCAGGCAAGCATATGGCTATCAGATTAATCTAATTCCATGTCGGAAAATACCGGGAGGTCGAGTTCACAAGTCACAACAAACATACGTATTCCAATACTATTTTCTTCCATTTTGCAAGGTGAAATAGCCTTGTAAGAGGCCAACTGTGCCATCGCCATGTAAAGTTTACGAATAGTTATACATTAAACTTGCATACTGAAAAATACGTTTGCCAGTTGCCACAGTTCTATGTCCAAACACGTGCAGGGTGCACATATCTTGTACCACTATCCGTGTGTCGACCGTTGGACAAGCATACTCAATATAAGTATACAGGTAACATTAGACAGAAAGCTCATTCACCTCACCCCTCCCTCGACCAAAACTTCATCCGTCTTTTCCAAATTTTATTTTCTGGTATTACTAAGTTGAAAATTAAGAAATGTATGAATGCAATAACATGCAGATACACACAGAAAAATAGAGCACAAATACAGAGAACTTGAGCACCTGTGCGGAGGGACAGGAGGCATCATGAAACCTTGTGCTCCAAACGGGTCCTGAGGTAAGACGCCAAATGGAACGTCATAAGGCCCAAGCCCATAACCCATATAGGGCAGGGAACCACCATATGGGGCTACATATCCGTCCATGCCAGGTTGCATGCCATTCCAAAATGGATTATACGGAGAAGGCCCCAAAGGCATCATATTATAGTTATCAGCTGCAAGGTGGTCTTGGGAAAATTTCCATTGCATGTCCGCAGCTGAAATTCATCCAAAATAGACAGAATGAGGTCAAGATCATGAAGGCTAAGCAGCCTAAACTCAATGCGATGAATGAATTGTATTCCCAACAAACATCTCCCAATAAACTCACTCTCTCAAAGGTCCTACTGTACATTGCAAATAGATAAATAAACAACATACCATTCACAGGCAAACCATTCATAGGCAAACGAGTTTTCTTCTTTTTCTTTTTCTTTCCTGAAAAGTAGGGAAAAAATCAAACTTGTTAAACAAAATGATGTCAAACTCCAATGTAACAATGAACATGGTTTTCACCCTAATGGGAATAATATCAAAAATAAAAAATCATTTCGAGTTCCACCACTCAAAACAAAGTGTAAAGACACTCTAAGCAGCTTAAACACACTAATTAACTTGTCCCAGACTAGGAAAAATATCCCAACCAGCATCGGCTACAGAATGAGACAAATAAAAGCATCCTAAATATCAGCCTCGAGGCATTACCTGCCTCACCGGAAACTGGCCTCTGATGTACTTCTTCATCAGCCAGAGGAGCACTCCCCTGAGATGCAGGTTCTTTCACACTAACAGAATCATGTGTAGCCTCAGAAGCATCTGGAACTTTTCCCATCCTCCCTTTCTCCAAGCTCTTGTGAGGAGCACTGACAGCCTTTCCCTCGTCTGTAGTCTCTTTTACTTTTGGAATCTCGTCACTTTTAGCTGGTGGTACTTGCTCTCCCTTTGAAGTCGCAGAAAGTGAAGGGGAAGGAATTTTAGGTTCCATCTTAAGCTGAGGAATCTTAGATTCCATATCTGAAAGAGAATAAGAAACGTATTATGATAAACAGTTCTTCTAACTAGCAAACTAAGGAATAATCAGAACATCAATGACGTATTGACGTACAAACCTTGGACTTGGCTAGCACTGCCAACATTTTCTGCACTGCTATTATTGGACTCCAAAATCCTATTAATTGCATCTCTGAGAGTCTTGTTAGGCAAAAGATCATCTGCTAGTATGTTTGTGGCCCCACAGACACACATTGACTTGGATATTATGTGGTCTCTTATGCCTGCAAGTAAACCGCATTAACAAGATAATGTAATTCTAGAGGAAAAGCAGACATTTAAATTTGAGCAAGGAAATATTCACGGTCACTAATATCCATGGCAGCTAATCACGAATTCAACTTGCACATGCACAGAGAGAGAGAGAGAGAGAGAGAGAGAGAGGCAGAGGGGAAATGGGGCGCAGAAAGTCAAGTCAAGTATATCCTGACAAATGCATAGCTACTGAGCAGTTAAATTCAAAAAGCATAAGATGCACAAGCGAATAACTTCTAAATGTGCCGTTGCCCAGATGTAATAAGAAGGTACAGGTAGAGGTAGGAAAATTTAATAAAAACAAACATCCTACATCTAACGCACACGGCGAATGTAACAAGTCAATATCTTACATTTATCACAAAAGCTCTTAAAACAGCACTTGCTTGTCAGCACCGCATCCTTCATAACATCTTTGCATAACGGACAGTGAAGTTCAGGTGGAAGATCACCAACAGAACGAGTTGAAGGCATTCCTTCAATTTCTTTCTCGAAAGCAGCCCTGTACAAAATCAAAATCCAATGATTCAATTCCAAATCTTCTACACATGCAAGGGAATCCTCAAACAGTAAAAAGAAACAACATTCCTGGCAAAAGGAAGAGATTAACTTACTCATTTGGCTTCAAGACAGCAACATCACCACTTGGTAATGCATATGAGCCATCTGGAGTTGCCATTAACATAGACCTAGGAATACCAGTCGGAGGTTTCACTCTCTTGATGTCATAATTCGGATCTCCATTTGTGGGGCAGTGCTGAATAAAATGACCTGAGAAAAACAGTCAAGACAATTTAGTATGTTTTTCGGTGCTGTGTGATTACATCTGAGCCAACAAAGAACTATGCTTTTCCTTTTCTTTTCTTTTTCCCCCCTTTTTCCTGCTAAATCTTAAACCTAAAACAGCAAGGACATTTACATACCGGGAACCTTACACCTGTGACATATATAGCCCTGTGGAGGCGTCTTCCGCTCCAACCCACCTCGACCTTGAAGGGAAAAAAATACAAGATTAGTCTTAAGGAAACCAGAATTCTTAATTGCCAACTTAAGAGACCACCTTTGTCAGAAAACAAACCATTCCATAAACCCTCTCACGAAACGATAGCAGGGTTAATGTGGACAAATCTACTGCACAATATGATGCTACCATATTACATAGAGAAATTGATGAAATTGTAGAAACAAAGTATAAGAAAATCACCAAAACCGCGTCCGCCCATCATCCTTCCACCCATACCCCGTCCAAAACCTCTACCAGGACCAAAGCCATCAGAAGTTTGACTGCAAAACCAACAGTGGGAGACCCTATAAGCTTCTTTACATTCCCAAATCAACCAACAGAAACTAAAGAACACGTACCGTTGCCAATCCAGGGCCGGGGTGTCAATTAAAGCCTTGATCAAACTGTCCTCGTCAGCTTTACTAGGAGGGGGGGCATCCTGATTTGTATTGCTAGCCTGCATTGGTAAAACCTCCGGAATTGCATACAAATCATTTCCAAATTCATCCCATTCTGAATCTTCAGTCTGCGCACCAGAGAGAAGATTAGGTCATTGGGCCAACGATACTGCAACTCAAAACCATCCGACAAACCCAGTACACCAACACAAAATGACGAAGCAAACTAAAGCTTACATAGTGCATGAGAGATGAATCAGCTCCTACAAAACTACTCTTTGCTGTTTGACCATCCTCCGACTTATTAGTTTCCTCCATAGGCCTGCAGAACAATAAACACTCACCAATCTGAAAAGGACACTTAGAATTCTCACCAACAATTAATTCTCATAACTCATAGAACAAGCTTTCCTATGTTAGATGGACTCGGATACGGTGTGGGGTTAGGGCATATGTCCCTGTCGGAGCCATCAAAATTCTCTCTCAAGGACGTGGGTATAAATCCTTGAGATAATTCCCTTGTTTTCGATTCTAAATTGTCTGCAAGGTCCTTTAGACCACTTATGCATGTGTGAATGTTGTGCATAGTTTTGCAGAAATGAAGAGTCATCAACTAAAAATGCCGGACCCATCCCATACCCTTTCCCAAGTGTTTCCAACATGGTTACTCCATGCATTTTGGAGAGTCCACATAACATGGAAGCTTTTAACATCGCCAAATACTTCACACCTCAAAAATAGGGACGACCACGCTCCCAAAATAAGCAGGCTCATACAACTATTCCAAAATTTAAGCTACAATTAACCCGAAAGAAGAAAGAGAAACACAACTAGGTGGTCAAAAAAGAAAGAAGGATTGAGATAGTACTCGTCTTGTTTGATAACTGGTTCTGTAACTATGGGCATGCGAGGGCGTCCAGGAACTCGACGAATTAAAACAGATGTATTTTTGGGAATCAACATTGCCTCATCAAGATACTCTGAAATTGAAAACACAGAAAACAGTCTATAAAACACGACAAAGAGATCTATGTACATTACCAAGCATGCAACTGACTAAATTGAACCACCCAAAAGTTTTTGCTATTGACTCTGCAGAAACAAATCATCTAAACTCATCATAATATACTCCAATCAAATTCACCACACGCCTGAATACATCTGTACAGTCAAGGTGCTAGCTCAGCCCTCAAACCAAAACCAGGCAAACCTGACTTCTCATTCCCGTGCTCATAACAGGGAAACTGTCAATCTTCACAAAAAGTTCTTCGAGCGACAGTAGATTTTGAACAGAGAGTATCTCTAACGGATTTGTTCCTCTAATGTATAAATCCATCCCTCAAACTTCTATTCACACCTCAATTCCTTCTAGAAAGGTTACGGCACCTACTGTCCGTCCAACTTTTTCTATACAAGACATCGTGAAACAAGCAACATACCAAGAAGAACTGATGCAACTAGCATACTTTAATCATATATAACCAACCAATATTTTCTCTCTGATCATAATTAAGATATGTTAGAAACCCTTAATCAAAACAGATAATGCATCCAAACTAATTTCTTTTCAAAAGATAATTAACTTTTTTTTAGAGAATCAAACCAACCTTCGTTAGTCTGGGCGTTGGTGACAACGAGGTCAAAATCTGTACCCCTGCCCAAATGCTTGGATTCAAATATTTTTTCTTTCAAATTGGCAACTGATATGAAATGACCGTCGATAGCAATTGAGTCGTAATCTTTTGCACTTTTAAACTTATAATACACTGCCATATTGAAATTTCTTTTCCCTCTCCTCTAATAATAGAATAGAGATCAAGCACAAAGAAAAAGCCCTAAAAAATCAGAGGCCTCTGATTATTAAAAATTAAAGGCCTGAGATTGAACTCAAACAACAATATGTAATAGTACAACGAACACAACTTCTTTGTTTCCCTTTTTTTTTTCTAAATCTTCGGTAACTCGAGAAGATCAAACCAAATCAGCAATCCTTTCAGCACCGTCAGCCTCTTTGAACTGGAATCGTCGATTGCAAGCTATCAAACAAACGAGTTTTTCAGATGATAGAAAAACTCAGATGATGAGAGAAATCGTCGAGGAGACTTCAAGCACGCCGATCGTTGAGAAAATCAATCAGATCTGAAAAATCACATCGACGATCGAGAAAGTCCCTTCCTTCCTTCAGAAGCCAAATCGCAGCGAATAATCCGTTGAATCGGAGAAATCCACACGGCCTTGAAGCTTCACGAGCGGATACGAGCCAGCGAGCGACAACCACCACTCCTTCAGATCGATCTGCTTCTCTAGCGAAAAAGTTACACGAACTTGATAAAGCGCGCGTCGAATCACAGATCCATACACATCGAGTAATAGAGATATTGAGAGAGAAGATCGATGAATCCTCGATCGAACAGGCGAAGGAATCGCAATTAGGGTTAGGGTTTCGAAGGTTGGAGATAGGCGGGGAAAGAGGAAAGGGTCGAGGCTGGGGAGGAGAAACGCTTCAACTAATGCGATTTGGGGGGTTTGAGTGATAAAATACTACTCCCTACGCGTAGGTTGTAGACTCCCATGGGTCGGAAGATATGAATCGGGTGAGGTTACACGTGTTTGTCTGTAATTTGTAGTCCACTCCGAAGACAATTTTTCGTTGCCGATGGGGTGTCACGTGGTACGCGTATGCGCGATCTGGGCCGTCTATTTCAATTTTGGAAAGTCTATATGGAGAGAAATGGGAGATAGAGGGTTTCGATTTTGGTCGTCCAGTACACTTAAGTTTTGGATAGTCTGGATGCAACATTCGAGTACCACGTGGTACCCATTTGGTACCCAAATTTTTTTCCCAAATCATGAATGAGATACTATACCATCCATCCGAACCAATGGATATTTGAACCAAAAATCAGGGCTCGTTTGAGAGCCTAATTATTTGCTTTTTGCATTTTTTATTGTAAATTGTTCTTAAATATATTATGAATCTGATAGAGTGTTTGGGGGATACGTGCAAATTAAATTTTGCAACGAATTAGTGTTTGAGAGGAAAATGCTCAAAATAGATTATGAATTTATTTTTTACAATGTTGCCCTTTGTTTTTTATTATGGTATTCTAATAACTGTATGAATTTACTCTTTAATATTCATAATGGTTGTTAGGTAATAATTAAAATATTGTTTCGAATAGTTTTTGCAATACTGTTAAAAATACTATTACTTAAAATATAATTTTAAATGCTATAAATTAGACTATTAATTAAATATCATTTGCAATATTATTAGTTAAAATATCTCAAATAAATTATGTAATTCATAGATTTTTTAATTGTAATTTATAATATCATTTACAGCATTGATAATTAGAAATATTAAAATATCATTTTTGATATTATTAATTAAAATATTTTGAACATATTTTGCAATGTATATAAATATCAAATATTAATTAAAACATCAAATAAGGCCATGGGTAATGTGGCCATTTCATCCGAAAAGTAAAGTCAAAAAGCAAAAATGAGAATTCAAAAATACCTCCAAAAATTATGTCTCTATTATGTGATTCTGAGAATGCACTCACTATCAGGCTCCCAAACAGTCAAACTAGGAAACCGCAAAATGCATAATGCGACTCCGAAACCAGTCAATGACCCCTCAACTTGATTGGGGTGATATTTATCCTAAATTTTCACTTCGGGTTATGTTATGATTTTTAATTAGAAGAAATCAAATATTTTGTTGTTACATTTTATACGCACTGAGCTCGTAAATGAACCGTAATGATATTTATGTACACACATAAAATTCAATTTGTGAAAAAATCGAACCAAACGACCACATGTTGAATACGGTTATATTGTTGGTGATAGAAAATCCGTCGAGTTTTTGGTTTATATTCTGTTTTGGTTGCAAATTTTGGTTCGGTTTGGATTTGATGAGAACCCGATCTAAATTGGCGCATTGCCATTGGTGGCGAAGGCTTACAATGGAGTGACGTGGTCGTGAACACCCCCTAGGCTCCATATATATATATATACGCCGGAGATCCTGTCAAGGATCCCGGAAATCCCGGATTGAAGCGTTTTGAAGCATTTAGAAGATGTTTTGGCATGATCCGAGCCGTCCAATGTGTTCAAAAGGTGTTTTCCAAGGGCCACGCGGGAAATCTTCAAAAAAAAAATATTGGGAAGGGCTTGATCCACGCAATTTTTCGCAAAAACTGCATATTTACAAAATTGCGTGGATCAAGCCCTTCCCGGTATTTTTTTTTGAAGATTTCTCGCGTTGGCCTTGGAAAACACCTTTTGAACACATTGGACGGTTCGGATCATGAAAATTTGATCCGGAACTATGAGTCCCGGACTAGAGAGTTCCTCTATATATATATATATATATATATATATATATAACCGGGCAAGTGCGATGCAGGTGCTCTGGCGGCAAGTAACTGCGAGGTTCACCAAAGGAAGTGACGATTGACAGCGCACGTATTATCAATATAAGTAAGGATGAGAAAATGGAAACAATGTTTTTGTGAAATTGTTAAGCATTCAGCATATGGTTTACACAGAGAAAAATGGAACACAATGTTTTTAGACCTAAAGAGAAAGAGACTATTGAATTAAGACAACTTGAATAGCTTGGAAACTAGAATGACCAAGCCAATTGTATTCAGCTCAACAGTGAAAAAAGATAAGGGATTAAGCTGCCTCTTCAATAAATTAGTCTAAAAAAAAGCTCGTCTATAGTGCAACGAAACCAGATGTGTGACATCCCCACTTTTTTCATTTAAAAAAAATACTTTTGATGTAAATAATTAATTCTCTCACTTTTCGTTTCCAAACTTCTAATTAAAAAAAGTTCATTTTTTTTTGGAATTCTCCTAAATTCAAATAAGTTATATTTTGTTTTTATGTATAAGTTGAGCTAATTTGAATATATTTATGTGAGCGTATGTATTTTGAGACCGCTTACTTTGGTTAAATAAACCAAAAAGGTTTATTTTATCTGACTCTATTAAAAAGCATTTGTTAGTTTTGCATCGGTTTTTTTGTGGTTTATTGGTTCATTTTGACAAGAAAATCTAAAAATTTTAAAATTATTATTACTAAATTTTTAAAAAGTTTACTAAAGACAAAAATAATCCAAATTTTTGTGGTTTATTGGATTATTTTTGTCTTTATTCACAAAATTTTAAGTTTGGTTAAGAATTTTATACTTTTTAGATTCCTCTCGACGACGAATCAATAAACCACAAAAAAATCAACGCAAAACTAATACATGCTAAAAAAATTTGAATAAGGACAAAAAATAAACCACTTCATTTATTTAGCCAAAGCATATGTGTTGGACTAATTTTTCTTTTTCAATAATTTGGGACGGGTCGATTAGTGAGAAATGTATTTTGGATAGATTACCCCTTTGACTACACATGTGAGAAACGAAAAGAAAAGAGTATATTTTCACTCAATGATGAAAAAAGAAAAGAAAAAGAAATGAGAGAGAGAGAGAGAGAGAGAGAGAGAGAGAGAGAGAGAGAGAGAGAGAGAGAGAGAGAGTCGTTTCTCTCCTGCCAATACTTATTGTACCCAAAATACATTGTTGTCCTGATATCGAAAATAAAGAAAATAAAATTGTGTGTGGGCTCCACACACACTACACATCCAGTGTGTGGAGCCAAAGTGTGTGGGTTGGATATTTTCGATGTATCTTTTCCGGGTACGTATCATTACTGGTCCTCATATTTCTTCTTCTTCTACTCCGTCGCACATCTATCCCTAATACTTCTTATTAAACCTTGTTTCCCAAACGATAAAATTGGGATAAAATTAAAATTTGATAAAATCAACACTTGATTTTTTATTAAATGAGGAGGAGATTTGATAAAATCTAAGATTTTCCTCATTTGATTTTATCCTTTGGGTTGGGAAACAAGCCTTACTTTTTTTCCTTGCACATCTAGAGAGAGAGAGAGACCCAGCATCGTCAAATCCTATCAACATTTTATTGATCAAACCCTAGCAGTAGCTATCGATCTCTTCCTTCTTCCTTGCAAGGCATCTATAGCTGAGAGCACAGCTCCTTCTATCGATCTGAATCGACAACTTCTTCTTTTGAACACCGCCCTGTTGCTACCACTATACCTGTATCGAAATCTTGCAGCGGTGATGGTGGGTCAAGGACACGAAGTGGTGGTGCGGAGAGGGGAGCGGCGTAGCAGAGTGTCACAGCTAGAGAAGAAGAACAAGAATTGTAACCGAAAATGAAAGAGAAAGATATTATTTCCAGAAAAATGTACAATGAATGCCAGTGTTCTCCTATCTCCCTACTTATACCAGTATACGCTCCTCTAACTAATTCCCCTTAACCACCTCTTGATCACCTGTTAGTTACAACCGTTAAAAGGGAATGCATATAGCTAATACATTGCAATTACAAGCTAAAATACAGAATGCAAAAGGCTAATACAATGGCTATCTATAATAGCTAGCTATGAGTAGAAATGATCATAACATTGCCCCCCACTTGAAAACAGACTTGACCTCAAGGCTGGAAGTGAGGATACTTGGCCTTGATTTCAGTATGATCAACCCATGTTGCATCTTCAGGAAAAGAATTAAGCCACTGAATGAGCCACTGCACCACAGCTTTGTTCCCACGTTTCACCATTCTTCTCTCCAAGACAGCCATTGGTTCCAACTGAAAAGTGCCCTCTGGACCTACTGGTGGCAGAGTTGGCTGGGCCACCACAGTAACCCCTGTCTTCTTTTTAAGTAAGGAAACATGAAAGATGGGATGGACCTTTGCTGAAACTGGGAGTTGAAGTTTGTAAGCTACTGTACCAATCTTCTCAATGACCTTGAATGGACCATAGAACCTTGGAGCCAACTTCATGTTCCTGTGCAAGGCCAGTGTAGTCTGTTTATAGGGTTGGAGTCTCAAATACACCCAGTCATTAACCTCAAATACCCTTTCTGACCTGCCCTTATCTGCATACAACTTCATCCTCTGTTGGGCCTGTAAAAGATGCTCCTTGAGCTTCCTAAGAATGGCAGCCCTTTCCCTCACCCAATTGTCCACCTCAGCTACAGAAGAAGGTGTGGTAAAAGAGAAGGTGTGATCAGGTGGTTCCTGACCATAAACTGCATAATAGGGTGTTGTTTTAATAGCAGAGTGGTAAGTGGTATTATACCACCATTCTGCCAATGTTAGCCAATTAACCCACTGCCTTCGGCTGTCCCCAGTCATACATCTAAGATAGTTTTCAAGACATTTATTGAGAATTTCAGTTTGTCCATCAGATTGTGGGTGGTATGCAGTACTAAGGCATAGTTTGCACCCTTGCAAAGTAAACAATTCTTGCCAAAAGGTACTAATGAAAACAACATCTCTATCAGACACAATGGTGGAAGGAAGTCCATGTAGCTTGAATACCTGATCAAAAAAGACTTGAGCCACGTCCTTAGCTGTATAGGGGTGAGACAATGGCATGAAATGACCATATTTGGTCAATCTGTCCACCACCACAAAGATTGTAGTCTTCCCATGTGAGTTAGGTAGGCCTTCTATAAAATCCATAGAAATGTCAGACCAAACTCTATCAGGAATAGGTAGGGGCTGGAGCAGACCCGGATATTTCACATTCTCACTCTTGAACCTTTGGCACACATCACAAGCTGAAATATATTGAGCCACAGCTTGGTGTAGTCCCTTCCAATAAAAAACCCTTTGCAGTCTCTTGGTGGTCTTGTGGATCCCTGAGTGACCACCTACAGGAGTAGAGTGGAACTCCTGAATGAGTTGCAGCCTTAGTGGAGATTCCCCAACCACTAGCTTGCCAAAGTGAGTTAGAAGCCCATGCTCCCAAGCATATCCATCATGAACCCTGCTGTTCTGTAAATCAGAGATGAGTCGTTGAATCTTTGCATCAGTTTGCCAACTATTCTTCACCTCCTGCAACCAGCTAGTAGAAACACATGAAATTGCATGTAGTGTAGCTATAGGGTCTGTGGTACTTGAGAACTCTTCTTGTCTGGACAGGGCATCAGCTGCTACATTGTCCTTTCCACATTTGTATAAGATGGTATAATCAAACCCCAACAGCTTAGTAACCCATTTTTGTTGGAATGGGGTCCCTATCCTTTGTTCCAACAAGTATTTTAGACTCTGATGATCAGTTTTGATGAAGAATTGTCTACCCAAAAGGTAATATCTCCATTTGAGCATAGCTAATACCACAGCCATCAATTCCTTCTCATAGGTAGACAGAAGTTGGTCTTTGTGTGATAACCCTTTACTCCAATAAGCTATTGGGTGACCCTCTTGCATTAAGACAACACCTAGGCCCATACCAGAGGCATCTGTTTCTAAAACAAAGACTTTGGAATAATCTGGTAAGGCCAGAACTGGGGTAGAAATCAGGGCTGTTTTCAATAGTTGAAAGGCTGCAGTAGCATCATTGTTCCATTTAAAACCATCTTTCTTGAGTAAGCTGTGAAGTGGTCCACATATCTTACCATACCCTTGTATGAATCTCCTATAGTACCCAGTTAAACCCAGGAATCCCCTTAGTCCTTTAAGGGTTGTAGGTAAAGGCCAAGACTCGATGGCTTGCAGCTTTGTAGGCTCAGCTGAGACCCCTTTAGCTGATACCAAATGCCCTAGGTATTCCACCTCAGTCCTTCCAAACACACACTTGGACATTTTGGCAAACAAGTGATTAATTCTTAGCAACTGTAAGGTATGTTGTAGGTGTTGTAGATGCTCATCCCAAGATTTACTGTATACTAGTATGTCATCAAAGAAGACCAAAATGAATTTCCTCAAACAAGGTCTAAAAATCTCATTCATCAAGCTTTGAAAAGTGGATGGGGCATTAGTAAGCCCAAAAGGCATCACCATAAACTCATAATGACCATCATGAGTTCTAAAAGCAGTTTTGTCAACATCCTTGGGATGGACTCTTAGCTGATGGTATCCAGACCTGAGATCAAGTTTGGAGAAGTACATAGCCCCACATAGTTCATCTAGGAGCTCATCTATGACAGGAATAGGAAATTTGTCCTTAATGGTAACATTATTCAAAGCCCTATAATCCACACACATTCTCCAAGTTCCCTCCTTTTTCTTGACTAAGAGAACTGGAGAAGCATAGGGGCTGACACTAGGTCTAATAACACCAGAATTAAGCATTTCCCTCACTTGTTTTTCAATTTCAGCTTTTTGAAAATATGGATACCTGTATGGTCTGATGTTTGTGGGCTCAGCTCCAGGCTTAAGTGGAATACAATGATCATGTGTCCTTGTTGGAGGAAGGCTTGTGGGTTCTTGGAACACATCAGAGAAGTTTGCTAGCAGGGCCCTCAAGTCAGATGGCTCCTTTTCCTCCTTATCTGTGCAATCCGCTTGTAGTACACAAATCTGTGCTAACACACCCTGAGGTTGCTTCTGGAGTAGCTTCTTCATTTTTCCTGACCCCACAATCTTTAATTCATCCATCTTCCCCCCTCTGAGAACATGTCTCCTGCCATTCAATTGGAAGTCCATACTGAGATTCTGAAAATCCCATTTAACTGGCCCCAAAGTTGCCAACCACTGGATTCCCAACACCATGTCACACCCCTTAAGCTGCAATACTCTCATGTCTGCTTGAAACATAGTGCCCTGCATCTCCCACTGAAAGTTTTTACACATGGCAGAGCTTATCATTCTTGTGCCATCAGCAACAGAAACTGGTAGTGAATCTGTGTTTTCAGTTGTTATTCCCACCCTTTTAACCACTTCTGGACTTAGGAAGTTATGAGTACTTCCTGAGTCTATCAAAATGGTGATGAGTTTCTTCTTAACATTTGTAGACACCCCAATTTTAATCCAAGTGTTCCTTCATCATCGTCTCTCATCCGAGACTCAAATGACATAGGTCATGTCACCATCTGGTCGCCTCTTGATCAAGGCACCCCTGTCTGTCGCTCGAAAATCTGGCTAAGTATGGAAAATTAGCTTTTTTGGGAAGTTTTGATTTGGCCAATAAAAAGTCCCGGTATTTGTTCCTTGGATTTTTCTAATCAAAATAGTATAATCGGAAGCTATTTTTGAGTAAGGCAAAGTCATCTTTCGCCCATTTTCTTCGGAGAAAAACGTGCCCGTTTTCGGTTTTGTACTAAAAGTGGGGGGACGAGATTTTGATTGGATTGGGATATCAAAATTCTGGCAATGCCATTGTTTCCGAAAGGGGGGTACTTCCTTATTTTCATAAATAAATTAAAGTAAAGAAAATCTTTACTTAAGTTTGGTTTATGAAAATAAGTACCAAGTGATAAGAAGAAATGCTCAGAATGATCAAACTACCTTGGAACTTGTCCAGAAAGCTGGAAACTCAGCCTCACAGGCCGCACGGCTCCTGTCTCAAGCCGCACGGCTCACATGTTTCTTCACAAGCCGCGCGGCTCCTCCATACAAGCCGCACGGCTCCCCCTGGGAGCCGCACGGCTGGTGTTGTCATCTTCTGCAAAATCCTGGCAAACCAGACGCTCAGGAATATCATCATCAGGCGTTCAGGAATATCATCATAAACCTGCGAATCTCATCATTTTTATTCCTTCATCTCCATCTCTCTCCCTCCTTCACGGCTATAAATAGCCATCTCCTTCTCTGGACTAAAACACACCGTGAAACACTCACCGGAGCTGTGAAACGCTGCCGGAATATTCAATCACCACTGCCAAACCTCTCTCAATTCTTTCAAAACCTCTCTCTGTCAAAAACTATATCACCAGAAGGTTTTTCCGAAAAGAAACCGAAAGTTTTCAAAGTTCAGATCGTTCCGTTCCGAAAAGGTATAGCCCGGTTTGTTTAGTCGAACTCTTTACTGTTCTAAGGGGAGTTATTTGGACTCGGGATGATTCCCGTAATCATCCCCGGGTTCGGATAATCTTGTTTTAAACAAAATCCACCCCCACGGGTCCGTATTGGGCGGTATTCTCTGTTATCGCACGGTACGACCTCACCCGGGGTACATTTTTCTCAAACTCTACTCTTCACAGTTGTTTTCAACTCAAAAGAACCAGTTTTGTTCAAGAGAATCAGTTTTCAAGTCACTCTCTGGATCTGTAAAAGTTTTCAAAAAACAGAATAAGGTTGGCCGGACAGCCAACATGCTATGGCCGGGCGGCTGACTTTCTGAGATCAAACTCCTCCCCTGTTTTGATGAAACCTTGCTCTGTTTTAGACGATCTCTGGTTTTAGTCAAGCTTTATTACGGTATTTTCCCCTAGCTTCTCTTATTTATTATTAAGCCCATGTATTTCATTTTCATTTCCGTTATGCATCTGTGAATCATTTATTTATCATTGTCTTCGTTTATTTACCTGTTTGTCAAAGTTTTGCAACAAAATATTTTCTCAAAATCCCACAAATATTTAGTAGAGACCGGAATATTCCGGGCGAGCGGGGTGCTTTTCAACAAAACCTTCCCCGTTCGTAACCTGGCTTCCGAATCCAAAGAATCTTTTCGCAGACCAAATCTTTTCCAAAGTTGCACAAGAGTCATCAATTATTTTCAACGGTTTCTCGGGTACCGAAATCGCTTTCTAAGTAAATCCTGGGTGGCGACTCATTTTCCATCAACTTTCTATTTTTTAAACCGAAGAGCCGCGTGGATCCGACCGTCCACAACATTCCCTCTGACCCTCATTGTTATGTAGGAGACAGATCCAGTCAGTGCATTCAGAGAGATTTGCAATTCTTCATCAGGTATTGGGTTTGCATCTTCTTCCTCATCTCCCTCAAAACTTGGTTGTTCTTCTTCTTCCTCTCCCTCCAATGCATACAATTGTTTCTTTTTACATATGTGGCCTCTGGTGTACTTGTCATTACACCTAAAACACAATCCCTTGGCTTTCTTTTCTTCTAACTCCTTGGGCAACTCCCTCTTATCATAGCCACCAATGCTCAAATTAGATCGTCCAGATGACCAAGATGATGAAGGCCCTAGCTTAGTTTCAACCCTTGTTTTCTTTGAGATTGCCACTATGCTGGTTTCTTGCAGCTTTGCCAGCCCAATAGCTTGGGTAATAGTAGCAGGTCTAAACATCAAGACCCCTGCTTTAATCTCAGTTTTTAACCCACTTATGAAGCAACTAACAAAAAATGATTCAGGAAGGTTCTGGGTTCTGTTAGCCAAGATCTCAAACTGTGTTTGATACTCCTTTACAGTGGTCGTTTGTCTCAGTTTTGTCAATTCTCCAGTGGCATCCTCATATGTACTTGGTCCAAATCTTGCAATTAGACCTTGTTTAAACAAATCCCAACTAACATTTCTATGGCATTTCTCAAACCACTGAAACCACTGGAGGGATGAATCCTCTAGATGGAGGGAGGCTATCTTAACTCTATCTTGCATATTGATTCCATTATAATCAAAGAATCTCTCGCACTTGTATATCCAACCATTAGGGTATTCTCCCCCAAATCGCGGAAAATCAATTCTAGCATATCTAGGGCTAAACACAGATGGGTTAATTTGGGAATCGAACCTGTTCAGAGGAGGGATTTGGTAGTCATTGAACCCCTGCTGTCTAAACCCCAACTGGTTTGAGCCTTTTGGTTGTTCTTGTTGCTGTTTCCCATAGATATGCCCCGCCAATTGATTGTACTTGGTACCCATTGCTGCAATTAGTTCCTTGATTTCTCCCAACTCCTTTAGAGAATTCTTGATTTCACCAATTTCCTTAGTATGTCTCTCGCTGCCCTCCTTCAGAGACTTGATTGCATCCTCCATACGTTTGTTTTCTTGAGCTCTAGTTCCTTCGGCCATGGTGGTCCAGTTGACAGGCCAAGAAAAGCCACGCTCTGATACCAATGTCACAGCTAGAGAAGAAGAACAAGAATTGTAACCGAAAATGAAAGAGAAAGATATTATTTCCAGAAAAATGTACAATGAATGCCAGTGTTCTCCTATCTCCCTACTTATACCAGTATACGCTCCTCTAACTAATTCCCCTTAACCACCTCTTGACCACCTGTTAGTTACAACCGTTAAAAGGGAATGCATATAGCTAATACATTGCAATTACAAGCTAAAATACATAATGCAAAAGGCTAATACAATGGCTATCTATAATAGCTAGCTATGAGTAGAAATGATCATAACACAGAGATATTTCCAAACATTGAAGTCCCGTAACTCTCTTTCCACAGAATCTCAACAATTTTGGTGAGAATTTTTTTTTGGGGATTTTAAGGGATTCTCTCCTTTCACCTTCCCCCTCATTCTCTCACGAGTAGGGACCTGAAGAGAATAGCTCACTACAGGGTGTAGTGAGCTCGGCTCGACCATCCATCCACGGTCGACGGTCTGGATAAATAGGGCTTAATTTATATGTAAAATGTTACATCTTACACTTTAAATAAAACATTTTACACATAAATTAAGCCCTATTTATTCGGACGTTGATCACCGATTGAACGGCCAAGCAGATCTCACTACATCACACCCTCTCTCACCTATTGACTATTGTGACATCCAAATATAGTTTCTTTTTCTTTCTACGGAAAACCCCCATCCAAATGGGCGAAAGGGTCTTGGGTTTTCTTATACTAGGGCTCTAGGCACATGCGATGCATGTAGACGTTGAACTTTAACAAAAAATGTTGGTAACAGTTAAAAGGGCTAGGGGTAATTATGTGACCGTTAAAATGACAGTTTAGCAATTCAAAATTATGAGTCAGCCTAAAAAATCAATGACTTTTTTTTTCTCGATAGATCTCTTCAACTATCGCTCATTCCTCTACTTCATACTTGAACTTTCAAAATCCTTTATGTCGTCCCTAAACTACTTGATTGATGTGCATGTGATCCAATTTCCAACGCCGGTTAGTTCAATGGATGGAAAATTACCCGTGTGCACGTCACGTGTGATTTTAGTTCCAAAACAAAGGGTAAAAACGTCATTCTAACCATCCTCCCCATTCTATCTGAGCAGTTCTCGTTAAAACCCATCTCCTCTGATATCTCAAATCCCCACCTTTGTTATTTTATATTCAAAATTTGTATTTATCTAGTTTCATCTCTCTCTCTCTCTCTCTCTCTCTCTGTGAGATGGTGAGCAGCGCGCTGTGGCGTTATTGGGCTGCCTCGGAATATCATACCGAACCACAAAACCTTCCCCTGCACCCCGAAAGCGCTGAACATCCACCACCACTGCCACCATCACAATCATCACCATCACCATCATCTTTATCATCATTAGATGGTGATGAGTTGGGCGTTGGTGAACGAAGGATCAGACTGGGTGACGGAAGGTACTTGGCTTACACAGAGAGAGGAGTCTCCAAGAACAAATCAAGATTCAGAGTGATTATTATTCATGGGTATGAAAATTTGATTTGGGTTTTGCATTTAGAAGTTTGATTTGGGTTTTGCATCTGGTGGGAGGTTTTTTTCAATTGGGAATAAAGGTAGGATTCTTGATGAAGAAATTTAGGAGAATGGATGAAACATGTGTGGGGAGTATGGGAAATTTGATCAGATTAGGATGGTGAACCTGATTGGGAACACTAATTTAGAATTTTCTTGCGAAATGAATCTGTGATCTGAATGTTACAAGATCTCATTTCTTGATCATTGAATCTGTGAACACTAATTTAGGATTTTCAGGAGAACCGCTCTGATCGAATGGGGAGGGTGGTGAAGGGAATGATGTTTTTACCCTTTGTTTTGGGACCAAAATCATACGCGCGCACGGTACTTTTCCATCCATTAAACTAACCGGTGTAAGAAATTGTATCACATGCACATCAATTAAGTAGTTTAGGGACGACATAAAGGATTTTGCAAGTTCAGGTATGAAGTACAGAAATTGGTGATAATTAAAGGGATTTTTAAAAAAAAAAAAAATTCAAAAGCAATATATACCAAAGTGTTGCTCTCCCTCTCTGTATTAGAGTAGATAGTATCCCTCTCTGTATTAGAGTAGATAGTACTACGCTACAAGAGTGACTGCGGGCGGAGAGAGTAGCAGTGGGGAATTTTCAGAGGAGATTGTCGGCATAGAGATTCCTTGGGTAAGTTCACTTCTTGCTTTGCAGACTTTGTAGTGCTCCCTTTCATTTAATTTCTCACGCCACATAAGGAATTGGTTCGGTCATGTACGGTTTTGATCGAGTACGCTACAGATTAGAGTTGACGGGGTTCGGTTGAGATTACCAGTTACATGATGAGGGGTTTTGTCATATGCTAGTTACATTAAATAGGCTTCATACTTTTGTTGTGAGCTTATGCATGTGAGTCGTTTGATTATATAGTATTGTGAGGAATAGCACTGAATTGTTGGCATGGGTAAGAAAACGTGGTGATGGCGTAGGATTATGGTGTGATTGTCTAGTGGTTCATGGTGGGAGAGATACCAGGTTGATCTCATGCATGTGGCAGGGTAGGAGTTACATGTATTCATTAGTATTTTATGCTTCTGTTCTTAATAGTATTACAGTAAAAGTGTTTTATAGAATAGTGTTATATGATGTATTACTTTTTCGTTCAGATTAGCGGGCTATACGATTATTGCATTATTGGACTTGAGGTGAGTGGTTAAGCATGTGATTCCTTTGTTTGGAATCCTCTTGAGCTGATTGATTCTTGACGGTTCTTTTATTCATTATGAATTGACAAAAATTATTCTTATTCGTGGTCCTCATATCTATTGACGATTGGCGTACCCTTTGGCATACAAGGTTTATTGATAATACTTGCGAAGGTCCAAGGGAAAGACCTGTGAAATATCGTGGTGACTTTGGCCGCTAGGGAAAAGGCTTGTGAAATACCCAATGACTCTAGTGCTCAAAGGATAGGGTAAGGACTTGTGCAATACCCGGTGACTTTAGTGCTCAACGGATAGGGAAAAGACTTGTAAAATACCATGTGACCCTACTCTGGATCGTCTTAGGGAAAAGTCCCAGGCGCCATCCTCTGTTGACTCTAAGTACGGTGTTGGATCCAACGAACTAAGCCTTGAGAAAATATTTGACATGTGGTACTTGGTTATTATTATGGTTCCCACTTTGGTTTGGATTCCCATGTTATTGTTGTTTGTCATTATGATGTTAGTCGTTAATCGGTTATTCCTCTCGTTATTATTTAGTTTGTTGGTGCCATTCGTTGAGCCATCGATCCTTATCTATTGAAACCATTTCTTTGTTGCCCTAGTTATCAATTGTTTTTACGTATGCCATGTTATATTCTTTACTCTTAGTATGCTTAACTACGCATTGAGCTTTCAGCTGACGGATTTATTCCACATTTTTTTCAGGTTAGTTCATGGGTCTCCATTGAGACTAGCCATAAGGATGTGCTTGTCTTTCTCGGGGAAAAGCCGGCTGCAAAACTTGGTGAAGGCCATCTCCATGAAACGCGTAGGATCCCTACAGGTGAACACAACATGATAGGTATACGGCCAAAACACCTTTGATATCATTAGCATTGATTAACTTAATATTAATCATTAAATGGAAGAACAATACCACTTATCAAATACATCAAGATCTTCTATAGCTTCTGCTGGTTGCTCTATTAGGTCGAGGGTCGCCTCGTGGCTGAAAACTTGCAATTTTTGCAGCGGATCTCTCGCGATGAGACTTATGTCGATGTCCTTGGTTTCTTCCGTTGAGTAATTCCAATTTTTTTAGTCCTTCTCCGCAGCGTAGAAACAATTTCTCAGTATTCGAACAACCAAACAGTTTTCCATAAAACGAAAGAGCCTTAAAGCATACGTTGGTCCACCCGGCATCTAGTTCCCAAATATTAATTGTGTAAAGCATTGTAGCTAACACAAAAAAGGCCACTTTGCCATTCATATTTATAACATCTGCCCAATCTAGAGTAAATTGAAATGATATAGCATCCGACTCGGGTAATTCTTTGAAGACCTCACCCACGACATCAAAGCGGAATAGACAAACTTTGGCACCTTTCTGCACAATCTAGTGAGGTTGTCTGTTGACTATAGTGCCAAGCCCAATGGACATTGAATTAAAGTTAGCCATAATTGTAATCTCTCTCCAAGAATCTCTCTTCAGAGAGTATAGAAGGACTCGAGGGAGAGGAGGAAGGTTCAACTTGAACCACAAGACACAAAGGATAAAGTAATGGTCTCTTACCGCATCATAACCGAACCAAATATAAGCCATCTCCCAAGGAATTCCCGCGAGCTCAAGTGTGTCAGGAACTGGCACCTTCTCAACCTGAGCAAGTTGTGGGGTTCCACAAAACAATATTGTTGCTGAAAGGCTTCGCGATGTGCAAACATACAACACCGTTTATCGACGCCACAATCTCCATTGTAGGTAGTAAACCAGCGACTGTCATTTTAAACGCCTTCACTAACGACAAATGTATTTGGGGAATGATGGGGTGGGATTTTGGCTCAAGGTTCTGCAAAATTACCATTTCATTTTCATCGGGAAAATGAAGATTAAGAGTCGCATGAGTAAAGTGTATTTTGATGAAAGCACGGCTTATAGGATAATGAACCAACCTTTGAAAAGAGACCTACATCTAATAGCCGATTTGGTTGGAATCTTGGAAAATATTGCAATCTTTAGGTCATCCGGAAGAGAATCAAGATGGATTTAACAACTTTTTTGTTGGCCATTTTTTATCCAGAGAGAGAGAGAGAGAGAGAGAGAGAGAGAGAGAGAGAGAGAGAGAGAGAGAGAGAGAGAGAGAGAGAGAGAGAGAGAGAGCATGCTTAGGTTTAGCGGGGTAGATAGAACATTGAAGGGTTTCTCGCTTTTCCCGATGAAAATGAAGCGGTAATTTTGCAGAACCTTGAGCCAAAATTCCACCCCATCATTCCCCAAATACATTTATCGTCAGTGAATGCATTCAAAATGGCAGTCGCTGGTTTACTACCTACAATGGAGATTGTGGTGTCGATAAACAGTGTTGTATGTTTGCACATCGCGAAGCCTTTCAGCAACAATATTATTCTGTGGAACCCCACAACTGCTGTGGTTGAGAAGGTGCCGGTTCCCGATGCGCTCGAGCTCACAGGAATTCCTTGGGAGACGGATTATATTTGGTTCAGTTATGATGCAGTAAGTGACGATTACTTTATCCTTCGTGTCTTGTGGTTCAAGTTAAACCTTCCTGCTCTTCCTCTATACTCTCTGAGGAGAGATTCTTGGAGAGAGATTAGGGCTGTGGTTAACTTTAATTCAATGTCCATTCGGCTTGGCACTATAGTCAACGAACAACCTCATTGGATTGCGCATAAAGGTGCCAAACTTTTTCTGTTCCGTTTTGATGTCGTGGGTGAGGTCTTCAAAGAATTACCCAAGTTGGATGCCATTTCAATTTACTCCAGATTGGGCAGATGTTATAAATTTGAATGCCAAAGTGGGCTTTCTTGTGTTAACTACAATGTTGAACTCAGTTAAAATTTTGGGAACTAGATGCCACGTGGACCAATGTATGCTCTAACGTCCTTTCATTTTATGGAAAACTGTTTGTTGTTCGAATACCGGGGAATTGTTTCTACGCCGTGGAGAAGGAAATAAAAATTTGGAATTACTCAACAGAAGAAACCATGGACATTGACATAAGTCGCATCACGAGAGATCCGGAGAGGAAATTACAAGTTTTCAGCCATGAGGCGACCCTCGACCTAATAGAGCAACCCGTAGAAGACATAGAAGATCTTGATGTATTCTACTATTGGTACTGTTCTTCCATTTATAATTACTATTAATTTAATCAATCCTAATGATATCAAAGCTGTTTGGCTATATGCCTAAGATGGTGTGTTCACCTGCAGGGATCCTACGCGTTACATGGATATGGCCTTCGTCAAGCTTTGCAGCCGGCTTTTTCCCCCGAGAAAGACATGCGCATCCTTATGGTTGGTCTTAAGGGAGTTGGTATGACCACCATTTTGGAGAAGCTTGAGCTTGGGGAAAATTGTCCACCATTCCCACCATGGGTAACTCCTATGGTTTTAGAGGTAGACATTTGCATCGCAGGTTTATTGAATAGTTAGTATGACGTTTGCATCAATGGTTTATTTGCATCTGGTTTCCTTGCTCTATAGACCAGTTTTTTTGTTACTAATTCATTGAAGAGGCAGCTTAATCCCTTAGCTTTTATCATTGTTGAGCTGAATAGTAGGCTTGGTCATTTTGTTTTTGAGTCCTATTAGTTCCCTCCATGTCAACTGGCTATTCAACTTGTCTTAATTCAATATACCTTTCTGGATAGTTGTTCATTCACTCTTCCAGTGTTAAATTGAACATTAGACCATGGTTCAATTGCTATAGAACTGGCTTCTAGTTTCATTTTGTCTGTAAAGTTCTGTAGGTTCTATTTCTATCGTCTATGTGGCCTATGAAGAAGATTCAGGTGTACTTTTTTTTTTTGAACGGCGATTCAGGTGTACTTTGCTTCTTTCTTTTTTGCCTTTTATTGATTTTGAGCTGTACTGATCATGAGGAGCTGTCTACTGTAATCTCTTCCTTGATTCTCTTTTACATGTGCTTATTTGATCATCTATCCAAGTCGGTGAGTGAGGGACTGCGGTCGGTGACACAATATAGTGTTGTTGAGCCATGAGGTAGTATTAGTATATGCTTCCCCTGCCAAAAAATGCCGGCCCCAGGGCCAGAATTTGAAAGGGAGTGGAAGCTTATCAGGAGTTGGTTACCATATGCTTCCCCCAACTAGGGTGTATCCACTTGGATATTAGTAACATGATGTCTCCCTTGGTTAACAGTCGAGCATTTGGAACTCTCTAGAGAATTTTGTTGCAAAGATGCTGAGGTAATAAATGCTTACCTTCAGTAGAGATAATTATCTTCCTGGCAGCGGGTCATTTCAAAGGTGTGAGCCTTGCTCCCACTAAGGGCCCTCAGTTGGATACTGTGGTGTGGAGGTATAGCCTTGTAGCCTTTTGATGATTAGATGGAATTCCACAACTTTTAAGAAGCTTTGTTGTGGAGATGGAGATAATGATGCGATTGTTAAAGTCATTACACTCATTGGGGTAAAGGTTTCTTACAGTAATGGAGTCAGGACTCAGGAGTTCACTATTTTGTTGTTGCAATGATAATAGATAATTTGCGCTGTGCCAAGTGGAAGTTTCTGTCGGATCATTGGTATCAACGATATTGTAATTCTGCTTTGATTTGTTTATAGAAGTGTAGTTATTTTAATTGCAAGATGGTAACTATCTGCAGCCATTGATGGTGAAATTGAGGACTACACTACTTGGAATATTGGTGGGGAGGACCAGCTATGGGCTTCATGTATGGAGTATTGTGTTTCCTTTCTGTCTTTTTAAGATCTTATTTTAAGATGGGATACTTAGGAGTGGAAAACTGTCTGTTAAAGCATCCAACTCAAAACCAATTGGCGATAAGTGGAGAGGCCGCCCAGGCTCATATACTTAGCTTTGGAGGTTATAATTAACCAATGTGGGACAAACTCTAACACTCCCCCGCACGTGCGACCCCTGACCCGCACGTGGAGAGGTAAACAACGGATCCACAACATTGGGATCATAACGAAACATGGTGCACTTATGGCACAAACAAAGGGGAACCAACTATCAACAATATAGAGTCTTGTCCAAAGGCCTCCGAAAGCCTAGCTCTGATACCATGTTAAACCATCCAACTCAAAACCAATTGGCGATGAGTGGAGAGGCCGCCCATGCTCATATACTATCTTTGGAGGTTATAATTAACCAATGTGGGACAAACTCTAACACTGTCGTTCAGATTTTCCCAGTGTGGAGGCAATATTTCCAGGACACACAGGGTCTCATTTTTGTGGTTGATAGCACCAACATAGACCATGTTGTTGTTGCAAGGGCTGAACTGCATTGCATGTTGAAAGAGGCAACTTGCCCTGTGTTCATTCTTGTAGTATTGTCTTCAATAAATCTTGTTGACCCTATAGAAGTATTGTAAATTTTTTGTATGTTTCGATGCTTCTGGGAGTTTTTGTCTAAAAGGAAAATTCGGACAATCCAAGTGCTCTGTGTACGATTTAATTATTTGACTGTAGCTTGTAAAAGAACAATCAATCAATAAGAAAAAGATGATAGGTTGGATTGATGGATATCTAAAGGAATTTGGAGTTTGGATCAAGGTGCAACTTCTCTCAGTCAGCATTTGCTCTCCTACTCTTACTCTTGCAGCTTTAAATGCATATTTGAAATACAGATATCGCATAGCAAATGCTGTTGCTTATACAAAACCACTTGAGACTCTGTTTTTGATTCTCCGTTATATGCTTCTTTTCTGGGTGGCACCAATTTATTTAACACTTTCAATGAGATGCTTGAGTGGGATTTTTTTTTATATAGAGTTAAGACTAGAATTTGAGGGGAAGTATTACGAGGACCGACAGTTAGGCTTCCTCCTCCAGGACAAGTTGCGAGATGCAGTGTTTCTTGTGTTTGCTAACAAACAAGATCTTCCTAATGCGATAAAAGCTGCTGAAATTACCAACATTCTTTGCCTCCACTCTCTCCAACAGCGTCACTGGTATTTTTTTTTTTGATAGTTTTCCTTTGTTAATCTGAAATAATATCATCACTCTTATTCCATTTATACCCAATTATTTGCTCTTTTCAGGCACATCGAGAGCACCCGCGCAACCTCTGGGGAGGAGGGGCTGGATTGGCTCTACAAGGAAATTGCTAACAAGGCTAGTACAATTTTTTTTTTTGAACGGCAACTAGGTTAGTACTTAGGTACCCTATATTACGACAAAATTGCTAATAAGGCTTGTACTTTTATTTTAGAATGGCAACTAGGCCACGGTGGCCGATGATATCCGAGGAGATTAGGCAAAAGCCTTGCTTGGCTTTGACCTCAAAGTAAACTCGTGCTTTTGCTTCGCTTTCTTGTCTTACTTAGCGGGGCTGTCTGAGTTACGGGCACTGCCCATTGACTTACTGGATTGGTGACTATACGTACTGACCAGAATGAGTGCTTTACTTACTGAATGACTGACTTAGAACAGCAACAAGGTTAGTACTTAGGTACCCTATATTACAACAAAATTGCTAATAAGGCTAGTACTTTTATTTTAGAACGGCAACTAGGCCAGTACGTAGATACCCTAATTACTCTTCCTTAAAGCATCTCGAACCCACTCTTCAACTACCTTTCTCCAATTAATTTGAAGAGCCACATCAAATATACAGTATTGTTTCAAGTTTCAACCCACTGACCGAATCAGAGCATCAAATTTCCGATTGACCCTCACTCTTCAAATGGTGGTTTCCTCCACTATTCAACTGTTTGACATAAATAGAAAGAGAAGAAATAATTGGATGGATGAAATCTGAAGAGTGAGTTGGCGTTACAATTTTGAAAAATGAGAAAAAGTTGAGTCTTCAGAGACATAGGTCAACAAAGTACGTTTTTGGTGAACAAATATGAAGAATGGGTTGGAGCTGCTCTTAGAATTAGAATGTATTAAGCAATGGAGTGCAATTAACATGTTATGTCTTTATAGTTAATCAATTACAAAGGTATTAAGCAATGAGCGCAATTTGTATGTTACTTTCTTTATGCTTAATCAATCTCTCCTTTAATTCGGTTTTTTGTTTTACTTTTGTTTGGTTAGAGGCATCAGGTAACGCAGGACAGGTGGTGTGATCCTGGATGCGGGGCGGTTTTCAGCTCTCTCAATTTTCATGTGTTTTGTCAGTCAATATATGGCTATTACTTCATTTATCAGGAGGCGTTTAACTTCACAGACACATATTATGGTTCTTGGAAACGTTGCGGCCCAACAATCATGTGCATGTTCTAATGTCAGTGTTTCATGTTTTGATACCTTATGATACTAGGGGAACCTTGCCGATTGTCCTAGTGTGCTTTTGGGTCTAGTTGATCTGTTAATGGCGTTTGTTTCTCCCTATACTGTTCTGGGCTATGTGTAATGTCTCAAGCTGGCATAAGTTGTCGCGTTGCTCCAATGGCAATGGCCATTGCTTTTTATAATATGGTTGCTATTATTTTTATTTGTCAGATGTGTAAAGAGAAATGTTACTCATTCATGAACGCTTAGGCAAGTATGGAGAAAAATAATACTAAGCTTTTTGCTTAATTTTTATTGTTATTTAGATATTTATTTTTTATTTTTATTGGGTTGCAATTTTCACTAAAGCAAGTATCGAGAAAATTTTGATTTTTGCTGGCAAGAATGCCCTGATTAATTCCGGGAACATTCGCCACCTTTCAACATTTCTCAGGACAAGTTTTCTTCAACAGCCTCAACATGGGATGTATGAGATAATTGCTAACCATCAGAAGCCCAGGTTGTGCCATAAGACAGGAATGGAGTCATCAATAGAACAGCCATGAACAGAGCTGATAAACGAGCCGATGAAAGCTTTTTTCAGAGCTGATAAATGAGCCGAACAGTAGAATGCGAACTTTTTGTTTCGACAGTAGGTTGTTCAAACTTGACGCAAGGTGAGAGACGTGTGATTCGAAAGGCTCTTCAAGCCAAGGCACCGGGCAGAAGAGTTTCCCCCCGTGACCAAGCTTGACGCTGTTTAGGTCCTCATTGACTTCCCTGTATCAGAAAAGGAACACAAGCAATTCTTTTTTTTTTGTCAAAAGTTGAGAGATAGTATTCATTAAAGATTCCCATGGGGAAAGATTGGGAGTCCACAGATCGGACACTCCAACGACAATAGGTCACAGAAATACAACGAGAAAGCATATGACCAAACCAACGGAACACACCGGACAAAATCCGGACAAAAACCGGCCTAAAGCCGGACAAAACACAAAAGAAACGAGAAAAAAGATACACTCCCCTTCGTCGCTGAGCAGCCCATCTCTAGCCAAACCTCCAACCGGTCACGCGCCTCTACCGGAGGCCTAAGAAGCCGCCGGAACCCGTAAGGTTGCAAAGGAGGAGCAGACGAATCGTAACGCCCAACAGGGCTGCGGAACGCCAAGTTCCAACGATTGGCGAACGGAAGGCGGATATGGTGCAGAAGGGGAAGGGGAAACCAGATCTAGAAAGGGGATTAGTCCCTCCCCTCCCGCCGCCCAAAGGGTGTGCAACCCATGGAGGGGGAGGGGAAGGAGGGGCGGCTAGGGTTAGAGTTTTTTAGAGAGAGAGAGAGAGAGAGAGAGAGAGGGATGCGGTTTTTTGGCAAGTTAGTTAAAAGAGCAGTAACACAAGCAATTCATTAGTCTTAAAATACGTTTACGTTTTCGAGTGACCCTAATAAAAAATCAGCTCAATCTAAGTACTTTATCCAACCAATTTATTTTGGATTCAATGTTTAGAGAGATCAAAACTTGAAAGATTGGATCAAGTATTTAGAGTTTTCCTTTTTACAGGGCCGCTCGAAAAATGTATTTTAAAATAAATGAACGACTTGAATAGATTGCTTATGTGAACCCCAAAGTGGGTCCTATGGAGCGATCTTCGCACAGAATTTTTTTTGTGAATACGTGATGGCCTATTCAATCTGTTCTCTTGGTTTCTATCACTTTGGAGAAGAAATCGGGAAAAGTCTGGTCACACACCCCATTTTTACAATCAAATTTGCAACATTTGCCACATCTCCATTGCTTTGATGATAGAAAACGTTCACCTTATAGAATACATCGAAAATAATAAGAAAGCCGAAATTCAAGTTTTTAGAGTGTTGAAAAATGCATGTCAGACCAAATTTGTCTTAATGAAGTAGAAAGTGGTGGTTTTTGAATTCTCTATTTCCCGATTCATTTTGCAAAATGCATCTTGACATAATGAATTTTCTAATTGATTACCCCAAACACCTAGAATTGAATAATGCATATGCAAAATACTAAAAGATGGCGGCCAGACACACCAAATGCAATTACAAAACTAGCTGGTTATTGGATGAGACAATGGAAGAAAGATAATAGAACTGTATTCACAACTTCAAACCCTACTCTATAAGTCTTCGAATCAAACAATGTACAATCCTGTGGTTCTGTAATTTACATTTCAAATCTAGAGGAAAATTGCAACATACAACTCGATATAGATGTAAGAAGGCCCTATATTATGCTAGAGAACAATCACGATAACAGATGCTGCAACATAATCAATCATCGGTCAAGATTAGCGATGACAAGATCACGACATAAGCTAGAAAGAAGAAAACGGCTATCTGAATAAAGAACTTAGGATTTTCCCTCATGTTTGGAGATGTCACAGCCCTGCAAAACAAGAAACCACTCAGTGTAGTTAAACAAAAAGAATAGCAAGAGGTAGTCGGCGGGGGAGAACAAACAAGGAGAAAATAAAGGATTTATGCAACTACGAGACATTACCTAGCGATGCGTTGAGAAAGCCGACGAAAGGGTAAACTCTGAATAAAGACGATGCCTGGTCCTGTTAGAACAGCTGTCGCTAGATTGTCTCCCTGAAATTTCAAACTTACTGTTAGTGGACAAATAGGGAAGAAAAGGGAAGGTCAGCGGTATGTCGCATAAAGAAATCAAGAAATCCATAGCAGGGTGCACAGAAAGTGCCCCTTTTACCAAGTCCAATAAGCCACGTTAGGAGAAGGGATAAAGTCCTATATTCCAAAGGCTTAGATATTCCATCCCCCCTTTTTTCTTCCCCCAACATCCCCTTTCGATTGTAGGGTAGAAACTTTCTACTAGAAAGTAATAGTAACTAAGTTAGATCAGCAGTGGTGGTGTCTATGCTGATCCATCTGCTGCAACCCAGAACCTCACAAAACTTGACCTTTGGGCCAACTACCCAGGTCAATGGCTTAGGTTGCACGCCCTTGATAAAGAGACTCAATTTCGAGTCCCATTACTTTCCAATAAAAGAGAAACCAAAAATATTTAAGTCAGTTCTAAATTGGATAGGCTCAAAATAGCTGGACTCGTGTGGTGCAAACCCTGAGCAATCCTTTGCCTCACATTACCAAACAGGAGACCCAGACTCCAGATATGTTCCAAGTAATTAGCATGTGTAGGGCCTTAACCCCCAACCTACTTAAGAGAGTTTCAAGGAATCACTGAACTCGAGACTTGTGTAAAGGTGTAACGCCATGTTGTACAAGTGAGCCTTTTCTGTTTTCACCATCTAATGTTACATATTTGTATCCTAGTAAATTCTAAGATAGTAGTTAAATTCTGTCTCATCTAACTAAGTACAATTTATAGTAGAAATGAAGAGAACTACAACGCGTGTTTCTAGTGAAGTGGTGGGTATAAGAGAGCAGATCCTGACAAAAAAACAAGCAAGAAGTGAAAAATAAAAGAGTAGTATGAGTCTGTTACAAAAAATGACAGATGTGGAAGCCACTTACCCCGAATACCACCCTTCTCATTGGGACATTGTATTTGACTTGAACATTGACCGTTGCTGATAAACCAACAACGCAGGAAACATCCACAGCAAGTACTTCACCCACGTCGAGATTTTTCAGTACAACTAGACAAAAGCAAAGAAAATGCACATGGAGTCCCAAGATTATTTCCATGAAAGGCTTGGATTTTTTTATTTATTTTTGAACAGAATGAAAGGCTTGGATTAAAACTCCCCATTCACAGCATAGAAATCATTCTGAAAATATAATGAGTGCACTTCCTTTAAAGGTTATAGGTGAACTTCCTTTAAAGAAGATACGTTAACTTTAGGAATCTCAAGGCAACATGCATATGCAATCTTGCTTACCTCCTAAAATACGTGCTTAAGCAATACAATATTCAGAATCCATTGACCAGACGGAAAGGTAACAGGAACCAACTGTACATAGTTTCCATACAGAGGTCACAAGCATTTCAATGCAAAAACTAATGGTCATCGAGAAAAAAATTACCGTGGAGTTTATACTTGTTTTTTTATTCTCTTATCTCTTCTCAAGGCTTGTTCTGATATAGCACCAATCAGGGCTTACAAATATAAAAGGCTAGACTTCTTCCCAGATGACTTGGTGCGATAGCGTTACTTATTCCCTCCGCCTGTGTTTGTTGGTTCACAAACATACTTTTTTACGTCCCATTATTATTGTCCAACTCAAAAAGTCAAAAGACTTAAGAGCATGTTAATTACCTTTTAACCCATGTTCTAAAATCTAAATTACCAACTCATGTGGTCCCCGTAACTCATGATTGAAGGGCAAAATGAGAAATTCATGCTTCTCAAGGTGTAATCATGATGTCCCCATAAATAGTAGGAATCCCCAAAACGGGTCAACAAACACGGACGAAAGGAGTATATAATATAAATATTATCTATATATCTGTGTGTGTGCGCGTGTACTTATTTATATGTAGGGATGTATATATTTATCTATACATAAGGCCGCACATGTTTCAAGGTTGCCCAATGCATAGTGTTCTTGCAGGAGAATTTTGTGTAACTCCCCCCTGCAGGAGTCCAAGTGTACCTCCGAGCGAGCACTAAAGATGCTATAGCTAAACATTCCCCTACTTGGATAATCATGAGACATACTACAGAAGTATCAAAAGGATGTCATATTCAGTGTTCCTGTATAGCCTAGTCTATTGAACATTATTCAACTCAAAGATCTAACCTTATGAGATTATAACTTGCAATGACATTCGTTTACGCGTTCCTCATTTCTAGTCTAGCAGGAAATTGTTGACAACATATAAATATATGAGCAGTTATTTGACCAAATTCACTCTATAGAACTCAAAATTTAAGTTTTCTACAAACCGAGCTTAAACCATAGTTGAAGGCTTGAAGCTAATGCAAAATATGAAACTAAAAATTTGCTATATGAAGCAATAATATGATGTTCATGTGATCGCATTATACTCAATGATATTACTCAAATAAGAATATGAAGAAAAAAGAACAATGCCAAGAACCATAAGCCTAGGCCAATACTACAGATCATAGATACATAAAAACCCATAAGCCTAGGCCACAATCCATCATATTACATGCTCACAACTTAAAACTTCATGCAGGAGCCGTAAAACACAAAGAGAAGATTAATATGCAACTAATAGTATTGAAAAAACTTACCAGATCCACCAGCAATTATGAATGCAAGACCCTGCCCGGATATTTTCTGTCTCAAGAATGCCTGTGAATGAAATGAGCATGCCCATCAAATGAGTGAAACAGAGCTAACTCATACTTGAGTAATCATCAGGTCTCAGGGAAAAAAGCAAAAGGACAGAATCTTTCATGAGTGTGTCATCATCTCACCTTTGGACTAGCAACAGCATTACGTGCCCTGTGATCAACCGTATGACTAACTTTGACGTCATTGATGGAGCATAGGAATGCATCGGGCTATTAAACAATATTATAGAAGTCAGATATGATTTTAGTAAACACTAATGAAACGACATGAAGAAAAATCTCAAAAAAAGACTTTTTTGAACCAAAACAAGACTTTGTTTGGTGTAGGTTTTGAGAGAGGTTTTAGGGGTAACGAATGGAGAGCGATAGAGAGAGAAATAAGAGTAATAATTAGAGAGAAAACTTATTGGAGACCGTGCTGAGAGAGAGGGGATGGTTCTGGAAAACAAAAATGAACAAATCAGATTTTGGGGTGATGAGTTTTGAGTATTGACAGTTAAGTTCAGCAAAAAAGAAATGATATCGCAAGTGGGCCAGCAAACAAATACATGGAGAAGGGGCATTTCAAACAGTTTCTTAGGAGTTGCGATACAGAGAGAAGAACTAGATGATAAATCAGCTGTACCTGGCACAAAAGTTCACCGCCAAACATTGCTAAATCAATCTACAAAAATCAAGTAAATTCAAATCAAAAGCACGTAAAAAAGAACACAGTTTCTGTCATCAGCATCGTGATCAATGCCCAAAATTTTAATAAACCCAGCTTTAGGCATGATATACCAACCGGGAGAATTCTGGCCAAAGAAGGAGCAGCAATTCCAACGAATCCATCACTCGAACCAGTATTGAGAAGAACTATGCTACTCACTCTCTTGCCAAATAACCACTGCCACATACCCGCTTCATTCTCTGGAGGGTTAACATTTTCCATCTGTATGGTTCCGGACATGTAACACATGGTACCTGCAGGCCAGAAACATTCCACAGATGATAGCATTGGAAAGAAAAAATGAAAAATGGTTTAGAAAAATGTATAATGCAAACAAATCAAATCAGGTAGCTTTAAAATGGCAGACATAATCCAGTCCTCCACGAGCAAGCTCAATCAATCATCTGGGGGAAACTTTCGGGGAAAACATTCATAAAGAGAGTGATTGTAGCTTAAAAGATTTCTTATCTGAGTACATTAACGTAGTTGGGCAGTGTCTTTAGATGAAAATGTCACACATAGTCGGTGGCATAATGAGTTCTTCTACACAACATGCTGAAAGACGAAAGTTTCATGAAAGCATAATTATCCAAAAGCCAACATGTCTATGATCATGTACCATGTTTTGAGTCTGGGACTAAACAAGTACTTATTCCATTCTTCTTCAACCAATGGTTGTTCAGCTACAAAACAAGAGTCAAGTCCTAAGGCTTGATTAAAATCTGACTGGGGCACAACCAAGCTCCAAAGTTGGCTGAAAGCCTACAATGAGGATTATGTATACTATTTCCCAAGGTTCTGGTTTACAGCCACAAGAAGGGCCCATATCTTTCAAAGAAGACAGAGCCAAGGAAGTTAAAGATGGGTTTGAATCAGCAGGAACAGAATAAAGAAGAGTACAAGTAGCAATAGTCCATCCAACATGTTAATCACCTATTTGATAAAAGAGGGCATCGATAAAGGTTTAGAACAACTCTGACAATCAGGAGATAATAAGCAACATCAACTGGAACAAAGCAACAACAATAATGAATATTTCATGAGTTTTACATAGATCGATGAGCATTTGTTAATACTCAGGACATTAATACACATGAAAACACATTATACTGCAAAAATATCAAGTTTACAGGTGTTTTTCAGTCTTTGCACCACACTGCAAAAACATAATCAAAAAACCCATATCCGTATTCATAACAGGAAAAAAAAATACACCACTGCTTTTCTTACAAGTTGTTTCCTTTTAACACATTATTTGAGAAGGATATCCCTATGTGTGGACGCGGGAACAAGTTCCACTCAGATACAGATACAGATAACAGAGAATTCAGGTTTTCAACCCCAGGCAATGGCTTGACTTTGGCATATGACCAGTATTGTCAAAATTAGCCGTTACCTTAGGCAGGTCTACAGATCAGTTGGCTGTGGGGCTGTAATGTATTGCCTTGCTTAGTTTTAGAATTGAGCTACATATCCAACTACAAGAAAAGGTTCGCCAAGTGTAGCATAATGTAATGTATAAGGTAATGTTTCTGGATTGTGTAGCTTAACTGCCTATTGATCGACGAATAATTAAATCTGAATGGGCTGTTAAAAGTATACTACCCAGAACAAAGAAAGAATCTCTCTCAGAAATAGCAGTCATTTTGACAGCTGAATTTTATATCAGCACGTCCAAGCACTCCCAACCGTTTTCAAGTAATAACAATAGATAACACTAATCCCTATGCAGAATCCCATGCCAAATCAACTTACCAGGCTTTGCAATAACCTTTTCTTGAGGCTTCAACATAATCTGACAATGATACCAAGAAAACCAAATAAAAATATGCAACAAACAAAAACCAAGAGTTTTTGCTTTTACGCTAGGTAAGGATGAGGTACAGTTAAATAATCATTATTATTACCTGAACTATCTGAGCTTCGCCGCCCAACACTTGAAAAGGTGTCACAGCTTCTTGTGGACTCTACAAACGATTACCTTTGTGAGATAAATCACAATAGAGACTTGCTTTTGATAAGTAACCCAGGAAATGGAAAAATAAGTAAGGTAAATTGTAGAGAACTTCCAATTTTCAGATGGAAGATACAAAAAAAGTGGTGCTACTTATAGCGTAAGATACAACAGACCAAAAAGCAACCGTCCTGCTTTCAACAACAACAAACCCAGGAAGATTTTTCGGGCTTAAGTTGTCTTTTCCTAATTTGTATACAAATTAAGGATGGAAAGGATATTAACAGAAGGACCATTAAGAACATCACCCGAAAAGAGAAACCAAGGGTTGGAGACTACTGCCGCATTAACTGAAATATTCCAAGTACTTGATGTTACAGTCACAGACCCACATTACTAGAGTCTGATTTTGTTCACCCTCACTAAATGAGGGTGAACATTACCCTCACCACTATTGGTTTTTTTATTGCTAGGCCCCACCTTGTTAACCATGGTTAACATGGATGCATTAAACAACACTGGCAAATTACGAAGGAAAATTAATTAGGGAATGCCTCTTGGGTTCTTCTGTTTCCATTTTTCTTTTCCACGATTAGGGAAAGCACCATGGTTAACCTTGTATTTGGCAGCTTCCACGAATCTCTGATCAAATTGTTCATCTTCCATAGAGGAAGAAAGAATTTGAACTGGTAAATATTCCTTACATTTAAACATTAGTGTAATCTTCAAGACAAAAGCAAATAATGGTCAAATAAATGAAAAAACATTCTATAAATAACTGAAAAAAATTCTGTCAGAAAAGAACAAAAACAAAAGAACTTTTGAGAACACTTTGGCAACCTATTTTTATTTTTGTTCCCTAATAGATTATACTCAAGTTAAAAAAAAAAAAAAAAAATCAATAATGAAACTTAGTTGAAGGGGGAAAAAAATTTCAGCCAAAAAAACTAAGATTGTGTTTACACAAATATTAGTCTTCTCGCCGTCATGTCTTCTATTTTTGTATCTTCCTTTTTTTTTGCATCTTCAAGTGGATGAACTTTAGAAATTGATGGCTTTGTAAAATTTGGAATGAGGTTGATTAAGATCCTAAAAGAAACCATAGGAGATTGATCAGATTCGTAGAAGCTGCCAAATACCGTTATCTGGGCGCAGCAACTAATCCCTCGACCAAGATTTGCATCCTTCCCTAATAATTTTCCTTCTTAATTTGCTAATGCTGTTTTAGGCATCAATTTTAACCATGATTAGTATGGTGGGACCGAGCAATCAGAGACAACCAATAGCGGTGAGAGTAATGTTCACCTTCATTTAGTGAGGGTGAACAAAATCGGACTCGCATTATTCACGCTGTCAAGTGTCAACCACCAGAAACTCTCAGCTTTGGGAACATTTACATTAGATTGTTTGAAAACAAGTGCATATGTTCCTCACAAGGGCATGAGATTAGGGCAACATTGTTCTAAAAAATCAACGATAAAGCTAACCATATAGTTCTCTACTATCTCTACTCCATGACAAACACATTAAGTGGTGCAATGGTAAAAAACTTATGTTGTTAAGCTTGAGACAACAACTCGGTGTTTGGAACAGCCTCTGTGCAAACAATACCAAACATTACATATACATAAGAGTACATGGGGCCTACCACTGGATTACTGCTCAAAATGTGGCAGGTACTCATGCTTTTACTGCCACAGACATGACAAGTTTCAAAAAAAAAAAAATGTGAAAGAGAACATATCTCCGTTGGAGTACGGAATCATCTATCCCCCTATACAAAATTCTCGTCTTAGTACAAAAGGCAGGTCTCTTCTTCCATTTTACGCTCATTTTAAACGCACCTAATTTTTCTGCTAAGTATGATAACCAGAATAAGTAAAGTAGCAAAGGCACCACTATCTTCTATTTCATTATTTGCGCATCTTTTAGCCTTCGTTATCTTCGCACTCCGCTATTCTCTACAATTCTCTCTACAAACTTGAGAGGAAAAAAATCCCAGACCTATCACCTATCTGTATCAAACTGACCAATTTACAACCATTTCAGTCGAAATATGATACTACTTTCATTGATAAAGAGATAGCTGGACGTAACATGCTATTGTCTACCAGCATCTACAACTCTCTCAATTAACCCTCTCGAGAATGCCATCATTTTAACGCGAAAACTAACCAACCACAGAAGAAAACACATGCGAAATAGCAAAGTCAAAATTCAGACAGGCCTAAGTTGCTCCTCCCCATCTAGCTTGCCAGAAAAACAGCTGATGATTACAAGGGTCCTTCGCTGCCAATATGCTAAGAAAAAGACAACAAAGGCATACTTCAATACACTTATTAAACACTTCAATCCATATTTTACAGATTTCAATACACTTTCACATCGTTCTATACACTTTTCACATGTTTCAACGGGCTGTTTTTAGCATTTTCCTAATTACAATGCCGTCACCGCCAGATCAATTGAGAGGGCCGGCAAAGAGATGAAAAACTAGAACCCAAAAGTTAGTTTACAAAAATCTCTACTTCTCCAACATATTCCAGTGAGAAAACAACTGTCTGTACAATAGATGGATAAATTCATCAACTAAGAAATAGAGTGAAATCCTAAATTAGAAGAATGAGAGAGGGAAAGAGAACCTGATAAACGTACGGTTGGAAAGGGGTTGAAAAGAAAGGAGCGGCCATGGCGGAGACAACAGAAAAATCGAAGATCACTGAGATCAAGAAGCAGAGACCATCACAGTCTTCACAAAGATCAGATTCAGAGGGCTCAAGAGATGTTCAGATGAAATATTTATTTTTGTTTTTATTCCCTTTTCTGTCATTTTTCTTCTCCATTTTTTTTTTCTTTTCTCGTAACGCTGGGTGAAATTTCTAATATACCCCCCTCTATTTGACTTCGAAGCTTTTCGATCGGTGGTGGAATAAAGAATATGGTAAATTTTAGAATGGCAGTTCTGTCAGTTCATAAAAAAATTGTGGGTTTTTATATTTAGTATTTAAGTTTATCGACGTCAATTTAATGACAGACATCATAGCGTATGACGTGGGTTTGTGTTATTGGTTATGATCTGTCTCCTCTACGTGGCACAAAAATTGTACTAGCCAATTGTTTGCTGAATTCCACGATCGGTTCTATGGACAGCAAACAGAAAGCAACGTTCCTTTTTTTGATCAGTAGCAACGTTCCTTCATTTTCTCCAAAAATGAACAGCTCATATTCACGTTTTGAGTCATCTATCTATTTATGTATCTGAGCTGTTTATTTCTCTTTCCGGATGTTTTTATGAAATTTTTTTATGGACTCTTAACATTTTCATTTTTTGTAGAATCATATGGATGTCTAGGTTAGGTTACACAAATCTCGACTATTCTCCTCCCAATTTGCGATGAGATTCACAAAAATTACTATTTTTTATGGCCTGACGTAAAAATTGAGTCAGGATTAATTATGTGATGAGCAAACCCACCAACCAACCGGACTAACCATATGAGTTAACATCCCTTCATACTTTTCGTTATTGTGGATTTAATTTTGTTCACAGTACTCTTTTTATTCACCCTCTTACTACCCATCCCTCATATTGGTTTTGGTAGTGTGGATCCCATAAAAAGTGATGTCATTCTTACCAAAAAGTACATTCAAAGATGATGAACAAAGAAAGTAATGTTCACCAATAAGAGGGAGAATAATGTTCACCCTATTTTAAAGATGATGAACAAAATCACACTCCTCTTTTGTGTGTATTATATGGGATTTCCCCCCCCCCCCCCCCCCAACAAAGAAAGTAATGTTCACCAATAAGAGGGAGAATAATGTTCACCCTATTTTAAAGATGATGAACAAAATCACACTCCTCTTTTGTGTGTATTATATGGGATTTCCCCCCCCCCCCCCCCCAACAGGAGGAGAATACAAATATGAATTACATCAAATTGGAAGCAAAGTCGTCAATCACTACAAGTTTAACCCAACTAAAGACCCATTTAAAGGGACAAATACCCTACAAACTAGAAATAAAGTACACGATTACTATAAGCTCAGCCCAACTAATAGCCCATTAAGTGGGGAAATAATTCACATGGGGAATAATACTCACACGCAGGTGAGGAGATCCGAACTAATTATGTTATCCCAATTTGAGATGCATGAATCCTAGCCAACTGAGCTAACCCCAGCTGATTGTGTTATCCCGAATTGATTTGCACCATTTTTTACCTACTAATTTCTTATTTGTTGGTTCAGTTTTTTTTTTATTTGAAACATTGGGGAACTATTTTGTCTTTTTTAAACCTTTTACATATTAGTTTCAGGTTAATTTTTTTTTTTTTGAAAATTATTCATTCATCTTGCCGATGAATATAATTAAAAAAATTAATAACTGTTGATAAAACAAAAAATCAGGCCAAAGAGACAGATAAAAAAAAATCATAAGGAAAATATCAAGCCAAAAAAATACTTAGAAGTGCTTTCAGAGAGAGAGCCTTGAGAAATGCTGAGAGTGTTTGAATTCTCTTGGCCAAAAGGTTTTGGAAGTGTTTGAATTCTCGAAACATGCTCTTATTGTGTGAAATTTGGTTGATATATTGAAAAAGAGTAACCGGCCTCATAAAAGCACAATAAGTCAGTTGAGAATAATCAATTTTGTGAAACAAGTTTGGTATTGTTTCCAATTTGCTAAAATGGGAATCCCATAAAATCAAGTGGGTGATTTTAGCAAATGAGAAAACTATGAGATTAACACCCAGTTAATTTTATAGAATTCTCATTTAAGTAAATGGATTAAAAAATTTTAAATGATTGTAAAGTTACCAACTTTTTATGATGTTGCTGAGATTTATGATCCTTTGACGTTTTTGCACTCCATTTCCATATTCCTCGATCGTCCACACGTTATCCTCTTCGTTCTTCCGAAATGCAACTTAAACTCAAATATTTTCCAGTCCCTATATATACAGCTTCAGTGAGAAGCGAAGAAGATGCTTTGCTATAAGCATGTCAAGCATCACCCCGTAACTTGAAAATGGAATGCAACTTAAAAAAAGACCCGATTCTCTCCGATAAATATTGTTATTCTCTTTTCCCTTTTAATAAAACTCATCGAAATTATCAATCACGTCAAATATTATTATATTATGTTCATTTTGATGTGTTTTGAAAGTACATTTATGATGAAAAATGGTTTACGATGTAGTGTCAACAGCATGAAAAATGGATTATGGTTTACGATGTTGTCCTTCTAGTGCGAAACAGCATGAAGGACCATAATCCAATTATCCAAAAAAATCATTCGTTGACGTACAACACAAGCATGTCCTGTTTTTCAAATGATAGGGAAGACAACAATGATGACTCATCCCGTGGAGGAGTAAACTTATATATATATATATATATATATATCTGCACTATAATATTGCATGATTACATTTTGTGAGGATAATTCTGAGCTGGCAATGTGTCACTTAACTAGGAGCTCATAATTAGAATTCAATTTTATTCAGCATATATATAGAGTGATTCAATTCTTATCAGGACCAAAGGAAAATCTAATTGACTAATTGAAGAAACTACCCATTAGGATTTGCTGTGTTTATAGTAGTAGTATTTTCTTAGGGTAACACGTCCCATGTATACCATTGCAGAACTAGAAGAGCCTTGAGCTGCAATGGAAAATGTTAAGGTTGAAAAAAAAATAAAACACAAGAAAAATACGCACTGTAATGCATCTTTTATACTTTTCGATATATTTACACTTACTTTTACAAAATTTTCACACATTTCAGTGCACTTTTTAGTGGACACATGTTAGCAAATAAACAATTACAAGGAGTCCATTTGCTTCACATCAAGAGAGGCCCAAATCTAATGGAACTAGTAGCAATTATAAAGAATCGTTCTTTCTCTTGGCTTTTTTGTCTTTTAATTAGTTATAGACAAAATTCAATTGTTTATCTTATTTGAACTTTTATGCAAGGAGAGAATAAGACAATTTGAGCAAGATACCAAAGAGAAAAAAAGAACTTTCTTTACACCACCGGTCTCCTTTTTTCACCACCATTTTTGTAGGTTTCATTGTGTATCTAAACCGTTCATCTTATAGGCCTTGCAGAATACTACATTTCTACAAAAAACAGCTTGATCGGACATGGACAAATATATCAAAATTTGAATTTTGTTTTGTAAAATGGACGGTCATAGATTCTAAAGTTAAACTATTCTTGAGCGTCCATTTTGATAAAAAAAAAATTCAAAATTCTATATATCTATCGATGTCCGATTAAACTGATTGTTTGCATGAATGCACTATTTTGTGGGCCCTGCAAGATGAACGGTTTAGATCTAAACAATAAACTGATGGTGGACCCACATATGAGCATGTTTACACCGATAGTGTAAAAAAAAAATTCTCTAAAAAAAACCCAAAAACCTATGAGAGGAACGACAATTGTTTTTTTCTTGAGAGACTATAAGTCTATAATATCAAAAAATGAACACGATAGCAAATCAAAATTAGCCAAATAGTGAGCAAAGAGCTGCTAAGAAAAGTCTTGCTTTAATTAACCAACAAACCATATGAATTATCCAACTCCAACCGTTGCCGTCAATATCGGCAGCGCCTGTCCTTTCCCTCCACTCTCAAACCTCCGTCATCGTCTTCCCATATTCTCTCTCCGATCACCATCTCTCTCTCTCTCTCTCTCTCTCTCTCCTCGGATTCTTGCAGAGCACCTTTTCATCTCCCCCTGCCACAGTCACACGTCGTATGCCTGCCTCGCTCCCCAATTTCAACTTACCTACCAAAAAAAGTATGTAAATTTCCTTGTTATCTCCCGATTTCTATATGATTTGTACATGCAAAGATTGTTTGATATTCTGTTGCTCCATGTTCAATTTCTCAGTTCCATAATTTGATTATCAGAAAATATCTTTTTCTTTTTTTAATATCACGGAACACGATGCCCTCTATAACACTCAATGTAAAAAACGGATTCATGTAGCCGACCCAATCAATTGGATTTGACGCTCTGTTTGTTCTTCTTTTCCGAAGGCTTTTTTTTAGGAGTATGTGGTAATTGGTGATGATATTGTATATTTGTTCAGGCAGGCTTTCACTCTTTGAAGAAGAATTGAATATTGACCGTTGAATAAGTAATCCATTGGTTTTATTCCGTAAATTGAGCTCATTATCTGTTTGGTTTGTGAGAAAATATAGGGAAAGGGAAATTCAGAATTGATTTTCATTTTTAAACAGTGGATAGCACTGTTTTGGTTGGTTAGCTGATTTTTTTTTTCTTTTCTGTTTGGAGACACCATATTTTATTCTTGTTTCCAGAGTACTATTGGCAACCACACCAGCATAACATGATTATGGTTTCTAGTATTCTGTCTTTGATAGAAAGCTATGGTGCACATGGTGTGGACCATAGCAATGTTACGTACTTTTTTGGTTTATGTTACTTGTTCTTTGTATAGTCGCGAACAGATGTCTCCCGTAGAAAAGTGAACTTGTGCATATTCGTGGTTAGTTATGAACTTTATAGTTAGTTATGAGTTTTTTGATTCACGTGTTATTATTTTTTTACGGCTTGATTTATTATGACTTTAGTACGTGTTTGTTATGTATCTGGTCAGTTTCAAACGGCTATGTATGGTTCGCAAAGAAATATTTATGAATTATTTTAGCTAGTTACAGAAATGTTTCGTGGTAGTTATAAATTGGTTCGGTTATCCAAATTTTGGCCAAAGTTGTACCATAGGCTTCTCCCTGTCTTTGAGAATGGACTAAAGTGGATTGGTGTATCTAATTTGGTTTTTACACCTAGTAAGTATACTCCTGCATATCCATCCTCGTGGTTCGTTGTGGACTGGCTACATATCTGATTTTTGGGTGTAATTCCACAAATTGGCTATTATTTAGCATGCCTACTTGACGATAGTGGATTGGTTACTAATTTGTTTTGGTTGATGTTTTAGGTCTAGCCTGTTGTGGAGCAGTGAACATTTGTGCAGGTGGATGCATTATCAAGCTATAGTGAATTATGAAGTATTGTTCCTTCTGGGAAGGTAATGAAGATATGTTCATGTTTATAGCCGCCAGGGCTTGTTTTAGGCTACTACTGTGAGTGGCGAGAATAAATTTTTATAGTACAAGCAAGTACTCAGATTGGAGAATGAGATGAATAAATTTCTGCGGCCAATCATTATCGTCCTGTTGTTCAGGATTGGTTGGCGAAAGCTGCTTTTTGTTGGTTCCATAATTACTTTTACCGGTTTTGTAGTTCAAATTTACACACTTCCTTATCCACTGACGATATGGATCCTCTCTCCGCCGGAAACGCGTCTTTTGTACAAATCTTTGAATAATAACGTGCGTTTGAGTGAAAAGAATTCCTTAGCGAGGTTTGAACAGTTTGAAACTCATCTGGCTGATCCTGTTATTTCCAAGAATGCTTCTCATGAGTTAAACCAGTCAGTGCCAATCATGGAAGAGGGAGCTAAAGCGTCAAGACAGAGAAATCGCTTAGCTAGAAGGCGAAGGAGGAATATGAAGCCAAAGATTATAGCTACTCCTCCGCCCCCTCCCCGTAAACCTGTGTCCCATCGCTTGCTGGTAAGATCATTGAGGCTTTAACTGTAATATGGGAAGCATTCAACTTAATGAACTTTTTCTTTCTTCTTCTTCCTGTTTTTCCCCCCTTGAATGTCATCTCCAACTTTGTAGAGATATATACGGTTGTTGACCACTGACGAGGCTCTTGTATATGCTAAGAAAGAGATAGAGAACATCTCATCTGTCATAGATGATCCAGATCCAGATCTGTATGCCCCTTTGTTTCGAAATGTTTCTATTTTTGAAAGGTACGTGTCATTAGCTCATATATGGTTAATGTTGGTATGGCCCTGTACATCAAATTTAGAAACAAAATGCATTGTGCTTTTCTTGGTTACTAACTAATTGGCTACCAAGATACACAGATGTACTTGTCAATTTGTTTCAAATTTCGAACATTTAATTGCAGTAAGTACTTGCCTGATACATAAACTGTTAACATATGTATTACGTTGGAACGAGATTTGGATGTCTAAGTGGAATATATGTTACCTTGCTATCTCCATACCACAGTTAAGTTATATGCTTGAGCAAAAGTAGAAGAAACAACAAGGCTCTACTGTCGACGTTCAATTATGATCTCAACTTATTGCATTTGGGGTTTTCTTTGTATTCCTTTTCTAATCTCAAAGTTAAAAAATGTTCAATTGGTATGTTGCTTCACTTTTTTATGCTTTACTACTACAGCTAAATTTGTTAAAAATATTGGAACCTCGTGTTCTAACTTCTGACATGTAAATTTGGCGGGTCTGAACTCTCAACATTTGATATGATCAGTTTCCGGAAAGTCTAAGTTACACTTGTGAACAACCCTTCACACTCCAACAGAACCATTTATGTAGGGTAAGTTGATGTTTTGGGGAGCTGTTGCTTGTTTCATTTCACTTTGGACATTTCTAGGTAGTTTCAAATACATACATGAACTGGGACTGTACTCTATTTCAAGGACTGGGGGAAAGCCTTAAGCCAGTGGGTGTGGAGGAAATTTGATCAGTCGGTGTTTGTTCATGTAGAATATTTGGATTAGCTGATAAACAGTTTGTGTGAGTTTATTTTACGGGACCTTAATTATGGCTCTTTTACCTGAAAGCTATAACCTATTAGCTGATGATAAGTCCATGCAAATATTTTTGGGAGCATGCATGCTATCATCGGCACCACTGCTAGCACAGTCATTTGTTTTTTGAACTACAAATTACTCCCAAATATCAGGAGCTACGAGCTGATGGAACTCATACTTAAAGTTTACATTTACCAAGATGGGGAGAGACCAATTTTCCATGAACCCCATCTCCAGGGAATTTACTCATCAGAAGGATGGTTTCTGAAGTTAATGGAGGAAAACAGGCAATTTGTCACCAGGGACCCGGAAAAGGCTCACTTATTCTATCTCCCTTACAGTGCACGTCAGCTGCAGATGGCTCTTTTTGTGAAAAACTCAAATAATATAGAACGCCTATCAATATTCCTGAGGGATCATGTCAACATGCTTGCTGCAAAGTACCCTTTTTGGAATCGAACTCATGGATCAGATCATTTTCTAGTTGCTTGCCATGATTGGGTAGGTATTTTGATTGTCCTGATGCTTTATTTGTTCTTTTCCGGTCCTTTCAAGTTCTTTGACATTAAAGTTTTGTTTTCATAGTGCTTTGCTATGTTATGCGGACTCTCGTAATAGTATTAAGTACCCGTGTCGGACACTCGACACTCAGATAAGGGTGTGGGATATGTGTCCGATAAGTTTAATAAGACACTTCTATAGAAAACCTAATTGTAATTCGAGTTTAGCATGGAAGTATGCATAAATCTCTCTTATTATCCATGAAATGCGCTATAAAACCTTAAAACACCAATTTACGTAAGAAAATACACAAAAAAATAGAAACAAATTTGAATATTTTGCCGTGTCCCCGTATCCTTGAAATGAGAAATAGTTGAATCCGACACCTAGATACATACCCGCACCCGACACCCGTACCCGAGTCCAAGTAACATAGGACTGCTTTGTTGCACATTTCCTGCTTTTTAAAGGCATGGGTGTGAGTTCGACAACCAATTTGATTTTACAAACTTAGATAACTGTGGTTGACCAATTTAACTTGGGATTTTCTTCTAGTCATGGTAGTGCTATCGTCATACAGATTTAAGAGTTCTTGTTAAATGGGAACTTATACATTTAATACACTTGGCAAAAAGATCTGCTCAATTGCTTTTTAGACAAACTTTAACCTGAATAGGAAGGAGTCAGGAAACTTTTAACTACCCAACCCAGTATGTTTTAAGGTAATGCGTGAACTCTTCTTACAAAAATGAGGGAAATTATGCTCTAGATCAATTAAGGCTTTTGCCTCGTGTGGTAGAGAGAAGCCAATTGGAGTAAATTTGGTGGTTGGTCTATTTGATGAGAGTAGCCAATTGGAGTAATTTTTATGGATTTTAGTAACCAGATTAGACCACTCCTATTTTGGATATTTTATTTTGGCTGTTTTGTAGGGCCCTTATACATTGACAAAACACGAGGAGTTAACCAAAAACACTATAAAAGCTCTCTGCAATGCCGATGTGTCTGAAGGTATCTTTGCTGCTGGAAAGGATGTTTCCTTGCCAGAAACCACAATAAGGAATCCCAAAAGACCTCTTAGAGGTCTTGGAGGAAAAAGAGTGTCACAGCGCCCACTTCTTGCCTTCTTCGCTGGGAACATGCATGGAAGGGTCCGGCCAACGCTTCTTAAGTACTGGGGAGACAAAGATGAGGATATGAGAATTTATGGGCCTCTACCCAATAGAGTCTCCCGGAATATGTCATATGTTGAACACATGAAATCAAGCAAGTATTGCCTTTGTCCTATGGGTTATGAAGTGAACAGCCCCAGGATCGTAGAGGCATTTTATTACGAGTGTGTTCCGGTGATTATTGCCGATAACTTTGTCCCTCCGTTAAATGAAGTTTTAGACTGGAGTGCTTTTTCTGTGATTGTAGATGAGAAGGATATTCCAAAACTCAAGGAGATTTTATTGGCTATTCCTTTGAGACGGTATCTTAAAATGCAAATCAATGTCAAGATGCTGCAGAAGCATTTCCATTGGAACTCAAGGCCAGTAAGATACGATATGTTCCACATGATTTTGCATTCGATTTGGCATGCCAGGCTTAACCAGATTCAAATAACACAGTCGTCATAAATTTGTGGGATTCCTTCCTTTGATATAGCTCGACTAGAATTGATAGCACATATCTCTTGAATATTGAAAACTCCATCGTGGTAAAGGATTATGTGACGGAATCTGGAACTCCATCGTGGTAAAGGATTATGTGACGGAATCTGGAGACGTGGTGGCTTGTTTGTTCAAAATTTACTGAACTTAGTTGAATGTCAAATGGGTCAAATGGAAGTTTCGGACAGCAGCAATGATTTCTGCAATGCAATGCAGGTATTATTAGATTTCTTGTTTCCATTTTCAGTCATCTACTCACTCCATCCCAAATTTTCGATCCATCTTTTTACTCTGGGTTGTACCACATTGTCAGGCTCTTTGAAAATTACAGTATAAGATCTTGAGTTTTCAAAGCTATCATTGCGACTAACATGTATGCAGAAGTAAGATTTTAGGGGCAATGCTGAGAATTAGTGCCTTCAATTCAAGTTTGAATACAAATATTCCATGTCTTGATAAAAAGTTAAAATTCCAAAGAGGGACCAATATTATGGGATGGAGGGTCTGATAGTCGTAAACACATGTAGGAAATCCTCTCTGTTATAATTGTAGAAAATCCTCTCTGGTTTGATTATCTATTATTTTGCTTTTAGCAATCAAGTTACTTATGGTATTCACCTGTCTCATCCTTCATCTTGAAGTGAAGTAGGGACAAATACATGATAATGGTTTTGTTGTTTATACTATTCAGGATGAAAAATGCTTTACAGATTCACCACTTCTTTTGTTTTTTAATTTTCCAGGGGCTCCAGTCATGTTTCTCAAATGCAGTTATGACAAGAATTTCAGTAATTTGATTCGGAACACTTCAGATGTGGAGAAAAGGCCAGGGTAGGTTGTTCACAAATCCAGTTACACTATTTGTTGTTATAGGATGTAGATAGATGCTGACAATAAGGAAAAGAAAAGTTACATGTACAAAAGTATTTTCCATAGCGGCTTTTGATATATTGGAGGTTTTTATTTTGATTTGAGCATCAAAAAGCCAACAAAAAACAACAAATAGAACATATAAAGCCAATGGAAAATACGCTTCATTTTTGTCTTTTTTAGGATCTTGTAAACTTTTTCATTCGTTTCATGATTTTAGTGTACCAGAATGTAAATGATTGTTGGTGTATTTATAGTCATTTTGAGATTTGCCTTTCCTTAATCCTCATGAACGCTTGTGTCGACTTAATAACAGCCTATGCATGATTATTCTTTTCGATGAATTTTTTGCTTTTGTTTTTGTGACGGCCAATATCGTTGATTCAAGTGGCTACATCTGCTCTGTTACATGGTTCATCCGTTGTTCTGCAGTCTAGTAGCACTATTCAGGTGATCCTCGTTTTACTCTCTCTAGAGAAATGTTCTGCAGTCTAGTAGCACTATTTTGCTAGCATTGGCATTTAAATTTAACAGCAACATATAAAGCCAATGGATTTTCATGTTACACGATCTCTTTTAAATTTCATGTTACGCGGACAATACCTCGTGAAAATGTAACGTCAACTATGGATGAAAATCTTAAATTTTTTACTGTAAGGATTTTAGGAATTAGAACCAGAAACACTCTCATCCAGCATATAAACTGGTTTGTTCTCTCTCTCTCTCTCTCTCTCTCTCTCTCTCTCTCTCTCTCTCTCTCTCACCAACGTACCTGCATTTGGATTGTCCTTGTTCCTTGTTTCTGATGTAGACCATGGGATTCTGCGCAGGCCCGACTCTGAGATTTTCGGGGCCCTAAGCAAGGTTTGAAAATGGGGCATCTTATTCGTTTCTATAAAAATTTGTTGTTCCACATGAAACATAAGACAACCTTGTGGTTCAATGGCGCACTGCTGCCTCTGAGCTGTTAGTTCTTTTTTTTTTTTCCAAGTTCAAAAATAGTACGCGTAAAAACTAAAGAAATTAGGGATTGAACCCCCGCGTTCTCATGGATAGATCACACGAATCCAACCTCCGCAGTAGACTCGCCCATTTGTAAAACTCTTGACATACATAATATTTACTTCCTTCGTCTCTTTTTAAGTGTGTTGCTTCGTAAATCCAACTTGTTAAAGAAACATTATCATTACTCCTTTCACATCAACTTTTACCTCCACTTTACACTTTTCGCATTAACTTTTACCTCCATTTTTCAAAATTATTCTCTACTTTTACTCATTAACTATTTACCCAGTAACTTTTCAAAAAGGGCAAAATGATAGTAATTATACAAAAATTTTACTCATTAATTTTTTAAAATACACACTTATTAAGGAATAATCCAAAATGAAAATGACGACACTAAAAAAGGAGATGAAGGAAATATTATATATTCTAGTTGGGGGCCATATTATTGGGCCGAAAACCAAAAATCCCAGGCGACCGCCTAGTGGGCCTATGCCTAGGGACAAGAACTATGGGGTTGGGAGGTCAATAACCATCCAAGAAAGCATATTTTCTTCTGATTATCGCAATTGTCAACTTGTTTGATAACCAATGTATTATTGCAGAAAGGACAAAACCTATGTGTGAGCCTTTTGTTTAGTAGTCCAACTTTGACGCTCCTGATTTGCAGGGGAGCTCTCAATGAGAGGTTGTATTGGTTCCTACGTTCCTTTGACTTTTGTGTAGTTTTGTATTTAATGAGCATACCCAGTGCACGAAACTCCTGCATATGAGGAATTTGGGAAAGTGTTGATATACGAGGTCTTACCCCTGCAAGCAGAGATGTTATTTATGAGAATCGAACCCACTCCCTAAGGCCACACTGGGGCAGCTTTATTGCTACGTCAAGTCCGCCTTTCTCTTAGTTTCTCATTGTTAAGCTTTAATTGCATTGCCTTGGTTACTACTCCCTCTGTTCCATAATATTGGTCCCCTACGAAACTACGTGCAATTTTTAAACTAAAAAATAACGCATCTATAAAATAATTTTTGAATTTTTTCCGCACCGTTTAAAAGTTTACAATGAGATCTATCAAACAAAATCCATATTGATGAACAAATTATGTTCATAAGTACACTATTTTTTAGTTTGAAAATTGCACGTAGTTTCGTAGGGGACCAATGGAATAGAACGGAGGGAGTACTTAATTATGAGAGTTTCTTATTATTAGTACTAATCGTGTTGTCTTGCTTAGTAATTAATCATGAGAGTTCCACGTTATATTATTTGCTCCTGGAGTACCGGCACGTTATGTTTCAGAGGCCTTCTTTACTAAACACTAGTGTGGGCTTCACCACCAAGTGTGTAGCTCCCACACTAGTGTGTTCGATTGTAGCCTTGAGCATGGCGGTGCTCAAAAAACACTAAATTATCACTCCTCAATTAGAGCTAGGTTGCTTTATGACGTCCCACGTTCCTTTGTCTTTTGCTTGGTTTCTAAAGTAATTAGCTTTAATTGCATTGCCTTTATAATTATTAATCACGAGAGTTCCACATTGTTGCATTATTTGATAAGCACGTGTTTGGAACAGATTTTTTTTGAGGAAAGAGTTGAATGAAATGACAAACATGTTGGTACTTTTTGACATAATGCTTTGTCATGGACAACCAAACAAAAATTGGATTTTTGTGCTGCATTTTATTTTTCTATTTTCCATTCCAATTTTTTCCCTGGAAAATTCTCCCCAAAACCATGATCCAAACACATCACTACAGTTATGGATTAATGTTTCATGGAAATTGTTTTTCCGAGGGACTGCATGCGAATCCACAGCATTTGTCTTTCTCTAAGGTTTTTTTTCTTGGAAACTACAGCTTTTTGTTGAAGTTGTTCTCCTATAGTCCTACAGATTGAGGCCACATGTTCAATCACAAAAGGATTAGGGGGTGTTTGGCCACCTCCATTTCATGTTTTCATTTTCTCTGTTTTACATTGTACTAGCTGCTTGGCATCTCCAAGCCAAAACATGTGTTCACACAATTAATTCTCAATTTATCAATTTATAGAGAAGAGAAGTGAGAAGTAGGGAGAGCGAACTTTTGACTTTTCATTTTTCACTTTTCTCATTTTGGTTAACAAAAAGATCAACAAAATATATTCTGTAGACATCTCCAAACACTACTCCTATTATTAAATGCATTTTGCACATATCTCCCAAAAAATCCGCCCTATAAAGTTGTTCTCTATTCGATTTTGGGATGTCCTAAAATATTAGTCCTATTTGAAAAGTCAAGTAAAAAAAAGTGTAGATTTACAAAAATTAACCTTCGTAAATAACATAAAATAACTTTACTAAATTTTGAAGGTTAATTTTTTAGAGGAAATGGAAATAATTGCTCATTTTGAGAGGAATGCGTGTCTTCTTACAAAGTTAAAATCCCAAAAGAGACCAACTTTGTAGGACAAAGGAATATTTGTTCCACCTTTGACTTTTTTACGCCCCTGGGATCTAGTAATTATTAGGACTTAGCTTTTCTACAGTTCAGCTCCGCGGAGGCCCTACCATTACATTTCAACCATTTATCTTTGTATTCAATGGTCTATATTTTAAAAAGACTCTTCCGGTCTGGGAAAAGTCTTTTTGAAATATAAGCCATTGCAAACGCTTTTACACGAACGGTTCTCTGTAGTCTAACATGACGTATAGAAGCCAGATTATTACTATTATTATTGCCATTACTTACTTTTTGGAAATTCTCATTGAACTAACCAATGAGCATTAATGGACTCAATCAACAAGCAATTTATTCCAAGTTTAGGTGAAAACCACATCAACTTCACAGACTTATTACATTTTACAACAATTCCCTACCTCTCGTTGGTAAGCCATTGGGCATTATCGAGTTCAAAAACTTCATTCACCCACTCTAACCCAAAACTACCTTCAGTCGAGAAGTCAAAGAATTCATTCACATCAAAGGTAATGTCTGCATCTCCACTTCCTTCAACCCTTTCTCTCTCTTTCTCCACCATTTCAACCGATCTCGAGGGCATACTCTCTTCAACCGATGAAGTTGCCGTGGTTTTTCCCTTTTGTTTTACTTTTTTGCTCAAATGAGAATTCCAGTAGTTCTTAATCTCGTTATCGGTTCTTCCTGGAAGTCTCCCGGCAATCAATGACCACCTGAATAACACGAAAATGGAAAAATCGTTGAATTACTTGTGTTAATTACCTTGTGACTGTCATAATTTGACCAGAAAGCAGTGCTCCGCAAAATATATCAAGAAGTAATTAATTCATATGGTACAATTTAAGAGCCGGGATAAAAATTCTAGCTAAAGTTTGACTTAGGTCCCGTTTCACTAAATTTGGTTTTTTTGGACTTTTTAGTAAATTTACATACCTGAAGAGAATGACTTGTATCGAAAAATGTGAAAATCCAGAAAAAAAAGTCTAAAAAGTCAAAAAATTCAAGTGGTGGAACGGATCTTAGGGCCACTGGGGTTATGTCTGGTCGTTATATACCTCCAGAGCCCCGAATTAATCGATGTGCGCGCAAAATGGCCTGGACATTCGGTTATAAAAAAAAAAAATACTAGTACTTGTTAAATTCCTATTGAGCATTAACAAACCTGTTCCCTAAAAGCTTGTGAAGCCTGAGAATCAAGTCCTCTTCTTCATCAGAGATGTTGCCTCTTTTGATATTTGGTCTTAAATAGTTCAACCACCTCAATCTGCAGCTCTTCCCACATCGGTTCAAACCTTGCCAATAAGAAAATTGGAAAAACACTAATCAATATTAAGCCCTATAATTGGGAAATAAAGAGAGTTTTTAGCTGAAGAATTTAAGTTAGGAGCTTAACAGCCCCTTGGAATATTGACAGATTTGGTGAGGAAAAAAAAAAAATGATTAGAATACGTTTCTCACCACATTACTCATTTGGATTAAGTGATTTGGTGAGAAATAAAGAAAAAAAAATACAAAAAAATGATATCTTTTGATTGGCAATCTCTTTTGTCATCAATTTTATAAATAAAAAATGATGAGATTTCGTGAGAAAGAGCTCCCATTTATCATGGAACGCTTTTCACAACCAAAACCAAAAGGGTTGCAAGACTTTTAGATAGATATGTACCTGATTTGGTTGCTACTGTCTTCCACTTCTTTGCTCCATGGACTTCAATGTACTCACCCAGCTTTCTGTCCTCCTCAGCTGTCCATGCTCCTTTGTCAAAAACCTTTCTACTTGATCCTTCTACTTTCTTTGGAGCCATGAGAGAGAGAGAGAGAGAGAGAGAGAGAGAGAGAGAGTAAAAAAGGAGTTAATGTTGAGAGAATGAGAGAGAGATAGAGGTTATTAAAATATGATGTGTGGGTGTTTGTTGTTTGGGGGAATTGGTTACCAACAAAATATGGAGATCAGTCAATACAGCTATCTACCCTTCCCATGGAAGGGGAACTGTCAACCCCAACTACCAGTTAGAGAGAGGGAGAGAGACAAAGAGAGGGAGCAGTTGTATGTGAGAATGGGAAGTAGATATGATGGTTAATAAATCTAGACATCATAGTTCAAAACTAGACAACCTCTTAGGTTAGGTCACCATAAATCTCTTGTGAATCCATTAGCCTCGGCATAGACGACCTGCAAGGGACAAGGCCTTTTAGTAGGGTGGGGTGGCCTGTGCCAACCCCGGTTTCAAAAAAAAAAAATTATTTTACACTAATGGATTAAACACCTATTAATGTTCAAACAACTTGATTTTTTACACATACACTGCAAAAATAACGATTTAAGAGATGAATGGGTAGGATCATTAAAAAAACACCTCAAAGACTGTCATTTAAAAACCATAGCAGAATGGAATTGAGCATTTATTCTTGTTTTTAACAAAATAGATAGTTCAGGATAAAGCTTGAGTTTGAACTTAACCTTTCGCCTGATCATATTTCTACTACAAAATATAACCACTCCATCCCAAAATGATAGTCCACTGTGAAAAGACGTGCAATTTTCGAATCAAAGAATAAAATATTTCCGTATATGTTTTTTTCGAGTTTCTTTGCACCAAATTAAAAATCTCGATTAACACTTTAAGTTGACGCGAAAAATTCAAAAAATTAATGAACAGAAGTACTTTTCCAAAAATTGTACTTCTTTTCATAGGGGATATCATATTGGGACGGAAGGAGTATAACAATATCAGTAGGCTTTTGTTAAACGGCGCCATCCTTGACTGTAATTTCTGGCTCTGTCATTGCAACTTGCCTTTGAGTGGGCCGGGGAGGGGTTTATTGACAAAACCTGACCGTTGAACCGAAAAAAAGGAAAAAAAAGAAAAGAAGAAGATACGTTTGTTAATGTACTTAGATATAAAAAAATAACAATAATAATAATAAATGACTTGCCATCATAAAAATAATAATAAATGACTTGCCATCATAAAAATAATAATAAATGACACTAGAATAAGTTGGTTGGGGTTAATGATTCCAATCACTGAATCAGAGAGAGGATGCAAAAATGCATGCTTCCAAAATGATCAATTCCTTTCATGAAAGATTCTTTACTTTTGCCATGCACTTTTTTAGTCATTCATTAACAGCTAAACATACAATAATTTCTTGTATTCTTCTTATTTTTCAACTACAGTGATCAGATGTCGTTTTGTAGAAAGGGAATTTTCTTTTAATTAATCACGTTACCTTCTAGGCTGCTACAGGATTCGAGCACTTAATTTACTAGAAGCAAATCCATCCGTTGATGTCAAATCGCAATGTTCAAAGTCGTTTTTATAGCTTGTTATAGTGTCAAAATTTCAAAACATAGTAAACTTGATGCACTGACTCGGTTGCGGTGCTATTTTGACACAATCTCAAACCTAAATCATTGAATTCAACTCGTCTCATTCTTCAATACATATCAAATAGTTTGAATGGAGTGAGAAATGACACTGCCATTGGCATCACCACACACTGCCATTGGCATCAGTGGTGAAGCTACATAGTGGCCGGGCGGCCTCACCCTTACTAATATTCTATTTTGGAGTATATTTTGCATAATTATGATAGATAAAAAAAATTTATAAATTTTGAAATAATTTAAAAGTAAGAAATGGCTTACTTTGTATTAAGGGAATGTTATTGGATGGGTGGTCCTTTGTGGGTATTGCCGTATTGGAGGAGATAGGATGGGTCAGCTGGGTTGCTGGCACTGTAGGGATGGCGATGGCGACATGGTTGGTTCTCGGTAGACTAGTGTTAAAGGTGGAACTGCTTCTGGTTGGTTCTATTCCCTCCGTCTAGATTTGTTTGTCTATCGTTCTATTGTCACCGGATAAAAAACTAGTGATATCTTTAAATTAGAAATAAATTTTATATTCAATGTGGATCTCATTTGATAGATCTCAATTAGTTCTATAAGATAATATTTTTAAAATTAAATAAAACCTTATAAATTATGAGATATAATCATTTGAAAAGTAGCACGAACTTCCAAAATGTACTAACAAATCCAGGCGGAGGGAGTATTTTAGAACCAAGCAGTTTCAAATTCCATTTTTCCTCAACCTCATTTTTTCCGATTTTCTCAACTCCAATTCAATTACTATCTATCTTTTTAAGGGCATAACAAAAATTTAAAAAAGGTGTGTAGTAGTTTTTACCCAATTTCATGTTTATAGGGATTGAGAGAAAAAGAGCCGTTTGAGAGGAAAAGAAAAAAGAGCCATTTTGGATTGTTTAGTCTTTTTATTTTTAGAATGGGATTGCACATTCCAGGGAAAATCATGTCGTTTATGTTTTTTTTTTAGGAATTAGTTGTGATTTGGTGAGGTGGCATGGATGGCTATAGCCATTCTTGGTTCCGAATATGATAACTTTATAGCTCCGACCATTTTTGCATCAACGTTGGAGCATCGATTAAGTTCTATCAATTGTGCCAAACTATAGGCATAGCACCAATTTTCCATTCCCATTTCCGTCATTGCGCACATGCAAGAACAAAGGAGATTTTGGTAACAGTTTCCAGAAATCTTTTTCCTCTTAAAATCTCTTCTTCTTTTGGTTCTTGTGAGAACTGCTCAAGGTTTTTTTAACCCAAACAGGGTAGTCATAGTTGTAATTGACTTGTTTCTGCGGGGATTACCATCCAAAAGTCGCAGGGTCGATTTTTCTTGGCAGCAATTTATCTTTGGAGCCACTTCATCTCACTCAAACATCTAGAAATGGTTGCGAAAGAGACCTATAAGAGATTAGTCTGGTTCATTAGGACATTCTTCATTGAAAAAAAAGTTTTTTTTTTTCCTCTGGAAAGCTTGACTTGTGTGGTTACCAACTAACCTTGAGGCTCCATTGATTCTCGTCTTTTTTAATTTTTCATGTTTTATTCGTCTTTTTTGAATTTTTGTTAGATATGCGTTATATTGTTTGAATTAATCATCCGCCTCGGCGAGAGCAGGCTAAAACTCGAAAATTATGACAAAAAAAAAAAAAAGGTTCACTAAAGACGAAAAAATTACCAAATAATCTTTTTGTGTAAAGTGCCATATCTTATATGAACTTTTTCAATTTCGGCTTACATTTTTATACTTTTTTGAATCCTCTCGTTGACAAAAATAATTACATAAAAAAAATTCATTTAGACATAAAACAAGAGTGGCTTCTGCAAAATGTATCCATTAAGAGGTACAAAATTAATTGTTAAGTGAAAGTATGCATGTTCATGAGAAACCCAAGAAGTAAAAGAGTTTACCCCCAAAAAATAATCCCACCGTTTCAATCCAAATTTTTTTTATTGAAACGGTGGGACTTTGGTTCAAGCACTTCTAACCGTCCGATTGAGCTGAAATTTTGTGGGGCCCCTCGGAAAAATGTTCTAAGAATAATGAACGATTCGGATCACTCGTGTGGGACCCAAATGTGGGTCCCCGAGAGCGCTCTGTACATTTTCTGTACAGAGCCTTCTGTACCCGTAGCAGGGTCCACCCTCTTAATAATTTGCATTTAAGTGATGATCACGAATATGAGACGGTTCCAAATATTCGTGTCCGAATCTGTACATAGATATTTGTGTTCGTAGTCAGTGGCGGACGCAGAATTAGAGTCAAACAGGGACCAAATCACGTGTATTTTCTCATTCATAGGAAAAAATATTTTGTAAGAATTTATTGCTACTTGCGAGGTCCGAAGAAGAGACGATATTGTGTGTGCATGTGCGTAGCCAACTAGCCACCGTTTAATTTTATAATAGCAACCTAGAAAATGATTGATAACATGAAATTTTAGGAGTTTTTACCCCACACAAATAGAAATTTTAAGATTTTTTTTCACTCAAGAAACTTGGAGGGGCCAATCCCATAGAATTAATTTTTCTTAATTAACCTGAAAAACTAGTATAATACGTGAGGATACTTAGAGTTGTGCAGGGACCGAGTCCCCCTTCGCACCGCTTTAGTAACACCTCCCTGTCCGTAGTATATTACACTTTGTACAACGAGATAAAATCCTCAAACATTGTATGATACTACAATCGTTGTGTTTTACTAATACTAATACATTATTAAGTTTCTTAAAAAAAAAGGGAAGAAAAACTAGAGTGTTTCAGCAGGCAAAGTGTGAATAAGGATGATGGTGTAGACACCCCCATCCGGACCTTTGGGATTTCGTGACTTCCCCAACGGAGTCGCCAACTTGTGAACTTCCGCGGGGTGTATCCCCGTTTATTAAGTTGTAATTTATTTTTCTTTTATTTTTATTTGGGGTTTTCCACGTATATCGCGTGTTCATAGATTATTTTTTAATTTCAATTATTGCTTGATTATTCAATTGCTAGCAAAATAGGATTTTTCAGTTCACAGATGGCCAGGGGCGGACTTGAGGGGTGCTAGGGGGGGTTTTGGTCCCTGCAAACCCCCAAAGTTCTTACTAGTAATAGTACATTTTCAATTTTTTCGTATATTTGCTATGGAGTGGTCCCCCCCACAACAACAATCCTGCGTCCCCCACTGATGATAGCGATGTCACTCATGTATATATACATATTCTTTCGTTTTTTTGCTCAAAATATGAAAGTGGAGATGGGACTCGTAATCTCTGCTAAGGAGTATAATTTCACCATACTGCGCCACTATTTATAGAAGACTTCACCGCACCTACCTCGAAATCGAAGCTAAAACCTCATCACACTTAAGTATATGTCTAAACACACTTAAGTATATGTCTAAACACAAGGACTATGAGGTCGAACGTGGTTCTTGTCCAACCAAGTCCTAATTTTGTACTTGGAGCAGTTGATCCAGTGATTGTGAACAAATAAAAATAATTGTTAAAAATAATAATAAAAAGTCCTAATTTTGTAGGAGTATAATATAACATGGACCACATTGGTACACGTGTAAATATTGTATTACTCTTCCGCGGGTTAAATTATGAGGTCTGTGTTCTAGAAGCCATGTTTTGTCCACGTCCACATAATACTGACTTGTTAATTGTTGTGGCAGATTTCAATTGACCCTGATTTTCAGCGTCTTCAACCCAAGTGTTCGAAGAAAAAAAAAAGTGTTTAAAATAGGAGCTGTGCTTGGTACTTAAAAAATTTGTCCAGAAAATTATTTCGAAAGTGAAATTAGTGGTTTAACTCGAGCTTGAGCTCGATTGGTGTGTAAATAAGCCAAGTTTCTTCGAGCCAAGTTGAGCTTAAGGGTGTTGAGTTTCGCACGTTTTCTAAATGAGCCTAAAATTTGGGAGCTCAAACTTGACTAGCTTATGAGTCGAGTGGAGCCTTAACGAGCCAAGCTTGAGTTGCTCGCGAGCAGAGTTTGATTCGCTTGTAGCCTTAGTTAGAGGTCTAATTATTAAGTGTTCCTGGAGCATGGCGACGTGGTGCTTCGGGACACTCCAACACCACACATTCTCAAAATTAAGGATTCTTAACTAATTATTAGTGTATGGACTTCACATAAATTTATTCTTTTAGAGTGATCCGGAACACTACTTGACCGTGCTCCTGAAAGGAATAATTATGCTCTTAAGCTGCAATTTAGGTGTCTAAAAAGATAAAGACTTTTTTCCTAGGTGAGACTGAATTCATACACAATTTAATTTATTCTGAATTTGAGGGACTCGAGAGTATCAAAAGCTTCCAGTACTGTGTGCATCAAATGAGTTTTGACCGAAAAATTATTTGGTGGTCCTGGACCACCGTCAATTGGTAGGAAATTTTGGATGCAAATAGGGTACCACATGGTGCCCTTGCACCACATCCGAACCATTTAATTAATGCAACCAACGGGTCGGATTCGAGCACTCTCTCTCGTCCCTTTGGCACACTCTCTCTCTCCTGCTTTTCTCTCTCCTTAATCCGAGCCGTCCATGCATTGATTAGACGGTTCGGATGTGATGCAAGGACACCACGTGGACTATACCCTATTTGCAGCCAAAATTTTCTCGTCAATTGGTGCTCCAATAGTACTCCTCTCCACCACACATTTTTATAGGGCTCCTCGATTCCATAGAAATGTATAGTGGATAGGGTGTTGGGACACCACGTGACTGTGTCTGATACCACTGAATAATTACTCTTTTTGACCCAAAATAAAAAACGCAAAACTTACGGTAAATCATTGGGGACAGATGCAAATGCATAGACCGTGCACAGATGGGTCTCGCAGACCCACTTTTGGGTCTCACACGAACGATCCGAGCCGTTCAATCATCTTTGAATAATTTTCCGAGCCCTCCCCCCCCCCCCCCCCGTTTCATTCAAAACCCCCTCTGACAATTATTGTAAGATGATTGAACGGCTCGGAATGTTCGTATGGAACCCAAAAGTGAGTCCGCGAGACCCATCTGTGCACGGTTTGTGCGCTTGCATCTGTACCAATAGCAAGGTTCACTAACTAAAGGACCCTGCTACCGGTACAGATTTTTTTGTACAGAAAATGTACAAAGCGCTCTCGGGGACCCACTTTTGGGTCCCACACGAGAGATCCGAACCGTTCATTATTCTTAGAACATTTTTCCGAGGGGCCCCACAAAATTTCAGCTCAATTGGACGGTTAGAAGTGCTTGAACCACACACCCACCGTTTCAAACAAAAAATCTCTCGGAAAAATGTTCTAAGAATAATGAATCGGTTCGGATCTCTCGTGTGGGACCCAAAAGTGGATCCCCGAGAGCGCTTTGTGCATTTTCTGTACAAAAAAATCTGTACCCGTAGGTTTATCCCTAACTAAAGAAAAGATAGGGAACCAACATTAATGACGGTACCAATAATAAAATGAAGATGTGGTCCAGAATCCTGCAAAAAATTACTCCTCTCTTTAATGAGGTAAGAATGGGGCCGGGGTGGTTTTGTTGGAGAGCTGATTTTGCCATAAAAAATCTTATCTTCTACATTAAATAATTAATGCATTAAAACAAGCATTTAACTGCTTGTACGTACTTCTGCATGATTTCCCTCATATTATTGTTTTATTCAAATAAATACTCCTTTTTCTATGGGAGGGGTCCATCGTAATTCGTGATTAAAAAATAAAAAAAAGAAGGAGAAAAGAATGCACCCGAAGGCCAAAAGTGTCGTAATTGCCGAATCAATATAGACAAGGGGAGGTATTGTGCAGCTTGATGTTGCACAGCGTGCTATGCACACCTAACGGCAATGCTCCTGCGGTGATCGAATGATCGGAAACATTCACTACGTAGAGCTCGTCAAGAAGAAGAAGTGTGCCAAAAATCAGCTCGTTCAAACAGCATTAAGTACCTCATCGACATTATTATCTTAAAAATAATGGATCCGAAACACTAGATTAAACCACTAGAACCCATTATTGCTAAGTTAAATGTGTTCCGATGAAATACTAAATGATATCCGATTGAACTGATTTTTGACACACTTATTTTACTTGACGAGCTCTATGTAGTGAATGTTTCCGATCATCGGAGCACTGCCACGACGCTTGCACAACACGTTGTGCAGCAGCAAGCTGCACAACACCTCCCCTGGTCCTCATCAATATCCATATATGGTCATCATGAATAGCTCGTGGACACCATGCATGTTGGTCCGATTACAGCCGTTCATGGTCGGTTATTCACGGCTCAGATCACTGAAGGGACCGCACGCCCTCCGGATCCCAGTTAGAGACTTGCAAAAAAGAATAGCTCGGGTAATACCCCCAATCTTCACTTTACACCACGCCGCTGGGTCTTATTTTACATTACATATTTACATAAGAGGATCTTAATTCTTAATTTCGATTATATTTCTAGCAGTGTTTAACGAAAAAGAAATAACTGATAGCGAAATGCCACAAACGTCTTAGAGGTAAGTAAATTTTGCGGCCCTAGCTCTCACAAGTAGCCAAGTACGGGAGGAGACTTGTTGATATCGAATCCACACAACACATACCGCATAATACCCATCCCGGATCCGATGATATCACAAAGAAGTCGTATCTCTAAACCCGTTTTATTTCATTATTGTTTTTTGAGGTCTGTATAAATTTTTTGTTATTTTTTTTTATCAGAGAAGGTCGGTAGAAAATTGCAATCATTAGAATTTCGCTAATCAGTAGAAATTATTCCTGTTTTTTGTTTTTATCAGAGAGGGTCTATAAAATATTGCAATCATTAGAACTTCGCTAATCAGTTGACCCACTCAACTTACCATGTTTCACGACTTCTTTGCATTTTTGAAACTTTATTTATTTATTTTTATACCATTGTAAGTTCTAAATTAATATGCTTCTTGGTGGCCATGATCCCGAATAATGAAATACTCTCTCCGTTCCAATTTTTTTTTCCATGTTACTATTTTAACTTGATAAAAAAAAAAAGGTTTATATCTTGTAATATATAAGACTTTATATATAATATTGATCTTATTTGATAGATCTCAATTAGTTTTATTAAGTATAATTTTTGAAAGGATGTTGTTAATGCCACAGAAGAATTTGTTAATTCCATGGGAATTGATTACAAATGCTAAAATGGCTTAATTGCCCTCCTAGTAGCTGACATTGTTTTGCCTTCCCCTTTGTCAATTAGCTTTCCTAAACTATCCCTTTTAGTGACTTTCTCTATAGAAATACATCTTCGAAACTTTTATATTCCTAATCTAACTTAATACTCCACTATCACAACATCCCAACCAAAATTCTTTCTTGTACGGATAAAGAATAGCTGAAATCCCATCTTCCTTGGTGATTTTTGAGATTTGAGAATTCCTTGGTGATTTCAATTTTTGTTGCAACAATTGGGCTCCGTTTTTTTTTTTTGATTGGGATTTAAATTCGATTGGATTTTGGTTCCGGTCTTGTGATAGGAGAAAAACTTGGGTGCGTGTAGGGTACAGCCACGTGGTGTCCAACTTCGCATCTCGGCCATCTAAAGGGGGGAATAAATCTGGGCCATCCAAAACACTTTTGGACGATTAAGATGCGCGATCGGACATCACGTGACCGTACCGTACACACACCCAAGTATTTCTCCTTCGGATAGTGGAGTATTAGATCAGATTGGGAATGGAAATGATTTGAAGAGGTATTTCTGAAGTACATGCATACACGAAAAGACAATATGGTAGTTTAGGAAAACTAATTGACAAAGGAGAAGTCAAGACAGTGTTGATTATTAGGAAGGGCAATTGAGCCATTTTAGCTTTCCTCGTAATTAATTCCCGTGGCATTAACAAATTCACCCGTGCCATTAACAGCATCCTTTTTGAAATCTTAAAAAATATGATATATTGAAAGATATAGACAATTAAAAAGAGAATCGAAAAAGTAAAACTAACTAGTAAAATGTTGGGAGGGATGGAGTAAAGTCCAGCTCTTCTGAGGGAGGAATTAGAGCAACTTTACACTCCGTTTGGATGCCGGAGATGATTTGAGTGGATTTGTAATGAGGGTGGATTTGAAAGTAGATTTGTAATGAGGGTGGATTTGGTAATGAGGGTGGTCCCACCTCATAAGAAGGGTGGATTTGTTAGTGAGGTGTTTGGATGATATTTTGAGAAGGAGGATTTGATAGGATAATAGAACAAATGACCTATTTTCCCCCAATTTATTATTTTATTAAACAAAATGGATTAATTTCATTATAATAACAATAAATACATAATAATTTAAAAAATACCTAATAATTACCCTACAATATTATAAGCATATTAAAAAAATTCCGGGGAAAAATTAATAATCACAAAGTGAATTTTTTTTAAAATTAATCACATGCAAACCTTATTAGGAAAAATAAAAACAAAAAAAAGTGCCATTGGAATGTGTTGGGCAGATGGAATGTGGCCCACGGTTTTGGAAATGTGGCCCACAGTTTTTAAAGAAGAGCCGGAAAACTCCATTGGAATGGTTGGGCGCCGGAAAACTCCATTTTTTCCCCCGGAAACTCAATTTTTCGTCAAAAAACTCCATTTTTTTTTGGGGGGGGGGGGGGGGGGGGGGGGGGGGAACTCCATTACTCGATGAAAACCCAGAACCAGTACTCGTAATAGATTGAGAAATATAGAACCAGTACTCGTACTCGCCAGTGGATTTCTCCTCTCTCTTCTCGATGAAAACCCAGAATCCGTACTCGTATAAAACCCTCCAAATCACCTGGATTTGGAGGGGTAAAACAGGAACGAAAATGGCGAAATCCACCCGGATTTGCTAACGACGGGGTTGAGCCTATGTTAGCTAACGAGGCTTCTCCCGGATTTGTAGTCCCAACAATGTTCAAATCCGGGTGGAGATGAATTGGTGGAATTGCTGCCAAACGCCGGAGTAAGGTGGATCCGGGATTACATATCCGGGTGTTTTTCAAATCCGGGTGTCTAGTCCGGCATCCAAACAGGGTCTTAGTGATTACGCCACCATGATAATGGAAACGGGACATGTAGCCTGTAGGGCTCATCAACTCTTCATTGTAAAAGTTTCATTTAAATCCAGACCGTCGATTGCAGAGATAAATCCATACAACCCATTTATCTCAAGACAATGCATTCCGAAATTATACAAATTAAACAGAATCTAAACAACCTAATTTTTGGCGTTACAAATGTTCCAGACAAGCTATAAATTTTGAACAATTTGGATCATGAAAATGGACTCGCAAAAGGCCCACAAATAACCAAGCTGGATGGTAAATCTATTTTCATGGACTAGAGAGGATCCTCCTCCTTACGCTGAGAATAATTCAGATCTTAAAAATGTTAGAACCACACCCAACTTTACAAAAACAAATACACAGACTCACATTCACATTCACCGATTTGGAATGTGAATGTGTGCGGATCCCTTGATGAATGTGAGTGTGTACCACTGTGAATCCATTGGTGAATGTGTATTCTATTTTATTGTGATGAAACCTATACCAAAAAAATGTGAATGGGTCCATCAAATATCAATGAAATTGACCCATGACTATGATGTTTCATGAGCAATTCAGGCATTATTGACACAATGTCATGACTTGTCTAAGACAAACTGGGTATTGCATGTATTCCCCCAAGATTCATTTCATCTTTTGCTCCATATTTTTGGAGGAAGAGAAAAGGTTAAAAAAATATAAAAAAATTCCCCGTAAAATATTTTATCTCGTGCATTTTGCACGCAAAAATTAATGTATAATTTTTGAAAATTTTGACACCAATTTAAAGATCTCATTGAGAAAAAAAATTGCTATAAATTTTTTCCAAAAAAATTGGTGTAATTTTTTTCCAATTTTTTTTTTATAATCATAACCAAGTTATTTTTGCTTGCCAAATGTACAGTTCACTAAAAAGGCAAGCAATTGGGATGGCGGGTGCACAAAGCATTTACTCACCAATAAATGATGCCACATATAAGAATGGTAGTGTTAATAGACCTTTCTCTTTGGATACACATGGTACTGATGGGAGTGCGATTATGTTCACTCCCCTTGAAAAGGGTGAAAATTAGCCCTTTCATTGGTCGAAATAGTATAAGGACCACGGAATCAAACCAAAAGAAAACATAAGCAATATTTTTGTTTTGTCCTGTTGATTTAGTGGCGCGAACATTCTAATCGTTAGAGCAAACCTTGTTTAGCAGCGTTCTCTAAGCTCTTGTTGCTGCTATATGCGAATGAGTCTCCCGGATGCATTGTTCCTCGATTATTATTTCTTGAAATCCACCTTAACTGCAAAGATAAATCCAATTGGAGTTGGCCTAATTGTGTGAAGATGCAACTCATGGATTCTTCATTTCGTTTTCAAATTCCCAAGTGTATGTGTTTTTTCTTGCATCTGAATTGCTTTTGTGTACTCATTTGTGGTATGTGTATATATATATATATATATATATATATATAGGTTCCACTTCTAGTCCGGACTCGGGACTTCCGGACCTCTGTGATCCGAGCATTTTTTTTTTGACAATCCGATCCGTCCAATGTGTTCAGAAGGTGTTTTCAAGGGTCCACGCGGAAAATCTTCAAAAACAAATACCGGGAAGGGCTTGATCCAAGCAATTTTCGCAAAACTGTAAAAATACAATTTTTGCGAAAAACTGCTTGAATCAAGCCCTTCCGGTATTTTTTTTTGAAGATTTCCCGCGTGAACCCTTGAAAACACCTTCTGAACACATCGGACGGTTCGGATTTTCCAAAAATAATTTGCAAAACAAAAAAAAATCATTTTTTCTTATTTTCGGGAGGGTTTGGACTAGAAGATTTCCCTATATATATATATATTCCGGTCAAAATTCGAATTTATACTGCAAATGTTATTCAAAAAAAAAAAAAAAAAACACAAACCGAAACCCACTGGTTTTTTCAAATTAAATATCAAAACTAAAATTGCGACTAAGAAATTTGGTAAAAACCGTCCGGCAAATCATCGGTTCGTGTTAGATTTCTATCCCTAAATTTTCTATCAACAGACTGGAATTCAATGACACAGACAACTACTCTTTCAGATATCACAGTTGGAATCAATTGTATTGACATTATGATCAATTAGTCACAGAGAGTAAATGAAGATTGTAACTCGTACGTGACAACTACAAAATATAAGCAAAACCGCATTCAAGTATTTAGGAAAACCACAATAAGGTAGACTTGAAATCTGCACAAAAACAAACTTATGCACAAACAGAGCTCCTTGGTAACAAGGCGACATTGACGTACATTTGCGTGAATGGGAAAACAGGGGATTTCAACTATGAAACTTTGATCACAGAAATAACTTTGAAACTAGTTAGAAAAAAGAATAAACTCATGATACTAAGGAACCACATGGAGATATTACCACATGACGATTACGAGACTTGCCTACCGAGAAAACAGGGGAACCCTGATGAGGATTCTGGAGAAAATGTACAAACCACATTCAACCGCAGCAAAACAAAATGCAACAGCAATGTCGAGAGAGACCATCATTAGCATCTCAATGTTGAAACGAGTAGAAGCTTCAAACGGACTTAAAATCTGATGCACAACAGACAAATTCTTGACACAGGCGCTAAAAGCATTAGCAAACTAGATGCAGCATTTCAATACAAAATGGAGAATACTGGAGAATCCAAAATTTGGTTTTGTGCATAGAAAAAAAAAAATACTAGTAGGCTTCACAAATTTCGTCAACAATATTCCATACCTTCAACCTTTTCACAAAACTGATCAATGAGATGATGATGACACAATTACAAAAAAGTAAAAGCGACCTAATAATGTGCAGGTACAAGAGGAAAAAAAAAACCCAATGAATGCTCCCCCCAGGACTCCCGACCTGTTAAATTTTATTGTTTCATTTTTTCCTTCAAACAACTTTGCCAACGGCAGTCTGGCATTGGCCACTCGCTCACTCAGGAATCGATGAAGCCACTACATGAAAATCCCCCAAAGTTATTAAGACGCCTAATGATGTACTGTTTACACTCTCTACTTCGAAAATCCCTGCAATATTGGCCTAGTCAGGTCTTTACATGCTCAAACCAAATTGAAACCTCCAGTATGTTCTTGTCTTATGGAAAAGAATACTACTATTTGGTCAACCAACTAAGCTCCCCATTCTTCAAAACGGTCTGTGCCCACGAATCTTCAAACACTACCACCAATTCTTCTCCACAGAGCTGAACGCGTGCTAAAAATCCTACTTGGGTTGGATATGTCACAAGAAACATTAAGCGAATTAGCAAAGTTACAAATTGACAATAGAACACGAGAAAAACTCGATTAACAATCAATTAACGATTTTGCACCAGAGCAGCAAGACAAATAGTAAAATTGTCCTTCCCAAAAAACAGAAGAATAATGGTTTTATAAAAACATTTAAATAAGAAATTGTCCCCAACAACCATTCTTAAGGTGAAGTTCACCGCCCTCTACCTTGGATTGCTGCCTACAGTATCTAAAATTCAAAAACTATGCAGCACCTCAGACATATTTTGGCTCCATTTCTTAGCTTTTATAGCTTTAGCCTATAACAGTTCATTTCATGGGAGGTTCGCCCACTTGGTCTATTGCCTACACTCCCAGGGGTTGAAATACAGCAGTGCACAGCCCATGAATTGGCGCAATAAGATCTTAGACCACATCCTGGGGAAAAATACCCCTTGCCTGCGTTGCTTCGGCTGTCTCCTTTGACATTTATAAATCCTCCAATGAGTAATTATGTTTAGACTGGTGTATGTTTTTCTTTTTTCCTCTTTAACCTTAAACTGTTATTTTCTGCAGAAACCAAACAATGTACAACAAAGTGACTACATCTATAACTAGCACACATGATGCCTAAACATAGAGAATAACCATGTCCAACCCCCAGTGACATCGTACCTGTGCCTGCATGCACGAGTTTGGACACCAATGATTGTAGTGTCCTCTCTTGTCTGCTTATGAAATGTACCTGCAAACATGCAAATACACCCCTGCAACCAGGTTTAGGATTCAGTTCCACACCTCGAAACACAAGTCCATGATCCCAATGGTAGATCTACTGCCATTTAATTCAAAAAATTAGTTTCCCAAGAGGAATCTACTCAATATGGGAACGCGATTTTGAGATGAGAGTAACACTGATGAGCAGAATTCGATCCCTATCCCGATTCAACAATCATCAAACAAGTCACATATGATGATTGATGAGTATAGATGAAATAAGAATGTTGAGAGTGGGATGGAAGTACAAATTTGAGATGAGACTTTGCACGATAAAATTAGAAACGCAAACTTTCGCGGAATGGTAGTGTAGCACCGATAGAAGATAAGATTAGAGAAAATAGATAAAGGTGGTTTGGACAAGTCTATTGTAGATCAGGGAAACCCCGGTCCAGTCGCCCCTGGCCTAATAAGAACGATTACCCTTATGACCAAACAAGGACCAGCTTACTTACTTCTCAAGCGAGAGTTCCACGAGTCCCTACCTTGAGTAGATAGCCGGAGGGAAAAGGCTAATTCGCGTCATGCGATATCTGCGTCGATTAGGAAGAGTGATATGGTTATGGCAGAGGCTAACACCAAGGGGAGTAGAAACAATATTGACTTTAGAGGTGGTAGTTCAAATTGATCTAGGTTTTTTGAATATCACAGAGCACAATACCCTTGATAGAGCTCAATGGAGAAAATGGATTCATGTAGCCAACCCCAACTGATTGGGACTTAAGGCTCAGTTCGGTTTGGTTTGGTAGTTAAAGAATGATCAGCTCATTGAGTCCTGGGTCAAGGTGCAGCTGGTAGCGACACCAAGCACAATGGCGTATAATGTTTTACGAAAAAACTGAACTTAAAAACAACACCCAAGCTCCTTCTAAACATATGAGAAAGGTTTAGCTTGGAGTGGCTGCAAGAAACTAAGCATAACACAACCCAACCCAAAAACTCTCATTTCCTTCAAGACACAAGAGCATGGAGATTAAAGCAGATACAAAGCTAATATTACATTGATGACAGGTACACAAGACAGAAGTTTCCCAAAGCTAAAACTTCCATCAGGCTCATCACCAAAAATACCAACAAGCCTAGAATTGGATTTCTCAAACTAAAAATGCTTGTCCCAACTCCCAAAGTCACATGAAAAAACTTCAGCAGCAAAGCACATATAAGAAGTCTGAGATATCTCAATGGACAGGAAAGCATTCAAATCAACTACTTTTATGTTAGTTATGCATATCAAGATGTATTTAAAGGAGACATTGTTAAAAATCTGTAACAAGTAGCCATGTGACAACATGAAATGACGAGAACTAAGAACCTAAAATACAATTGAAGAGTTAATTTGGAAAGAATTGTGAGTGCTAGCAAAAGTCCATTAGTGATTCAGAGGAAGTAGAGAGATACTAAAATTAGTAACACTAAGCAGTATATGCCAAGGAAGATAATGTTGTGGCATCAACATTGAATGTGGCAGAAGAGTTATAGAATACCAAGCTCACCATCTGATATGGTACCCAAATGTATAGCAGAAAAAAATGAGAGATTCTTCAAGCTAGAACGAGAAAATCCCATCATTAGAAATTAAGTTAATTGCAAAAATAACAACCACAAGTAATGAGAAATAGTAGAGGATTCAGTTTGCGCGACAGCACAAACTCAAAGAAAACCAAATTTCCCAATGGATGAGCCAGCAGTCACCAGTGAACACAACCTGCCCGCAAAAACTAGGAGGTACACCAGGTTAACAGCAGGAATAAAACAACTGAAAGCACAAACCTGATTGCATCTTGGAGGCCTCATGAAGCACAAGGTCACCATTAAGAGAGGAGAAATTTAAGTAAAGAATTCAAAGAGGATGATAGCGTAAAAATACTCTCCAATGAAGAATTACAACAAAAAATCGACAACTGCCTAATCATGAAAGTTCAAACAAAACCAGTGCAAGTAAATTACTAGCATCCGTGTTCAACAAGGGAAGAAGATTGTATGCCCTGCAGAAAGGAGTAGTGTCGTTTTGATTTTAAGATTGTCCTCGCAAGCTTCTTCACTTTGCAGTGATAGGTAATAATCTGAATTTAGCCACAAGTCTCTGCAACTATGACAACAGCACAGCAAGATAAAAGATGTGAGTCCCAAACTTCCAACAGTCGAAGTCATAGCAACAAGAAAGAAAACAGGTTGAGAAGAGCTCCAAGAAAACCTCATGCCTGCCAAAGAATATTTTTCAAGGTTAAAATCAGATAAAGCAGAAACGCTTTAATTACAGCGTGGGTGAAAAGGTCCAAGCCTCTATTCCAGATCTCCATGCACTCCAATTATATTAAACTTACCCAGAATACACTGCTAAAATAAATGTGAGACAATAACCAAATGAACTTTAGCAGTATTTGATGTTATAAATTCAGAAGAATCTTGTATGCAACAGACTATATGCATTTTAAGGAGCAGTGCCTACCCCGAAAAGCATGGGAATGGGGACAGGGGGACAGTAGGGAAACAATATTGGAACTGATGGATTGCCCTCCTCCGACCCTTTCTGCCCAACCTGAGGTAGATATACCAAGTTAGCGTTGCAAACCCTGAACTATGAATCATTTGATCTCTAGCCATACGAGGAAGAAACTCAATTTTAACAGTAAAAATAGGATGACTTAAGGAGTTATATTTCAAAGCTGGTCAGTGGTCACCAATGTCATCTTCAGTCTAAAACTGAATGACCACAGTTAAAAAGGAGTAAACCCATAGTTTGGGCCCCGTGAACTACAAAGAAAGCAACAGACCCTTAAATTAATACTATTGACCAACATAATACTAGAGTTTAGTGCTGGTTAATTTGTAACTTTAGCTGACTGGAAGTCTCTGTAAAATTCTTGGATGACCACATACACTAAACATACTGAATACAGTTCATAAATTTCCCTAGATAGAATGGAAAAAGGAATCAATCGGGAGCAGTTAATGATTTCCTTTGCAAAGAAATTGATCCATGCCAGATTGAAGAACAATTGGAAAACTAAATAAATTTTGACACAAGAAGAGAACATAGAATGTTAGTGCTTACCGTTTAACAACAAATCATAATCGCCACTGGAACTTTGTGTTATTTGATCTCAGCAATGAACTTCTCATACTCAGGATCTGCACCATGACTTGATGGCTGACTTTTCCCTGCAGGAGGAACTGATGGTGGAGCAGGTGGGTTAGAAGCCCATGGCCCACTTGCAAAGTTCTGTTGTTCCGCTGTTGAATAAGACACAGGTGGCGGAGGAGGAGGAGGAGGTGCAGCATAATAAGGAGGAGGAGGAGCTGCAGCATAATATGGATGATACGTAGCTTGATAGTTTGGGGGCATCCCTGTCAATGTGTTTCCATAGATATTATTATTAGATTGTGCAGAATCCGCTGACACATTATTCTGTGACTGCACCCCAGGTGGGCAGTTTGTGGCTTCACTTGAAGCCATACTCTGAGCCGGAGCACCAGAAACTGCAGGTTGAGGCGGTGCGGGATACAGTACCCCATAAGGAGGCATAGGTTGACCTTGAACAGGAGCATACATATTCTGTCCACCAAAGGGATGGGTAAAAGGCGCATAAGTAGGGGGAGCAGGTGGTCCCCAAGGAACAGGGGCACCTATGTAGCCACTAGGTGGCATACCAGCAAGGGGTCCACCTGATGTATTCTGCTGGGAGGGGTATCCACCAACCGCCTGACTGGGAGGAGGGTAAGTGGAAATTGGTGGAGCAGGAGGCCCAGGGGGCACAACAGGTTGGGGCGGCTTACCGGCAACCCTAACTGCTATTACTCTACCCTCTAGACGATAGCCATTCATGCTAGTAATGGCTTGATTGGCCTGAGCGACATCTGAATACTTCACAAATCCATAACCTTTACTCAAACCAGTAAGTCGATCCTTGATAACCTTGGCCATTACTATGTCCCCAAAAGGTGAAAACAATCTAATGAGGGCATCATCATCAAGCGTAGATGGCAAGTATCCAATGTACAAATTTGCATCATCGATTTCTTTTTCTGTCGAATTTACAATGCTACCCAGCCCTGGACGTGAGGTATTCCCAGTACCTCCACCGATGGAGCTTGCCCAAGAGGGATTGGTTACGGATCCGTTGGAGTCCATAATAGACAATGATGGGTTTTGCTTGGTAAGAGCTTCTGGGCCCGTCCCACCTAATTCTGCCAAGAAGCTTTGGTACTCATCGTCCATTTTCTTCCCCGCAGTTCCACCCTTCATAGGACAATCAATAGTTGGGTGCCCACCATCACCACAAATCTTACACAAAACATCGCTCTTAAAAGTAGACATACGGGCGGGGCAAGCAAACTGCCGATGACCAGCCTCGCCACATAACCTACAAAACTCATCATCTCTTATTGTCCCATTCAAAGCAGCAAGTTCCCTAAGCTGCTGCCTCTTATGCTCGTTTAACCCTTCATCCACCGGGTGTAAAAGCTTCTCCACCATACCCGCAGCAGCATCAAGCGCCTCCTGCGTATCCGCCTCAACCAAAACATGTAAGTCCTCATTCTCTGCCGGATCAAACTTCAAGTCCCGTTTCTGCCCAATCCTACCTTCCTTAATCGACCCTTTACCCCGAATCACAATTTTCGCTCCAGTCTCCTTCTCCATCCTCTTCTGCGTATTTCCTCTAGGCCCAATTATAAGTCCAATAAAATTATACCCCGGGTACTCTTTCATAGGTATATAAAGCTTCTTATTCAGCTTTGGAGGCCTGTAATCCGCCGGAGGCTTAAACGCAGGGTTTCGTTTTATAATCTGCGAAATTATCTCTTGTCTCTCCCTATTAAGCCTCTCGCGTGCACGAAACTCTCTAGTGTTTATTCGAATCCCAAAATTATCGTAAATAGGTTCGGGTGAAGGCGACCTATTGCCTTCAGGACGGTCATCCAGTTGGACACCAGACTGCAAAATCCGACTAATTTCTTGTAACCTAGCATTTAGGGGTTGAATTTCAGGGCCCATATCCATACCTCCGGCGAAATCCTTCATGAAATCGGGCAACTGGAACACGGCCGGCTTCGGCTCATCTTCCGCCCACCTCGACTTCCTCTTTTTCTCGCCGCCCTCAGCCGGAGGGTCCCAGCGGCTCCTCCGCCGCCTCCGGCCGGTTGAGTCATCCTCGATTCCATTCGAATTGGGACCGTCCGAGGCTTCTTGGGTTTGGGGTTGTGGAGGGGTGTCATCTGGTGGATCTAGGGTTTGGGGTAGTGGAGGGATGTGATTTGGTGAATCTAGGGTTTGGGGTGGGGGTTGAGGAGGGTATGGATCGGACGGCGGTGATTGATCGAGTGGAGGAGGAGGAGGAGGAGAGTGAGAGAGGGTTTGTGGGGAAGGAGGTTGTGGAGGTTGAGAAGGTGAGGTTGAGCAGGGGGGAAGAAGAGGAGGGTGGTTTGTTGGTTCTGAAGAATCCATTGGGAGATGCTTGGTTCACTTCGCAAGCACGTAGTGACGCAGTATGGAGAGAGAGAGAGAGAGAGAGAGAGAGAGATTTGACTTTTATTAACCCGGTTCGCAAAACGGGATGCCTGTGGCGGCAAATTTCATAGACACCCCCTTTCTCTTAAGGAAAATTTGTCATTTTCTTTATACTGTAAAGAAAAAAAGAGAATGTAAATAGACAAAATGTGAGTGCTAATATCAATTCCCTTTTTTTATAAGTAACATTTTGGTTGAAAGGGTAAAAATATTTCTTTTAAGTTTTCATCCACAAAATCTTTATTCTATAGACAATGATTCATGGTAAATATTTCTACCATGTTTGTGGGTTGCCGAGTCATGTTAATTTTTTTTTTTTTACCATATTAGGTGAATCGTACAATGGCCATGGTTCATTAATTTATCATATTTTTTGTATTTATTGCTTTTAATTTATCATGTATTTTTAGTTTCGTGCCTTTAGGCATGCACAACTAAGAAATAGCATAACAACCCCTCTGGCTGGTAAGAGGAGAAAGGAAAAGAAAGGAGAGTAATCTCCCTTATGAGTGAGAAAATAGAAGAAAGGTGAGTGATTTCTCACAAAGGCATCTAAATAACAGTGAGAAATTAAACTCTCTCCCTCTCATTCTGGTGACCAAACTCTCTCTTGTAGCTCTCTGGTGACTTTTAAAACTCAGGTTTGATCACAAATCGAGCTTCGCCTCGACGAGACGAAGACAATAGTGTAAGTACGATGATGATCCGACGAGGGAGTGGACCGCACGTGCTGCCAGAAGTCGGTGACGATTCGTTCATCTTCCCTTTTCTCACGGAATCGCGCCACTTTTGGCGAGAAACGAAACGGGGCGTTGAAGGTGTTCCAGAATCTTACCCTCTCCTACCCTTTCTCGCCTATGTGGTCGTCCAAACGAGGGAAAGAAAATGATTTCTCTCAAATCCCTTTCTTTTCTCTCGAAAACCCTCCATCCAAAGGGGTGTAAAATATAGTAATAATTAGTAAATGACGTAGTAAAAAATAGTAACCCATACTTGTTCGTCCTTGTTCAATTTTTTTTAATCTGTTAATCATGATAATTTTTTTTTAAAAGTTCACTAAAGACAAAAATAATCTAATTTTTGTAGTTTTTTGGATTATTTTTGTCTTTATTCACAAAACTTTAAGTTTGGTTAATAATTTTATTCTTTTTAGATTTTCTTTTGTCGAGACGAACCAAGAAACCACAAAAAATCGACGCAAAACTGGCAAATTCGGAAAAAAAAATTAACAAAGACAAAAAAAAAAAAAAACTAAACTGTTTTTTTACCCAAAGTACCCCTTAATATTTTTAGAAAATTTAACATGAAAATTATAGTCGACGGAAAGCGAGTATGTGACAAAAGAAAGCTCACGTGCGAAGCACTATGCCAGTCCCAGAAAAGAAACTCTCAAGATCTCAACCGTTCAAAAAGACCAATGAAGATCAAGCGGCCAACATCAACCCATTCACAACAACAATCAATGCACTTGGAAACCCCATTAAAGCCTGTCTTCTTCCTCTCTCTCTCTCTCTCTCTCTCTCTCTCTCTCTCTCTCTCTCTCCTGCTTTGTTGATTTTAAGTGGGAAAAGTTTGCTGAAACCCTAGAGAGAGAAATCGATGGCCTTGTTCGTTTCATAGTTTTAGTTTAGTGTTAGTTTTGTTTTGTAATCATTACACTCATTTCTCTCTCTATCTCTCTACACATTTTTTCCAAAACTAAACTATTAAACGAACAAGGCCCGAAAGCCCAATTGGACGAAGAGCATCACTCGAGTCCATGGCCGGAACCTTCCTCCGGTACGCCGCTAGTATCCGTAACAACGATTACATTGTCATCAAACGCCATCCTTGCAGGGTACATATAATACATCTAGCTTAATCTGTGAATGTATACTTATTGAATTTTGCCGGTCTTCGATCAGATTTAGGAAGTTGTTTGTTGTGAATTGGATTGTAGATTAAGGTAAGGAGCCTTTGTTATGGCTAAGGAAGAAGATAACAGAAAATAACAGAAAAGTAGAGGAAGAGAGAGAGAAATCGACTTCCTTGGTAAAAATCAACATACATCAATTAAGGGGGCTCATGATACTTGTAGGCTACGGTTACAATTCCCTCTCATTATTTCCTAACTAACTCCCTTTCATATTTCGATATTACAAAATACACCCTCAACTTTGTGTTACATTTTTGACATAACAGCCTTCTGGGCTAAACTAATGATTCAATTGTTTTGAATCAATCTACGGCCAAAAGCGACAAAGTGACAAAAAACGAAGAAGTCTGAATCAATCTATATTGTTTGTGTCAGTCTTATCTCGACTTTTATTTTTATACTTTTTGGTAGAAAGCGATTGGATTACATCAGAAACTTGTTTGTTGAGAATTTCGTTGTAGATGCAAGATGTGATTTATGCCATAAATTCAGGTTCTATTACATATGCCCCTTAACATGGAATATGTGATCTTAGTTTATGCTAGGATTTTGTTTTGTGCTCCTTAATGACCAAACAATTGGATGTCATCTATTGCAAGGCCTTAGTCACTTAATTCATCCTAGAGACATCTGCTTTTGCTGAATCCTCGCTCTCGTAAATTTACTTGTAGATTGGAATATTTTTAAAGATCACTCCCGTTACAAACATTATGTTACATAGATTGTAATGATCCAATATATCTTTTCTGTCTTGTTTTCCTAGTTTTTTGGAGCATCACTTTATCATACTTCTGTACGAAATCCCAAGGATTTTTATAGTCCTGACTTATGGGTAGCGACTAGCAAGTGATTGGATTAGATCAGGAAGTTGTTTGTTGTGAATTTTGTCATAGTTTTAAGTATATGAGTTCGTTGCTAAGGGAATATGTAACCTTAATTTAGGATAGAATTCTGTTTCGTGCTCCTTGAAGATGGTTTTGTAAGTAGTCAGTCAGATGTTTAAACTTTTTGAGCACTGGAAGATTCTTCACAAATAGTAGACTGTAGACCACAACGGGCTGTTTTTATTTTTTTTTATGAAAAGAAGGGTTGATTTTTTAGCGACTGGAAGTACCATGTTGTTGTGTTATTGACTTGCTGTAGACACTCCTAACGCTAGAATTGACATTTTTTACATTTGGAAATTCTAAGGTTTAAATTTTTTTTTTTTTTTGTAAAATGTTCACGTGTATACATATGTATATAAAAGTATATTGTGAAGTGTATATATGCGAAAGTATATTATAAAAAAGGTTTTGGAAAATGTGAAGAGTATAGCTACATGTAAAGTATAATCATATCTTTTTTTTACTAGTTCCGGGCACAGGTTATTTTACCTGTTTTAACTAGTGCTTTTATGTTAAACCAAAAACTTGCGATGTCCGACTAGTTGGAGTGTGAAAAATTCAATGTTATGATACGGAAATCCTGATATGGATACTTCACCTCCTTTTTGGCAGAGTAGGGGTTTGCCTTTGCAATATTGAATTCTAGATACGAATTAAGTTTACCAACTTTTCAACCATGCTAGTTTCTGAGAGAACAATTCTGAAAATTGTAACTACCGATGGTGGTAGCCTAGTGGGCAGGGTGCCTCACATTCCCAGGGGAGACTCGGTTTCAAGTCTTGTGAGTGACAACGGATTGTGGGGGTACATATATACTTATGCCCACTTGTACCTAGGTAGTGCTATAGTGACGGCATGTTCTCATGGACAATAGCTATGGCTCGAACCGGACATTGCACTGGCGGGTCGGGAGCCCTTATGTCACGTTCAAGAGGGTTGTTACATTGGTTGCCCCATCCCCTCCGCGAGGATTCATCCAAAATGTACTTTTTGCTCAAGCGCCTTGAATTTTTTGTAAAACTTGAGCAAAAAGTGCTCGCAAAAACTGCCTTTAGCAGGAATCAAACCGGAGTCGTCAGCAATATGGAACACAGGTCCAACAACCACAACTAGCTAATGCGTTCATTAAAGTTTCGACATAAATAATATTTATTATAATCTTAGATTTGGGGGCCCTTTTATTGGTCCGAAAACCGGGGGCCCTAGGCGACCGCCTTGTTGGGCTATGCCCAGAGCGGGCCCTGTAGCAATATTACTCTAGGCGAAGAAAACTATCCTTCTGCAGCATTGCTCAACAAGGAACATTTAGGAACCTTTTAACATCCCATATCTTTGGCATCAACTTACAATTAAATGCCGCACATGATACATACCAAATTGCAGATTGTGTATGTTGGAATGTCTTGAAATTTAATTCTGATAGTTCTAGGCTGGCTTGAGAGGTCTAAAAGCTAGCTCGAGCGACCTATTTGAGCTCCCAGCATCCCCTGCAAGAAAGGACCTGGCTTAAGCGGTCTAAGAGCCTCAAGCCACCAAGACACGGGGCTACATGTTTTTTAGGGTTTTGACCTAGTATTTTGTGTTCTCTTATAAATAGTAGCCTTGAGGGCTGTGAGGGTTTGGACCCATGGAGTTCTCGTAGACTGCTAGGGTTTGTCCTTTTGGTTCTTTTGTTAGACTTTAGTTCTTGGGATTGGATATTAGGGCTTTTTGTGTGTCTATTTGGTGTTCTTGAAACTTCTGTTGGCCCAGATAGCAACACAAGGGGGGGGGGGGGGGGGGGGGGGGGGGAATTGTGAATCTAAAAAATAATGTGGAAATAAATAAATAAATGCAACACCCAATAAAATAAACACAGAGATTTATCGTGGTTCGGTCCGCAATTTCACGGCCTAGTCCACTCCCCAAGTGTCCAACTCGGGATTTGCTGCACTATCTCCAATAGTAACACTTTCTAGCTTCGCGGGTGCTAGAGAAACCTTTACAACGAGCAATCTATCCCCAATTGCTCCAACTAGTTTTGACTCCGGTGCTAGTCACACCTATCCCAACTAGTTTTGACTCCGGTGCTAGTAGCACCTAACTCTCAAGTGATTTTATCTCCAAAATCACTCACAAAAAAATAATCTCTCACAAGAGTACGAACAAGGGTGTACAAACCCTTTTACAATAAGATTCAAAGACAACACTCAAGCTAGTGTAAGATATTCAAGATGTAAGCATAGGGTTGAATGACATAATTTCAAGTGATGACTCACTGCAACTTTTTCCGTCAAGTGCTCTGTCTATGGCTTCCTCTTTGTTCTCTTTTTAATCTTGAAGACCCACTTGAACGTTGAATTTCTTCTTCTTCTAGCCGTTAGACAATCAGCTCCACAATCTTTCTAAGTGATCATTTCCCTTCTTGTTTGTTTCCAATTGCAAGCCAATATGATGTGTTTGAATTCCAATTTTCCCTTTGAATATAATCATGCACCCATGATTGCTTCCATGTGAATTGTTTCCTTTTTCCATTCAATCTTGCAAATAAGAGACTCCATCAATTTAGCCATTGGACACCTAGCCTTATAATTAAGCCAATGAAAAACCTTCCAATTTGCTAGTGTGTGCGATTCACTGTGGGCGATTCACCTTTTAGTGTGTGCGATTCACTGTGGGCGAGTGTTCTTGACTTTTCTCTTGGAAATTTCCGCGGTTACGGTGCTGATCTTCTCTACCTATACAAGTGATGTTGTGGGATTCAGGTTTTCTTTGATCTGTTTCCCTTCTTTATCTGATTTTACTTGTCAGTTGAACTATTATGGATTACGCTGAGTTTCCTTTGTTAGCGAATGGTTCTACGGGTTTGCAGTCAAGCCCTAATACTGTTTTCTGGTTCTGTGAAGGTTAATTCTGTGTTGAATATGGCTAATTCTGATTGTGTGAGTGATGGTAGGGTTAGTAAGGATTATCACTTTACACATTTGGTGTCTGATAGTCCTACGGAGCTCAAGGATCTCAATAGGGAATTACATCTGGCTGTAAATTCTAGAGAACCTAACCCTCCTGTGGGGTGTGCAAAACCTAACTCTCCTGTGGGGTTTGCAAAACCTAACTCTTCTGTGGGGTTTGCAAAACCTAACTCTCCTGTGGGGGCTTCTTCTCTCTCTTGGAAGGACAAGGTGGTGGGGAATAATGGAGCACAGGGGCGATTGAATTTGGAGTTTTTTTCCCCTGTGATTATGAATAATAAGGTGGTTGTTTCTCCTCCAGTTGAGGTTGAAGAAATTGGAATAGCTAAATGGAAGAATTGCTTGGTTGGTCACTTCCTTGATAAACTGCTACCGTTTGAAGTGGTTGGTAGTATTACTATGAAGATATGGAACAAATTTGGGCTGTGTGAAGTTTCGACAAATGGTAATGGGTTCTATTTTTTTTAATTTTGCCCATGATGGTGATTTGGGCAAAGTTCTGGATGCTGGTCCTTGGTTCATTGGTGGTAAAATGATGGTTCTAAAGCAATGGCAACCCCATATGGCCTTGATCAAGGAGAAACTTCAATGTGTTCCACTTTGGGTTCAATTCTACAATGTCCCGCTTCAATTTTGGACAGCTAGAGGTCTCAGCTATATTGCTAGTTCTGTTGGAATTCTTTTATACGCTGATGACTTGACTAGTCAATGTAAACGTTTGAGTTTTGCAAAAGTTTGTGTAGAGGTGAACCTTGAGTCTTCATTTCCAGATTCATTTGAGCTTATTTGTTCCAATGGGGACTCTATCATTGTGGAGATTAAGTATCCGTGGCTCCCTTTGAAGTGTATCAAGTGTGTAAGTTGTTTGGGCATTCAGATGTACATTGCCCTACAATCCCTAAGATAGTTTCCGCTTCAGCAGGAGGCGAGATGGCCAATGCTGTTTCTGTCAATTCTGCTACGGAAGTTGATAGTTCTTCTCAAGGTTTGAAGGGATCTGCTAAAGCTAGTCCTGCTAAAGTGGCTTCCAGCCATCTTGGTAAACCTAGTTTTGTTGCTGCTGTGACTAGGCCTCCTGCAGTGGTGGGTCCTCAGGCCTTCTCTAGGATTCAGATCTGTGATGACGCTGCTATTGAGCAAGTTGTGAATCAATATGATATTGCCCCTGACTTGGGGATTCTGGCAAGTTCCTCTGGTAAGGTTCTTATTTCTACGTTGCCTTCAGGGGAAGATTTGGGTGATATTGGTTTTGTTTCTAATCCAATTGTTACTTCTAGTATTCTGAGGAATCAGTTTTCTCCCTTGTCTAGTGCTTGTGTTGAGTTGGATGCTGGGGTTTCTTCTATGCATGAAGCTGGGAGCTCTATGCGTGAAGTTGGGAGTTCTGCTGCAGGTTTGGATCCTTTTTCACCTATTCAGGAAGGTGCTGAGGATATGGAAGTTGGTCCTCCCCTTGAGGTGGGAGTGTTCCAGTCTTCTTTGCCTAAGGGTGGGAAGGGAAAGAAGAAGGGAAGAGGGGGTGGGAAAAAGGTTAAGGTAGTCAAATGACTAAAATTGGTTGCTGGAACATAAGGAGGCTTAATGACCCTTTGAAGCAAAAGGAAGTTTGTTCCTTTATCAAAGTTAATAATATATCTCTGTTTGTTGTAATGGAGGCCAAGGTCAGGTCTGTTAATCTGTCTAGCTCTACTGCTAGGTGTTTTCCTGTTCATTGGCAGTGTCTTCATAATTTGGGTACTCTTTCTGTAGCCAGAATTATAGTGGGTTGGGACCCAACTTTGATGTCTGTTTCTTTGGTTTTTAGCTCAGCTCAGATGATTGGACTGTCTGTGGAGTTATTAGCTGAACATAAAAGTTTTTTTGTCTCAGTGATCTATGGTTTGAACTTGGCAAGAGAAAGGCTTTGTTTGTGGAATGATTTACGGGCTTTGTTTCTTCAGCTGGGGAGTTCTGCTTGGGTTCTTATGGGCGATTTTAATGTTGTTCGTAGTCCAGATGAGAGAATAGTAGGTTTTGATGCAGTTGCTGCTTCTGAGTTTAACAGTTGCTTGGAGGACATTTGCTTGCATAACATGGTTACCAAGGGCTATTGGTTCACGTGGACTAACAAAAGGGGAGGCCTTGGGGATAATAAAAGTAGGCTGGATAGAGTGCTTGTTAATGATGGTTGGTTGGATTTATTTCGAGATTCAGAGGTTGTTGGGTATGCTCCTGGGGTCTCTGATCATTGTGCCTTGGTTTTGACAGTGGTTCATAATAGATATAAAGCTTGTCCTTTCAGATTCTTTAACTTCTGGATGGCTGATAGTCGATTTGGGGATTTACTTCGCTCTTCTTGGGGTCAACATGTTAGGGGGAATCCTATGGAACGGCTTAGTCTTAAGCTCAAGGGTCTCAAACCTGTGCTTAAGGCTTTCCATAAGCAGCACTATAGTAATCTTAGTGGTAGGGTGATGGCTGCTAGAGTGAATTTGTCTAAAATCCAGAGTCTATGTTTCAGATTCTCCTATGATCAATTCTTACGTGATTTTGAGAAAGATCTTGCCCAGCAGTTTTATGCTTTAAGTCTTGCGGAGGAATCTTATAAAAAACAGAAGTCTAGGGTGCATTGGCTTGCTCTGGGCGACAAGAATACAAAGTTTTTCCATCAGAAGATGAATGCTCATCGAGTGCGTAATACTATTCTTAGTTTGGTGAATGATCAAGGGGTAAGGCTTGAGGATCCTTTAGATATTAAAGCTGAAATTTTGGGTTATTATCAGGGTTTATTGGGTACTGAATTTACTCAGAGAATGGATGCTTCTGAAGTGCTATCCGATGCCATTCAGAATAAAGTTCCTGTAGAGCTTAGAGAGGGGCTTATTGCTCCTATTTCTCCAGATGAAATATGGAGTGCTTTAAAGTCCATTCACAGAGATAAAGCCCCTGGCCCGGATGGTTTTAACTCTGCTTTTTTCCATGATAACTGGGCCCTTCTTAAGGAGGACTTTATGGCTGGGGTTCTTTATTTTTTTTGAAGTGGGTGTGATGCCGACGGGATGGAACTCTACTGCTATCACTTTAGTGCCTAAGGTTGTTGCTCCTAACTCTGTCAAGGACTACAGGCCAATTGGTTGTTGTAATACAATTTACAAGTGCATTACTAAGATTTTAGCTAATAGACTGCAATCTGTGCTGCCAAAGATTATAGGGCCCTTTTAATCTGCGTTTATCAAAGGTCGGTCTATTACGGATAATATTCTGCTCATGCAAGAACTTGTGAGGGGGTACCATAGAGACCAAGGTCCTGCTAGGTGTGCTATTAAGCTCGATGTGATGAAAGCTTATGATAGTGTGGACTGGGATTTCCTCTTTGAAGTCATGCAAAGTATGGCCTTCCCTGTGCAGTTTATTAATTGGGTACGAGTTTGTATTGCTACTCCAAGGTTTTCCATTCTTATTAATGGTGAATTGCAAGGTTTTTTCCCAAGGAAGCGGGGCTTGAGGCAAGGAGATCCTATCTCCCCTTACCTCTTTCTGTTAATCATGGAGGCTTTTTCTGCAATTTTGCAGTCTAGAATTAGTCATGGGGGCTTTTCTTTTCATCCTAAGCGTAGTGCTCTTAATCTTTCTCACTTAGTTTTTGATGATGATATGTTCATTATTTGTGGGGCAAATATCCAAACTTTTGCAACAATTGATAGTGTTTTGAAGGATTTCTATCTTTTCTCTGGGCTGCAACCAAATTTTCATAAGAGTGCTTGTTTATTTGCTGGAGTTGGTGTTGCTTTGAAGCATGGGTTGAGAGCTATTCTGGATATTCCTGAGGCTAATCTGCCTGTGAAGTATTTAGGCGTTCCTCTCATTTTTACTAAATTGAGGCATTCTGATTGTGTGATCCTTAAGGACAGGATGCTCAAAAGGATTCAATCTTGGTCCAATAAACAGCTTACTTTTGGAGGGAGAGCTCAATTGATTAGTTTAGTCTTGTTCAGTATTCAGGTTTATTGGTCTTCTATTTTCATATTGCCTCAAAAGATTGTTAAAGAGATCGAGAGCATGCTTAGTGCTTTTCTTTGGAAGGGGGTGGAGATGCACTCTTATGGTGTTAAAGTGGCTTGGGCTGCAGTTTGTGTTCCGAAGAGAGAAGGTGGTTTGGGTTTCAAAAGGCTTAAGGAATGGAATAAGGCTTCTATGATGAGGCATCTATGGGCTATTTCTAAGAAGGAGGATATTCTTTGGGTAAAATGGATTCATGCTTATGTGATAAGGCATCATTGTTTATGGTCTATGAAACTTCCTACCGACTCCTCTTGGACTCTCCGGAAGTTGTTTGGTCTGCGAAGTGATCAGAGGTTCTTTCAATCTCAGATTGACAATGGCTCTAATACATTTCTGTGGTTTGACAATTGGCATAACCTTGGCCCTTTGTTCCCGAGGTATGGAGATAGAGTGTCTTTTCTTTTTGGTCGCTCCTTAAATGCTAAAGTTAGTTCTATTATTCATGATGGGGTGTGGAGATGGCCTAGGGGAAGAAGTGCTCTTGTTCGAGAGATTGTGGCTAACACTAATCCTGTTTTGGTGCCTCATGTTGGTATCGAGGATAGAGTTGTGTGGATTTTAAATGCTAATGGTGTTTACAATGCTAAATCTGCCTGGATGGCGCTTCGTAGTAAAGCTCCTTAGGTGGGTTGGTACCAAATGGTGTGGTATAAGCACCATGTTCCTAGGTGGTCTTTCTTCCATTGGCTGACTATGTTGGGCAGGTTGGCTACAAAGGATAGATTGGTGGCTTGGAGGGTTCTCACCACCACCAGCTGTGTGTTATGTAATGGGGGTCTGGAATCTCACTTTCATTTGTTCTTTGCCTGTCATTTTGCTTCCTTAGTCTGGCTGAATGTTAGAGCTAAATGTGGCTTGACTCCTCATGCTTGGGATTTGCGTTCTGAAGTTTAGTGGGGCTTTGTGTATTGTCGGAATAATTCTGTAAGATCTATTGTTTTTAAGCTTTGCTTATCTGCTACAATTTATTCTATTTGGAGGGAGAGGAATAGCAAACTTTTTAGACACGAGTTTCATGATTTTGCATCCATTGTGAAGCAGATAGTCGAAGAAGTGCCTGCTTGTGCTAGTTCTTGGAGGAAAGTTGTCCGGTCTTCTGATAACCTCAGGTTTGCTTTGGCGTGGGGGATTCCTGATGCTATTTTCCATGCATAGTTTAGGTAGGGTTTGTAGCTAGGCCTTGGCTAGTTTTTGGTTTTGCTTGCTTCTTTTTTGAATTTTCTTTGATCTCTTTGTATAGTTTCTCAAGGCCTTTTCCTTGAGTTTGTTTGGGCTTGTCCCTTTATAATATTGACTTCTTCCAAAAAAATTTAGCCATTTGAGTTGAGTGAATTGCTTTCCAAAAAGAGTCGGTCCATATTACCAAGATCCTTCAACAATTTATTTTCTATAGGAAAAGATTTGTCCTTAATCTTTTTCCTTTCAATAAAAATCTTGACTATTGGAGTAGTAATTTGGTGTCGAATCTCTATATATGTGCATCAACCAAATCCTACAGAATAAACGATTATTTCAAATGAGCACCACATATCACAAAATCAATTATATTTCTCATTTAATAAAATATGTTTTGTTATCATCAAAATCACTAAGGTACTCGTGAAACCTTTGGGCTAACAATGTTCCTAAATATCTGTTTGGATGCTTTAAATCAGAGTTATGGGTATCGCTGGATCTTTGTTTTCTCTCCCGGTTCATAGTGAATCCTCTTTCGCTCTTCGCCCTTGGAGTACCTTCTTGCTTTGTGCTTGAGGGGAACCACGTAAATCTTTGTGTCCTTGATTTATCGCTTGTTGGTTTGTTTTTCTCGAATATTCGGTTTGGTTTCATATTTCCGAAGACAAAACCGGCCGAATAGGTATTCAGTTAATTTGGTTTCAGTTATTTCGGTTTTGATCGGTTATTTCGGTTAATTCAGTTTTGACATTTGGGCTTCAAGAAATAAAATTAAAACAAGGACTTTTTACAGGGGACTTCCGGTAAATCAGTCCAATTGAATGGGTTTTGGGTAATAAAATTAGTGGGATTTGTTCCGTCTCTCTCTCTCTCTCCTCAACTCCCCAAACCGTACGAAAGTGCCTAAATCATAGAATATTTTATGAAAGTGCCTAAACTTAAACCTTATGGTACCCTATGAAAGTGTCTAAAACCCTAGGATACCCTACAAAAGTGCCTAAACCACTAAAACCCTATAATAGGAAAGTACACCATAAACCTAAATCCTATGGTACCCTATGAAAATGCCTAAACCTAAACCCTATGGCACCCTAATGAAACTGCATATACCACTAAAACCCTATAATAGGAAAGTGCACCCTAAACCAAAACATAAAAAAGATTGACTTACCTTAATGGTAATTAAAAAGTGACTATACCTTAATGGTAATTAGATGCCTCTTTTCTAGACTTAGAGGTAAAAATCTGTTAAAACAATAATACAACACATATATTGGGCCTCATTTGGGCCAAAAATGCAAAAGTCATATCCTAATTAATTTGCCCTCATTTGGGCCCAAAACATAAAACACATTCCATAATGGCGTGAGCTTAGAGCTAAATGGTTGGCAATTTTTATACCATATGTTTTGTACCTGAATCACTATATCGAATGCCACGCTTCTTCTTAATACCAATTGGTTTTAGAAGAGATGGTGAAAGGCGGTCTGACATAAATTGAAGATCAGTTTAAGTAGATTTTTTTTATCATGGTTTTTTTTTTAACTGATTTTTATCATGGTTTATGGAGATAAATTTAGGCCTACCCATTCCATGGTCTGCCTTTCGGTAGGGTAAGGGAATGTGAGCCTAGTAAAATATGGTAGAGAGATGGACCACTTCGGTTGGGCTACCTGGTAATGGAAATTGGGCTACAATTAAAATTTTCAATCCGGAATGGAAACACATAATTTGGGCCTCGGTTTTGGGTTCGTCTGGTCATTTAACAAAACAATCTCATCTTCCTCTTCATTACTCCAAAAACTTCACAATAGTGGGGGCCCAAAAACAGAAATCAACCCACCTTGACATAATTCATCACATTTTGTAGTGGATTTATCATGTACACTAGAACATCTCAAAACAAAAAGATGCCTGGTAAGATTTTGGATCTGGGTTTCATTTATTTGTCATGAAATTTTTGTGGCGATTCCATAAATTTCTGTTGTAGTGTTATGCAACCAGTCTAGGGCTGTAAACAAACTGAGTCTCGTGACTTAGCTCGTTAAGGCTCCGACTCGTAATCGAGCAAAGCTCGAGCTTGACTATTAGGCTTGTTTAGTAAACGAGTTCAGTAAAGCTCAACTAGGCTCCCAAATCTCGGCTTGTTTAAGAAAACTCACTAAGTAAATTAGCCTAGCTCGGCTCGTTTAAGAACAAACCGAGCTCGAGCTCTACAAAACTTGGCACAGCTCAACTCGTTTGCACCCCTGGCAATGCAAAAATTATGAATTATGAAATATTAGGAGGTAGGTACCATAAGCACCGAAAAAAAGATGGTACGTATATCTTAGAATTACTTATTAATCAGCCAAATTCACACCCTCAAATATTAACAGGCACAACCGTGACTCAATGCCTAATAGATACTCAAATCAATGGCGATCAGGGATGGAGCCAGAGGAGGGCCAGTAGGGGTGGTTGTTTTTGTAAAGAAAAAAAAAAGATCTAGTACTATATAAAAAAAAATTCTTATAAATTATATAAGCTTGCCCCCGTAAACTATTTTGGAAAAAAAATCTGCCCCTGCGTAGTAAAATTCCTAGCTCCGTCTCCGATGGCAACATCAAGTGACAGTAAATTACTATATTCTCAATCAACAAGAACAAAATTCATATCGGTTTCCGCACAAGTACTTGTAGCGTCGCATTTCATATTTATTTCTCTATAGCATTGTTTTCCATTTGTAACGAAAAGGTTTGATACTATAATACGAGTACATATATTTGTGTATAATTCTATTCCAGAAAAACTTCCAAATTAAAAGCTTGAGCCCATCATTTTCCATGTTGTTTTCATGCTTCATTTATTGTGTGTCAATCATGTCACGCATGACAACTACTACTTATAATCCTACCCTTTGGATGGTTAGAAAGGGCGAGATTAAAAAAATGAGTCATTTCTCACAAAATCTCACCATTTTTTGTGAGAAAAGGGAAGAGCGAGTTATAACTTCCTGTTTTTGTACTTTTCTCTCTATTTCAGTATTTCTTAACCAAGATACTCAATTCAAATGAGTGATTTGAAAAGAAAAAAAAAACACTTACCTTTTCTTACCAAATGCCTCAATCCAAAGGGGCTGTTTGGGAGAGGAGGGAGGTAAAGGTCACTGCAAGGGTTAGTTCAGTTGGTTATTGATCAGTTTACTCCATACACATTTGACACGGGTTCGATTCTTTGGGTTAGGCCGCAATAAATTACTTAATATTTCTTGTGAATCCTTTAGTCCCGGTGTGGATGGTCTACGTTTGACCGGACCCGGAAGAAAATTAGTCAAGATTTGCGTAAGTTGACCCAGATATCCATAACCGTTGGAAAAAATATATATATGTCACGCCAAAGGTTAGATCCCTTTCCTACAAATACATGGTCCAAAGGCTGTGTTATGTGATCAATTCCGTTGGTGTTTGGAATTGAAAACAGTGATAATGCTGTTGTGCGCATGGCTCCAAGGAAATGATAATTCTGGTTCGTTAGTGAGTTTGCTCCACACATATTTGATTTGTGTTTGATTCTTAGGGTTAGACCGGAGTAATTGATATTTATTTTAAATCCTTTAGTTCTGGCGCGGATGGTCTACCTTTGACCGGATCGAGAAGGGAATTAGTCAAGATACGTAAGCTGGTCCGAACACCTCTAACCATCGAGGGGAAAAAAAAAGAAAATGGTCACGCCAAAGCTTAGCATCCACGTCCCATTCCTACCAAAAAAACGTGGTCCAAAGGCTATGTTACTACTCTATGGGCTGTAACTGTCATTGCCTTGGAGCACACAACAGAATTGTGGGAGTAATTGTTTTCACTTTCAAAGACAAACGGAATTCATTGGTATTTTAAATGAAGTATAAATGGTATTTCTAATAATAAAAAATATACATAACGTGAACTTACCTTTCAATATTATTCAACCAACATAACTCTGTTAAAAAAAAAACCAACATAACTAGTTTTGTTTTTTTTAAACTTCAGAAACTGGACATAACTATAACGTCAATGCCATGTAAAGTCTCACAGGCAAACAAGAATTTTGCATTGGGAAAAAGTAGGACTCCCAAATTTGTTCTATTAGTATTATACATTAAATAGGCCTACAAATTTATGGCCAATGAAAAACAGCCCTTCAAATAAGAGAGCTCAAATTCAGTAAAAAAAAAAAAAAAAACAAAGAAAATGTCTCAAAATTCAGGAAAAGAGATAAAAAGTCCAAACTAGGAAAGAAAACTAAGGGCCTGTTTGGTCGACAGCTTTTCTCATTTTCAAGTTCTCCTTTTTAGGTTTTGGATGTCTGGCTGATAAAATCCAAAACGCATTAAGGTGGAATGAATTCTCAAAATTTGACAATTGGAGCAAGAACTCAAAATGAGCTGCAGAGGAGCTTTTCTCATTCTACTTCTCATTTTCTTCTTCTATTCTTGTTGCAAAATGCATTCTACACACTTCTTCCAAACACTTCTACCATATTCAAAATACATTGTGACCATAATCCAAAAAGTCAAAAAGTTAAAAATAAAAAGCTGAAAATGAGGCTCTCAAACACCCCCTTAGATTTTTGTGATGATGTGGTCACTGTTAAATGCTTTATTAATTTGTTTTATTTCTTTTTTATAAAAGCATAAATGCCCCACTTCTAAAGTCAGTTTTGGACCCAAAAATATCAGGGCTGCCTTGAAGATATTCATAATTTTAGCTAGATTCTAGCTTGTCTACCAAGTTTCGGCTTGTAGGGCTTTACCATCTTTATTCCCTTTTCCATCCTTTGTCCCGTTTTTAGTCTGAATTTCAATTATATTTTTTGTCTTCACCCTAGTTAAAAAAAAAAAAAAAACTCGTTTTCATTACCATTTAGTCGATTTAAGAGAAATGACTTGTCTTTAATAGTGGAAAAACAAGTGCAAAATACCGAAAATACCGTTAATCAATAGCGGAAACTCAGTCTAAATTCATTTTCCTTTATTTTTATTGGTGGAATTTAATAGATCTAGTTTTATATGAGAACACAAAAGTATTCCTCAAATAACATATATAACATGGGTCTTACCAAAAAAAAAACATATATAACATGGGGTGGGGGTGTTTCCTTTGTAGTAGATCATAGCTTTATTCCAGCAAGTCTTCTTTCCTCTCACCCTTCACATGCACATTCGTTCAGAAAGGATGTATGCAAGAATATTAGCATATCACTGCATATATAATGGAGTACAACTTTCATTTTTTTTTTTCTTTTCTTCCTTTAATGCCAAGAACAATTTATCGGATGGAGTGCTAAAGTGGAATTAGATTTTAGTAATGTACTTCTACAACTTTAATACACGTAGGCTATCGAGTCAAAACCGTAGACGATCATCCAGATGGCCGTTGACCTCTGTCTGGACGCGCGGGATTTATAGAAACGCCAATATCATACCGAAAACCAACATTATGTAGGACAACAAATTTCAATACTTTACGTAGCGTGTAATGAACGCTACTGAAATTAATAGATACCATTAAGGAGAAGTCTAAGTTCACCCTAATTTATATAGAGTTCATAAAATGCTATCGTAATAGAACGCATGGTATGCGATTCTTGGATGAGAGTTACTATAATTGGGTGTTCTATAATAATGTTTGTTGCATGCTATAGTTGGACATAAAATAAAATTAAACATTTTTTAGATACAATAAATACCACGACAACATTTGTAAACATCGTCGTCATACTATTTGTCTTAATAAATACAGTATGCTTTAGTCTATTCCACAAGAATATTTGCTCAAACACATAAAAGTTGCCGATGGATCTAATAATCCATCGATCGCATAAATTCACCATATTAGTTTGATAAGCTTACTACGAGCACAAACTAAATGAAAGTATTTAAGGAATTACAATTTTTGAAGTACCGAAATTAATTTGATCACATATTTGGGGCCGGGCCGGGAATAGACAACATTGAACGATATTTCTTCTAAAAGAAATTTACTATATATAATCTTTATTGTTGCTCTTTAACAGAATCAAATCTTTTTCTTTGGATGAGACTTGACCTCCCTATAAACTTGCTTTGAGAAAGTCAAAAGCATTGTTAATTTCGTAAAGTATGATGATTACTATGAACTAATGATACCCCAAAAAAAAACAAGAAAAAAGAAGACCAATCTCATAAAAGATGATCTAGAGGCCACCTTGGATAACTGAGAATTCATGCTAGCTGGACAGACTTTACAACCCAAACACATGGCAATTTCCAAGTGGGAAAAAAAAGTAAAAGGTTAAAGAAGAAGAAGAAGAATAAAGACAAAAAACAATGAGAATTCAGAAAGTGCCTCATGGGGAAATGCTACAGTTGGCTGTGTACACGGTATGCACCCCCTTGAATCGCTTTAAATTAATCATATTTTGATTTTGTGTAAATTTCATAATAATTGTATAAAGATTCTAATATTTGTGCATGTTGATAGGCGCGTAATTGTTCACATTGGCGCTCCTTAATTTATTCTTACTAAGTCCATTTATTTTGTTACTTGGATTATAATGCTTTGTTTTTGTGTTTTTATAGATATTCGGAGGCTTTGATAAAATAAAAGGGCAAAGTCCAATTTAACTCGACATCGAAGTGAAGCCCGTGATCAAATAAAATCAAGTGATGGATCATAGCAGGGTATGGGATTGGATCGGACTTTATCACTAAAACACCTTACTGTACACGTGGTTGAAGAATTGAGTTGGACCAAGAAAAGAAAACAATGGACTATTAATCCTAATAATGTAATTGTCGGCAAGCCTAATTAATTAGGCTAGGGCTCTACTGGAAAGATGGACTATGGAGACTTGGGAAACAAGAAGGGGGCGGCACGTGGTATTATTTAAAGAAGGCAGTGGCCTTGAGAAAAAGGGGACACAAGTCACGGATCAACAGACCCGACAGTAGGGGTTGCGCAGGAATAGGAACTTCCACGCCGTCCAGTCCCATAGGGTGTAGATGAAACTCTAACCAAGTAACTATGTTTTTATATTAATTTTAGATTTTAATTATTGAAACGACGGTTGTATAACTTTGAGACTTATTTTTATGATTAGATTTTATTTTTCCTGTCTAGTGTTATGTGTTTGTTTTCTATGATTGCAAATACATAGTTATGCAACAATTTTCTTGGCGCGTGAAATTGAGAATTAGGATAGTTTATGCCTAGGGAAGACGAGTCGTGCCTAGATTAATTAGTTATAGAATCGAAGACGATTCGTGCCAACCGAAGATAGGTTATGCCCGGTTTTCAATTGCATGCTATTTTCTTGTCGATATCGCTGGGGTTTATAACTTCTAGCGAGTGATTGTCGTTTCGGTAATTGATTTCCCTAAATTAATATAATTACTTGGTTGCGAAGTTAGGGTGGATTCAAAACCCTAAGACCCTTTTCTCTCTCCGCCTTCTTCTTATTTAATTTATGTTTCCTTTAGTTAATTAGCTTTTCAAAATCAAAATCTCAATCAATTGTTTTCTTAGAATTAATTTAGAGATTAATCGAAATCATTGTAACTTAGCCAATCTGTCCCTGCGGATCACACTCGGACTTAACCACTGTTCTTTCGAATATGGGTTAATTCCTTGCTTTTATAAATATATTTTTGGTGTGAAAAACGATCGATCACATGTACAAATTCGTTACATCAAGGGAAAAACTCATAGCGTTATGAATTCAAGATTGTGTTGTGAATTTTATGCAAAATGTTATATACGAAAGGTGATTCAAGGAGTGCATATTGCGCACAACTACGTAAGGGTGTGCATTGTGAGATTTTCCTGTAGGAAACGATGAGTTCTGTGGGGGTCCCTTCGTCGGAGTGGGCTCTTTGAACCTCTTGGAGTGGAATAGGTGATGGTGTAGAGAGTAGTGCGCGCTTGAGCCTTTCCTTCTCGCCGGAGGTGACGACCTGCACACGTAGAAGATCGCGTTAGTGCCTAGCCCGGACGGTGGTGGTCCGGGGAGGCACTCCGACGATTAAGTCAGTCACCGGAAGGAAGAAATGCACCGAGTTTTTAGAGAGAAATGGAGTTAAGAGGGTAGTAAATGGGGAGAGAAGGATATGGAGAGAGACCGGTCCCTTTGTCGTGGTTGCAGTGGGGTATTTATAGGCTGAGGGGCGTGCGTCCCACGCGTTCGGTACCCCCTACGCGCCTGTCATCTGCGCTCGGAATGACAGGTGATCTGACTTTCATCTCTGCCACAGACGCCATATCTCGGCCGACGTCACGGCACGTGGGCTCGAGTAGTCAAATCACCTCGAGACATTCCCCATCACCCACGTGCCACTGCAAGCGGCGGTGGCAGAGTAGGTGACTGCCGCATTTAATGCATGGTCCATCGTGGAATGTGTAGCGTGCCTGGTACGCCACCACCGAACCGAGTAGAGTCCGAGCCCTTGGGTGACCGAAGTCGACCGACTCGGCACGCAAGTGGCCCAGCCCCTCAGGCGCTCGGCATGTCGATCGGCGGAGGTCCCGAGGGTATTACGTGAGCCAAACGTAGGAGGCAATGTCCTCGGCAATACCCGCTCGGCGGATATCGTTCAAATCCATATTCGTCCAGAACCGTGCATCCGCGCCGTCAGCCGAGGGCACCGTACGCTCGGCGCCAACGAGGCAGATCGATCTGCATTTAGTTTTGCAGATTCTGAGACATTGACCTTTTCAGCTCTTTGTGATGCGGAGAGGGGGCCTTGGCTGGCCCTTATGAACCCGGCCGCTACAAGTTCCAAATTTTGTGGCAAAATTTTATAGGCACACCAATCAGGCCAAAGAGAGTGAAAAAAAGAGACCTAAATGTTAATGCTCAAATTTTGGCACACGATGCAAAAAGGTTAAAATAAAGTTGAGCATATTGGCTGACTCATCATAATTAGTCATTCACTTAATCACTTTGGATAAGATGCTTAAATCAATTTGATTTATTTACTACATGGTTGTGTCATTTCACAGAAAATCTCTCTCTCTCTCTCTCTCTCTCTCTCTCTCTCCTACAACGGAACTACGATTTATATTATAGAGGGGAGACTGCAGGAACTTAGAATCTAGAACTCCTCAGATTCACATGATTGTTGAATTTTTAAAATTTTCCTTTTATATAGTTTGCAATTCAAGCATTTAAATCTAGCGAATGTTCTTAAAGGAAAATATAGCCATTTTCTATTCATACTAGCAAAACATATACACACAGAATAGGGGAGTAATTATTTTCCACTGCATAACCACTTTTTATTTTTATTTTTTAAAGTTTGGAAGGGCTGATATAGTACACTTTTGAACATTTGATGTACATTTTGTAATATATATATATATGTGTGTGTATAGAGGAACTATCTAGTCCGGGATTCCCGGAGTCCAAGATCCACCTTCCCGATATTTTTTATGATCCGAACCGTCCAATGTGTTTAAAACGTATTTTTAAGGGTCCTCGCGAGATATCGTCAAAAAAAAAAACCGGGAATGACTTGATCCAAGCAGTTTTTCACAAAAAACTCTATCATTCCCGGTAATTTTTTTTTTTTTGACGAGTAAGTGCTCCCTCACTTTCTACAGAGCATATCTAGTAAGAGCTCCCTCACTTTCTACGGTGAAGGAGTTTTTGTTCGGGATTGAATTTCGACGATCCGAACCGTTAGATGTGTTTAAAACGTGTTTTTAAGGTCCAACGCGAGGATTTGTAAAAAAAAAATAAAAATCGGAAGGGCTTGATCCGAGCATTTTTCTGTAAAAACGCACATATACATTTTTACAAAAAAACTGCTCGGATCAAGCCATTCCGGGTATTTTTTTAACAAATTCTCACGTTGGACCTTAGAAACACGTTTTAAACACATCTAACGGTTCATATCGTCGAAATTCAATTCCGAACAAAAAACTCCCTCACCGTAGAAAGTGAGGGAGCCCTTATTAGATACTCCCTCCGTCCATTTTGTTTGTCGATTATTCCTTTTGTTTCTTTTGTGTCTTTTTCTTATGTCTTTTAATGTGGATTTCAAAAAATATCTAATATGGATTTTATTTTATAAATCTCAATTTATTCTATAATACGAAGTTATCGAAATCATAAAAAAATATTATAAATTAAAAGATATAAGTAATATATCCAAAAAAGACAAAAAGAATAATTAACAAACAAAATGGGACTGAGGGAGTGAAGTATATATGTAATGATTCTAGCAAGGTTGAGGGGAGGCCCGGGCCTCTCCAACGTTGCACCGCCCTCCGTCCCCGAGTCTCTGTGTTTGTGTGATGTTTATGTGATATAAAGGTGGAGGTCTGCATCAAACGCAAATATCGAGGCATATTTATCATTTAATTAATTAATTTAAAAGCATTTACATACATGCACATGTTTTCCACCAAATAGAAATAGACAAAATAAGATGATTTCCTCACTATTTCATCTTCTATTCCGTTCCCTTTTGGTCAGATCATAGGCATTTTACCAAGTACGCTTCAAGCTTAAAAGATGGCGAAACACACACGAAAAGGGAAAAAAAAGAAAAAAAGAAAAGGAGAACAAGAGAGTCCTCATTATTACATCAAGGAACTGCAAAAAGTAATTTTATTAGATTGAAATTAATGTTCTCTACAAATATTTTCACGTCGGGCTTTCGCTCTTGCTAACGTGTCATGTGATTTAGCTCATGATTGAGAGCTATTGTTGGCCATGGAGGTAGGGAGGTGGATCGGGGTTGATAGTACTATTTCCGTCCCCGACTCTGGAACTCCTTCATCTCTGTCCCTACCCCGATCTCCAACAGAGCTTTGTTTTTATTCTCCATTGATCCCCAACCTAGATGGGGAACTGCAGAGATCTTCACGGGGACTTGAGGATTCAAATTTCCTTTTTAAAAAAATAAAATTTTCAATGTCATTCTTTTTTTCTTTTCTTTTCCAATATATGTTCACGTAAAGAGAAAAAAAATGAACAAAAGAGAGTAACTGAGAGCAAAAGCTCTCCCACCAAAACAAAAGTAGATCAAGCTTTCCATTGGGCAGCGTAGCAAAAAAAATATAGGAGTATAATCCTACAATTAATGCAGAGTAGCAAAAAATAAATATAATCCTACAATGCAGAGACGCAAAAAGAAAATACAATCCTACAATCCATTGGGTGGATAGAAAAGAGTTATCTCTTCTTCTTTTTTTTTTGTGCGGTGTTTTTTTTTTACACGGAAATGAGAAGATTATATTAATGAACGTCCAACGGCACTTACAAAAACGGAATTCATTACAAGGATCTTGGACAAAACCAAACTAATCATCTTAATAGAGAACAAGAAGCGCACAAGACAATCAATATGTTTCACCTTAATCGATGTGTTTTAGCTCGTGCTCCAAGGGCTGGCTAGCTACAAGCCTACAAGTAAGCTAGTTTCCAATGGCTAGGCAAATTCATTTACCCATTGAATAAACGCCACGTTATTAGCCAGCTCACTATCCATATGTTGTTTTCCTCTTTGGCCACGCTAAGGGGGTATTCCACTAACAAAAAACTGTTTTTTTTAAACACTGATACAAGTCATTCTCTCACAACACATCACATAAAAAATCGTGAAAAACTAGTTCTTTCAAAAAACTGGGTTAGTGGAACACCCCCTAAAAACGCTAGTTGCACGGAACAAATTCTAAAAAAATTGAATAGACAAAATTAAAGTGGTATCTTTTTATGTACTTCGAGCAGTCAAAATTAGGAATGACAATGGGGCAAGGCTGGACAGGTTTTGCTATACCCGATTCGAAAATCTATTCCCACCCCTGCCTCGTAACGCATGGATGGGTATCCATGCCCCGCCTCCATCGAGTAACAAGTTTACCCGCCTTGCTCCTATTTTTTTTTTACGTATTAAAAAAAAATCTTTTATTCCAAAAATAATGAGTACAAATAATAAAAGTTCACAAAATAACAATTAAACTTAACCAACATCTACTATCTACGAGGAAAATGAAAAATAATTGATATATAATGTGAGATTCTAGTTTTAAGGGTAAAAATATATAATAAAAATAAAATTTTCTGCATAATAAATTTTCGCAGCAGGTTTGGAACGGGTATCGAGAAGAGGTGATATCTACCCTAACCCTATCCTAACATTGTCGGGTTTTTTCAATTCTCCCCCTCTCCCATCTCTATACCCAAAAAAATTAATAAATACCTAATCAATTTGAGTGGAGCGAGTTAGATTGCCATCCGTAGTCAAAATGCCTGTTAGTTTTGGAGATGCTCTAACGAGGCCAAGTACTTTTCTCAATGCATGTTACATGTTTTTGTTTCATCAACAACAATGACATATTTTATTGTTCGTTTCCTAAATAGTGCCAATTACAATATGCTTGTACGTTTACCAAGTAACCATCTTGTGGATTCCTCGAATTTTATACATGTGGATACTAAAGGAGTACTTGCTTTATGTGTATAGACAAAATCGAAATTTGACTATTTTCGTAATTTTTATTTTCCTTTCCGTCATAATTTTTAGGATAATCGTTCCTCTAATGAGAGAAATGAAAGGTCATATAAGACGACACTGAAGAGAAAATATACTAGTAGTTGTTTGATATTTTTTCATTTTTACTGAAACTTTTTTTTTTTGCTTTTTATCCACAATTTTTTACTTTTTAGAGTCCTCTTGTCTGGACGAATAATTGATCTATAAAATAAAACGTGAATTCTACGAAAATTCAGAAAAGACAAAAATACCGAAACAAAAAATACCAAAAATATAAGTGTAAACTCGGCCAGAAATCTCAAACCAAGGCTTGGATGCACCACGACCATACATAATTCGAAAATTAGGTGAGCATTTGTTTGGTATTTTCTATGTCTCTTTCTATTGTCTGTCCCATATTTGATAATTGATTGTCTTTTTTTGTTATCAACGCCAATAACTGGTCCATAATAGATATCTAGACATAAATTGTTACCTACAAATGTTAATCATCACCCTATCGCATGCAGAATTGGACCGGAAACTCTCCGGGCCCTTTTAGGGATCGTAGTTGTGTCTCATTGTCGGCTATACTTTGATGACTGTAATTGTTCATTTCTTTTAGATCTCATCAAGAACTAAACCAGTGATCTATCAACAATAATAATAACTGGTCCATAATAAATATCTAGACATGAATGGTGCCTACAACTATTAATCATCACCCTATCGCATGCAGAATGGGACCGGATTCTGTCCGGGCCCTTTTAGGGATTGTAATTGTGTCTCATTGTCGGCTATACTTTGATGACCGTAATTGTTCATTCCTTTTAGATCTCATCAAGAACACTAGTGATCAAGCCAAAAATCGTGGTATAAAAATCGGTTGATATTTTTTCAGGACACATTTATCTTGAAAAAGAGTATTTCAACACTAAATCAGAACTCATTTCTCAACCGATATTCGGTCGATATAATACTTAATGTCGTTGATGTTCTCGACGAGTTCTAAAAAAAAAAGGGGCACTTAAATAATCATCCTTTTAGTCACATGAAATTAGAAAATCATCCTGAGCTTATCTAGGAGTTATGTTTCCAACCCGAAATTCAAAAAAACCCTAAAATGCCCTTTATATATATAATTATATAATTGTAACATATTAATGGATTAAGGACTAAATTAAAAGTTGCATATATAGGCAGAGATATTTGGATGTTTTTCAAATTTCTGAGGACCATTCCTATAATTAAGGGATTGGGAGATAAAAACCCAATCCCACAATCTACGCACAATCATCATCCCCACTTTAAACCAAAAAGGAAAATCTCTACGCCATTTTTGGGGACCCAAACTTCACACCGGTTGCCATCCCAATTCGTTGTTCATGCAGTCCCAGATCGCCATCCCAATTCGTCGTTCACGCAGTCCCAGATCGCCGATCAAAACCTTCACCCATGGCGGTCCAACGTTGCTGTCGACAGTCCTCTTTCTCGGAACAAGGAGTCGACGTCCTCCACCGCCATCTCTGACCACCATCCTCATTCGCGGCCGACCACCTCACCATCATCCATCTTTGACCACCATCCTCATGGCTCAATTGTGCTGTGATGTGGCTCAAGTTCGTATCTTTATTTTTCGATTTCTTCTTCTTCAATTTTTTTTTTCCGATCTAGTTTGGGTTTGTCTTCCCTTGATTGGTCCACCATCCTCATGGCTTGATTGGTATTCAAATTCACCGTGTTTACTGGTAGGAACATTTTTTTTAATCATGTTTACTTGAATTTACCATGTTTACTGGAAGGGACATATTTTTTACCATGTTTTGAGGATGCATGATTTGTTTGTTTTCATAGTAAAAATTATTTACCATGAAATTTGATAGGGGGTATTCATAGTATTCAAATTCACCATGTTCATTCGTAGGGACATCTTTTTTAACCATGTTTACTTGAATTTACCATGTTTATTGAAAGTGACATATTTTTTTACCATGTTTTTAGGATGCATGGTCTGTTTTCAAAGTAAAAATGTGATAAGAATTTTTTTACCATGATTCCGTAGTAATTTATTAACTAATTTATCATGTTTCCTTATTAATGTATTAAATTTACCATGTTTGGATGTAACATGGTAATACGAGTTGGATGTAACACTTCATGTTTACCATGATTACTGTTGCTCATTAACATTTTTACCATGACTACAGATATTTTACCATGATGCTTGTATAATTTTTCAATATAATAATTATGGCAAAAATGATACGTTTCTCTCCATTAATCATTATTTATGGAAACCAAATCATTCCATTTTGAAATCCCTGATTATCGGAAGTAATATCATCCCATTTTTTAATCCGTGATTATCCAAAATCATCAAAAGAATTTTTTTGTAACTAACAATATTTGAAAAATCCATTATTCCCAAAAAAAAGGAACTAGATTTTAGGAAGTCCTTATTTCATTGAAGAAAGGGTAATTATGACAAATCCCATTACAAGAGGATGAAAACATAACCCCGTAAAACTAGGAGGATGAAAACGTACGTGATATCCAAAATCTGGATGGATAATTAATTACCTCATAAAAATAATGGTCGCAACATTCAAGTGGACCCTAAAAGGGCCCACAAATAGATGAACTAGAGTACTAGACTGTCCAGCCCCTAAAACGAAACTCATAACATGAGCTGAAATGCTTAAGCTCTAAGTTATTCCCATTGCTAAGCTTGGGTTAAATTAAGTTATATATGATGCAAATTGAGAGGGCTAAACTTTTTGGAAGTTGCCTAGAACGTATGTATGGTTTGCATATATGAATTAAAGTGAAGAAACAATATGATACGGCAGAAAGATAAAAGTGATCCCTCAAACCAAGAACAAAAGGAAATAGTGTAAGAAAGAGTCACCTTCACCATGATCCCCCGTATAAGGTGATCCAATGTGTAAAAGATGATCCAGGTTTTTTTTTTTTTTTTTTTCAATCGTCATACCTAATCTATTACATAGGGAAGGGGGAATGAGACTTGATCCCGGGATGCAGTGTGGGATATCCAAGAACTCTACCGCATGAGCTAGTCATCACTTGTTGCATGATCCAAGGTTAACTGTTTAGATTTAGATAGAGATAAGGGTAAGTGTACTTAATATATGGAGAGGCTGAAATAATTTAATCAGTTTTGGAGGGTCCAAACTACAAATTATCTATTTTTTTTTAATTTCAATTTGCTTGACAGCAGGAAAACATTTGTAGATCTTTCGTCTTTGGGGTCCACAGCAAACACTCACTGGCCACCCATTGGTAACCCGGTTTTAATATCCTCTGAAAACATGAGGCAAAGACATGATTAGCTGAAGTGGTAATATGAATGTGCTGTAAGCCCAGACATTCTAAATCAGAACTTGGCAATCTCTTGAGGTCAAGCTGCAATAGCTTTCCTTGTAAATTCTCTCGTTCTGGTGTGAATGACCTGCTTTTGACCGTACTGAAGAGGAGATCTAGTCAAGGTGTGCCCAAACTAAATTTGAGGTGGATGATCTGTTTTGATCGGACCATGGAATGAATCTGTCGAGGTGTGCATCAGTTAGCCCGGACACCCCTAACCGCCCAAGAAAACAAGACAAGATCTATTCCTTTTTCCTTGGTCTCACTTAGTTAATAACGTATTGACTATAATATGGAGTAGCATTTCTTCCTTTTACATCTTTATCAGGTGATGCAGTCAGAGAAATTCCCCCAGAAATGCTGGAAACACCAGCCTTTGCACTGTCATTGAATACTACCGGCAAAAAAAAAACAAAAAAAAAAACAAAGAAACAAAGAAGAAACAGAGGTTGTAGTAAAGCTGTTAGCACACCACCACCACATCTGCACGATGCTTTTCTCCAAGCCCGACCAATATTCCATCACATGAACGACCAAAAATCATTTTAAAAGAATATAAAAGAAGGCATAATATTGAAAATTAATTCAACTTTAAAAGGAGACATGTATTAATGACATGTTTTCTTAAAAAGTGGAATTCTCCAATGAGACTATCAATTTGGTACGGAGATAACAGATTTTATCTCAAGCTGATATACATGCGACGTGTCCATTAACTCAACGTAGTATTTGGATAAAAAATTTGTAAAATCTTTAAAGAACTTGTGAAAAGGAAAAGACTTGCATAGTTTCCTAGTGCTCTATAGTCTGTACCAAGAAACAGAGCTGAAGATTAAGACAACCTGTATCCTTTTTAAGCATTCATCCTTACAGAAGTGGATCACATTCAAACCCAAATCTCAAATTTGATAAATTGATCTACCGACAAAGGACGGTCGACGTGAAACGCTAAGATTACCCTAGTGATTACGGGTTTGAGCCACAGAAATAGCATGTTTGCTCGCAGAATAAGATTGAGCATATATTCAACCCTCATGTAGACTCCGCAATAGCGGGACTTTAGAGTCTCCTATATATACTTGGCCAGCAGTACTCCATACTCAGAATTTTTACCCAAAAATTGAAATGAGTGGCTTAGATTCACTTGGTTAATCTGGGCCATTCATTCCAGTTTCTAGGTAATTTCTGAGCACTTAGCATTTTCCATGCTGGCGGGTAGGCCTTTTTCTATGAATTGATCTAACAATTTTCTAGTTTCTTGGTAGGCACAACCAAACTGTGAATTTGATCCAATTTTAGTGATCACAAAAACTTATAAGTACACTACTCAAAAGTTAGGATATATTTACAACAAATGCCCTCTACCGGTAATATAATTGGCTCCACAAGAAAGGGTCTTCAAGCCAAAACTCATCCTCAACAACAATAGGCTCATCTCTGCTCACCTGCCACATCACCATGTCATGAACGTCGTCGTTTCGACACCCAATGCTGACAAGCAGATCCGGCAAGTCTGAAAACGGGTCCTCCAAAACGTTGCTTAGGGGTGAAGCAAATGACTCAGGGGATTGAGAAGAATCATTCGACTCGGCTCGAGATGGCTCGGCTTTGGCTTCATTGGTTATCGGAGCGACCAGAGTGGCCGCTTGGACTGCAGCGGCTTGGATGTCTTTGGGAGACGTGGAAGCCGGGAGTGGCAGCTCATGAGCCAGCTCAGGGAAGTTTAAGTGAGCCGAGTGGCCTTTGATTGCAATGGCGGCTACGTCGTGGGCTCGAGCCGCCATCTCGGGCGTCTCGAAAGTCCCGAGCCATATTCTCGACTTCTTCCTCGGCTCACGGATTTCGGATACCCATTTGCCCCAGCTCCGTTTCCGAACGCCGCGGTAAATCGGGTGTCTTAGGTCGTCGCTTTTCCCTTCTTGATTGGCCATTTTACTGCCTTTCTTGATCACAACTTTGGTTGAGGTTTCTGTTGGTGACACGACGGAGGAAGAGGTGGGCAAGGCTGCGGCAATGGTGGTGGTGGTGGTGGTGGTAGTGGAACAGGTGGTTTGGTCCTCAAAGTCTAGACCAATAGCTTCTTTCATAATTGTGGGTTGTTTTGGCTTGTGCTTTGGGAGGGTGAGCTTCTTTATATACAACTCAATGCCCAAAATAAAATAAAGGCCATATGTAAAATGAGATGGGGACTTATGGCTGAAAGGAGAGATACATCTCGCTGGAGCGAGAATAGTCGAAGTGCACGTAAACTGGCCATGACAACTCTTAATCGTTGAAACAAAAAAAAAGAAAGGAAAGGAAAGGAAAGGAAAGGTTCAGGTCTCGTCTAGAACTCGAAAATATAATCTAAATTGGTCCTTGTTTAAAGCTAGATGCAGACATGAGACAACAACCCCATAACAAAATCAAATCAATTGGACAACATTAACTTAGTAAACAAATAGCGTTTTTAGAAAGTAAAATAACAAAAAATACAATTTCAAAAGTTCTTAGTGAGATTATTAGATTTGATCGGTAGGTTAAACAATATCCGAACAACTTGATTTTCTTCGAATCGTTGTTCTCGTCTGACTCAAAACAGTTAACGATTTGGATTACGTTTTCAAACTCAGAACGAGACCCGAACTTAGAGCTCAACAACCTGGATGTTGTGTCCCAAGTCACAGTGGGGCCCTTGAATCCAAGAAACACATATGCTACACGGGTTGGAACGCGGATATAATAATGTCAACGATGTATCTATAATTAAGAATTGAAAATAAATGGGAACATGTCGGACAAAAATACTGTACAAAATACAAATAATTTGTTGTCCTCGTTTGCCTGTGTTCCTTACCCAATTTCATTTTTTTGAGGTACATGCTTTTGTCGTTTGTAATTTTTTACAATGGCTTGTTTGTTGGCATCTCATTTTCTGATTTTTTTTTTTTTTTGATCAGTTCTCATTTTCTGATTCGATATTGAGAAATTTTTATACAACCCAGTGCCATTTTTTATTTTTTATTTTTATATAAAAGTTGGAATTTCTGTGTGCTGTGGTCAAATAATTGGGCCGGCTGGGCCGTTGTATTGGTTTATTGCCACATGTTATACCCAATATTTCCCTCTACTTTTTGGACCAGTCCCCCGGCAAAGTTGCCTCTTACATAAGTTCCCTATACTCATGAGCTATTATCATATATATGGTGTCCCAATTCATGTATCATAGGTTAAGTGGGACCGTTTACTCCCTCCGTCCCATTTTGATAGTCCAATTCGGTCTCCGATACAATTTTTAAATTGTTAATGTCTTTCAATCTACAATGAATTTTATGTGCAATACGAATCTCATATGATAAATTTCAATTAGTTCTGGCATTGAAGACCGAACTGGGAGTACTTTTTATTAGTGATTTGACAAATAAATTGACATGTGAAGTATGGTGAGTGAGACGGTGAATGTCTCAATAAAAAAAAAAAGTGAGCTACATTGCGAATTTATTTGAAAGTCAAGTTGTAACGATTGAATTTAATTGAAGACGTTGATGTATTATATATGCCACTCAAAACACGTCAGACACATGTGTCTCACATAATAAATATAGGAAATCCATTTGAAAGTCAAGTTCATTATAACTGTTGAAGATAATTAAAGACGTTGATGTAACATATATGTCACTCGAAACACGTTAAATACATATATCTCACATAAATAAACGTGACAAATCCATTGCAAGAATAAAATCTCAAATGGGCTCATAAGTCAGTATCATCGAACCAAACCCTACTAAAATCCAAAGGTTATAGACTTCATATATAGTACTATAGCTAGAGTGCAACATCAAGGTTATTGCCTGGATTCAGGATTGATGAGTAGTACCTTCTTGATACTTTTCTATTCAATTGAAGTGTTGGGTGATGAGTTCTAAATGTAATAATAAAATATATCGACTTTGTAAACTTTATCACGTGTAGTATTCTAATCAATCAATAATGACGTTAGTTCATATAAAATACAAACATGATCAACTCATATGTCATTCCTATGCATCAAACTTATATAACCATAGAGTTGGGGTTGGTTTTGGTGCTTTAGTGGCTGATTTGGGCAGCGGGGACCCTGTAGTCACTATACCCTACAGTGAGTAAATCTCGGTCATTCAAAGTGTTTTGGACAGTCCGGATCTTAAATAACAAACAATTTATTTTAGATCCGGACTGTCTAAAACAAGAATGAACGGCGCCCGAGATTCTCACTACATGTCTGTAGTGAATTGCTCGCTGCAGGCTCCCCAGTTCTGCTGATTTGGGCCTATTTCGGGGCTGACTTAGTGTAACACCTCAAAAATTGGATACATCAAGAAATATAATTACAATTATATTTTAAGAAAATGCTAACAAAGTTCAAGTGATGAAAACCCAAACTAGATATTTGTCCTGAAATTCTATTGGCCAAACACGTTCCAAATCAAACATTCAAGTCTAGTTGTTCATGAAGGTTTCAATCAGACACATACAAATGATTCATAAGATCATTATGGCAACGGATCGCCTATTGCAAATTTCAAAGAGGATCATATAGCTCAAGAAAATTTTGAAATGATGCTATTATTGAATCTAAAAAAAAAACGAGTCTTAAAAGTTTACATCGTATAAACTATAACTTCAAAAATCGTAGCATGTTTCATTTGCGAATCTAAACTTTCAAAGAAGACAGTGTCAAGTGTAATATACCCCCTTTAGTGCATAGCACAGATAGATAGATATAGATTCAAGATGACTTCCACATGATTCAACTAAGTTGTTCTTTGACCAACAGAGATTATGGAGAAATTACAAACACATATGATGGATATACATAATTGAGATCACTGAATAACTAAAAAAAACAAGAACAAATTATTGAAATAAGTAAAAGAATTCAAACTGAATCCCATGTTTGACACGGTTTTCTTAAAACTAAATCCCGTCTCACCACAGGATGCTTGAGCGTCTTCGGCATCCGTCTTATCGCTAGAATTTGTTCAGCTTCGTAGTACTCTCTCACACAGAATAAGGAATAAGAAAAATTAGAAGGAGATGTGTTTCTTGGTTTTGTTGTGTTGAAACTTGGAACAATAGAAAAAGAGACCAATTTATAGGACAAAAGGGGAGCCTCCGTAATTAATATGGGAAGTCTCAAAATTCAATATGGAAAATAATACAAAATTGAATCTTATAGCCGCAAATTAATATGGGGAGTCTTAAAATTCAATATGGAAAATAATACAAAATTGAATTGTAGCTGCAAATTTAATTTGCAGGAATGAATATTTGTAACGGCTAACACATTGAATCTGCCATTCAATTTCCGAAATTGACTTCACAAAACAAACCAATTTGCTGTACCAAATTTAATTCTAGCAATCAGTGATTTTCACTTTTGCAACATGCTCACTTCGTGAGACAATTTCTCATCCATTCCTTAATGAACTTTGTTCATTCTTTCTATGGTTTAAACCGCTTACTCAAGAGTATGTAAACCCACTCCAACCCACCTCAAAAGGTTTATCGGGTCCTACTTTATTTTTTGTTCAAAGTGCCAAAAAATTAGTACGAACAAAATTACCAACATTTCGTCGTGGTGCCAAGTGGCGGGCGTAGGGGAATTACGAAGAAGATGATGGGAGACAGAAAAAGCAAACGAGTTTCTTTTCACATTTTTGACATGCAAAGAAAAAGCAAACGAGTTAAGCTCTACTGACCTGGGCAAAATGAAAACAAGCAGACTATTTTCGCCCAACACGTAAAAGTATCAAAAGGAAAATTGCTACAATTCAGAAACAATGAAAACCAACAGTGTACGGGAGAATATTAAAGTCAACAAAATTCTCTAGTTCCACATAGTATGCAACCATATATTATTGTTTGTTTTTCCCACATCTATGCAAAACCTATATACCAAAAGCCATTTACATGTTCCAGCAGTTTTCTTTGTTTCAGAATAGTAGAGTAAAATATATGCAAACAACGTAATTGTCGTGATACTATTACCATAACCACACCAGTTGCGGAAGAACACTAAAGTACCTCCATCATCAAACGCTCCGAGATCTGGAAACCAAGCAAAACAGATATTGGAAATTAGTGTTAACATATGCAGCAGTCATACATCTACTGTACAGATAGAAAGTTAACTGAATATAGAGGGAATAGAGGACAAGCGCCTTATTAGGTCTTGCATCAATATATTTAAATTCATAGTAAGACAGAACTCAAGGAATAGAGAAGAATGAACGAGTGCAAGAGAAACCATCATTTCTACTCCCTCGTAGAGAATAATAACGAAATTGAGGGCCGCCTCTATTGAACAGAGGACCTTGTTGAAATGCAGAAAAATGCCCTGAGAAGAGGAGTGGTTCATGTTTAATTCCTCAGAAGTTACTGAAGAAGCCAGTTCTTGATAAGAAAAAGAATCATATCTTGTCCTTACAGGAGTAGTAAGAGCACTAAATTCTAGTGGTAGACCGCGTAGGGTATATTCCTCATCCTGACCAGGAGAACCAGCCACACCATACTTTCCAGAACTATCCTGGGTGAAGTCAATGAAATTTAGTCGAAGTGGTTTCCTGACATTGAATAACTCGTGTTTCAAATCGTGAAGATGATATCTGGAAAGAGAACTACAACAATTGCCAGGAGAAATCCAGACCTCATGAAAAGAAGAACATCCAAGGATATGAGGGAGAATCAATGAAGACAGAATAGCTGTAATACACAACATCGAATTGCAATCAACAGTCTTCTATAGAACAAAATCTGGATTTGACACATCACAGCCAGTTGCATCCATAACCAAAGAATCAAGACATCTAACAGCTCCTTCCACACCCCCAAGACACACTTTTCTACTCGATGACGGCAAATTATGTTATTCAAAGAATAAACAACAGTGAACAAAGTTTTGAGACTCTACCAATTGAATGAGTTTCCAAATTATTAATTTCACAAAGAACCAAGTCTTTTCACAGCCCGACTTAAGTAGTATTACAGATAGATACTAGAAAGCAATATTTGTGGTTGTTCCATAGCTCAACGTTCCAGAGAATGGAAAAAAGAAAAACCCTTATCAATGGACAAAAATCCTGGCCTTAAGAACATTCTGCAGACCTCCTGGGGTGATCCGGTAGAGGGCAAGCCGTTTGTTTAAGGGGTTTCTTAATTTTTAGACCTGTCCTCTAGAGATCTTTAGAAAGTACTCCCAGTAACTTTAGGAGGTTATCTTTTGATTATATATATAAACAAAAAAAACCACAAATACCCTTTTCCTCTCCTAATCTTTCAAATCTTTCTCACACATCTTTTGATCCAACGATTACCATGGATTTTCGAGAAAAGCAAGTTCATTTGTGAAACAATGTGTGTGCAGCCATGTACTCTGTGCTTATCAATCTGGAAGGATAGTTTCAAGGGCCCCCCCCATACCTGTTTCTCAAGGTCATGGAAGCCTTTGCAGCCACGCTACAGCAGAGAGTTAGACAAGGGCAGTTCAGTTACCACCCAAGTGCTAAGAAGCACAGAACACACATGTCTACCGTTCTCACATATCCGTGTTCGACATGCGTCAGTTAAAGACATGACGTGACGCTCTTGGGACACGTCATATATGCCTAAATACTTGTCCGATTTTGTTATTATATTTCTTTACTCGTACACATTTTGGTTATTCTAGGATACTTTGGTGACACTCTAGGAATATGTTAAAGACACGTTAAAAGGTTAAAATTCAATTTTTAAGACACGGGCTAGGGTGAATATTGCCACAGATGTATAATACATGTTTGCATATATGGGGACTGCTATGCTAATTTATATTTTGTATCTTCATGGGATTGTTCTTACTTTGATAGAATAATAGTCTCTCCTGTTACACGAATTCATAACATACCACAATATACAAAATACACTCTACATTCGACGCGTCCCTGGCATGTCCATGTCCTAATTCTCGAACAAATGACTTGGTGGTGTGTCCTTGTCGTGTCGTATGATCGTGTCTTTATCTCATATCCGTGTATGTACTTCTTAGCCCAGGTGCAGCAAAATCTATCCCACCTAACTTTTTTGCGATGAATCATACATTCGAGTGGGCCACCAAGTTTTCTCTCTCCATTATTAATGATGTTTTGGACGACTTCCACTCATTCTCTTGTTCGATGCCCAATATGCAGATTTCTATGCTAGGGTTGCCAAGGATGTTAAAGAGAGCTTTGGGAAAATGTATTATCTATGATAGAGGGTAGTTTACCTGTAAAGTAACTTGGGGTTCCTTAAACTTCTGCCGGATTAAAGGCTGAAAATTTTGATGAATCTAAGCTGGAGACGAAAACTGTAATCTCTTTCTTTGGTTTTACACACTTCATCTGTTTTTTGTAACAGTGACAACAAATAACCGTCTCACTAAACCACAAGTGACAAACTGGTTAACTAACCGCAGCTGCCAACCACCTCAACATAACTAAGGATTTTTTTTTCCGATATATACCATTTTTTCATTTTATTAAGCCAAATATACCTTTTCTGAAACTAATTTTAAAAATATACCATGCCGCATATGGAACATGCGGCATCCCATCTGGCAAAAACAATGACACCACATATGCGCCACGTATTCCACGCTGCGTCTTAGAAATGCGGCATATTGTGTAGCCTATCGTATGAGGTACGCCATGGCGCAGACGGTTCCCATTTTTTATTCCCGGAGCACAAGATACTTGTTCTCTCTTTGCTTTGTTTCTTATGCATCCAGTTTTATTTGTTCATGTATTTGGTATCTCTTTTAGTTGGTGAAACTCAGTGGCGACTCCAGGATATTGTAAACATGGGGTCATTTTAAGGCATAAATATCAGTTTAAGCTAGGAAAATAACATTTGTGATACTAATGCCAATTAGAGTCCTTTGGGTTATTTTTTAAGTGTCTTTGGCACCATCTTATTGGTTGTTTTCTCTTAGTTTTCACTTGATTCCGGTCAGATTTTACACTACATCGTTTGGCTCAATGAGAGGAATTAGAAAACTACAACCCAAAAGTTTTAAAAAATTCACTAAGGATGACGTTAAAGACACTAGAAGAGAGATTATCTTTTAGTATCTTTAGTATCGCCTAATATCTCAACTTCGGACAATGATTTTGTATTTCTCGATTCATCTCGTCGAGCCGAATGGTGTGATGTAAATTTTGACCCTAATTTAAGAGAACAATAAAAAGATCAAACGGTACAAAAATATTAAAAAATTAGCTCACAGGGTCCCTTGATAATCTATTTTCAACAAATAACTCATCTAATTCTTAATATCGCGACGGCCAACTAAGACTCGGACCATATGTCGATGACAGACGAGCAATTCAACAAATTAAAGGCCATGTGTTTTTCCTTAATTGGTTCGGTACGAAGTGTTCCATCCTAAACTTGGGGAAACTGGAAATCGGTGGAATTGGTTTAATTTTGCGGTCAGTCAGACCTTGTGATTACGTTTCGCTTCCCCTTTGTAATTTCTGTATGCTCAAATACTCTACACCGATAGAGTGCTTAGGGGTGTGGATTCGGTGGGCACCGTAGTGTGGCTCGTAGATCAAATGCATGTCCCTCCTTTCCTTGCTCTTTGTTTTTTTATCATGTTTGGTGATCTCTTGGTTGAATATTACAGAAGAAAAAATGCTTATTTATGATTCCCCATACATTGGATAAACAGTGACACTATCCAATATCCATGGTGTTGTGTTGGTGAATTCTGTGGTTTGAGTTCTCCTTTTAAAGATGGTCGCGAAGGCTTATTCAAGGCAGCATAGCTCATGCTCCAGGAATTGAAATTCGGTTCCATCTGCGCTATGGTGTACCCCAGATGACAGGCTACACAGCTTTGGAAGGCGGCTCGCATTTTTTATTCCCGGACCGGGAGTTGTGCTGCCTTCAAAAAGCTTCGTAACCATCCATAATTGTTAACAATGGTCGCGAAGGCTTATTCAAGGCAGCGTATCTTGTGCTCCAGGAATCGAAAATCGTTGGCGTACCCTATATGACAGGCTACACAGTATGCCGCATATGGCATATGTGGCCTAGGTTAGTATGCCGCATTTCCAATACGCGGTGTGGCACACGTGGCGCCATTGTTTTTGCCAGATGGGATGCCGCATGGTATATTTTTAAAATTAGTTTCAGAAAAGGTATATTTGGCTTAATAAAATGTAAAAATGGTATATATCGGCAAAAAAATCCCCATAACTAACCACAGCTTCTTTTCCAGAAATGAAGGTGGTTTGGTTTGACAAGGATGTACCTAGGTGGGCCTTCATTCTTTGGCTGGTTGTGCAACCAATATTTAACACATAATAATGCTACAGAGTCTCATAATCATGCATTCTTAAGAGTGTCCTTACTCAAAATAAACTGAATGAAGTTATAGCCTGGCTTGAGCTACATCTAAAAGGGGAGATCCCAAAGCCTGATTATGGAAAGGTTGCATCCTTAACCATAGAAGCAGGACAGCCAAAAGATCCTACTCGATGACAGCAAATTATGTTATTGAAAGCATAAAAAATGGTAGAGATTTAAGCAGTGAACATTTGATACGAGAAATGTTAAAGCAGCATGTAGTTGTTTTTGCGAATTAGACTCAGCCATGACGAAAAAAGAACTTTCAGAGAAAAGCAAACCTAATTGTGGAACAAAAATTGAAAACAGTGTACCTCAAACACTTATTTTCCAGAAGCGGATGAATCCGAGATGTAGAGCGTATCGGGTGAGAGCTGGGGTGTCGCCACGCTTCCTCGTTGAAAAACAGTGTACCTCAAACACTTATTTTCCCGAAGCGGATGAATCCGAGATGTAGAGCGTATCGGGTGAGAGCTGGGGTGCAGCGGCGGAGCCACCATAGGACCAGTGTGGGCACGTGCCCACACTGGATTTTTACCCCCTGTTTTTTTTTTTTTTTTTTTTTAAAGTTTACTATATATAATAAAATTATCTGATTTCTAACAATGGGTGTGCTTGGTGCAGTTGGCCAAGTGCTGGCCTACCTCCTTAAATGCCAGGGTTCAAGTCCTGGTGGTGGTTTTTATCATGTTTTTTTTCTTTCCTTCTAGTATTATGCTTTTCTTTTTCCTTCTATTTCCAAATGGGACAAGAAAATGAGTAAATTTTCACCGTTTTTCTAATTTTGAAATAAAAAATAGAAAAAAATCTTAAGGATCGTTACTATAATTAATTTAATTTTTTTGTCATAAAGATTAATAATCTAATAGTTAAGCGAGTTATCATAATTCTACAATTTCTTATTATGCTTTTCTTTTTCCTTCTATTTCCAAATGGGACAAGAAAATGAGTAAATTTTCACCGTTTTACTAATTTTGAAATAAAAAATTGAAAAAGATCTTAAGGATCGTTACTATAATTAATTTAATTTTTTTGTCATAAAGATTAATAATCTAATAGTTAAGCGAGTTATCATAATTCTACAATTTCTTCAAAAAAATGAACTTAGGTAGAGTCTTTAAGCTAGCGCGGACAATATACACAAAGTAAGATGTTTTTATAGGATTAGTAATGAAACAATTATCAGATGAATTAAAACTTGTCGAGGTCAATTGTACATAAAAGCACCAACAAATATTTAGTTTTTTTTTTTTCCGCTTATGTTTAGAAGCGTTATAAAATATTATGCCACGGTGCCTCCACTCACATGAAATCCTGGCTCCGCCACTGCTGGGGTGTCGCCACGCTTCCTCGAGAAGAGGACTCAGTAACTACTCTTATCTTTTTTCTTTTTCTTTTTTTGAAAGGCAAAAAAAAATTCATTAATCTTGAAATTGTTACAAGACTAATAGGAGTAAGGATAAAACATAAATGTCTAGTCCGAGACCTAATCCAAAGATTGGTAAGAGTCCAATCAATGGAGCCACAGCCGGCAAACCCGCAAGGGCAAAGTCCGACACCCTATGGGTCAAAACCCAGATCTGCAATATGCTCCAACAGACACCTAAAGACCCACAATGGTCAGATAAGGGCAAACCCCAAAACAATAAAGCCCTAAAAAGCAAATAATTGCTGCATCAAAAAAATGCCGCTGCCGCCGCCGGAACCCGGGAAACTAGTCCCTGTGAGCTGTCACCGTTGTACCGCCCGCCAGCCGCATCCAGACACCGCAATTGAGACACCGTTAGACCAAAAATGACCTACAAAACACCTCTGCCCCAACCACCAGCAGCAAACCCCTTCTTCCGTCGATACCCACATCCCAGCAACCAGATCCGTCTCACCAAACCCCACTCTCCATCCCACCACAAACCCAACAGGAACCGAAACACCACTGGCCCTGCTGGATCCGACCAGCCACTGCCCCCCGGAAAAACCCCAAAACACAAGCCGCCCACACTAGCCCTTAGGGCCGAAACCGGCACCATCCATCAATGAAGCCGGCGTGAGAGACGTAAGATCCGACATGCCGTTAGGCAAGAATAGCTGCTCCCAACAAAGCAGCCATGGCCGGGACCACAACTAGTGCAAGGGGGAGGGAGGAGATCGGGAGAGAGAGAGAAGAGGGCAGCCGCCTCCAGACGCCGCCACCGCAACCACCTGTCAAAAGAAAACGAAGAGAGAGAGAGAGAGAAGAGGAGGTGTAGATCTTTCCCCTCCCGCCGCTGAGAATGGGGGGGAGGGGAAGGAGGAAGAAGAAGGCGGCGGATAGGGTAAAAAAAATTTAGAGGGAGAGAGTCTAGTTTTTAGAGAGAGAGCCTTTCAAAGAGCCACGCTTCCTCGAGAAGAGTATTCAGTAACTACTCTTATCAATGCCACCAATCTCTGAGAGCTCCTTAATCTCACCTTTGGACCTTACAAAACACACGGTCCACGATTTCAGAGTCTCTCTCGCAGCCACGGTTTCTTCGGCGGAGTTATCTATCTTCGCCTTCAACTGCTCCATCACCAGATCAGCTTCCAAAGACTCCTCAGTAAGGGTAAGGAGCTTTTCCCTAGTAGCTGCAATTTCAACCGCCGGCTTCTCGCTCCTACTGCGTGCTGCAGCGTATTTTGATTCGGCATCGGAGAAACGCTTGTGAGCCGCCTGAGAAATCTTCAAGTATTTCCTTGCGGATTTGACATCCCTCTCCCTCTTACGCTTGTTCAGCTACCGCAAATCCACCATTGCAGACGTATCAAGGTCGTTGGTCGTCGTTCTCTCGCTCTATCTCTCTCCCACTCTCTGCGATATTCAAACAAGCCCTAACTTTTCAGGTTTGCCGCGTATCAACATCTACTCCTTTGGGGAAAAAAACCAAAAACGGATTGTTGGTTTTTTTCATTGTCCTTATTCAAATTTTTTTTTTTTTTTTTTGCATTTGTTAGTTTTGCGTCAAGATTTTGTGGTTTCTGGACTCCTCTCGACGAGACGAATCTCACAAGTATAAATTTATGGGCAAACCAAATATTTTTGAATAAAGCCAAAATTAATCCAACAATCCAAGTATTTCGGCTTTATTCAAAAAAATATTTGGTTTGACCATAAATTTATACTTGTTAGATTCGTCTAGTCGAGAGGAGTCCAGAAACCACAAAACTAACAAATGCAAAAAAATAAAATTTGAATAAGGACAAAATGAAAAAACCAATGATCCGTTTTTGGTTTTTTTCCCAAAGGAGTAGATGTTGATACGCGGCAAATCTGAAAAGTTAGGGCTTGTTTGAATTTCGCAGAGATGTTGATATGCGGCAAACCAGAAAAGTTAGGGCTTGTTTGAATTTCGCAGAGAGCAGGAGAGAGATAGAGCGAGAGAACGACGACCGACGACCTAGTTTGATACGTCTGCAACAGTGGATTTGCGGCAGCTGAACAAGTGTAACAAGCGTAAGAGGGAGAGGGATGGCAAATCCACAAGGAAATACTTGAAGATTTCTCATGCGGCTCACAAGCGTTTCTCCGATGCCGAATCAAAATACGCTGCAGCATGCAGTAGGAGCGAGAAGCTGGCGGTTGAAATTGCAGCTACTAGGGAAAAGCTCCTTGCCCTTACTGAGGATTGGTCTGTCTTGCCCTATATATAATAACCTAACTTTCCAAAGAATATACTGTAGTAACTAGTAAATAAATACCCCATTAAATAAGCGACTAAAAAAATAATAATAATTGGCAGGGAAAACCGTTCGGTTTCATTTGGCAAGTGTAGGATGTTACCGTTTGGTTTCATTTGACAAGTGTAGGATGTTGTCACACCCACGTGACTCTATGTGATGCAAAATAGAATCTACCGCCATTTCCGTTGTGAGCCATTCATTTTTAGACTTCAATGAGTATCTATGTAAAAATCAGATTAATTGGACATGATTATTCACCCGAACAAAGCAAGCATGGATGTGAGAAAAAAATGGATGACCAACTGTTCAAATCCGCTTTAACAATCGATCTGCATGTTATCTTGATTCATGTATGCGTGCCATAACAAAAAGGCTTTACTTTCATGGTATGAAAAAGGCAGCATCGACGAGATGGCGATGGGAGACGATTTCAAGGACTCATGGCGATTTGTGAAGTTGAAGAAAGTCCAGGGTTTCAAATTGGTGAGTTTGGTGTGAAATTTGGGATTTTGTTTACATACGATATCCCTTAATTATAGCATAGGGCCTCCAATTTTTTTATTTTTAAAAAAAATAGTCTCATTTTTCAATACCTATATAGTATCTTCGATTTAGTCCCAAAACTCATATCATATACAGAAGAAAGGGGGGCTAATTAGGATTTTTGTTTTTTTGAATTTGGAGATGAAAACATAACTCGAAAAATAATGCTGGTATGATAACATAAGTTAATTTGAGTTGGAGTACTAATATTTAAGTGCCCCATAACATAAATGGTGAAATCATAATATGATCAAAGAGTATTAGAGAGACGCTTTTTAATTAACTTAAAATATATGAATTATATAAGTGTTTGATTCTTAACTAAAGGTGTTAAAAGTATTTGGGAGAGTTATTGAAAACAGCTTATGCTAGAGAATAGTGCATAAGACTATAATACAAGGATTCACATTATACATAAGTGTGAACTATTCTGCAATGTACTTTTAAAGGCGATACGTATATTTATAGCTAATTTTTTTTAATCCATCATTATCTTTCATTCCATAGTTCAGTTTATGACGTAGTATAGATTCATGTTGTGGTTTGGTGGTGGTGGATGACAGTGTCTAGTGGTGAATGAAGGCGAGGGGTGGGTGACGGTGGCTAGGTTGCTTTGAGATCAAGGACTTTTATGTGGTGGCAAAAGAAAATTGAGGGCAACACTAAACCAATACATGGCGAACTCCATATCATGTGCATGACCTCCAAACCCATATAATTCAACCTCCTTAAGGAATTGATGAGGGGCATCTTCTGAACGCTCATCGTCACTTCTTCAGGATTGACACTTGGTTTGCGCGAGATTAACTGCAACCTCAAAAAAAAATATAAAAATATTACTGAGATAAGGAAACATGGAATAATCAAGTCTTAGGGGAGTATGGGAAAAGAGAGAAAGTAAAACAAGGGAAATAATATTACAAGATGAAAGCTGGGAGAAACCAAAACAAAGCTTGATATCCGCCTACCGACTTGTACAACATGTAAGTCAAAAGAATGATGGATCTCAAATAAAAACTTCCAATCAACAGAATTTTACATGCATATCCAAACAGTGTTCATAAAGATTATGTATCACAATGTTGCCAAAACCAAAGTCAATTTAGTGTGACAACGATAATAACAGATAAACCACTACGGCCACACAAAAAAAAAACTATTTGCAAAGACCCAGGAACTAAGGGACATAAAATGACAAAAGTCTCAATTCTACCAACAGCTACTTTAATGGGCAAGACCAGATTAGGAAGAAGACTATGGAAGATCGATTAATCAAGGGCAGAAACAATGCTTCTTCTTTTTTGGTCTGGAAATCTGCTTAATTGCGACACAGCAAATTTGCACCAAACATAAAGTACAAGGGCGGGCGATACCAAGGAGAGGCTAACTGAGCACCATAAAAAAGTGGGCACAACCACCCACCATCCACCAAAAACGCAACCATAACTATATGGCCTTAATCTCAATCTCCATACCCACAAACCCCCGAGATATGCCTAACCCTCCAACTACAACATATCATGAACTTGCAAGAGCTGTAGAGGCAAGAAATCAACAACTGCTAATTAACCTGTTCAAGCCAGAGAACGAAGGTTGTCACCTAGTCGTGGTCGCATGGCGGACCGAGGAGTTAAAATCTCGAAATAAGGCAGAAAAGGAGATTCATAGCACCCATGGAGCAACACCTGGTGCTGATGGAATCGACAAGGGCCCAACAACAGAACATCTGAAGGTCAACAGCATCATGAGTTACCCCTCAGATCAACCCCTTAACGAAGATGTTTTTATATCTTGCTTTCAAAATAAGGCCGAAAAGGAGATTCATAGCACCCATGGAGCAACACCCGGTGCTGATGGTATCAACAAGGGCCTAACAACAGAACATCTGAAGGGTCAACAGCATCATGAGTAACCCCCCAGATCAACCCCTTAACGAAGATGTACAACATGCTAATCTGGAGTTGTAGAGAGGCTGGAAACGATAATTTCAGGAGAAATTATAGAGAATTGATCAGCACGCATAGGCCAGAAGTTGTGGCCCTTATGGAAACCAAAATCTGCAATAGTTCCAACAGACCGTTCTTTAACATTCCGGGATTCATGGCATCATCTCACACTAACCCGCTTGGAAGGGTAGGTCTATTCGGCTCTTGGGGGATCTGACCTAGTCACTGCCATTACTGCTACATTGCCCAGCAATTGATTCAGGCAACACTTAGAAAAGCCCTTTTGAGGAATGGGTTTTATCTTCAGTTTACGCAGGCCATAACACAAGAATTAGAGAAAGGTTGTGGGAAGGCCGGGAATCAAGAGCTGAGAATATGCAAGATCCGTGGCTTGTGGCAGGGGATATGAATGATTGGGATAACTCTTGAGGAAAGAAGAAGATACTCGCCTGATCACAACAATAGCAATAGGAAGTTCATGGAAAGAGAAATTACACTTTGATGACATGGGCAGCTCAAATCTCGCCACGAAAAATGGCGAGAGGTCCTGCTAACACTCTAAAGAGGCTTGATAGAGCGATGTGCAACCCATAATAGATAACTCTGATAGGTATGGTCAAACTCCTACTTACTCTGATCACTCCCCCCTCATCTCTAATTTGTTTGGTATGCACAACTCTGACCCTATTAAAATCCTTTAAATTCGAAGATGGTTGGATCTTGGACCCTTCCATGAGGTTGTGGCTGACTCTAGGAATGGCAATAATCTGATTGAATGGGTGAACAATTTTTCTAAAGCATCTACGAGTTGGTTTAGAATGTGTTACGAGCTGAGAGATAGATGCTGAGGGAAGGTGTCTCAAGACTGCTGCTTTAGTCATGTTCTTTTTTCAGTTTTCCTATTCATTCCACTTGATTCTTGGATGTTTATTTCGCCTCCGGTTTGGTATTGGTATACCGTATATGATCAGCTCGGATCCCCTGTTTATGGGTTGTTTATTGTTTTGTTATTTGCACCGTTTCTTTTTTCCTCGATGTACACTTGTCAAGTAGTTAATAAAATTTTGTCTTTGCTGGGGTCTTGGTCTGAGGAGCGAAATTCCAAAACTCTGCTCTCCTAACCAAGTTGGATAGCCAATAGTCATGTGAGTTAAAACATCCCTAACGCTAAGTAAATTAAACATCATTTTTCTATTGGCTTAGAATAAGGGTTGGTGAGGCCAAGTAAAGCTATGGCTCCTTGGTGGGAATGAAAAAGTGGTACCCAACCAAACACTATGAGAACTCTGTAGTGAAGTTAGGTTTCTACAGGGTCTTTGCAGATTAAGTCCTATCTCAAGGTGTTATGCGGTGTTCATAAATCTTGAAAAGCAAATTGAAGTACCCATGCAAAACTTTCTCTTTATAGTGTACGGCTTAAGGTAAGGTATTAACTATTGACATTCGAAGACAAAGAATTTTTGTCAATTCCTGTTGCATCTGCAAATGGAATACACTCCTCCCCTTATCCGTCGTCAGTAGCTATGAAGCATGAATACTTTGCTTGAGATCACGTATTGGTATCAAACACTTATTGGATACCGACACTCTATGGGCACGGGTCCACCGCTAATCTAAGTGCCTATTTTTCTCTAAATATAAAAAATTTGGACACTCCAGGATCGCACTAGAATAATGAGTACAAGACTACAAGCTATAGGACACTCTTTACATACTTGCCAGAACTAGGGGGTCTCAAATACTTACACCTGTCCTTTGAGAGGTTTATTTTTGTGTGACATTAAGATGACTGTCCATGTTGATGATAAGCTGCTTTTTGTTAGACCACGTTTCAGCTAGGCAATCAAAAATGGAGTGATGTAATGACGTGTGAATAGAGGCATTTGGGATTCCAATAATAACTAGAATCCGATAACTCGAGGTTTACTTTCCAGTTTTTCATTCCTATTGTTTAATCATTGAGTAAATACCAAACCAAACCGAGCTTTAAGATCCAATCAATTGGGGTCGGCTACATGAATCCGTTGTCTCCATTGAGCCACTATCGAGGGCATTGAGTGCCATGATATTAAAAACCTAGGTCCTTTTAAACTATCGCCTTCCAGTCAGTTTTGGTCCATCTTTCCTCTTAAAGCTACCATCTACTGCCACCATCTCACCCATCTTAACTACCATATCGACCGATCTAGGATTAGCTCTAATCATCGAGTATATAATAATCATATTAACACTTGTATTTAAGGCATCCCCAACATACTGTGACCTACATTTACTTAAAGATTTACGTGTCGGAGTGTCAATGTCGGGTCACATGTCTGTGTTATAGAGACCGCTAGCATAGGAGTTTTGGACCCTGTCTCCGTCTTGGTCTGGGGTGGTATAGATTATCATGATGCTAGAACTTCTATATTGGTGGAAAGGGATTCGGTTTTGCTAGAGTCAGATATCCTAGAGTTGGTAGTCTGTGTGGAAGGGGAATGAAGTAAATAAAGTGTAACCAGCTCATGGAATCCCAAACAAAATATAGAGACCACCCGCTGTAACTGGATTTCCCACTCTGGTAAAAACTCAAAGTCCCTTCCCAACAAATATGTATCTATATGCTAGCCTATTTACATATTTGCCCCATTTTCTAAGTTCTGCAACTACCAGTTTGTTCTCCTTTCTGCCTTTTTTACTTTTTTTCTGCCAAATTCCAAAACAATACTTTTTTTTTTTTATCAAAATTACCTTTTGCTACTATTTTTCCTTTTTTCTGCCAAATTCCAAAACAATAACTGAAAAATGGAAGAGAAAACAAAGGTAAGAAGACACGGAATAAAAATGACCAAAACTTAGGTACATAAATACGTTTCATAGTTGTACTTGACAGGAAAAATGGGTTAAAACTTAAACGATATATTGCAGTTATTTTCATAACAAATGATATATTTAGTTGCAAGAAACGAGAGGAGAGGTTTTACTTTGGAAAGAATCATTCAAGATAGAGAGACCGTTTCGAATGGAAATTGACACCATTAGGGGGAGTAAATGATTGACAAAAGTATATTTTTGGTTGGAACTCCATGACTTGTACACACAATATTTCTTTATTCCGCATAATTTGATTGGTCCATTTCGCTTCTACCAACTACAGGCTTTTTAACTCTAAACCAAATCCAGTTGAAAAGGATAAGGTGAGTAATATAGGAGGAGATGGTTTCGGAAGATGATTTCGTTTTGTTTGATGTGGAGTATTCGGTGAGAAAAGCCCGTCAGCATTATCATGGTTTGGAGAGTCCTTTGTCGAACTTAAAAAGTCATGTTATTAGTAGCCTACTAGCCAGTATATTCGGCGGTTGAAGGAATAAATTCCTTCCCTCGATCAATTGCTTGATATGGTAGATCTTTTGGATAGTTATGGAAGTGAGTATGGGCCATCTATCACAAGCCTTTCTCTGGTAAGGGAGGCAATGGCATTGGCATTGCCTTAATGCCCATATTGACATAATTTGTCCTATGGATCACGAACACAACAAAACAAACAATGGAGTTAACTACTCTTTTACGTGCATCATGCCAATCAATATAACAACAAAAACACTCTTTCAATAATGACAAGTTGTTGTTCAAAATGGTATCGTTCTGCATAAGCAAAAACATTCCACATTTTCATCATTCTAATGGACACTACAGGACTTACATGCAACTCAAGCCTGTGTAATATGGGCGACACTTTAAGGAGAGCGGTGAAAGCAGTCAACCGTTCCCTTGTTGCAGATACCATCAACACCAGTATCTTAAGATTACTCAACACAGGTAATGTCTTAGAACTGATGCCAACCTGAAAAGGATACCAAGAGAGAGTAAAAGTTCACTAATCTGAATTGAGCACGAAAAAGTTATCTGAAAAGTGAGAGAAAAAAGTGAGTCAAGTTTTTTCTTTTACCAATCTCCACGGGAGTGACCCCCAATGCCAGAGTCCGAAGCTGAAAAAGATAACTTCGATAATGGTTAACAAAATCGGACATTCGATCTTTGCTTGCTCCACAAAAAACATCGGAATAAATATCAACAAGCTTAGGACCACATTTAAGAGGCAAGCTTATCTTTGGTCCATGGTATTTAAATGAAACAAGATTTGTTGCATAAATCTCAATATCCTTCAAATTATAACAGCTATAAACCTCCATATACTTCAGCCGTAGGGATCCACTCCTAACCTTGAGGCTCACCAAATTTTCAGAACCTAGAACACATAGATGCTAAAGAAGAGAGAAGTGGGATAAGAAGTTACGGATCACATCCCCAGTTAGGACAACATCATTCAATGAAGGGGTTTTGAGAGACTTAAAATAGTCAAACCCAAGCGGAGGATGCAATTTGCAAGCTCTCAAAGATAAGGACTTTACCGATGATGCTCTCTCCCCATAAAATAAAGGGCATGGAAAGGTATAGAACCGACCTGTTGGATCAGGATTCCAATTTTGTTCTGACAAGTTCAACTCAAGGTTTTGTACCTTCTTAGCTAATGCAAAAGAAATCCAAGCATCAATAAGATGAGCAGCCTTTTCATCTAAATCGTAAAAGACCCTGAACTTATCAATATTCTCATTTTGATGAAGCTGCAGGACTTTGGTCACCCATTTTGCAAAACTTTGCCTTCTCCTTCGCAGGGGTTTCTTCTCATACTTTGCCGTCCCTGTCTTGTTTGCAACATCAAAATTGAGAATGACAATATAAGTCCAGAGATTTCCCCATCTACTTGAAAGGAGACAAGTCGTCGCTGCTTCTCTCAACGTCAATAATGATAAAATAGAGATAAGGATTTCGTCGGACAAAGCACTAATCCGATCCAGCCTAAACTTCTGGAAGTGATGTTTCACCAATCAAGGAGGAGAAAGATGTCAGCAAAACAGAAAATTTTCCTTTTACCAGCCAATTGATTAACAAACCAAATGTACTTTAGGTACAGCATATCATCAGATATATTACACAGACGACGTTCAGATGCTATCCAAACTAGTATTTAGCAATCAAAACATTAAGTGGGACTAATTTCTCATCTTCCCTCTTTTTCTTTCTTCCATTTTTCTTCTGCTAGCGTGAGTGCCCCTTTTTGTTGTTTCTGGTCCCCTATATCTTCATTCCATTATATCTCCACACTAGGGTTATCATGCTTATAAGAATACACCATCTTCTTTTGATAGACGCCCTCTATTTGGGTCAGGAGGAGTTGATGAGGAGCAATAGCTAAGTGCTGAATTGATTGACGTAAGGGAAATCTCCTTCCCTTATTTATGAACTCGTAAAGAATATCCCTTTGCCAATAGGGTCCCTCGCAATCAAAACATCAACTGTTTTGTTTCAGTCCAAGTACAAACATGAGAGGTAAGAATACATTCACATAAACTTTGCATCTCTGTAGTACTTCTTAACGAAACACTGAAAGGGTTTTCAATTTTCCACATAGTACCCCAGGGCGTGCTTAGTACCTTGACTCTATTTGCTCTTGTTGTTGTACTCCTTTGTTTTCGTATCTATCAATACTATAAGCAAATGTGTTAAGCCTCCAAAAGCTTTCAACTCCGTAATCCCAAAATTTTGTTTCTGTGGCTGTGTATGTTCTTGTGAAACTTAATACTTCCTATGAATATCAGTTTAAGTTATATTCGGCAGATAAGTACATGTTTTGTATGTTGTAGTTTGTAAAAACAGAAAGAGAGAAACACGACACAGAAAACCAACCAAAGGGGCCCTTAATTTTACGCTGCAAAGGTTCGCCAGAAATTGATAACAGGAAATAGGAAATCACCAACAAAAAAATTGGGGGGAAATCTCCAAATAAGACGGCGTAAAAGGCAACTAAGGGTACCTAAACAACAAAACTGTCCACCCAACCCCAAAGATCCAATTCTTTAAAACTGTTCTTTCAACTGGGTCCGTTCTTTCACCAGCTATTACAACAATAGTTGACGACTGCTAGTTCAATACCACCTTGAACAGGTAATCGTTTCTGCACGTACGCCCCCGTCGTATAGATATTTACTATATTGTTTTAGCTACAGAAAGAGATATATAAGGAATCTGAACTCACCTTATTACAGGAATGCTTCGTAAGAGGCAGCATAGCCAATAACTTCGAAGAGGAAGAAGAGGAAGAGGAAGAGGAAGAGGAAGAACAAGAACTTTTGTTTCCCCAAAGCCAACTATTCCCGCCGCCCGTCTATTATGGCAGACACTGCTACATACCTAGAAAACAAACCTAGGATTTATCAGAATTTGACACCTAGAATTTACCAGAATTTGAAATTTGGGCTGTTGATTTACACTTTCGGGTCAATCAGACTTACAAATTTGGGCCGTTGATTTACACTTTCGGGTCAATCAGAGTTACTGATGATTATCGTATGCTCTTGGAGCATTTTTTTGTGGTCTCCACACAAATTAGGGGTACACATGGTCCGGGTTGGACCGGTTCTCTAAAAATTCAGTAACCGGACCATCCCGATGGGTTCTAAAAAAATTAAGAACCAAAACCTAACCAATATACATGTAAAACGGTTAAGATCCAAGCTGCAGGACTGGACTGGATCGGTTTCAGCTCTACCCGGTTCGTGTCGGAACATTTTTTCACAGCACATGAACTTAAAAGATTATTTAGAATTTGGACTACTAAACAACTCGTAAAATAATTATAAAATTTTATAAGATTCGAAACCAAATATGGTCCACATGATACACAAAAGAACTTGACAATCTACCAACTATAGAACTCATAAAATTGATGAAAACAACCCATAAAAGTAGCTTAAACAAAGAATGAAATAGTCTAAAAACAAATTCAACGCCATGTCTTACTAGTGAATTAAAATTGAAAAATAGGTATTAGTAGGGTCAAATAGTTACTATAAGAATACATTAAAGACTCCCTTACAAAGTAGATTTCTAATCTAAATAAATATAAAAGAATACCTTATTAGGGAAAAAATATTAAATTACCAAATCAAGATACATAATTATGTACAAGGATAAATATATTAATATATATGTACATATATTAATATTATACGGACCGGTTCGGTTCTAACCGTGGTTCTAAAATTGAGAACCTGTAACCGAACCATGATTACGTGTTCTTATTTTTTCAGAACCATAACCAGAACAATGAACCACATAACCTAACCAAATAGAACGGTTCGGTTCGGATCGTAACAATTTTCTTGTGCACCCCTAACACAAATGTGCGTTGCTGAGCCCCTTGGAGTAAGAGCAACACTACTAATAAGTACTTTAAACTAGCCAAAAGTACAAAACAAGGCAGACTTCTACTTTGCATAGACACTTTTTCACCTATGGGTTTCAAAATCACTCTCTACTTTTGTTCTTCACTCCCTACTGTTAGGGCAAAAAATGGAGGGAAATGAAGGTAAGGTAAAAGAGAAAAAGGACAGAAAAGTAGAGTAGAGAGACAAATGTCTTACTACTAATAGCAAGCCAAAAGGGACAAAGTTAGAGTAGATAGCCAGTAGCAAGTCTATCGAAACATGATTTTTTGGGCTTTGTTAGGCACAGTAGGCAACAAGGTGCAAATATCAAGTCTATTGGACATGCTCAAATGCTCCAAAAGCAAGGAATAATCACTCTTGTTGATACACTTGGATAAATTACAGTGGCCTTGTTTGTTTACCTGTTTAGTTTTAGTTTTAGTTTTAGTTTTGATTACATCATTATTTCCCTCATTTCTCTCTCTATCTCTCTCCACTCATTACACCTGCTGACATTATTAAAACTAAACTAAACTATCTAACCAAACACAGCCAGTAACTTCTCTTGAGGTTTCTTACCACTACAAGTTTCCCCTTGACGTTTTAAAAATGACACTTTTCCCCTATCAGAATTTATGGACTAGCTTTTTGCATCCCGTGAGTCTGTGACATATTTTAACTACCCCTTAATTACAATATTGGAGGCAAAAAAAGAAAAATGTTACTAAGTGACTTAATAGTTGACCAATTTATTCCTTTAACTCCATTTTTTGAGATGGCCTTAAAAAGTACTTCTTTTCTCAAAAATTCACGGGCAAAGTGTAATGATGTATCTCCATGAAGGACAATATTGAAATGTTGAAATTTAACAAATGCAATGATAATATCTTCATAAAAAATAGGATACAAAACATGACCACTTAAAAAGGAATGGAAGGAATATGTCGATATATACGTATGTATATAACTCTAGAGATAGATATATATAAAAAATCTGGACTCACCTTAATATAGGAGGCAAGGCAACATTATCACAATGACTACATTAGAGCATCTTTGCACAACAGCGACCAAAGAAATATACTTCAAATTCAATTTAAAAAATTGCAAGAAATTTAGAGAGTCATAACTTCATATCTTATAAATGGATAGATAATAAATTTAATTTGAAGATTTAGTGTATACCTTTTATAATGGCTCTCTTCAATTTATTAGTACTACATAGGAAAGTAAATTTTATACTAACTCCGTTTGTGTTTATTTGTCTATTCCATACCCCTTTTCAATATAAATTTCTAAAAATATACAATATGGATCTTACTTGATAGATCTTAATTAGTTATATTATATGAAATTTTCAAAATCCTGAAACTCATTATAAATTGAAAATATATACAATTTAAAGCATGACACAAATACTGAAAATAGACTAACAAATATGGCCGAAAGGAGAATTTAGTATGGAATTTTGCTTCTTCCGCATGTGTGGTGAGTTTGGGCTGCGGCAATAAATTGTTGTTACATTCTCAAATTTTCATTAGATCCACTTCAAAAAAAAATTAGATTAATTATTCGTCTCTACAAAAAGAGTTATGGAGTAAAAAAATTCACCAAACTCTTTTTATAACCTTTATCAATTGTCTTTTCTGTCCTTATTAGTGTCCTATGTGAACTTTTTTCATAGTATCATTTTTCTGTCCTTAGTGTCCTGTGTGAACTTTTTCAAATCCGATTAAAGTGTTTTGTAGTTTCTCACTCCTTTGCCCGAGTCGAATGATTCCTCCCAAGTTCATTTTTCACATAAAACTAAATAAGAAATTATGAAAAGTACTCGTAAATAGTACCAAAGAAATTTATCAAACAATAACCGAGGAAAACTCAACCTAAACTAATTTTTCTGTAAGACAATCAGTAAGGGGTGCGGGTTTTTGTTTGGGATGTATTATAGCACAAGCCATGACATGAAGGCTGCAGGTTCGAATCATGTCATTGTTATCTTATTTTAGCTTTTCAGCATAATTTTTTTTATATCACATCATCGTCTCAACGAGGAGAATCGGAAAAATATTAAAATATTCACTAATTTTTTAAAAAAATCAAGACAGACAACTTTAAGACATTCAATGTCATTTTCAAAACTTTTCTCAGTCTTCAGTTCGTTAGCAAACTTTATGCACCTTATGGCCATGCTTTTACTTCTCAGATTCCATTCATCAATACGAACAATTAATCTAAAGAAGTTGCATGAATCTAGTAAAAATTAAGAGAAAACCACCAAAAAGACCAAGGAAAAAATAACCATAAATTAAACCCAAACAATCTCTAACTTGTCCGAAAGTACATGTTCATTAAGTTACATAGAAAAAATTCCTCACAATAATATAGCCTACTTCAAAGCACCAAACAGGTGAGCCTTTATTAGTGCTACGAAACATAATGAGCATTTTACCGTCATATTCATCGCCAGAGTTCTCTTAGAGTCTGGCAGTACGGATCTGTTGCTTGAGTAAAGGCCGTATGTATTGGTGGTAGCCATCAGGCACAACAGAGTCGTTTAAAGGATCTTTCCATGCAGCCTCATAGAGTTTCGGATACACGTTCCCGTCATAGCATCCGAGGATCGAGCCAAGGAAGTGGTCAGTGTAGTTAAATGCATCAACAAGAGCGATAGCATTTGGACGAACCTAAAATCAGAAACATGAATTTGAAGCTACTAAGCAAATTGGTAGTTTCGTTTCCAGCAGAGTTGAAAGAGCAGCAGTTAAGGTAATGTTACATGGGCTCACACCCATTCCCAAGCCCATGCAAAGTATCGGGATATAAAAAGGTGAATTGAGTATCAAAACATACCTGGGAATACAGAGATCTGAGCTGATCATTTGCAAGCGAAGCATGTTTTGGGGTGATGCAGCCAGTTGAGAGAAAATCACCTTGATGCTTGTGAAGAAGGAAGAGCGCGTAAATGTTACAGAGCACCTCTAACTGTTGTTTGACTCCTTTTCCGGGGATTTCTTGGTGCAGTTTCTCAATGAACCTGAATGAGATGAAAATTTCTTACATCAAGAAAATAGAGACAACAATTTCTCTTGAAAATTCAACCCTATTGGAGATTTGTAAAATAAGGATTTAGATTCTCAGAACCAGTGGTGAATCCCAGTTATTTTGCGGAGAGAGTAAAGGCTGCTCACTTGGAAACAACAATTAATTGGCAGTGTGCAACTGCTGCCTCCACCAAATCAGCTGAGAGTTCCGCAAATCCTGGAGGAATGAAGAGTGAAAAGGGAAAATATCTAACTATAAGCACAACTGCACAGGTACACGAGATGAAACTCCTCACTTAAAAACTTTTTCAAGAACCTAACCATCAGATGTTAATGCGATTCTCAACAGGTAAAGCACCTTAGCATTGGATAATGTCGATCCAAAGAAGAAATTAAAATTAAACCATCTTTTTCCTGTTCATGTTTTCCGCAACAATAGTGGGGTGTGTGTGGGCGTGACCACAAGCACTCTAAACCTGCCCCACAAGGGCAAGTGGATCACAGCAGGCTTCAGAAGAGCACAAGGTTTGAGTGGGTGTTGACCGCAAGACTCGGACCTTGGACCACCCAAACCCCTTGGGAGTAAGATTTTTACCACCAAATAAGCTACAGCCCCTGGTAGTACGGTGAAAGCATCAAAAGATTATAAGTATTCCCTAAGACTAATAAAGCAGACAGCCTCAGTTGCTCCCATCATCCCACACCACTGTTTCTCCGTGATGAAATTTCAAAGTAACAGCAGATATAGGCACATGTAGAAGATTTAACTCTCATCACATCGTGAAATACCTTCTTCTGGATTGTCAAAGTTGCTTAAATTTTGAGCACAGGCAACAGACATTCTAGCAGCTCTTGCCTCAAATGCTTCCAATAGTGCACTAGGATTTAGCCAATCCTCAGCTGCATGTCATCAAAGAAAACAAGAATACCAAGTAAAAAGCCATGTCTCTGGGACTAGATGCTCATTAATATTCATGACGGAATTAATATACTAATATCACAATTGGTCATGATAAAGTTTCAGTTCCATAATTTCTAAAGAAAAAAGATAACCCGTAACATGGAAAGTGTCATGCTTTGGTTGCATTTGACCACATACCTCTTTGAACGCCGCAACGGCATTGCATTAAATGATCAACTCGAGTCATATAAGCTATTGTACCCACTGGTTTCTTGACCCCCAGCTGAGAAACAGTCTTCATGAGAAACCGTGCAACCTACACAAGAAAAGCACATGAGCAGATAATGGCAGCACTGGAATATGTTTCAACTGCTTTACTACAAACCTGGGCCTCCCCGACTCACTGTGATGGAAAAATCCAGTTACATTCGAACCACATATTATGACCAAGTACTAACTTATTTAGTCAAAATGCTAGATTGAAATTAGCCGTCATCCAGCCCTAAAACAATAGTGGATAAATTGCTTGAACTCATAACAAGAAGAAACAATCAGTGCATTAGGCAAAATAGTTCTAGTCCATTTTCTCCAAAAATACAAGATGATGCACAGCATCCAATACATAACACGTTTAATCCGTGCAGACTGGATTCACAGACATCTCAATCAAGGGGCAAATGAGTACCCAAAGAGCTCTATACCAACAACTATACTCTGGAAACAAGGTTCAGATTCAAGAATATTAACAACTCGTATCACGGACCTGTAGAAGCAGCACAGTATTGTCTCCTTCATATGTACAGGCAGGGACGTAAACGGCAAATAATTCTGGAAGGCCACTGCTGCAAAGGTATCCGTGGCCGCCACATAATTTACGGCACTCTTCAATGCCATCCTGCAAAAATCACGAGTGGTAAACAATTAAGCAGCATTCCATGAAACTCAATAATAGTTTATAGTTTATACTAGTCAAGTAAGGGTTGTAAAATTAGATACACAATAGGGCACCATAACCTAAATAACTCAGAATGCACAAAATCAAAATATACGCTCGGATATCTTTCAGAAAAGATTCAGTTTATGCCTTTTAATTAAAGTTACCAGAACAATCAAGGTGATTAAGCCAAAACACAATGGTACAAGTATGTCATCACCTTTCGGAAAACAAAGGAATGAACTTCATTTCCTTCTCGAATCTCAACACCTAGCCGGTGATTCTAATTCTAGTCTTTTCGCCCACTTAGAGAGGCGAGTAAATTAGAAGATGTGTGTCAAATATCATAAATCAGCTAACACATCCTCAGTTATAGCTTCTTATTCATATAATCGTAAGTGGGGCATCTCTAACACAAATGACAAGAATGATAACTCTTCATATAATAAGGTTAGTTGTGCGAACGCCAACATAATATGAACATAGTCTGGACATGCAGTTTTGCAAAGTGAAAACTGCAATGAGCGACGTTTACAAGGCAAAATACTAATGGTCACGAGCAGATAAACCAGATCAATTAACATTTCCAATAACTAACTTTATTCTTCGTGCAATTGTGGAGAATCATTTCAGACAAAAGGCTTAACGGGAAAGGAAGTAATCTGAATCGACTTGACACTTACAGCTGTAGCAGTAGTAGTCAAAGACTTCAACCCGGCAGTGCACGCATGAGCCTCAGGCAATGTTGAAAAATCATTAGCTTGCAATCTTTGGGTCACATCCGTATATAACCACTTCAACCATTCACCAATAAATCGGAAAGCATAAGCAGACGCCAGCAAAGGAAAGAGCCTACTTTGCTGAGTTTTGTAATCGATCACCTAAAGAGCATCCAGGTAGCAAAAGCATTATCGAACACAGGGCTAATGCAGCAATTAAGAACTAGTTTCAGAACATTAACAAACAGCACAAGAGCATATCCTCAAACATAATCACATCAAGGTTAAGCACAGTTGTTCAGACTTCAGAGGCAACATGAAGCATAACCGGCAAATGAACATAGTTGCATACATCAATATCAAGCACGTTTCATTGTCAAATGATTATTTCAAACTAGTTGAATAATGCATGGCATATTCCCATCCAAGTCCTAGTGTCCATATCAAACACAAATGTTGGATGGTTCTGATCCCTTAACCCAGGTAACATAATGCAGAAGGATGCATAAATCACACTGAAAAAGGCCATGGAGAATTGCTCAGATTATAAAAACTAAATGAGAAGGAAGAACTGTTTATCTTTGTAGCAATAGCACATTATGCTGAATGAGAGCACCCCGCAACACGTCAAAAAGAATAAACAACTACAAAACAGCCAGAATTCCTTTGAAAATATATTATGAATCTAGTACCCTCAACAGTTTCAGCTGCTAAGTCATTGTTGGACTGGTTTTGAAAACATATTATGAATCTAGTACCCTCAACAGTTTCAGCTGCTAAGTCATTGTTGGACTGGTTTTGAAAACATATTATGAATCTGAGTAATGCTATAGGCACTAACGAGTATACAAACTATTACACTAAATGCGCACATGGCACTACCACATTAATGCATTGAATATATGAATAGACTCATCCAATAAAAGAGTGCCACATGTACATTTAGTGTAATAGTTTGTATACTAGTTAGTGTCCATAGCATTTCTGTTATGAATCTAGTACCCTCAACGGTTTCAGCTGTTAAGCCATTACTGGATTGGTCCACCGTCCCACCCATAGAGGGTTCCCAGGAGTGTAGACTAGATACATATTCCCTTAAAAAAGACAAGATACGTATAAACCACAGTATGATTGTGAACAAAAAAAACCCACCCAAAGTAAGTGCTCTCAAACCCGAACAAGCATTCTCACGCTTGATCGAACTTCGTCCATGCTCCATAGCCAATTGCTTCAGGCATCTCTATGTTATAGAATAACTGCCTTATCTACATATCCATTTCATTCCAACTATTTCCAACGTTTAGCCAAATAACAAAAGCCACCCAAAAGATTTTCTAGGCAATTTCATATCTTTGCAAAGAAACGACAAGATTAGATTGATAACTGGAAGTAATGATCCCTCCAAAGATCAACCTGCAGGTGGATGCGATGTTAAGAATTCCAGGACTGCAAGGGCAGCACGGCACATAGAATAAAATTAGTTTCATATAGAGACTTTTGTTGATTACCTGAGTCTCTGGTCCACCATTGTGTGATCCAAACTGTCTACGAACAGCACTGTACCGCGTAGCAATACACACTGCACGTGATAAAGCACAGGAAGCATCTGCTACTATAGTTTGTCGCACATATACCATAGTACCATAAACTAGCTGCCTGGGAACATCTGACGGCTTATATTTCCCTTCACGTGTGACCTGTGAAACCCTGAAGCATTCAAAAAAAGCTTCAGAACAGTTCCCTCGTGTTAAAAGACAATAGTTGCAGCAGGACCCACAAATTGTAATGCTCATAGTAAGACTACTAGTGAAATGCGAAATTAACACAGTAATGAAGGCCGATAAATGTGGGGTGGTGATTGCACCTATGTGTGGGTGTGCATGTGTCAGACTTAATCTTGCCAACATATGCTATCCTGTTGGGCACCATGTGGAGTGGTTGCCCAGCGGTAGGCACCAAGTACTCCCATGCATTTGACTTTCAAACCGCACTAACCAACTAACAATACTGACTTCTGTTAAAAGAAAAAATTACGTTATCCTGTCATCTACTTTCTCCCCAAGCTTCCAACTCTCCTGCCTATTCTTAACAAATAGAAATCATGAGCTTCACCTTCATTACTTCGGTTCCGTCAACAACAATAAACTGTATCAAAAAGTAGCTGCTCTGATTTGTAATAAACTCCTCTGATTACACGTATGGTAGAAAGGGATGAACTATAGTCCACAATTACACGTACAAGCTCCTCTGATTTGTAATAAACTAATAATTATGTTGGCTGATAGCCTGTGACTACCCAATTTTCAATGCTGGTGGTTTGCCAAGTTCAGAACAGTCCTCTCTACTATAACACCATCAGCTCGTTGACAAACAAACCAGGAGTCTCCTACTTCCAAAAAATTAGAAGGCATGCATAGGTAAGAACACTGCACACCTCATCAACATCTGATCTCTGGGGATACGCACATGATCGAATTGTAAGACCCCATTGTCCATGGTGTTGTATGCTCCATTACCGAATTTCATTCCAATATCACCAACAGTTATGCCGGGAAGAGGAGAGTGATCTTCCAAACTCCGTAATTGGACAATAAAACCTAGAAGAAAAGAAAATTTTCAATTGAAAATGCTAATAGTCTTGCATGAGAAAAGGTGATGTTTTATACTGAATTCGAACAGACCGTTTTCAACGACATGCTAAGGACAGAGGCTGTAGTAGTTACCATTTACACCATAGTCCCGACCCCCTACTATAAGGCGGGCATAAGCAATAGCATGCGTAGCCACTTTACCCAGTCCACCAGGCCACCACTGTACAAAGCAATGAAAGCAAGAACTATAAAACTACTTTGAGAAAGTAAAAGCAAGGCAACAAGAGAATTTTTCCAGATCATATCACTAGCAAGTACAGGCTACCAGTGAATACTGAGAGAAAATCACCAACAGGTAATCAGAAGAATGCATGACACAAGGACTATATGAGAGTGATGTGAATCTTAAATGATGAAAAGTTAATAACCAACAACTCTCCACTCTCCAGCAATAACTGTAAACTCTGTCAACCATTTTACTCACTTTGCTAGAGGTCAATGTAGGACTATGAATAATAAACTCATCGGTTTGGGGATCGAAAGTTGCTGTGGTTTCTAGTCCTTGTACATTAGAGCCATGTCCAAGTTCAGTTTGTGCATAGCAGCCAATAATTTGCATCTTATATGCCAACGGCAACCATTTTTGCTGCTGCTCGTCAGTGCCTTGTCCTTTTATAGCAGGTACAAACATTCCCTGTAGATAAGGTAGACAACAGTTGTATGTGAGAATGTGAAAGTTGAAACATAAGCTTTTAATAAGCTGTAGAAAACGAAAGGAGTATACACCTCCAAAGTACTGCAAAACTAAGATATCAAGCAAGTTACTTAAAAAGTTCAGTTAAAAATATGAGGATGTTAATGCACTTCATCTACACACCCCATTGTTCCACTAGACTTTGAAACACAAACTGGTGGAGCACAATATCTTAAAACAAATGATACAGGAGGAGTTAAAATATACCCAGTGGAGATCAGTGAAAGCAGGTTCATCCACGTAAAACCTCAATTTAGCCGCCTCTTCTTCTGCAAGTATAAAAAATGCAATCCAAAATTAAATTGACAACATGAAAGATCTCTTAATTATGATCAGCCAATTAAATAAGTATGATTAAAAAAAAAACCATAAAATGAAGGCATACCAGATAGACGGAGGTCAACAATTGTTTTCCACGCATAAGCTGCTTTTCTAAGAGTATTTTTGAACAACTCCTTTCTGCTAAGCATAGTTCTATTATCTTTCCGGAAGCCCTAAATCCCCAAACAACACACAAAAATGAAAATTAGAAACCCAAAACCACAAGTGGCTACAAGAATCATAACAGCATCCACTAAACTTCAGAAAAAAAGAAGAAGAAGGGGGGAAAAAAAAGGCCGCATTGCACAGTTGTTTGTTGTATAAAGTACTTTCACTTGCCGTCACATAATTTGAAACAGTCAACTGAACGACAAGCATATGTCAATCCATCCATCTACCTATCTATCCATCTGCACATTGACCCCTCTCTTCTACGTTATGTATCCAAGAATTACATGAGACTCTTCAAGTCCAAGACGAACACCAACAACTTTGCAACTATTTTCGCTTAGTAGGATCAAAGTCTAACTCAGTAAAAGCACCTTTCAGCCTTCTGAACTGACATTTTTATAAGAACAACTAATGAGTTAAGTAATATCATGTTCATCCACTGCACAAACTCAACCAAGTAATAACATGCTCTTTTCTTGCTAATCTATAAACCTTGCAGAGTAGCAGAAAATCATAAAAGGAATTCACCAGAAAAATCGCGCCTCCTAAGTCAGCATTTTCGACAGTGTGACAGAAGTGGGATTTGAGAAAGCAGAGTGGCTGAAAGTCTAAACGCCTAGAATACTCAAGGCAAAAAAAAAAAAACAACAACAACAACAATAACTGGAACCAAGGCTTTAGAAGGATAAAACCTAATTCCACTAAAAAGATCCAAATCTTGCTCCTGAACGTTCTCATCAAATTATTATCTTTTAGTGCCAAAGTCAGACATTTGGCCAGCTTAAGCCGGCCGACCTTGACTAATCCCTGCACCCAATCTCACAGTCCACTAGCTGGGAGTCCAATTCAAGCTGAGCAAACCCCTTGGGATTTAGTTTAAAGAGCTCTTGCCCGTTAATGCTATATAAGTGCCACTGCTCATAACGAAATAGCAAACCATCAAATTACAACTTGATTAAGACAAAGAACACGAAACTAACACATACTCGGAAAGACGGAAACAGAATTCAACGAATTGAACAAAGATTTCAAACTACCACTACCAAGAACATCAAAGAGCATTCTTTTTGCCGATCAAAAAAAAAAAAGAAAATCAAAGAGCAAGTTCTAGCATTAAGTGATTAAGACAACATGCCCTAATTTTGAGGAACACCGTCAATACAAACAAAACAAAATTCCAAAAAAAAAAAAACATAAGCACAAATCATGAGAGAGAGAGAGAGTTACAGGATCGCTGGCTACGAGCTTGGAAATGCGATCGGAGAGTTCGAAGGCGTGAGGAGAACCGGCCCAGACGATCTTCATAGCATCGACATCGAACTCGGACTTGTTCCTCTCGTGAGCCAAGTGATCAACTCCTTCCATTTCTTCTTCCTTGTTTTACCCCTTCAGATCCAACCCTAGTTCACCAATATAGATATAGATATATGCGAGGAGGAATATCTGTACGTAATCGAATGATTGATTGAGGTAGATGAGGAGTTATTTTTGTAGATATGGAGGTAGTTATTGACTAGAACAGTTCATAGACATGGAGGAGGTAATAGATATATATATATATCTAACGTCATCCGCCGATAGTAATATATATATATAACGTCATCCGCCGATAGTAATATATATATATATAACGTCATCCGCCGATAGTAATATATATATCTAACGTCATCCGCCGATAGTAAGGATCCCAATCCCCAGGGATTGGTGTGCTTCCCAATGTCGTTTTGTTTTGTTCTCGTACGTAGGATGAGGTTCCATATTTTCGTTTTTTTATTTATTTATATTTTCGGTATTTTTTGACAAAAATATCACAGAAAAAACTCATGTGCGTTTTTGGAGAAAATTTTGGGTGCAAATAGGGTAGGGTACACGTGGTACCCTTGCACAGCATCCGAGCCGTCCAAAAATGCAACGGACGGCTCGGATTGAAACCCATTTTTCCTTTTTTTTTTGTTTTTTTTAAAAATCCGTCCGACACTTTCAATCCGAGCCGTCCGTTGCATTTTTGGACGGCTCGGATGCCATGCAAGGGTACCACGTGGTACCCCATTTGCACCCAAAATTTTCTCGCGTTTTTGACATCCAGATTGGCCAACTGTTTACAATTCTTTTATAAAAAAAAAAAAGAATAAAAATTGACCGTTCAAATTCGAATTAAAATGCAGCACCTTTGCATACCCAAAAAATACATTCGGAATTTATCCAAAATTCGAAAATCAATGGCCCAGATTCACTATACACTTGTAGTGAATCTGTGCCATTGATTTTCACATTCCAAGTGAATCTGGACCATTGATTTTCAAATCGATAAATTCTGGATGCCCTTCCTTGACACTTAGACTTTCAAAAAAATATTTAGATTAAAATCTCTCTCTAACCTAGAGCATCTCTCTAAAAAAAATAAAATCTAACCACCTCTTCTTTTTTTTTTTTTTTCCTGCCCCATGCCTTAGAGTTTTCAACACTATTAAATGGTAGCAGAAGGGGAGGCGTTCCTTTCCTTCGTAGTAATAACTTTTCTTGCTTTCAATGACTCATTCTTTTCAATAAAGGTTCTTTCTGTCAATTTCAAATATGAGAATTTCTTCGTGTCATCCACCATGTTCATCACTAAGGCGCCGGTTCAAATTCTGACAATAGTAGTGGTGATGGTTACCTAATGAAAGAAGCCAGTGATGGTGGCGGTGGTTCAATAACAAATCAAATCGATGGCTTTCTAGCCTTGCAACTATGGGTGTTTTGGTTTTCTAATCAGTGTGAGGTTGTTTTTACTAAATTATTTTTCTTCAGACTACTAAAGATAGACAAGTTGTTTGCACTAAATTGAACTCCCTCCGTCCCTTTTTAAGTGTTGGCATTTTCATTTTGGAATGTCTCTTAATGAAAGTTTGAAAAATTATCATTTTGCCATTTTGAAAAGTTGGTAGGTAAAAAGTTAATGGGTAAATGTGAAGGATAATTTTGGAAAGTTGAGGTAAAATTTGATGTGGAAAGTGAAAAAGTTGAAAGGTGTAATGATGATGTTTCTTTAATAAGTTGGATTTACGAAACAACACATTTAAAAAGGGACGGATGAAGTATTTTAGTTTATACATGTGAGTAGAATGATTTGTTGTGAAATCCGTAAAAACATGGGCTTTAGTCGGTTTTAATAAATCTAGGGGGTGTTTTCCAAATGATTTTAGACGGTTTTGATAGAGGTGTGACAAAATCACATTTTTCTTCCCAAATGATAAAATATAGTTTTGATAAACTCCATCCAATGCCTTCATTTGATACTTAATCTAGTTTTTGCTTTTATTATTTGAGGATTCTAGATTTTATCAAAACTAAATTTTATCTCATAAAATCATTTGGAACCTAGCATGAGTTTTCTTTTGTACACTTAAGAGTGCAAAATGGATTGACTCATTCTTTAACTAGGAGAAGTATTAGTGGTCTGAGTAACCTCTGCCTGAGAAGACTACCTTCGTTGTAGCTTTTTAATCCTTCGATTAAAGACGGATGCTACTTTTAAGTTACTGTTCGTGAATCTATTACCATTTTGAAAAGGAAAAAAAAGAAGAAGATGAAAATGGTGTTGTACGGCCTATCCATATATATATATATATATATATATTTTTTTTTTTTGAACATGTCAATTCCATTCAAGGAAAATGCCCGAAGGCAGTACAGATTTCATCACAAACAACCGGGAAGAACCAAAACTATCAAAATCTAGACGAATGACACCCCTGCCCGAGGCAGACCAACAACAAGGCTGGGCTAGGAACCTGTCCACGATCTGCTAGTAGAAATCCCAAAGGAAAACAGCTCAAACCCTACCACTAAGCACAAGATAAAATCGATGAACAAGCACCCGAAAAGGGGCTAATAAAACCACCTTCGAAAGGGGTAAACAAGTAAACCAAAAAAATAAAAGAAAACAAGGTAAAAAAACCTCTGCCGGAGAAACGGCCTATCCATATTGACTATTCCCAATTGGTAAGCGCTAAAATAAAATTTGACTTGTTCCAATTTGGATTACTAAAATGTAATACCGGCACACCATGTTTCACGTGTTTTATTTCGTTATCCCCAAGGACCCCAACTGCCTTTGCCTTGGCTTGTGTTTGGCTTTTTCAATTTTTTTTTTCTTTGTTTCATGACGGTATACCATATTACATCAGTAAAAATTAGACGGGTGATAACTGATAATATGCTAACAACTAAAAGAGGTTTGAATTTTTTTCATAGATTCGAACCCCATTTCCATTGAAAATCAAGGGGTACAACCAGGTGTGTTTGGCTTTTGCCTTGGGTAATGGATTAGCTTACAAAATTAGTATAAAAAAAAGTACTAATGTTGTTAACATTGTACTCTAATTTTTTTTTATCTAATTCGAAAACATCGTACCCTAATTTTGTTCTTTACCTAAGGCTAGGTAAATAATTTATGCTCTATATTTTATGGTAAATACAATCCGAAATTTTGTCTTTTAGTGTTTGTGTTACGTGTAATTTTAAACACAGAAGACAATTTGGGGTACGTTTATAAAAATTGGGGTGCAAAAATCTTAATCCTTCACTTTGGTTTTTCAGAACCACCCTTCTTTTAGCACGGTTCGTTCAATTTTCTCTCTAACTATTACTCTCATCTCTTTATCCACTCATTAGTCACTACCCAAAAAAACCTCCCTCGAAACTTGTGGTAAGTCAGACAAACCAAGGTTACTATGAGAGTTTCTTGGTGGGAATGATAAAAATTGAAACTTTCTTTTACTAGTAGCATTAATATTCTTAATATATAGTATTTTTCTTGAAAATCTTTTGCAAGACAAATTTGAAAAATAGAGTTGATTGTTGTTCAGAGAGAAGCTATAGCACGATATCGCTACTAATAAATCTTTTTCTCTCTGCCTTCTTATTTTTATTTTTTGTCAATAAGAATGTGTTCTTTGTTTTGAGCTAATGCATTAGGTGTTCAATTGTGAATCACCTAGATTGGTGGGTGTTCATAGCATCGGACTTTAGTGTTCAAACAAAATCCAAGATAAAATTAATAAAAAATATAAGACTTCAAGGTGTTTAATTAACCATCTATGGTAAGCTATGAAACCGTCTACGGGCTTTAATTGGGTTGTTTACATTGGATTGATTAGTGAGCTTATTTTTGGGGCTAAGAATTCAAAAACATTTTGCCTATTGTTCAAAATTTTATAGGTAAGGTATTTAAATATTTTTGAGTTAGGTGTTTAAGAAGTGCTAAACTAAAATAATAATAAAATATTGCATGAATATTTTTAAGAAAGAATTTTTTTTTAGTGTTCAAGTGACCTCACTTCCGTGTGTAGATTGTAGAGCCGCCTCTGAACCCGACACCACATTATAGGGGGAAAAAATCAACAAAATGACCAGTGTGAATGCTTGCTAGTTGCTACGAAGACCAGGAAAAGATGAATCTTCGATGGCTTCCGTAAGCAATGATTTCAGAGAGGGACGGGGGCATTTTTTGGGGTGTTTCACTAACAAATTTTAAAAAAAAAAAAAAAATCAAGACAGGTCATTTTCTCACAATATATCACATAAAAAACCGTGAAAAGTCAGTTTATTCAAAAAACCATCTTACTGGAACACCCAAAAAATAAGGGGGATAAATAGTACTATCAATTTTGAGGGAGGTGGAGCGAATGAGACCGCACCAGAGGATTTGTAGTCACTATATCTTTGTAGTGACATTAATTGTAAACTCTCTTAAATTTGAATTTAGAATCGGAAATATCGTACGATTGGTTGAGAATGTTGAGTAGGTCATTGATTTGAAAAATCAAATTAATCGGATATTAGCCGCCATATGTTCGGATACCATTTATATAGATGAACAATATCATTCGGAGAATACACTGTAAGACAAATTTGTCTCAATTGTGTGTCTACCATCACCAATGATTATAATTTTTGTACTCATGATGTGCTCAATATTTCTGAAAAAATAAACAGTTCCGATCACTAATAAAGTTTTTAGAGGTCTACAATTGAGATCACAACTGAATGTAGCGACTTGACTCACTACGGGAACCTTAAGTTCTTATAAGAGGGAGAAGGAATCAAGTCAAGGGAAAAGAAAAGAGTGTGTGAACCGTGAAACAAGAAAAACATTTGCTAATTGAAAGAGCCTATTCTTCTCAGGATAAACGTGGCATTGATAGCTCTAACACGTACACATTGCCGATTAAAAGAAAGAAAAAAAAAAAAACATGTATACATCAAGAAAAAGGACGTGTTGCTAAATGAAAGAAATAAAATTGGAAAAGCTCGCTTATTAAATGAACCGAGCTCAAACACCTCATTTGTTTGTGGCGATTTAGCTCATTTGTATAAGCTCGAGTTGTTTGTGGCGATTTAGCTCATTTGTATAAGATTTAGCTCATTTGTATAAGCTCGAGTTGTTTGTGGCGATTTAGCTCATTTGTATAAGCTCGCTTATTAAATGAACCGAGCTCGAACACCTCGATACTAAATGAGACGAGGTCAAACCCAATTACTTGGGCTCGAGCTAGGGTGGTTTTGAATGAACCAAGCTCAAATATTTCAAAGCTTGAATCGGCCGTTTACTGCTCTACTAATTTAACATAATAAAACACGAGGAATATGTTCTTTGAATTTCCAGGCCGTCCCGTTGCGGGATCTTTTTGTAGACCCACTTTGATAATCGGAACCGTTCACTCTTTATGCCTCATCAAAAACATTACCCTCGCAAAAAACTATGCTAATTAGACACCGTTTGACTGTTTTCGAAACACATTGTAATATTTAGCAAAATGGGCTGTGGTTTTCCGATATTATTTCTTTCATTTTGTAACACAAATGTGTTTTGAAAGAATGTTAAACTGTACCCGATCAACATTGTTTTCAAAGAATTAATATTCTCGATGACGTCTAAAAAATAAATAGCTCTAATCATGAAAGTGGTCCCGACAAATATCCACAAACGGGACGGACAGTCAAAGGAGGAGCCCGATCCAACAAAAAAACAACAAAAAGACTAGTGTGAATGCTTTTATAGGGGAAAAAAATTCAACAAAAAGACTAGTGTGAATTTTTTTAGTGGAATAGTGATAGAGCCACACCTACTCAATCACACTCAACCACACACCCTCTCTCATGTGGTGGGTCTCACCGGATGCTCAAGTGACCACCATTCCCTGGGTGACTATAGAGCCGTTTCTGAACCCCACACCTCGTTTTTATAGGGGAAAAAAATTCAACAAAAAGACTAGTGTGAATTCTTGTTACGAAGGCTGGGTTTTTGAAATGATTTTAGTAAATGAGTGCACCATGTGCTCTAAAATCAGCCACGATTTTAGCACCTGGTGAACTCATTTGCTAAAGTCAACCGATTTTAGCAACTGAGTTACTAAAATCAAATGGAAAACTCAGCCGAAGACTAGGAAAAGAGGAATCATCGATGGCTTCCGTAAGCAATGATTTCAGAGAGGGACAGGCAATTAAAATAGCGGGGAAACAAGAAAAGCATTTGCTAATCTTAGCCCTATTCTTCTTAGGATAAACGTGGCATTGATAGCTCCAACATGTTCACATTGCCGATTAAAAAAAAAACCATGTACTATAATAATATCAAGAAAAAAGGACGTTACGTAGATAGCCCCAACTCCACAAGCTTGAAAATTTCAATTAATGCAAATGCATAAGTTGTGAGCAGTTTGAGGCTCGACTCGTTATGCGTTTGGCTGAGCCCGTTAGCAAATGAGCTCGTGTATAAAACTCGTTTAGTAAACGAGTCGAGCTCAAGTTAGTTGTAACTCGAGTTGTTTGTAGTGATTTAGCTCTCATTTGTATAAGCTTGTTTATTAATAAACCGAGCTCGAACACCTCAATGCTGGATGAGACGAGGTCAAATCCAATTATTTGGGTTCGAGCTAGGGTGGTTTTGAATAAACCGAGCTCAAATACTTCAAAACTTGAATCGGCCGTTTACAGCCTTACTTTTAACATTATAAAACACGAGAAATATGCTCTTTGAATTTCCAGTCTGTCCGTTGCGGGATCTTGTTGTGGACCCCACTTTGATAATCGGAACCGTTCACTTTTTATGCCTCATAAAAAAACATTAGCCTTGCAAAAACTATGCTAATTAGACACTGTTTGACTGTTTTCGGAACACATTGATACTATTTAGCAAAATGGGCTGTGGTTTTCCGATTTATATTTCTTTCATTTTGCAACACAAATGTGTTCTGAAAGAATATTAAACTGTACCCGATCAACATAATTTTCAAAGAATTAACATTCTCGATGACGCCTAAAAAATAAACGGTTCTAATCATGAAAGTGGTCCCGACAAATATCCACAAACGGGACGGACGAGACGGTCCAAGGAGGAGCCCAATCCAACAGTAAACAAAAACAAAGCAGCATAACTTATAGTAAAGTCGTCTTCTATTGTTGACACACCAGTCCCCACTTCCCACAAACAAAGTTCAGCACAATTGCAAATGGTTTCCTCAGAGTATCAAAAAACTTTAGAGCCACTTAAGGCGCCTCATCTATCTGAGTTGAGTGAGCAATCGCATCTAGACCAGAATCAGACTATTGGTAATCCAAACGAGCCTCAACAGCATGATAAAGACCAGAATCAAGAGCAATCTAATGTACAACAAACTCGAGCAAGTTAACGCACCTCATCTGTCCGAAGCAAAAGCACAAGTACAGGTGCAACAACCTTCTGTTGAGAAAACGTTGATACAAAGCAGCAGTTTGTTAGAGGTAACAAGGACGAGATAGTCGATTATTGTTATGATGTTGTCCTTTTGGACAATTGTCTGTATGATGGGGTTTTGGGTCAGTTGAAGCAGAACACTCAGAGCTTGCTAATGGTGAAACGAGGCAGGAAGAGTCATTATCATCTGAGGAGAGAGAATTGAAGAAAAGGTTTCAACTTTCGACGAGTAATTACATGAAGCAAAACTGGTTTTATATTGTGAAACAGATAGCCTATACTCTCTCAACTGTCAGGAAGAAGAGAGAAGAAAAAGCATCTTAGTGGAAGTCAAGAAAAACCAGAGAGGAAATTAAACAAATCAACAATGAATGAGATTGAGGGAAAAAAAAGATACGACACTCTGAGGGAAAAAAAAGATACGACACTCTAGTTCCACATCTATACATCAATTGCTGTGAGAAAGAAACTCAACACTAAGAAAGGACCATATTCAACTGGCGAGATTCTGGAAATCAGCACTGTCTATCTAATTTCAAACAGCATATCAAAACAGCATCATATGTTGACCGATCCCTCCAGATGGCGGAATAACTTGGAGCACTCCAGTTCGATTGAGACTGCCCCCAAGTAGTGAAGCAATCATTTGTCAGAGACCATGGCATTTAGATTCTAGAATTGGATCATCTCATCTTGTATTGCAGATAAACTTGTCCAGATTTGGTCACTTGCAATAGAAGGCAACACATCCAACTGGAGCGATCATGATGTCAGAATTTTGAAGCTCAATTGTACCCAAATTTCAACCGTGTCAGAATGGTTACGTATACAGCTAGCCACAATCTGTTTTGGGATTTTGGCAAATTTAGAAAGCCCAAATCCTAGAAGCTTCACCACCCATGAAATTGACTGATTTCAGGTAAATGACAATAGGTGATATTATATCTCCCAAATCAAAATATCGAACTAGGCAGCCAATAGCTACAATTGAACGGTGCCCTGACTGGAGCAAACACCATACTTCCTCATAAGCTCTATACTCTCTGCAATTGTTGAACCAGCAGTTCCCACAAAACCAAGCTTAGCACAACTGCAAACAGTTTCCTCCATGTATAGAAGTATATCAGGTAGCAATGGAGGGTGACAATGCTTCTTCATTCCAGCATCCCCCAGTTTCTTTGCAGTCCTTATGACTATCTCATCGTTTTCGCTCAGAACATGCAGCTTAAAACCATCTGAATCTCTTGCTAATTCCTCCAAATAACTTCCAGTCCAATTACCCCCCGGAAGATCAGTCATTACAAAGATATGAATTGGAAGAGGAACACCTTCATTTCTTAAAGATTCGATCTTTTCTTGTAACACCAGAAAAGTACCCTTCCAGTGGTTCTTAAACTGCCCATCCAACAACCTAAGTTGGGCACACAAAAAAGGTGATTTGATTTTATCATAAACGAAGTCTTTCCCTGCATTCGTGATCTCAGGGACAAATGGGAGAAATCTCACATTTTCAATTAAAAATTGCATTCTTTGATCTCTAGGAGCTTCATGTATGTCAATGTGTAGCTCTGAACCTTTATATGGAGAAGTGAAAAGGCTTCCAAATGCCAAGATAGAGGCCGATTCAGATCCTGAACCAGGTCCAAGGGTCTTATAAACATCGTGACGTGTCCTGACGTATGAGATTTTCTTTTTCTTCTTAAGTTGTTCATCTGGTTGGAATGAGTCTAATATCCCATCTTCGCCGTCTTTTCCGTAAGTCCAGACTGTTGTTCTGCAATCTTTATCTACAGCATATACACAGCTATTTACATTACCATTGTTGCCGGATAGTAGAGACCCGCATTCCCTCATAGTTTCAAAAAAAGAGGACTGTCTATTTGACTCCTTAGAGCAAGCCAAGTCCATATTGACTCCACACCAGAAAGATATAAATTCTCTGAAATCTATTACTCGAATATCTGAACCAGATACTAATTTCGAAAGATCAATTATTTCAGCCATTGAAACATACCTGCAACCGTTGAAGCAAGTAAATATCAAGAAATGAACGTAAAGTATGCTTCTACTAAAAAGAAACCTAACATGGTGAAACAGCTATGAGAACCGAAGGCAAGCTGATCAAAGATAAAAGTATACTAGTCTGAAGAAATCAGCACTTTTCCCTAATAAAGTACAGGACTACGGGGTCAAACTAATGTTCAGGAGCTCCCTTACTAGATACAATACCTGGGTTCGCATCCTATCACTGCAAATTGCAGCTTCACCGTCTCTTATTCTCTTATTCCCTCCTATCGACAGAAAAAGGGTGAAAATATAGAAGAAACCCATTTTCAGCAAGAGCCTAATCTTGAAAAATCTTAAAAGTTCTGCCAAGTATATGAATGTAGGTTGAGAGTTTTGAGAATAATATTTTGAGAAATATTTTTGAGATAGTGATTGGATGGGTTTTTGGAAAAAATAATAATTAGAGAGAGGTGTAATAATTGGAGAGAGATAGAGAGAGAAATGAGAATTAATGATTGGAGAAAGGGGTATGAGTAGAGAGAGAAATGTGATTAATGATTTGAGAGATGAGAGATGGGGAAACAATCTTTTTGGAATTTTTTTTGTAAATGTGAAGTGAACACAGTGTTTGTCTTTTTATACTTACCACTAGTTACACAAAAGAATTGACATGGGATGCTCTGGTAAATGAATTTGACTTCTGCAATATTTAACATAGTTATATGACAGCCTACATAACAGAATGGCAAAAAAGAGCAGTTCTGCCTAGAAGAAAATTAACAGGAACCAGTAAGACCCCCAATCAATATTGAGAAAGTGAACAGTCTTATCTTACAATGAAGCTTCTACTTCAAACAAATCCAAACTGGTAATACTGTGAAGCCTAACTCATTATTACATCAGTTATTTGGTTAGCCTACGTGCAATGGCACAGACAGAGTTAGTTGGGGGATTATGAAACACAAATGCAACAATTAAAATTCCACAGTTTAATGACAATACAACTATGAGAAATATCTTTTAATGAAACTACTAACAAAACAAGCATATTGGTAATAAAAGAAAAAGCTACAAATGCGAGTTTTAACAATAGAGCATGGCGAGCCGCGAGTTTTCATATTTTGAAAATGTCACGCAATAATTTTTATCGTTGGCACTTTCAAGAATCTCTCTCTCGAAGTATGCAATTATGCTATTGCTCATCAATTACTTGCTTATTCGGCTGCATCATAGATTTTTCAAATGACTAATAGTTGAAATGCTCTCTCAATAGTCAATTCTAGGAGTTTCAACTGGTCTCTTCCAATAGTTTCAACTCCACAATCATGTAATGATAAGTATTTAGGTACAAAAAAAACTCATTTCACCAATACAAACCAAACCAAAACGTTATGTCCCAATCAATTGAGGTCAGCTACATGAATCTTTTTCTCCATTTAGCCCAAGGGCTAATTGTTCACTCAGAAACTATAGTGGGGGCAAGTGCCACCACAGGGCGTATGCTGACTCACTGCTGGCCATGTGGAGATTCTCTCAGTTAGTTGGCAGTTATTTCATTAGATTGGATACAGTGCCTGTATGCACATGTAATTCCCTACCTTTGATTAATGACAATGAGTAACCATTTTTATTTTATTTTTTTGCAAAATGGAGGAAAAGAAATTTAACAGGAGACAGGTAACACGATGCAACAGAACACATAAGTGTGATGCACCGAGCTGTTTAATGCTGGCTTAAAAAACAGATCTATGCTTCAGAAACATGGACATCCCTCACCTGTTTTGTTTAAAAACAGAGAGAGTTCACCAGTAAGAAGCAACAATGAGTACCCATTTTTATGAATAGATGAAAACCCAATTACACCTAGAAGTCCAGAATCTAATAAGAAAAAGAACAGTTGTATCCAAATACATAAATGGGTTTATATGTACAGTATCTGCACAAGCATTAACCGGAAGAAATTGAGAAATTGAAGAGTACTACTAAAAAATCTATATCTCCACAAGTTGTGTGTGTATGAAAATGAAAATAAACGTATGTATACAAGTTGGGTGTTCAAATTACTTGCCTGCGACTATGAATGATCTCAATAATATGTACTCTCCCATCCCAAAAAGATTGTCCCAGCCGCAAAAAAAGAACTTAAAAAATTAATTTTGTCAACAAAAATTCTAACTTTTAAGATAAATCAGAAGAACTCATTGATATATACTACTAGTAATTAGCGGCAAAAAGGTTGAAACTTTTTCAACAAACGTGCATTATTTTTAAGTTCTCGTTTTGCTCTTTTTGGGTCGGAGGTACTAGTATGTTTTTATACACACATGACACATCTATAACTATATGTATAGATGTGAAAATATACATAAGTATATAAGATGGGGTTCAACTTACTAATAGACGATAGGTATCCTAATTTGAAAACACTCCACAAGTTGTATGTGTATTTAATGATCTATACATATGAGTACATAGGTCTACAAGGTGGGGTTCAAATTACTTGCCTGAGACTACGAATGAGCTCAATAACGTATATGTTCCTACACGCGCGCGCACACACATACACATACACATACAAGTTGAAGGTGTATATAATTATCTACAAAAAGGAGGGGTGCTAAAATGAGGTCAATAACATATATGCTGCTACACGCGCGCACACATACATATAAAATGTTCACAAAAAGGAGGGGTACTAATACATTTCTGTCAAGAAAAATTCAAACTTTTTTAGATAACTGAGAAGAACTCATTGATATCTAGTAATCATCAGCAATTGGTATCTAGTAATTAAGCAAAATGGTTGAATCTCTTTCAACAAACATGCATTATTTTTAAGTTCATGTTTCGCTCAAAAAATTACTTTCATGCAATACACGATACATATCCTAATTTGAAAACACTCCACAAGTTGTGGGTGTAAGTACTTATGACAAATGAAATAAGTCTACAAGGTGGGGTTCAAATTACTTGCTTGAGACTATGAATAAGCTCAATAATGTATATGTTTCTACACATAAACACACAAAAAAACATACATATGAAAATGTCCACAAGTAAAAAAGGTAGGTGGGGTACAAATTACTTGCCTGCGATTACGAATGAGATCAATGACGTGGTTCCAGACAGAAAGCCGAAGTTGGTTGGGACTCAAAACCCTAAATTTAGGGCAACTGCCAAGAGCAACGGCGTGGTGATCCAGAACCGGAGGCACAATTAGGGTCCGATTGAGTATAGCGGCCATCAAAACGGCGTTTCTGAATTCGGACAACTGGTTGCTGAACCCACTGTGGGGTGCGTACCAGAGGAACTTTTCACCCGCTAGGGTTTTCTGGTGCGAGGTGCAGAAGCGGGCAGGTGAGGAATTTTTGGAGGTGCGGAGAAGGGTAGAAGTGGAAACGTGCTTGTAGGAGAGGAAAAGGAGGAGAGAGAAGAGGAGGAAGAGGAGAGAGATTGGGAGGAGAGAGGGTGGTGATCTGGGATACAAGGGTCTCTTCTTCCATTTGATGTTGCTTCTGTTCAAGTTGAGAGCTTCCATCACACTCTCTCCCTCCTCTGCGTGAGTTCTTCAATGGAAAAATGGCTCCTTGATTTAGCCTATCAATTTTGGTTCGTTTCCCACGAACGCCCCGCCGGGATGCTAATGTTAGAAGGATTGGATTGGAAGATGGTCGCCTGGCAGCAGCTGACAAAACACTCCTTTTACTAACCACGCTTTTAGAAGGCGTGTTTGATAACAACGCTTTCAGAGTACATTTCGCAAACACAATTTCAGTATTTTATTTTTCATGTTATAAATCGTGTTTGCTAGACACGTTTTAAAAAGGTGTGTACTTTCAAATTGGATTACGATTAACTTAATTTTTTCGGTTAATCCGTCTTAACCCAATGTGAAAGCGTGAAAAGAAAACACGTTTTCCAGAAAGCGTGATTAGCAACCACGTTTTCACGTAGTTTGAGAATAAAGTTAAAAAAGTCACGTTTTATTTAATAAAGTTAAAAAAAAAAAGCAAATCGGTTAATTAGCCGCAAAAGTTACCTCAACTCAAAATTGATTTAGGATTATTCCGTTCAGAGTGTTTTTAGAATAAATTATTTTTTTACAATTTTTTATGTGATGTATTGTAAGAGAATGATCTATATCGGTTTTTTTAAAAAAATATTTTTTGTTAGTGGAACACTTAAACTTTCACAAATTTCAAAAATAGTGAAAGTCAATTATATAATTTGTAAGTGAAAGTAGTGCATGAACACTACGCCGGGAAGCTAATGTTAGGCAAAAGTGACCTTAGACTCAAAATTGAGGAATTAGGGGCCTGTAGTGTTTCAAGGAACGACGTCCGTTAGATTCAGCAATTAATGGTTCAGATTTAAAATAAACTCTCCTATGTAAGAGAGTTTTTTTAAAATCTTGACCATTAATTGCCGAATCCAATGGTCACGATTGATCACTACACCCTGTTGTGAGTGCCCTCCAGGCCTCCTCAACTTGTTGTGAGTGCCCTCCAGTCCTCCGGTTCCCAAAATTGATTTATTGTGAGAAGTTATTGCTTTTCTTTTGTTTTTTTTTTTGGCATAGCTCATTCATTACAAAAAAAGAGAGAGAGAAAACATCACATAGGTTTTCCACTTATTAATCACCATAACGCGACAATGCTATACTTCTTTTTCTTTTTCTTTTTTTTTTTTCAATGGAAAGGGGTTTTTGGATCAACTTACGCACACCTCAATTAATTCTTTTTTTGATTCGGTCAAACACATGTCCACACCAGAATTAGGAAATTAATCAGCACACCGTGACAGTGATACAATGAGATGCCAATCTACTGGATCCCATCAGGCCAACCAGTAAATCCTTTAAGAAAAGAGAACCACCAAGTTAACCACACCCAAGAAGTTTCCCATATTGGGGATCTGATCAACTTGGGCCATCTGAACCCTGGCCTTTTGTTACAACGTACAAATAAGAAAAAGGTTGACCCCATTTCACACGGAATTGAATTACAAAAAGAAATCTCATGGAGCCATAAGAATTACATGCCTGTTGAATAACCAATTCCACAACTTTCTTTTTCATAAGAATCATAACCAGTCGTCCAGATTAGTTTGCATCCACCTTGACTAATCTCAGGATACTGAAATTCACGATTGAGTAAACCTCCAGCTGCCCCAAGGTTTAGAACGTTCCGCTTTCATGAAATTCGACCTTGCGACCTATTAGAGGGAAAACCCTTTAGTTGCTGTCTCACGCCTACTTGACCAAACCCGTCTGATTCCACAATATTTAAGATATGTGTTACATACAAACCCTAAAATCATAATTTTTTTTATTGTACATGTTCTCGACGAGCTCTAAACAATAAACAACTCCGATTTTCTAAATAAACCCGAAAAGAGAAGGCGAAGTCCCAAACCCTTTATTTAATTCCCTCCACGGCATATAGTGAACCCTGGACTGTCCTTGTCGACCTAGATTTCAACCTGCACACAAAAAATTGGAAAATACCTTTGTGAACCAGAATTATTTTTTACCACACAAAAATGTTAGGACCACCTGGTTCAACCTTCTGAACCTGTCACCTATGTGAGTTTTTTCAAAACCTTTCCTTTTTCTGAGCCCTCTAAACCCACACAAAATCTCAGGCAACACCCTTAATGCCTAAGAAGGCCTTTGTCTCAACAAAACCCATAATAACAGTGCAGAGAATCAACATCAGCTCCATTTGACCAAAGTAAATGCCTTCATTCTCCTATTAATGTGACTTCTTTATCGTCATGTTGTTCTAACTCTCTCTCTCTCTCTCTCTCTCTCTCTCTCTCTCTCTCCTTCAGACAAAATCAACCTTAAAGCCAATGGAGACAGTTGCAGCAACAATCACAGGAGGAAGAAGAAGCTTCCCCGGATGGACCAACATCGTGTTTATCAGCAGGAGTTTCTCCTTCTACTTCACACAACAAGGAGAACGACATCCACTCTCTCTTTACCATGCCATTTATGAGTTTCTTCTCCCAGTTCTCCTCAATTCTCTCAAACTGAAATATCAGGGGTTGGATTCAATTCCATTCCAAACACACCCGAAAGCCATGTTCACTTCCATTGCCAGCTTGCTTCTATACTCCTTGGCCTATGATTATGAACTGAGCTTACATTCGATTCAGAGTCATACCAGACCAGCTTATGCCGATGTTGTTCTTCATGGTGCGGTGGTTCTTGGTTCACTTTCTTTGGTGTCTCTGGCATCAGTTATTTCCCCCGAACCAATTAGGCCTGTTCTGTTTTTGATATATGTTCTGTTTTTGCTGGATGTCCTGTATTCAGCAGGGCTGATGGTGAACTTCAGACTTGTGCAAGTGCTGTGGAACTATATCAAAGAGAGAATGAGGGGCAACCTTGTCCGTGATCTGAATACCCAACAGAGGCGCATTGAAGGACCCCTTATCGATCCAAGTTCGTCTGCGGCACACCAGAGGGAACGTGTGCTTCAGGTGTAAGGGTACGGAATCCTGTGTCCTAATACGCACCATCACATCGTATATTAGAACAGAAAAAATGATTTTTCAGAATAGAGAATTCTGAATGCTAGAGAATCAGATGACCGACCCACGGACCCAAAAATTGGTAATCTTAGACCAGTCTCCAAAGCTGCTGCTATCTATCTATTTTTAAGTTCATTTTCACACCTTTGTCATATGTGTGTGCTAATGGTTGTGTTATTGCCAGTTGTAACAACACTCAGTTGTTTGTTGTGTGTATGTACTGATGGTTTTGTTATTGCTTGTGATAAGACTCTCAGTTGAAATAGTTTGATGCTTTAAGGCTATTGTATGAATGTGAATTGCAATTGTATAGAATTTTAATTTGGCTATACTTTACTGGTGCCCGATAAAAAATATGTGGTGGTTAAAGGCGTTGGGACACCACCTGAAATAATTACTCATACGGTAGGACTCTTGATGCGCAAGGGTCCTGGACTCCTGGTCAATTTTTGCCAAAAAGCCGGATAAATCTTCCCAGTTCAGTAAATAGAAACTCCTCGAGGAAACATCAAATGTAAATGAACTAGAAGAATGACAACAATTACATTCCATTATAGATCACTACAAGACATTTGCTAATGTAACATGAAAAACTTCAAGCAGTTTTCGACAGAGTACCTACAGCCTAAAAGGTAAAAGCACTGAAAGTTGAAACAATTTCTACAAGTAAAGCTTAATAAGGTTATCCAACAAAGACAACTGTAATAGAAATCCAACCATTCTGCAAATTATTGTCTTGTATTAACAGGATTTCCATCGCTCACCAGCACTGCTACTAAGCTAACCCCTACGCTCAACACAGAAATCTTTGAACTGCATGTATCGGATTGCAGCTGGAGTCAACACGTGAACTCCCAGAGGGAGCAGGATTAGCATGGAAAGCAGGGTGCCTATTGGAACCTTCAAGTAGCTCGAGTGAGAGAGAAAATGGTTCTGCGTTTACAATGGATTTCCCTAAACTGAGTTTCGACATGCCAACCAGCTCATCCACATTAATCGGGCTCTTCGAATGTACTGCTGTTGGCTTAAGCACCTCATGTGTCTCCGTTTTAACGGGTTCCACAACATGTCCAGGCCAAAATGGAACAGAAAATGGAAAGAATTGAGGGATATAAGCAGGAATAACAACTGGATAACAGCACTGCAAGCTGTCTGGCTTTTGTGGGACCTGTTCGCCATCGTTGGAGTTGGTTGGATCCATTGATTCACATTCTTCATCCAAAGCAGGAGGTGCAGGCAATGGGTTGGTTATCCGTGCTTCCACTTGTGGAGGGTTTACCAAGAAGAAATCATGTGACTCCACAGGAGTATCTCCGGACTGCAAAAAATGCACGAAAAATAAAGCAGGCATATGGGTGACAAGTGCTACCAAAGATAAAAGTCAACCATTTGGGCATCGACTGGGTAGGGGTGAGGTGCGTGTAGTGTGTTTAAATGTTGAATTCATCTAATTCTCTTGCCGTAAAAAGAGTAGGAAACCGTGAAAAGATAAATTATCTCTCTCAAATCAAAATATTGAACTAGCCAACAGCTACAATTGAACAGTGCCCTGACTGGAGCAAACACCATACTTCCTCATAAGCTCTATACTCTCTGCAATTGTTGAACCAGCAGTTCCCACAAAACCAAGCTTAGCACAACTGCAAACAGTTTCCCTCTATGTATAGTAGTATACCAGGTAGCAATGGAGGGTGACAATGCTTCTTCATTCCAGCATCCCCCAGTTTCTTTGCAGTTCTTATGACTATCTCAAAGTTTTCGCTCAGAACATGCAGCTTAAAGCCATCTGAATCTCTTGCTTGCTAATTCCTCCAAATAACTACCGGTCAAATTACCATCCGGAAGATCAGTCATTACAAAGATATGAATTGGAAGAGGAACACCTTCATTTCTTAAATACTCCATCTTTTCTTGTAACCGCAGAAAAGCACCCTTCCAGTGGTTCTTAAGCTGCCCATCCAACAACCTAAGTTGGGCACACAAAAAAGGCGATTTGATTTTCTCATAAACAAAGTCTTTCCCTGAATTCGTGATCTCAGGGACAAACGTGAGAAATCTCACATTTTCAATTAAAGATTGCATTCTTTGATCTCTAGGAGCTTCATGTATGTCAATGTGTAGCTCTGAACCTTTATATGGAGAAGTGAAAAGGCTTCCAAATGCCAAGATAGAGGCCGATTCAGATACTGAACCAGGTCCAAGGGTCTTGTAAACATCGTGACGTGTCCTGACGTATGAGATTTTCTTTTTCTTCTTAAGTTGTTCATCTGGTTGGTCTAATATCCCATCTTTGCCGTCTTTTCCGTAAGTCCAGACTGTTCTGCAATCTTCATCTAATTCTACAGCATATACGCAGCTATTTACATTACCATTGTTGCCGGATAGTGGAGACCCGCATTCCCACATAGTTCCAAAAAAAGAGGACCGTCTATTTGACTCCTTAGAGCAAGCCAACTCTATATTGACTCCACATCAGATAGATATGAATTCTCCGAAATCTATTACTCGAATTTCTGAACCCGATACTAATTCTGAAAGATCAATTATTTCAGCCATTGAAACATACCTGCAACCGTTGAAGCAAGTAAATACCAAGAAATGAACGTAAAGTACGCTTCTACTAAAAAGAAACCTAACATGGTGAAACAGCTATGAGAACTGAAGGCAAGCTGATCAAAGATGAAAGTATACTAGTCTGAAGAAATCAGCACTTCTCCCTAATGGAGTACAAGACTAAGGGGTCAAACTAGTGTTGAGGAGCACCCTTACTAGATAAAACGCCTGGGTTCGCATCCTATCACTGCAAATTGCAGCTTCACCGTCTCTTATTCTCTTATTCCCTCCTATCGATTGAAAAAGGGTGAAAATATAGAAGAAATCTATGTTACTTGGACTCGGGTACGGGTGTTGGGTGCGGGTATGTATCTAGGTGTCGAATTCACCTATTTCAAGTACACCGGGACACGGCAAAATATTCGAATTTGTTTCCATTTTTTTTTGTGTATTTTCTTATGTAAAATGGTGCTTTAAGGTTCTATAGTGCATTTCATGGAGAATAAAAGAGGTTTATGCATACTTCATGATAAACTCGAATTACAATTAGATTTTCTATAGAAGTGTCTTACTAAACTTATCGGACATATATCCCACACCCTTATCCAAATGTCGAGTGTCCGACACGGGTACTTCATACCATTACGAGAGTCCGCGGAACATAGGAAGAAACCCATTTTCAGCAAGAGCCTAATCTTAAAAATCTTAAAAGTTCTGCCAAGTACATGAATCATGAACGTGTTTGTCTTTATACTTAACACTAGTTACACAAAAGAATTGACATGGGATGCTCTGGTAAATGAATTTGACTTTGGCAATATTTAACATAGTTATAAAACACAGCCTACATAACGGAATGGCAGAAAAAGAGCAGTTCCGCCTAGAAGAAAATTAACAGGAACCAGTAAGACCCCCAATCAATATTGAGAAAGTGAACAGTCTTCGCTTACAATCAAGCTTCTACTTCAAACCAAATCCAAACTGGTAATACTGTGAAGCTTAACTCATTATTACATCAGTTATTTGGTTAGCCTACGTGCAGTGGCACAGCCAGAGTTAGTTGGGGGCTTATGAAACAAAAAGGCAACCAAAAAAATTCCACAGTTAATGACAATACAACGATGAGAACTATTTTTTAATGAAACTACTATCAAAACTAGCATATTGGTAATAATAACGCTACAAATGCGAGTTTTAACAATAGAGCATGGCGAGCCGCAAGCTTTCATATTTTGAAAACTTCACGCAATAATTGTTAACATCAACACTTTCAAGAATCTCTCTCTTGAAGTATGCAATTATGCAATCGCTCATCAATTAGTTGCTTATTCGGCTGCATCATAGATTTTTCAAATGCCTCATAGTCGAAAATGCTCTCTCGATAGTCATTTCTAGGAGTTTCAACTGGTCTCTTCCAAGGGCAAGCACACTGAAGGATAAATCTAGTCTCATTCAATCTCCACAATCAAGTAATGATAAGTATTTAGGTACAAAAAAAAGAGACTCATTTCACCAATAACCAAACTCTTGCGTACTGTCCCAATCAATTGGGGTCCGCTACATGAATCTTTTTCTCCATTCAGCTCAAGGGCTACTTGTTCACTTAAACTCAGTAAACTCATTTCAGGAAGTAAACTTCCTTATTAAATAACTCACAAACTATAGTGGGGACAAGTGCCACCGCAGGGAATATGCTGACTCGCCGCTGGCCACGTGGAGATTCTCTCAGTTAGTTAGAGTGGCAGTTATTTCATTAGATTGGATACAGTTCTTGTATGCACATGTAATTTCCTTGCCTAAGGGCACCTAATGTATAACTTTGATCAATGAAAATGAAGTACCCATTTTTATGAATAGAAGAATACCCAATTACACCCAGAAGTCCAGAATCTAATAATAAAAAGAACAGTTGAACCCAAATACATAAATGGGTTTGTATGTACAGTATTTGCACAAACATTAATTGGAATAAATTGAGAAACTGAAGAGTACTCCTAAAAAGTCTACATCTCCATAAGTTGTGTGTGTATGAAAATACACGTACGTATACAAGTTGGGTGTTCAAATTACTTGCCAAAAAGATTGTCCCATCCGCAAAAAAAAAGAACTTAAAAATTTAATTTTGTCAACAAAAATTCTAACTTTTTCGATAAATTAGAAGAACTCATTGATATATAGTAATTAGCGGCAAAAACGTTGAATATTTTTCAACAAACATGCATTATTTTTTTAAGTTATCTTTTCGCTCTTTTTGGGTCGGAGGTACTAGTATGTTTTTATACACATCTATAACTATATATAGATTTGAAAATTACTTGCCTGAGACTATGAATGAGCTCAATAACATATGAATACATAGGTCTACAAGGTGGGGTTCAAATTACTTGCCTGAGACTATGAATGAGCTCAATAATATATATGTTCCTACACGCGCACACACATAAAAAATGTTCACAAGCATATAAGGTGGGGTACTAATACATTTTTGTCAAGAAAAATTCAAACTTTTTAAGAAAAATGAGAAGAACTCATTGATATCTAGTAATTTTCAGCAATTGATATCTAGTAACTAAGCAAAAAGGTTGATCTTTTTCAACAAACATGCATTATTTTTAAGTTCATGCTTCGCTCTTTTTGGACGGAGTTACTAGTATGTTTTTACACACACGTCTATATATACATATGAAAACATACACAAGTACATAAAGTGGGGTTCAAATTACTTCCCTGCGATACACGATATCCTAATTTGAACACACTCCACAAGTTGTGTATGTATGTACTTATGTACACATATGAATATATACGCAAGTCTACAAGGTGGGTTCAAATTACTTGCCTGAGACTATGAATGAGCTCAATAATGTATATGTTCCAACACACACACACATGCACAAAACATACATATGAAAATGTCCACAAGTAAATAAGGTGGGTACAAATTACTTGCCTGTGAGTACGAATGAGATCAATGACGTGGTTCCAGACAGAAAATCAAAGTTGGTTGGGACTCAAAACCCTAAATTTAGGGCAACTGCCAAGAGCAACGGCGTGGTGATCCAGAACCGGAGGCACAATTAGGGTCTGATTGAGTATAGCGGCCATCAAAATGGCGTTTCTGAACTCGGACAATGTGAGGTGCGTACCAGAGGAACTTTTCACCCGCTAGGGTTTTCAGCGAGGTGCAGAAGTGGGCAGGTGAGGAATTTGTGGAGGTGCAGAATAGGTGGGGTTTACCATACTATAATGCATATGGACATCATTTCACCCTGAAAAAGAGTAGGAACCCGTGAAAAGATAAACTCATCTAAAATTCTGATGATAAACTCATCTAATATTCTGATTTTTCTTGAATACTTCATTTATCTTTTTCAGGGTGAAATGATGTCCATATGCATTATAGTACTGAAAACCCCACTTTAGGGGTTTTAGTGGGTATATAAAGTGTTCAATGCAAAGTTATATGATAAGTTCAACTACTTAGGAATACATAATGGGAGGCGTGCTTATAAGTGTGCATGGAATTATGAGTGCTGGATACATATCCCACACCCTTGCTCAAATGTTGAGACTCTAACTGCCAACATTTAGAAGAACCCAGGTCACAAGAGTCCAAAAACCAAATTTGCATCCCTGTACAAAAAGAACTAGCCAACCTCGATTGACTGGGACTCAAGGCTTAGTTTGTTTGTCCAGTTTAAAGAAGCCTAACCATATGTATCCTGCTGTGATCATTTGGAAAATAAAGTAAACTTGTAAGCCTCTTCTTAGGACTTTTGAAAGTAGAGTAATAAACATATTAATGCCCATTAATCCCAATGAATATTAGACCAGAATATCTAAAGGGTTAACTATACACATGTGGGATCAATAACAGAGAGAGGCATACCTCATGAATATATGTGACACAAATCACAGAGATGAACATGCCACTAACTTGTGTTATCCATAGTTATAGGGATCTTTAGTGAGGAAGGCAAACAAGTGGCTGGATAAATGCATATACTGCTTTTCTTTCATTTTCTGTTTGTTTCTTCTTTTAAGGTCATAAAAAGACAAAGAGATGCTCCCCCTCCCCCCTTCTTTCTCTCTCTAAAAACTCTTACCCTAGCCGCCACTCCTGTGCTTCTTCTCCCCTCCTCCCCCCTAGGGCTTCGGCCTGCTATGGCGGTGGGAGGGGAGGGCGAACCTATACCCCTTCCGATGTATCTCTTCTTCCTCTTCTCTCTCTGTCTCTCCCTCTTTTCCCTTTTTCTGATCTCCTCTCTTTCTCCTTCTTGTTTTTTCTTTTTGGTATCTTTTTTCTCTGTTTTGTTGGTTGGAGGTGGATGGCTCGGCGGCTTGGTTTGCAGATACGAAGGTGTTTTGGTCTCCTTGGTTGCCTTTCTCTTGTTTGTTTATAAGACCCAAAGTGGCAGTGTCTTGGAGGCCAATATCAGAGTCCGGCCGCTCATAAGGGACGCACCAACGTGGTTGTTTTCCTCGGACGGCGGTGATGGCAGCGCCCTCGGTTCCCTTTTCCTCAGCGTTAGCTTGTTTCCCTTTCGCCGGCTCCTTTTTCCTCTGTTGGGTTCATTCCTGGATGTTCCCATTAAAGCTTACCATCGTCGGTGGTCATTGTGGTGGCCATTGTCACCGGGTTTTCTCCATCGTTGGCTCATAGTCACTCGCCTGTTCCCATTGTTGGATGGGACTGGTTTGGGCCTAACGGCAAGGGGTGAGGTCTATTGGATAGCGTGGGGGCGGCACAGGGTTGCTAGGGTTCCCATTTTTGGGCTTTTGGTTCGGCCTTTAATTTTTGCATTAGATATGCCCTTTGATGTACTGAGCTTCACTTGTTTTTACTGTTTGCATTAGGCTAGGCCATTGGGTGCTTTGGGCTTTGCCCATAGGGTGTTTTTTGGGCTTTGACCCATTAGGTGTTCTAATTTCTTCAACTCGGTTGGAGTCTCCTCCCCTCTCCCCCTAACTTGATGTACCCTTGTCAAGTTTCACTAATAAATTTTGGCCGATCAAAAAAAAAAAAAGGTCATTAAAGACGCTTCCCAAAGGAAAATAATGAAGAGTGAACGAAAGATACTAACTTCGTCTGCAGCAATGTCAAATAGGTTGGAGGTCGTCTCCTCCTAGAAACATTGGTTTGCCTGATGAAATATTTTTGGGTATGACTGGCCACTGGTTTGGTGTTCTTGATATTACGTAATTGCGTGAAATTCCACGCCAATCACCTTTCCCAAGCTTTTGCAAACCAAGTAAAAACATTCAATGTTCCTCTTCAGTCCATGGAACACCTGCAAATCAAATTGAACATGATTCTAAGGAGAAAAAAGGACATAATAGAAGGGGGATGAAAAATTTTGGGTACTCAAAGCAATAAACAAGAAACTCCACATTACACCCAGAACATAATATAAAATTGTTCCCCATATGATCTGCAATCAGTCTAGGGTACTAGGTGATTGATTCATAATGATAAATTACTGCATAAGAGACAACCTTTGCAATTTATTTGAGTGATTTTGCAGTTGTCCAGAACTGCTTCAAAGCACATAGATTTATAATGGCGTTATACTTTTGGTAAGTATAATTACATTACAGAAGGCAGTAAGGCACAAGGGAATGCAACCCATATATCAAAAGAAAGCCTCGTGAAGAAAATTTCCACTTGTATCAAAAAGATTTTGTCCCATCAAGCCAATGGTCGAGGTGAGTATTACATTCTTTCGACTCCAAATTATACAAACTAGTGAAACCAAATTATCAGTCTGTCAAACCTTCATACATCTCACAAGTCAAAGTCCTCAAGAATTCAGCAACAACTTTTAACCTTTAATCACATAGTTTTCATGATATCATTGCAACAATCCATGTAAGTATGAAAATAAGCTACAAAGAGAGATAAATAGAGACTAAAAGATTAGCGTTCATCACATATCAAAAGAAAAATTCCAATGTTTTAGTCTTTTAGATACATTAGAAGAACTCATTGATTTATAGTAATTAGCGGCAAAAAGGTTGAAACTTTTTCAACAAACATGCATTATTTTTAAGTTCTCGTTTCGCTCTTTTTGGGACGGAGGTACTAGTATGTTTATATAGACACATCTAGATGTATATATATAGATATGAAAATAAACATAAGTACATATCCTAATTTGAAAACACTCCACAAGTTGTACGTATAATGTAATTATCTATACCTATGATGAACACATAGGTCTACACGGTGGCGTTCAAATTACTTGCCTGAGCCTATGAATGAGGTCAATAACATATATGTTCCTACACGCGTGCGCACGCACACACATATGAAAATGTTAAGCATATAAGGTGGGGGTGTTAATACATTTTTGTCAAGAAAAATTCAAACCTTTTTAGATAAATTAGAACTCACTGATATCTAGAAATTAAACAAAAAGGTTGAATCTTTTTCAATAAACATGCATTATAATTTAAGTTCACATTTCACTCTTTTTTGACGAAGGTACTAGTGTACTAGTATGTCTTTACACACAAAGATATCTATATATACATATGGAAACATACACAAGTATATAAAGTGGGTTTCAAATTAGTTTCCTACGATACACAATACATATCCTAATTTGCAAACACTCCACAATTTGTGTGTGTATGTACTTATGTATACATATGAATATATACGTAAGTCTACAAGGTGGGACTCAGGGGGTGTTGCACTAACCCAGTTTTTTGAAAAAACTGGTTTTTCACGGTTTTTTATGTGATGTGTTGTGAGAGAATGACCTGTCTCGGTGTTTGGAAAAAACAGTTTTTTGTTAGTGGAACACCCCCTCAAATTACTTGCCTGAAACTATGAATGAGCTCAATAATGTATATATGTTCCAACACACACACACACACACACACACACAAAAAACATACCTATGAAAATGTCCATAAGTAAATAAGGTGGGGTACAAATTACTTGCCTGCGACTATGAATGAGATCAACGACGTGGTTCCAGACAGAAAATCAAAGTTGTTTGGGACTCAAAACCCTAAATTTAGGACAACTGCCAAGAGCAACGTAGACTGTAAAGTTCCGAACTTGCAGAAAATTTCCTTCAATCTAGTAGAGGTTACTGAAGTATTGATGTTCTTGACAGAAAGCTTTACATTGCCTGGTGTTCTAGTTGGAGGGTCTATCTGATGAACCACCTGGCAGGTGGATCACAACTCCCTATCAGTCCATCCAAACTTAATTTTTATCCCAATTTCTGGTTCCATTTATTGTTAAACGAATGAGGTACATCGACAAGCATGAAGCATCCCTTGTGATTCGGAAGCAAACCTAACAGTGCCATTTGTGTTTCCCAAATTTTGTTTTTCATGTTCCTAAATATTGGAACAATTAATTTCTTGTGATAAAAACTTCTCATTAATTCTTATATTTGATTTATGATTAGATTTCAACCCTTCACCTTCTTCTTGTTCTGTGAATTCTAGTAGTTGGTTTACTTCACAGGCAATTGATCAAACAGTTGGCCTACCTTCCCCATTCTCCATTTCCAAAGTAATCTTCTTTGTGGTACTTACTAATGATGCATTAGTTGAATTAGTGGGGTTTTGATTCCTGAAGGGCAATGACATACCTGAATTCTTGCAAATTCGATAGTCATTTCTTGTAATTTGGCTAGACCCAGTGCTTGACCCATATGGTGGAAGGATGAAAAAGTAGAACACCTGCTTGAATTTCCTCTTTGAGTCCCCTTATGAAGCCATTCAACAAATCTTCTTCCAGCAAACCATTGGTTCCATCAGTCAGTTCTTTGAATTTAACGCAATATGTTGGACGGTGGTGGTGGTCGTCGTCTTCTTCTCACACCCTCTGTATCCAACGATAGGGGAACGGGGTGAAGGTAAAATGTGGAATTTTGGGGTTTTTTTTTAAATTTATTTTTCCACGTCATGACATAGGTTGAACCTATGTCATGCCCCCTCAAACGACGTCGGTTAACAACTAACATTTTAGTTCTAATTACGAAGACGATTTCTACCTATAGCGACCATTATTTAATGATCCGAGACATTCTTCTTGTAGAAATTATTATAACACAATTGATGTATGAATACCTCGTAAATAAAATACATTTTAGTACTTAATCTAAGTGAATTTCTATTTCTTAAAATGGATTCAGATACATTGAATCGTATCCCCTTCCATATAAAAAACTCTTAGAGGACTTTAAGTACGTTTTCTATCTATCTCAGTGATATTTTAATAATCTGAGACATTCATATTGTAGAACAAAGAAAAATACAAATCGCGTAAAAATTTCATATTAATTGAAAATGGATTGGTACTTGATCTTAACGAATTTATGTTTGTTAAAATAGGTTTGGATGTACTGAATCAAAACCATAATAACCGGTTTCAAATAATGCCTTTCCTGTCCGGTTTGACACTGGTGGAACTGAACAGGTTTATCCAGCGCGCCAAACATGACCGTCTCCGCCTCCTCCCTCGCCGCCGCCATCGACGGTTGCGGCGGAATGCAGTGCATGGCCGCCAGTACATAAGTCTCCTCACCAAGCCCAGACCGCTCAAGTATCTTCCTCTGAAACTCGAGTGACGACTCGTCAAAATCGCCAGTAAGCTTCGAATGCTCCATGAGCCGTTTATACGGGTCTGGGTCGGCACCGACGTCGATTATATGCAAACTCGTTGATTTTGGATTTCAGAAGAAAGTTGAAGAAGATGGGAGGCTCCTCCCTGAGTAATTACGATCTTAATTCTTTGAGTCACTCCTTTGTGGAAGAGGACACTAGATTATATGCAAATTTTGCTCTGATTGATACTATTATTCTTGACTTGCAGGAGAACTCTATGAACAACATCTACATCTTGAAGTGGAAAGCGCGTTGAATTTATAAAACAAAGTAAGCATGTTTCCCTTTTTTTTTTTTTTTTGATCGGCAGTAAGCATGTTTCCTTGTGATTCTTCATTGCTAACTGAATGGATTAAATTACTGTTGGGGTAGTTCGGATGCCGATTGGAACTCAATGATATCTTACTTGTATGGTTTTGTAAAGGGAAATTCAAATCACACCCATTCTCTCTGAAATTCAAAGGAGTGGGAAGAAAACACTTTATTTTGGTCCCTCATCACTCCCAAGTAAGTTTTTTTTTTTTTCCCCCGTAATTTCTGAAATTCAATTGTTTGTGTTCGTGGAGATGTGGTAGGACTTAGGAGGGTTTGATAATTGATTTCTTGGGCTCCCAAAGTTGATTCTAATGTTTTGCTTGGTATCTAAAGTTCTCAACCATGTAGGTTGGTTTTCTACCTAGAAATCAAGCCTCACGTTTGCTACCCAGTGTGGGGAATACTTTTGTGTGGGTACATACTCATCTCTTTTCAGTTATCTCTGTACCTTTTTATTTTGTTTTTGTTGTCTTGCTTTTTCTTGGAACTGCTTTTGGTTTTGCTTGGTTAGTTGCTTTTGCTTGATATGAGTAATTGGTTAATTAGAAATCATATTTAAGGTTAACCTGAGGGAAAAAAAAAACGATTTGGGAAAATGTCCAGTTTGTTGGTGGGAAAGGCCTTTGGATTGTGGTGCGGAGGCACAAAGCTACCCTTGACTCTTACGGTCTCTACTTTCTTAGTTCAATGGGTGAAATGGTTGGAGTAGGGCAGGGTGACCGGTTTTATTTCAGTTATGAACAAATTATGTGAGACAAGAGAATCACTCCCTTAATTAATTGAATGGAAATGCTGTTGGTGGAAAGTGTTTTTCCAAGAGAAAGAAAAAAGAACACAGTTTTTTTATTCTTGGACTAAGGTAACTTTATCCTTTAGGCAAGGACATCTGTTTGTATAAGATGTGTGTTCAAGTTTCAATGACTCTGTGGTCTTGAAGGTCAGGTTCTCTCTTTTATGTACTCTTATTTGATATCTCTTTTCACTCCCTTTCCCAACTCTCAAAAAGTTAACCAAAAAGGTCAATAAAACCTATCTACTAATTAGCACAGTGACTATCATGGAGATTGGTAGTGTGGACACAATATTTGATGATGTGTACTACTTTTATTTGAATTCTGCAAACTTTGTTGGATACTACTGCTAGACGGCCGGCCACCCCTACTCAACCATCACCTCTACCACTGCACACCGATTCCTCTTCCTCGACTTTTGGTTGCAATTAGGGGCAAATGATTATCTTCTTTTGGGCTAAATAGAAGAAACTGAGTATGCTTAGTATATTTGCAGTTGAACACTTTTTTGAAGTTCTATTCAGACTTTAGAATTTTTTTCCCACTTTGCCCTGTGGCTGTGAGGTTTTGAGTTTATGTTTCAATTTTTTTTCCAAATTTTCCTGGAGCTACATGTGGTATGATCTCAAGGTGGCATATTCAATTTTTCAAAAGGAGAAAGTTTTGACTGCTTCTGCCGATGCCCAGACTGGTTGGTTGCTCTCACATTGCCGAAACTCTACAAAGTACTCTCATCGTGCCAAGACCCATTTCTAGGAGAATCACTTGGGGGGAAAAATTGGCGTTGGTGTGTGCACAAGAGCAAGAAGACTAAATGGATTGGTATTCAAAACAAGACCAAAACCTCGAGTTTGATGGCACATGTGACTTGTCAGAATCTTGTGAAGAGGCCTGTGTGCACTCATAAGCCCTGACTCTAATCAGTTGGATGCCACATTATGTTTGCCATCAATTGGGTAACCTAAAATATGTAATCAAACTAGCAATCCAATGGGATATTTTTGTTTCTGATCTCTCCTACATTACGGTTTTTGCCCGAAATACTTGTATTGATTTTCTATTTTCAGCAGTATTGTTAGTAGTTTTCCCTGCTTAAACTGACCATTGAGGTTTGTGAGAATACGGCTGGGTCTTTATAGTAGGAGCATCTTCTTTCAATGAGAATGTAATGATGATCTGGGATTGTCCCTAAAAAGCACCGTTAACAGTGAGATGTAGTGTCGGATTTTTGGATTTGGTTTGCTGCTTTATCTATTATATGCTTGTAATTATGTGCTTGATTAGTTCTATCCCTTTCGGTTCATTAAACACCCATTTGTCTGATTGCGAACCATGTATTTTTAATTTCCAAATCCCTATGGTTGATCTACTAATTAATGCAACCGTGCTAATTCTAATCAATTGTTTTCTTCCTATTTTTCAACGGCATGGGAGGGTAAATTGTGTGGCTGCCCCGGCAAGAAGCTTTTAGCTTTTCCTCCAGAGACAGTGAGGATTTGTATCCTAATTTTAATTGGCAAAAAAGTAAGTTCAGGTAAACTGATTTTATCCATCAGTTCGATTTGTTGGCTGTGATGGATAAAATAGATAGAATATTCTGTAAGCCGATACAATGATTGGATCATTGTTGCAGTTAGTGATGCAGACGAGCACAAGTGGCATCTATGCAAGCAATATGAAGTGTTGTTTTGACAGTTCTCTGAGTTACCAGAGTAGATGATAACTGCAAGCAATGTATTTTTGTGCATCTTATCATGTTCTACTTTTATAAGATGGGTTCTTATCATGTTCTACTTTTATAAGATGGGTTCTTGTTTTACAACTTTAGAAAGTCACCTTACTTTTAGCCCCTGTTATCCAAAATTATCATTGTCCTTAATTATCATGATCATATGTTGTGTGCTTAGTCTAATAATTTGACTGGGTTGATCAATTGTTGTATCGCCTTAGTTGGATGGGTCAATTGGATGTTGAAATTGCACTATTTTATTTGCTGAAACCGATACCAAATTGACTTTTACTTACTAACTTTTACTCAATTTGCAAGCCTTTTTCTCTCCTCTCAAATTTACAACATTGTCATTAATGAAGCTTTTGCTCAAATTTGTGCTTAGGTTTGAGTTTCCCCATTGAAATGCTTCATATCAAATGACATTTTACTCAAATTTGAGTAAATTTATGAACAAGGGTTCGGGATATTCTTAATTGTTCGATCGCCAATTAAGCAATAATTTATGAATTTTCTTGCATACTTGTTCTCTTACCTTACTAGATTTCTTGCCGTTTAACGATCAGTTTGGGTATTAGAGATTCGTGATTTAGCTGCAAGCAATCATATCTCATTCAGTTGGGTGCACGCACTGGTTAAGAACAAAGCGGCTAGCTCATACAGTGGCAGCCATGGCAATATCCACAAAACAAACGCCTACTCCCAAAAAGATTCCAAAAGGAATTAAGCAAACACACATACATGAACAAAAACTCCTTGAGCAACTGCAAGAAAACCATTAGAATAATGAGCAGATAAATTATACTATCGTAGCACGCGACGCTGCGATGTGCCATATATATGAAGATCGCTGCAATTATCCTCTATGATATGCAATCGTTTGTGCTTATTGTGGGGGTGCTTCTCGCCGGAGTGAGCCATTTAGACCTTCTGAAGTGGGGTGAGTAATGGTGGGATGGTTGGACCGCGTCTGAACCCTAGCTGCCCACCGGAGAGGATGACCTGCACACATAGACAACCATGTTAGTGCCTAGCCCGGACGGTGGTGGTCCGGGAAGGCACTCCGATGGCTAAGTCAGTCACCAGAGGGGAGAAATACGCCGGAAATCTAGAGAGAGAAGTGGAGTTATGAGGGTAGTAAATGAGGAGAGAGGAATACCCATTGTGGTAGTTATAGTTGGGTATTTATAGGCGAAGGGGGAGTGCGTGGCACGCGCTCGGTCCCCCTCACGCGCCTGTCACTCCTGCTCGGAATGACAGCTGATGTGACCTCCATCTCTGCTGCAGACGCCGCGTTTCGGCTGACGTCATGTCATGTGGACCTGAGGGGTCATATCACCTCGAGACATTCCCTATCACCCATGTGACTTTGCATGTGGCGGTGGCAGAGTAGGTGACTGCCGCATTTAATGCTCCATCGTGGAATGTGTAGCGTGCCTGATACGCCACCACCAAATCAAGTACACCCGAGCCCCTGCGTGGCCGAAGTCAACCGACTTGGCCCGCGAGCAGCTCGGCCTCTCGGGCGCTCGGCACCCCGATCGGCGGATCCCCGAGAGCGATCCGATAGCCAAGCAGAGAGTGCCGTGTCCTCGGCACCTCCGGGCTCGGCGAACATCACACAAATCCATATTCGTCCAAACCTGGACATCCGCGCCGAACGCCGAGGGAACCGTACGTTCGGCGGGGGCGAGATACATCGATTTGCATATTCTGAGATGTTGGCCCTTTTGCTCTTTTATTATGCAGAGTGGAGCCTCTGCTGACCCTTACGAACCCAGCCGCTACACTTATCCCTTGCATATTTGTTGAAGACCTGAAAACTTTAACATTGACAAGATCCTCGAGCTTTGATTTTCATATGCGGGTCCTGCGCATGTCTGTGCAAGCCATATGACGATCTCCTCCTCTAGAAATACTATTCCTAAAACCCATGATTCGTAGAGACTTGAGATACCTCAACATGTGATAAAAATTAGAAAAGTTGTTTGTACAAATTTTACGTATTCTAATCAGTTGGTAGAAATTGGTAATGTCGATTATAGGTTCGTCTAGTCCTAGTTATAATGTAGAATCTGTTTCCAAATTAAAATTCATTTGTCCATGGATATAATATTGGCTCTATCTATTTTTAAATGTGTTGCTTCTTAAATTCAACTTAATAAAGAGACATCATTATTACACATTTCACATCAACTTTTACCTCCATTTTACACTTTGCACATCAACTTTTTACCTCAATTTTTCAAAATTATCATCCACTTTATCCATTAACTCCTTACCCACTAACTTTTCAAAAAGACAAAATAATAATTGTATAAACTTTTACCCATTAACTTTTCAAAGCACGCATTTATTAAGGGATAGTCCAAAATGGAAGTAGACTCTAAAAAGGGGATGGACGGAGTAGCTAGTAAGTGTAATATGTGAGACGTATAGAGTTAATTAAAGCTGGTCAAAAAACTTTTTTTTGAAGTAAATTGAAATGTTAATATTCAATTTCGAGAAAAATAAATAAATTATGGATCAAGACTCAAAAGATTTTTCAGAATTTGAAATTATTCAAACTAACAAGGATTGGGAAATAAATAAGTTCCCCAAATAGGATATCTATTTAAGTTTCCCTTACAAAAAAGATGGAGAAAATGTCATTTAGGTTTTTCCGGTTATTAATCACCATGTTGTGACAGTGCTACACTTTCATTTTTATTAAACAGTTAAGGTTTCTGAGCCAACTTACGCGTACATCGACTAATCATATCTCTAATCTGATTAAAGACATGCCATCCACTATGGATTAGAGGTGTCAAACGGGCCGGGCTGGCACGAGCACGACACGGTTTTCGATGGGCATGACAGGTTTAGACAGGCACGGCACAGAAGTGGGCTAGACGCGGTACGGCACAACACGGCACGGGACGCGACACAACAAATACTAATTTTTAATGTACCAAAAAAATTAATTTTTAATGATGAATTTTCTAATTATATGTTATACACTTTTTAGTAAGTCAATACAAATATTCTGCGAATTTCAATACGCGCGAAACTCGGCTAAATTATACAAAAAAAATTGAATTATATGTTATATACTTTTTAATAAGTCAATATAGCTATAGTTATTAAATACACAAATTTTTTCCCGACCAAACTTAGCTAGATTATACAAAAAAAATTGATGAAACTCTGAGATGTGCCGGCACAGACACGACACAACGCGACACGATTACAAAATGACACGGCACGATTAAGTAAACGGACCGACATGGCACGACACGAAACACGGGTGACACAAAATTAAATTGGCCATGCTGGCACAGCACAACCCATTTGACACCTCTACTCTGGATATAGGAGATTAATCACCATGCCGGGATGGTGATATACTGAAATGCCAATCTACTAAACCCATCTGGTCAACCAGTAAGTCCTTGAAGAAAAGAAAACCACCAACCTCACCCAAGAAGTTTCCCATAGCCAAATCACCTAGAAAAAAGGCTACCACATGGGGAGATTTGATCAACTGGCGCCATCTTAACCCTGGCCTTTTGGCCCATTTAACACACCGTACAAATAAGAAAAAGGTTGACCGCATTTCACACGGAAAAACAAATCTCTTGGAACCATATGTTTTATGCAGAGAATTACATGTGCCTGTTGAATAACTAATTCCACAACTTTTTTTTTTAATAACCGGATGTACATGCCAGTTTGTGTCCACTTTAACTAATCCGAGGACAATGAAGTTAACAATCGAGTAAAGCCATAGTGGTCCCAAGGTTTGAAACGTTTGACTTTCATGAGATTCGCGACCTTGAGACGTATTAGTGAGAAAGGCCTTTAGTTGTTGTCTCATGTCCACTTAATTAAAACCATGGAGTTTCAATACCACAATATTTAAGTTGTGAAACTTTGGTGATGTGTTACATATAAACTACACATGGTAAGTCTATATATAAAAATATACTACCATATGTCATCACTTGTGCTTTAGAATTATTATTCATACTTCATCCCATTAAACCCAAAGGAATCACACACGGCCATAAGGTTATGTGGTCCATGGATAACATCCGAGACAACTAATTAACCCAATTCCCACTCCAGAGCTTTGTTTTTTGGGGAAATGACCAAAACATGGTTTTTAAAACTAAATATTCCAATTTCATGGTAAGGTTTTTGGAAATGACCAATAACGTGAGAAGGAAAAAAATAATTCCATATACATGGTACAAGCATTTCGACTGACAAAAATACCCTCAGGTAAAAAAATCCCCAATAATTTCCCCCTCCCTGTAAACTGACACCTTACGTGCACAATCTAACAAACCCAGTTCTGCATACATGTAAATCAAACGCTTTGGACATGTGGGTTGGTTCAAATCCATGTTTCAAAACCGATGCATGGACTGCCGAATGCCTTCACACCGTTTTCATTTTCGTAAATATTGCCAAACTTTCGGATCAATGCACGTGTTTCAATGTGGAGAATTCAAGTGATATGGTAGAGGATCCAATGGAACTGTGAGAATTCGATATCCATCACCAGTTCTTTTTTTTCAATACAGGGAACAAACCCACTTTCGTGGATTGAAAACCCACTTTCGGACCACTTTCAAACAAACCCGCTTTTAGCTCTCTCTCTCTCTCTCAGAGTTGTTGTTGTGTATGAACAATTTTTCATCATTTTTTGTTTGTGGCGATTTGGGAAGACGAAACGGATTGTTGCGGTTTGGTGAATGATAGCCAATTTAGTAAGATTTGCACACAAAGTGTTTGTTGAAATGCCTACAAGGTGTTTGTTGAAATGCCCACTTCTTTATTCAAGTTAAGATTTGCACAAAAGAGTGAGCAAATTGTATTGAAATGAAACAATGTTGTACCTTGGCCTAACTTACATGGTTCCATTTGACAGTAAAATTGCACCCTGAATTTATGTTTTGGGAAAAATAACCATTGCTCTTTAATTGAAATAATGTTGCACCTTGAGTTAATTAACATTGCACCTTTTGTAAATTTTATTGCACCCGACTGAGGAACATTGAGTTGCTCTAAACACAACTTTTTATTTTGAAAAATATAACCATTGTTCCTTGAATGAACAACGTTGCACCTAGACTAAACAACCTGCCTTGCCAATGTGAGATCAAAATACCCTGCCTTGCCAATGGGAAGAGATTTGGTGCGGTCGAAATCCAAAACCGGAGAGCAATGTTTCTATCAAATTATGTACTCGAATGAGAACAACTGGGTTGATTTGCACCTTGAACGAAATAACATGCTCCTTATATGAAAAATTGTTGCACCTTGTAATAACATGACTTGTTCTTTGTTTTCCCAAACTAGCAACATAATTGTCTAAAAATTTTCTCACAAAGGTCAATAGAAACAACATCCAAAATTTGTTGCACTGTAACTGAGTTGGGCTCTTTGCATTATATGATGTTGCTCCTTGTATGAATCTCAGTTGCACGGTATGTCAGAAAACAAGCACCAGGGAGGCTTAATTTTTGAAGTGTAATTTGACTTTCTTTTATCTTAAGTGAATTAACCATTTGAGATTGTCTTAGTAATGTTTCTGTCATTGAAAGAGAGTTGGGCTCTTTGCATTATATGATGTTGCTCCTTGTATGAATCTCAGTTGCACGGTATGTCAGAAAACAAGCACCAGGGAGGCTTAATTTTTGAAGTGTAATTTAACTTTCTTTTATCTTAAGTGAATTAACCATTTGAGATTGTCTTAGTAATGTTTCTGTCATTGAAAGAGAGTTGGGCTCTTTGCATTATATGATGTTGCTCCTTGTATGAATCTCAGTTGCACGGTATGTCAGAAAACAAGCACCAGGGAGGCTTAATTTTTGAAGTGTAATTTGCCTTTCATTTATCTTGAGTGAATTAAGCTTAACACACACACTCACGTTAGTTCAACTTCCCTTGCCAGTGTGAGATCAAATCAAATCGTTTTGGACGGGCAATCTCAAAATTGCACCGTGCATGCAACAACCTTGCACTGTAAATAAAAACTCTTGCACCTTACAATAAAAGAATTGCACTCATTTTGAAAGTAAATTGTGCACCTTACGTGAAACAAAATGGCACCATTTGACAATAATATTGCACCGGAACATAGTTCTCTTCTGTAATTTTGCACACAGTAGGGACTGGAGATGGATGTGCGAGCAAACAATTCACAAGCAAATTCATTTGCCCTTATCTAAATTGTAAAAAGACACAATAACGCAAGTTTACATTCCCTATAATTTTTCAGAAATCAAAAGATAATCTTCTCCCAGCAACCAAATGGATAGTACTGGCAAAACTCACAATTGTCGTCTGGAGATGAGCCGATCCAGTGGACAGAAACCGATCGAGGCGAGACCTGGTGACGGAAATCGCGGACTCTAGGGTTTCGTCGACGGTCTGCTGCGCCAAACGTGCCTGCTGGACCGCGTAATCAATCCACGGTGTGGTGTCGATTGGGGTTTCAGATTTCGATAACGGCGTGGAGTAATGGCTGTGTGAAGGTGGTGGCGATGGAGGTGGGATTGTGTTTTCGTCTAGTGATTCCACCATTGTTGTCGCCATTGTTTCGAAGCTCTTCCCGTCCCTCTTGAGTTTTTGGAAGAAAAAACACTCGGGGTATTTTGGACATTGCAACTGAAAATTACCATGTATCTGTCATTTTTTTTTCTCCTTCTCATGTCTTGGGAATTTGCCAAACCATGACCACCTTTTGGTCATTATTTGCTCCTACCACCATGTATTGGTCATTTTCCCTTGTTTTTTGGGGGGTAAACGAAAACTCAACGGCTCATGCCCACTTTGATGATCAAAATTCTTAATTTTTAGAGTTAATCAAGAAAATCAATCGGGTAAAAAATTATGTCGGTCAAATATCAATTAATATGTAATTGCAATACGTTTAGGTTGAGGTAAATATAGGTTCCGATCGATTCAGTTTCAACCCCTTTTTTTGTTTTTGATAACCAAGTGCCCGAGTCAGCATTCGCGCATCTCGATTAATCTTGGGAGACCAATCCCACCGTCTATTAGCGGGAGCCTCATTTAAAGTCAGAGCAAAGCTCTACATGGACTGGCCTCAAAGGAGTTGATAGCATCTATGAGGTTTTGAACCTGACACCTTAAGAGGGTGCAAACCCCTAAGTCCCAAGCCTTGATTACTAGGCCAACCCATTTTTTTTTAACAATAAACGCGGATCAAAATCTTATTTAGTTTTTAGGACTTCTGTGCTCTCGACAAGATCTAAATACTAGTAAAGAGCTTCGATCATTGAAGTAGTAGACCCCAAAAGCCTCACACAAACCTCAATTGGACGGCGAAGCCCAAACCCTTTTTAATTCCCTCCACCTGGACAATCCTTGTCGACCTGCACACACAAAATTGGAAAACACCTTTGTCTTTGTGTTCCAGAATCACTTTTTTACTTCACAAGAATGTTTAGACTTTAGACCCACCCAAAAAAACCTTTTGCACTTCTTCTGAGCCCTTTGGTTCTAAACCTCCTCTATGCCCATCACATAATGTCATGCAAACACCGTTAAGTTCTTTAACAGTCTAAGAAAGTCTTTGTGTCTATAAAAACCCATAACAACAGTACAGGGAACCAACATCAGCTCCATTTCACCAAAAAAGTAATGCCTTCAACCTCCTACAAATGTGATTTCTTTATTGTCATGTTGTTCTAACTCTTTCTCTCTCTTTTTCAGACAAAATCAACCTTAAAGCCAATGGAGACAGTTGCAGCAACAATCACAGGAGGAAGAAGAAGCTTCCCAGGATGGACCAACATCGCGTTTATCAGCAGGAGTTTCTACTTCTACTTCACACAACAAGAAGAACAACATCCACTGTCTCTCTACCATGCCATTTATGGGTTTCTTCTTCCAAATCTCACCAGCTTTCTCAAACTGAAATATCAAGGGTTGGATTCAACTCCATTTGAAACACACCCGAAAACCATGTTCATTTGCATTGCCAGCTTCCTTCTATACCTCTTGGCCTATTCGATTCATAGTCATACCACACCGGCTTATGCTAATGTTGTTCTTCGTGGTGCGGTGGTTCTTGGTTCAATTTCTTTGGTGTCTCTGGCATCAGTTATTTCCCCTGAACCAATTAGGCCTGTTCTGTTTTTGCTGTTTTCAGCAGGGCCGATGGTGAACTTCAGACTTGTGCAAGTCCTGTGGAACTATATCCAAGGGAGAATGAGGGGCAATCTTGTCCCTGATCTGAATACCCAACAGAGGCGCATCGGAGGACCCCTGATCGATCCACGTTTGTCTGTGGTGCACGGCTATGTCAGGAGGGAAGGTGTGCTTCCGGTGTAAGAAGAAGGGTATGCAATCCTCTATCTTTGGAAATTATGGTTTATATGTCCTAATTCACGATTGGAGGAGTAGAAGGGTGCAGGAAAACTTTGCCCAGAGCCGTCCATTTCTCTTTCTTGGACGTTTTCAGGGAAAATTTTCATGGACCCTAACATTTCCTAATATGCTCAATCACATCGTGCTTTAGAACAGGAAACATGATTTTTTGGGACGCAGGATTCCGACTGCTGGAGAATCAGATTACCGATCCACGGACCCGGAAATTGGTAATCTCAGACCAGTCTCCACAAGTTGCTGCTATCTATCTATTTTTTAAGTTAATTTTCACACCTTTCTAGTCGTTTGTCATTAGTCATATGTGTGTGCTGATGGTTATGTTATTTCCTGTTGTAATAAGACTCTCAGTTGAAATAGTTTGATTATTTAAGGCTATTTTGTATGAACGTGAATTGCTACTGTTTAGATGTGTGGTGGATAACGGTGTTGGGGTACCACGTGAAATAACTATTCATATTTTTGCCAAAAAGCCTGATAAATCATCCCAGTTCAATAAGACAGAGAGAAGATAAAAACTCATTGATAATGATGGAGGTAAATAAAAAGCTAATAAGTGATTGCATCACTACTAGGCCAATGAACTCTCTATCCTTCCTTTCTTTGGAAAAATGATAAATGGCCAGATAGGCGTTTGAGACTGCACAACCACCAAACACTTGCATTTGGAGAGCCCATAGCCATGCTACTGTCCTAGTATGTGATGGCTTTGTATACAACAAGAATGATTTTCAGGGAAGTATAACATTAAAAAATGTCAAGAGAAAATAGAAAAAGGTCAATAGCATGACAAGGAAAAAAATAATTCTACATACATGGTACCAACATTTCGATTGACAAAAATACCCCTAGGTAAAAAAATGCCCAATAATTTCCCCCTCCCCATAGACTGACAGGGAGAGAGAGAGGACTTGGTTCGGGAATCAGAACTTCTTCTCGGTTCAGATCAATTGGAGGCAGAAATTGAGCACTTAGCAAGGAGTGAAGAGCAGAAAAGGGATGAAATTCAAATTCCCACTGACAATATGATACGTAACTCATCAAAGGGATCCAATGAGGGTGTTTCAATGGTGGAGAATTCAAGTGATAATGTAGAGGATCCAATGGAGCTGTGAGAATTCGATACCCCTCGCCATTTCTTTTTCTTTTTTTTTTTTTAAATCCAGGGAACAAACCCTCTTCCATGGATTAAAATCCCACTTTCGGACCACTTACGAACAAACCCACTTTCAGCTCTCCCTCTCTCTCTCTCTCTCTCTCTCTCTCACACACACACACACACACACACACACACACACATTCGTTGTTGTGTATGAACAATTTTTCATCATTTTTGGTTTGTGGCGATTTGGGATAAGAGGAAACGGAATGCTTCGGTTTGGTGAATGATAGGCCAATTTGGTAAGATTTGAACACAAGGTGTTTGTTGAAATGCCCACAAGGTGTTTGTTGAAATGCCCACTTCTTTACTAAACTTAAGATTTACACACAAGAGCAAATTGTATTAAAATGAAAAAATGTTGTACCTTGACTGAACTTACATGGTTCCCTTTGACAGTAACATTGCACTCTGAATTTATGTTTTGGAAAAATTAACCACTAAAACAATGTTGCACCTTGAGTTAATTAACATTGCACCTTTTGTAAATTTCATTGCACCCGACTGAGGAAGATTGAGTTCCCCTAACCCAACTTTTTATTTTGATAAATATAATAATTGCTCCTTGAATGAACAACAGTGCACTTAGACTAAATTAACATTGCACCAAGTCTAAATCATTTTTTTTTTTTTTTTGAAAATATGAAAAGATTGCCAGTCACTTAGCTCAAATTCATTGCACTTAAGTTATGTCAACTTATCAAAACGACGTGGTAGTTAATTTGTTGCACCGTAACAAAATTAGGTTTGCACCTTGTATGAACCAACATTGCTCCTTACCTCAAACCCATTGCACTTAGGCCTTTTCTCATAGAGTGAAGAATTAACATAACCCAACTTTTTCCTATCAATTAGCTCAAACTCATCACACTTAGGTTAGGTCAACCAAGTGCTATAATTGTTGTTAATAAATTTATAATATATCATGGGAGAGAAAGTAGAAGGAAATTCATAAAAACCTTGTATGCAATGCTTTTGATTGGAAGTGCAACACAATGTCATGCAAGGTGCAATGTAAATGGGCACAGGGTGCAAGGATGAGAATCTCTTTCCATTTGACCACACACTGCCAACCCCATCTGGACGAACATTAGTGCAATGTTTTTTATTGGGAGTGCAACACAATGTCATGCAAGGTGCAATGTAAATGGAAACATGGTGCAAGGATGAGAATCTCTTTCCATTTTACCACACACTGGCAAATAATGACACCATTTGACAATAACATTGCACCAGAATAAGGACCATTGGTTTGCCAATCCCACTTTTTGAAATGAGGAAAACAACAGTTGCTCTCTGTATTAATAAATTTTGCATGTTAAGTGAAATAACATGGCACCCTTTGACAATAATATTGCACCAGAATAAGGACCACTGGGTTGCTAATGTTCTGTCTCAATCCCACTTTTTGTATTAGGAAAACAAGATTTGCTCCTTGTATTAACAAATTTTGCACCTTGTATGAACCAACATTGCTCCTTACCTCAAACTCTTTTTGTATCTTAATTTGCATCTTAGGAAAAATAATCATTGCTCTTTTTGTGAAAAAATATTGCACTTTAAGTAACATATGTTTGCACCCTTTGAGAATAACATTGCACCCGAAAGATGACGGCTTGCTTGGGGCTTGGCTTTGGGTAAGTAACTCTTGCACCTTGCATGACCAAATTATGCACTTTAAGTGAAATAACATAGCACTCTTTGACAATAACATTGCACCAAAATGAGGACCATTGGGTTGCCAATATAGTCTTAATCCCCAAATTTTTTGTTTTTAGAAACAACCCTTCTTTGCTCCTTGCATGAACCAATTTTGCACTTTAAGTAAAATAACATGGCACCCTTTGAGAATAACATTGCACTGGGTTGCAAATGTTTTGTCTTAATTGATTCTGATTCGATTATCCAACTCGTCAATAAAACATCAAGCAAAAGAAATTAATCCAAGTATTTTCTTATTGAACCAACATGTCTTTAACCAAATGTGTCAAAGTCCACATGCATATTGGCTAGTTTCTCACAAGGCTCATCATTCCCACATGGAAATACTAGAAGGCCTCGTTTGATTCGGGTATTAGAAGGCTGGGATAGGATAGCACCAGTCTAATCCCGCACAATCCCGCGTTTGGTTCCCAAAAAGCATATGGGATTATTAATCCCGGGACTAATTTAGTACCTATATGTGGGGTATTATATTATCCCATGGGGGGGGGGGACTAAATAGTCCTGGATAAAAAAACACACGGAAGGCTCTCCACCAAATTGCAAAATTGCCACTCATTAAACATCTGCTCTTCTTCTTCTTTTCATTTCAACTCTCTTTCTCTCTTCCTCTCTCTGAACCAGAGTCCAGACGACTTCATCGGCCATCTCGAGCAGCTCCATCTTTTTTTTGCAGCTCCAAACCGATCGACCCTCTCTCTCTCTTCGTCTTCTCCATAAACCCACTTGGATTCTTGCATTTTTGCTCAAAGGAGTTCTAGATCTACACTCCTCCGGTGAGTTTCGAACCAATTTAATCACTAGCCTCTGGATTTGTATAACCGATTGTACTCGGAAAACCAATTTTCGAGGTTATGAGTAAATGACGTTGGTCTATCTTTGTACTAGCTGGCATTGTTTTTGTTGTTGGGGTTGCTTGGTTTGTATGGAAGTTCTGGAATTTCACGAAAACGAAGAATGAAATTTCGATGGTGAAGTGGAGATCATTTCATATTTTCTTTTTCTTTTTCTTTTTCTTTTGTTTGGTTTGAGAGATGGAGGGAGAGAGAAAGAGATAGTCCTGAAATTAATCCTGAAATGTAGTTTAGGGTACCAAACATGGGATTAGCCGAAAAGTGGGATATCCCGATGTTAATCCTGCGTGAATCAAACAGGGAATTATGTGAGATTCAACACTAAATTAGTCCCAGGACAAATAATCCAGGACTATCAATCCCAGGATTATCAATCCCACCTGTTTTAGTCCGCGAATCAAACGAGGCCGAAGAGTCTTGGTTCAATTTCAGTGCTTTGACGGTCAGGGATATTCCAGATCCACGTCCACCACCTCCACCGAACACTTCGAAGCAGAGGATTCCCTCCCCTTGTCCAACACACTCACGATCTCATTTTCACTCCCTCTATCGCCCACGGCGGTGGGTTCTAAATCGACGTGAGACTTGTTATCGGTTGCTGCCATTTTTGAAAACCCAGAAAGAGAACCCCTCATGAAAGAGCAGAGAGAGCATAATAGGGACAATATCGAACCAGAAATCAATTGAAAGCTAAAGGACGATGGCTGGCCTCCAGCGAGCGGGCAACGTCATTTTTACTGTGGGTTTTTTTCCAGAGGGTTTGATCGAGAGCGAGGGGAGGAGTTTGATCGAGAGAGAGAGAGAGAGAGAGAGAGGGAGGGAGGGAGATGGTGTTCCCGTCGTCGATCGATTTGGGGGCAGGGAAAGGAATAGGGTTTGGTTTGGAGAAAGGGAATACACTGGAGGGTATTTTTGCCAGTGAACGTGAAAAATACCATGTTTGTGTCCTATTTTTTTTTCCTTACCATGCTTTGGGGATTTTCCAAACCATGACCACCTTTTAGTCATTATTTGCTTCTAGTACCATGTTTTGGTCATTTTCCCCCAAATTTATCTAAAGATCTCTCCAAGCACATGTTTAAAAAGCATAATTCTCATAGTAAGTCGGCTCTAATTCAAAGGACGAAATGAGAGAGAAAAAAACCGAAGAAGAAAGATTGAGAAGAAGAAGATGCATCTTTTGCCCTATTTGTCCTACCAACTACTCAAAAAAGACGATTTCTTAATTGTTTTAGCTTTAAGCCTGACGTTAAGCATTGACACTATAAAGACACAAATTTTCAGACTTTAGATGTGTACAATTGAAACAAACACAAGAATGATGATGAATGTGAAGATGGTTCATGATTTACTCTTTGTGAATTACCAACCAATACATATATAAAACAAGAATCTTAAGAGATTTTGTGTGGTCCCACCCTCTCTTGCATGGATCAGAGGGAAGAAAGAAGAAGAGAAGACTCAATTCAAAAATTAATAGGGGTTCATATATTGGAGTTGCAGTGGGTGGAGTTTCAAGCCACCACCTAGTGCAGAGTCTAAAATTGGGCTACTACTCCACGTGCGTCTATGTATTCTCATGATATTGATCTATTAAAATACCTCCATCTTTAACCTATTCCACTCATTTGCTGAAACCGATACCAAATTGAGTTTTACTTAAACTTTTACTCAAATTGCAAGCCAAATTTACAACATTGTCATTAATGAAGCTTCTGCTCAAATTTGTGCTTAGATTTGAGTTTGCCCATTGGAATGCTTCACATCAAACGACATTTTACTCAAATTTGAGTAAATTTATGGATAAGGGTTCGGGATACTCTTAATTGTTTGATCGCCAATTAAGCAAAAAAATTATGAATTTTCTTGCATACTTGTTCTCTTACTAGATTTCTTGTTGTTTATCGATCACTTTGGGTATTAGAGATTCGTGATTTGACTGCAAGCAATCATATCTCATTTAAGAGGGTGTGCTGGTTGAGAACAAAGCGGCTCGCTCATACAGTGGCAACCATGGCAATATCCACAAAACAAACGCCTACTCCCAAAAAGATTGCAAAAGGAATTAAACGAACACATACATGAACAAAACTCCTCGAGCACCTGCAAGAAAACCATTAGAATAATGCGCAAATAAATGATACTATCGTAGGACGCGGCACAACGGTGCACCAAATATATGAGGATCGTTGCAATTAGTTTCTATGATATGCAATCGTTGGCGCTAATGCTTTGCATATTTGTTGAAGGCCTGAACACTTCAACATTGTCAAGATCCTTGAGTTTTGATTTTCGCATGTGGGTCCTACTCATGTTTGTGCTAGTCATATGACGATCTCCTCCTTTAGAAATACTATTCCTAAAACCGATGATTTGTAGACACTTGAGATACCTCAACATGTGATCAAAATTAGAAAAGTTGTTTCTAAAAATTTTAAGTATTCTAATCAATTGGTTGAAACTGGTAATGTTGATTATAAGTTCGTCTAATCCTAATTCTAATAGAGAATCTGTTTCCAAATTAGAATCAATTTGTCCATGGATATAATACTCCCTTCGTCCCTTTTTAAATGTGTTGCTTCACAAATCCAACTTATTCAAGAAACATCATTATTACACCTTTCACATCAACTTTTACCTCTACTTTTCAAAATTATCCTCCACTTTTACCCATTAACTCCTTACCCAATAACTTTTCAAAAGGGCAAAATAATAATTATATAAACTTTTACCCATTAACTTTTCAAAACACACTTATTAAGGGATAAGCCAAAATGGAAAAGTAGACACTAGTAAGTGTAATATGTGAGACGTATAGAGTCTATTAAAGTTGGTCAATAAACTTTTTCTTGAAGTAAATTGAAATGTTAATATTCAATTTTGAGTAAAAAAATAAATTATGGGTCGAGACTCAAAAGATTTTTCAGAATTTAGTGCTTTTATTTGTTTTTTGCAATTTTTTTTTTGGCATGGCTCATTCATTATAGAAAAATTTAAATAGGCCTTGGGTAATTAGGAGATACAAAGGTAGTTTGGAGTTTATTTGAATTTGAGGATGCGAACTTAATTATTCAAACTAACTAGGATTGGGAAATAAATAAGTTCCCCAAACAGGTTGCCCTTACAAAAAGATGGAGAAAATATCACTTAGGTTTTTCCAGTTATTATCACCATGTTGTGACAGTGCTACACTTTTATTTTTATTGAACAGTTAAGGTTTCTGGGACAACTTACGCGCACATCGACTAATCATATCTCCAATCTAATTAAAGACATGTCATCCACTGTAGATATCGGACATTAATAACCATGTCGTGACAGTGATATACTGAAATGCCAATCTACTAAAACCCATCAGGTCAACCAGTAAGTCCTTTAAGAAAAGAAAACCACCCACCACACCCAAGAAGTTTCCCATAACCAATCACCCAGGAAAAAGGCTACCACATGGGGAGATTTGATCAACTTGCGCCATCTTAACCCTGGCCTTTTGGCCCTTTTAACACAACGTACAAATAAGAAAAAGCTTGACCGCATTTCACACGGAAAAACAAATCTCTTGGAACCATATTTTTTTATGCAGAGAATTACATGTCTGTTTAATAACCAATTCCACAACTTTCTTTTTTATAACCGGGCGTCCAGGCCAGCTTGCGCCCACCTTAACTATTACGAGGACACTGAAGTTAACAATCGAGTAAAGCTATAGTGGTCCCAAGGTTTGAAACGTTTGGCTTTCATGAGATTCGCGACCTTGAGACGTATTAGAAGAAAAGGTCTTTAGTTGTTGTCTCATGCCCACTCGATTAAACCCGTGGAGTTTCAATACCACAATATTTAAGTTATGAAACTTTTGTGATGTATTACATATAAACTATACACGGTAAGTCTATATATATAAAAATATACTACTATATGTCATCACTTGTGCTTTAGAATTATTCATACTTCATCCCATTAAACCCAAAGGAATCACACACGGCCATAAGGTTATGTGGTCCATGGATAACATCCGAGACAACTAATTAACCCAATTCCGACTCCAGAGCTTTGTTTTTTGGGGGTAAATAAAAAATCAGCGGGTCATGCCCACTTTGATGATCAAAATTCTTAATTTTTAGAGTTAATCAAGAAAATCAATTGGTTAAAAAATTATGTCGATCAAATATCAATTAATATGTAATTGCAATACGTTTTGGCTGAGGTAAATATAGGTTCTGATCGATTCAGTTCCAACCCTTTTTGTTTTATAACCAAGTGCCCTCGGGTCAGCATTTGCGCATCTCGATTAATCATGGCGGACCAATCCCACCGTCTACTAGCGGGGGTCCCATTTAAAGCCAGAGCAAAAGCTCTGTACGGACTGGCCCCAAAGGAGTCGATAGCATTTATGAGGTTTCGAACCTGACACCTTAAGAGAGAGCAAACCCCTAAGTCCCAAGCCTTGACTACTAGGCCAATCACCTTTTTTTTTTACGATAAACGCGGATCAAAATCATATTTAATTTTTAGAACTTCTGTGCTCTCGACGAGATCTAAATACTAGTAAACAGCTTTGATCATTGAAGTGGTAGACCCCAAAAGCCTCACACAAACCTCAATTGGACGGCGAAGCCCAAACCCTTTATTTAATTTCCTCCACCTGGACAGTCCGTGTCAACCTGCACACAAAAAATTGGAAAACACATTTGTGTTCCAGAATCTTTTTTTTTTACTTCACAAGAATGTTTAGCTCACCCATTCAGCCATTTGGACCTCTCACCTATGTGAGTTTTTTTCAAAACCTTTCCTTTTTCTGAGCCCTTTGGCTCTAAACCTCCTCTAAGGCCATCACCTAATGTCATGCAAACACCCTTAAGTTCTCTAACAATCTAAGGTCTTTCTCTAACAATCTAAGGTCTTTCTCTAACAATCTAAGGTCTTTGTCTCTATAAAAACCCATAATAACAGTACAGAAAATCAACATCAGCTCCATCAAAAAAGGTAATTGCCTTCTTTCTCAACCTCCTACAAATGTGATTTTCATTACTGTCATGTTGTTCTTAACTTTTTCTGTCTCTTCTTTAGAAAAAATCAACCTCAAAGACTATGGAGATGGTTGCAGGAAGAAGAAGGTTCCCCGGATGGACCAACGTCGCGTTTTTCAGCTGGAGTTTCTCCTTCTACTTTACACAACAAGAAGAACAACACCCTCTCTCTCATTACCATACCATTTATGGGTTTCTTCTTAAAAATCTCACCAGCTTTCTCAAACTGAAATATCAGGGGCTGGATTCAACTCCATTCGAAACACACCCGAAAACCATGTTCATTTGCATTGCCAGCTTCCTTCTATACCTCTTGGCCTATTTGATTCATAGTCATACCAAACCGGCTTATGCTAATGTTGTTCTTCGTGGTGCGGTGGTTCTTGGTTCACTTTCTTTGGTGTCTCTGGCATCAGTTATTTCCCCTGAACCAATTAGGCCTGTTCTGTTTTTGCTATTTTCAGCAGGGCCGATGGTGAACTTCAGACTTGTGCAAGTGCAGTGGAACTATATCCAAGGGAGAATGAGGGGCAATCTTATCCATGATCTGAATACCCAGCAGAGGCGCATCGGAGGACCCCTGATCGATCCACGTTCGTCTGTGGCACACGGCTATGTCAGGAGGGAAGGTGTGCTTCCAGTGTAAGTAGAAGGGTATGGAATCCTGTGTCCTTTGAAATTATGGTTTATCTGTCCTAATTCATGATTGGAGGAGTAGTAGGGTCTAGGAAAACTTTCCTTGAAAAGTCCAGGAAAGATAAATGGACGGCTCAGATTCCCATTTTATGGATCTGAGCCATCCATTTCTCTTTCCTGGACGTTTTCAAGGAAAGTTTTCATTCACGATTGTCCTAATACGCTCCATCACTTGGTGCATTAGAACAGGAAGCATGATTTTTTGGGACAGAGGATTCCGAGTGCTGGAGAAACAGATTACCAACCCACGGACCGGGAAATTGGTAATCTCAAACCAGTCTCCACAAGTTGCTGCTATCTATCTATATTTAAGTTCATTTTCACACCTTTCTACTTGTTTGTCGTATGTGTGTGCTGATGGTTATGTTAATGCCTATTGTAATAAGACTCTCAGTTGAAATAGTTTGATGCTTTAAGGCTATTGTATGAACGTGAATTGCTAATGTTTAGAATTTTAACTTTGGCTATACTTTACTGGTGCCTGACAAAAATGTGTGGTGGATAACGGTGTTAGGGCACCACGTGAAACAACTACTCATACATTACGACTCTTGATGCGCAAGGGTCCTAGAACCCTGGTCAATTTTTGCCAAAAAGCCTGATAAATCTTCCCAGTTCAATAAGAAAGAGAGAAGCTACAAACTCATGGATGATGATGGAGGTAAATAAGAAGCGAATAAGTGATTGCATCACTACTAGGCTAACGAACTCTCTATCCTTCCTTTCTTTGGAAAAATGATAAATGGCAAGATAGGCGTTGAGAAAATGGCTGGGTGTTGTTATATCGAGAACGCGGTGTTGTAATGTCACATCTTGTAGTTGTGTTATGAGATAGAAACTGAGTGTTGAAGATATTTTACCAAGTTAATAACGAGATGTTAACTAGTGGCTTTCAGGCTAATTAATGCCATGTTTCAAATGAAAATTTTACAGACTATCTTAAACTATGTTTGGTTTGATCAGAACATGCTACTAAGTTTTGGAATTTCTGTAAATGGAAATGGTGATTTGATTAACATTTTACCAACAAAATCGTCTGGATTTCACAGCTCTCTCTCTCTCTCACACACACACACATATGTTCCGGTCACACCAAGAGAAATGAAGTTTGCTGCGTATGTGAAAGAACTCCGGCTACGCATCAAAAGAGTAATCAGAGACGATAGTTTACGAATTGCAGCCACCATAATCCTCTGTTTACTCATGGCATTTCTCATGGTTCTTCTCGTATTGTTCATCAGCGTTCGTGTTAGGAAATTCCTAGTTTCCGACGATTTGTATTACATTCCGCTCAATGCTCTCCCTCCGGTCTCTACTTTTCCCACATCCTTTCATTTCTCATGCAACTCTTCAGATTGTAAACTAGCATCAAATGTAAACTAGCAGAATGACAACAATTAAATTCCATTATGGAGTATAACACTACAAGACATTTGCTAGTGTAACATGGACTAAACTTGGGAAGAAATCAATAAAGAGCTAGACCCAAATTTGTGATAGCTTGAAGCAGTTTTCGACATAAGTAGCTACAGCCTAAAAGGTAAACCACTGAAAGTTGAACAATTTCTACAAATAAAACTTAATAAAGTTATCCAACAAAGACAACTGTATCCAACCATTCTGCACATTATTGTCTTGTATTAACAGGATTTCCATCGCTGCTAACCCCTAAAAGCTCAACACAGAAATCTTTAAACTGCATGTATCGGATTGCTGCTGGAGTCGACACGTGAACTCCCAGAGGGAGCAGGATTAGCATGGAAAGCCGAGTGCCTATTGGATCCTTCAAGTAGCTTGAGCGACAGAGAAGATGGTTCTGCATTTCCAATGGAATCCCCTAAACTGAGTTTTGACATGCCAACCAGCTCATCCACATTAATTGGGCTCTTCGAGTGTACTGCTGTTGGCTTAAGCACCTCATGTGTCTCCGTTTTAACGGGCTCAGCAACATGCCCAGGCCAAAATGGAAGAGAAAATGGTAAGAATTGCGGGATATAAGCAGGAATAACAACTGGATAACAGCACTGCAAGCTGTCTGGCTTTTGTGGGACCTGTTCACCATCGTTGGAGTTGGTAGAATCCATTGATTCACATTCTTCATCCAAAGCAGGAGGTGCAGGCAATGGGTTGCTTGCCTGTGCTTCCACTTGTGGAGGGTTTACAGCGAAGAAATCATGGGATTCCATTGGAGTATCGCCAGACTGCAAAAAATGCACGAAAAATAAAGGAGGCATATGGGTGACAAGTGCTACAAAAAATCGACTGGGTAGGGGTGAGGTGCGGGTAGTGTGTTTAAATCTTGAATTCATCTAATTCTCTTGCCCTAAAAGAATAGGAAACCGTGAAAAGATAAACTCATCTAAAATTCTGATTTTTCTTGAATACTTCATTTATCTTTTTCAGGGTGAAATGATGTCCATAGCCCACTCGTTAGGGGTGCTTAATGGGTATATAAAGTGTTTTATGCAAAGTTATATGATAAGCTCAACTACTTAGACATACATAATGGAAGGCGTGCAATGTGCTTATAGGGGCGTGTGGAATTATGAGTGCTGGATAGATATCCCACACCCTTGCTCAAATGTAGAGGCACCAACAGCCATCATGGGTGCTTCTCAAATTTAGAAGAACCCAGGTCAGCGGTCGCAAGAGTCCAAAAACCAAATTTGCGTCCCTGTACATAAAGAACTAGCCAACCTCGATTGACTGGCACTTGAGGCTTAGTTTGTTGTCTGGTTTTAAAGAAGCCTAACCATTTATATCCTACCGTGAACATTTGGAAAATAAAGTAAACTTGTAAGCGTCATCTTAGGACCTTCGCAAGTAGAGTAATACACATATGAATGCCCACTGATCCCAATGAGTATTAGACCAGAATATCTAAAGGGTTAACTATAAACATGCGGGATGAATAACAGAAAGGGAGGTGTGCCTCATGCATATATGTGATGCAAATCACGGAGATGAACATGCGACTAACTTATGTTATCCATAGTCATACGGATCTTTAGTGAGGAAGGTAAACAAGTGGCTGGATAAACGCATATACTGCTTTTCTTTCCTTTTCTGTTTGTTTCTTCTTTTAAGGTCATAAAAAGACACTTGCTTCCCAAAGGAAAAAAATAAAGAGTGAATGAAAGATACTAACTTCGTCTGCAGCAATGTCAAATAGGCTGGAACGTCGTTTCCTCCTAGAAACATTGGTTTGCCTGATGAAATATTTTTGGGCATGACTAGCCACCTGGGTTGGTGTTCTTGATATTACGTAATTGCGTGAAATTCCACGCCAATCACCTTTCCCAAGCTTTTGCAAACCGAGTAAAAACATCCGATGTTCCTCTTCAGTCCATGGAACACCTGCCAATCAAATTAAACATGGTTCTAAGGAGAAAAAAGTACATCATAACACAAGGGCGATGATAAATTCTGGGCACTCAGTACGATAAATAAGAAACTCCACATTACACACAGAACATAATATAGAACAGTTCCCAATATGACATGCATTCAGTCCAGGGTACTAGGTGATTGATTCATCATGATAAATTACTGCAGCGGAGACAACCTTTGCAATGCATTTAAGTGATTGTGCAGTTGCATCGAGAACTGGTTCAAAGCACATGTATTTATAACAGTGTCATACTTTTGGTAAGTATAATTACATTCCAAAAGGCAGTGGCGAACAAGGGAATGCAACCCCTATATCGAAAGAAAGCCTCATGAAGAAAATTTCCACGCGTATCAAAAAGATTTTGTGCCATCAAGCCAATGGTCGAGGTGAGTATTACATTCCTTCGACTCCAGATTATACAAGCTAGTGTACACCTAAGTGCAAGACTATATAACAGACTCAGGCCCTCCACACTCCACAGCATCAAAATGATGTCAATTAATGTCCTGTCGTCAAAAGATCTATTATAACCTATTATGACTTCTGTCAGTCTGTCAACCTTCATACATCTCACCGGTCAAAGTCCTCAAGAATTTAGCAACAACTTTTGACCTTTAATCACGTAGTAGTTTTCATGACATCATTGCAACAATCCACGTAAGTATGAAAATGCGCTACAAAGAGAGATAAAACCCCGAAATCCAACTCCCACACTTGAACCAAACCCAAATCAAATCGAGTTTTATCAAAATCAAGGAAACCTAAATTGCATACTTAATTTGTAACGGGTAATTTTTGGTGTTGCTGGTGGTGGCAGCTAGTAGTCTTAAGTGAAGGTGGTGGTGGTAGCTGGTGCCGGAGAGCAGTGAATGGAAAACCAGATGAGAAGCTCCGTTGCTCATGATTTTTCCACAGATTAGGGTCGGCGTTGATCCGTTAATTCTCCACAGCCCGTGATTTCTCAAATGGTTTAGGTTGTGGCGGCGCTAACCAGTGGCGGAGCGTCTAGCAACGATGGCTGAGGTAATTTTACCAGAAGTGGGGAGGATTTGGGGGGTTGAACGGGAAGGGAGACTGAAATTAGTTTTTTTTTTTACAGCAATATTTGAGTAGAAATGAGTTTGCCATTGGAATGTTTGACATCAAGTGCAAATTTTACTCAGATTTCCACTTAAATTTGGGCAAAAGCTTCATTTGGTATGACAACTCGAATGAGCAAACCCAAATATAAGAAAAAAAATTGAGTAAAAGTTTCATTAGGGGCATAGTTGTAAACTGGGAAGAGCAAAACAAGGCTTCAAAAATTTGAGTAAAAATCTGAGTATCCCTTTGATTTGGTTCTGGGTCAATTAAAAGGGCAAGGGTTGGAGATGCTCTAATTAACCAGATAAATACTACTCAAACTTCCACATAGTATTTCAGTAACACATACTACTATTTCACACAATGAGACAAATTATACAATTATACAGATCCAAAACGTCAAGCTTGATATATAGATACATATATATATATATCGTGTGTGAAAAAGAGATGAACTTGAACCTTTTTTCCTTTCACGACTGGAAGCCGAACCGGGAACGAAATCCTCGGAGGCATAGCCATCGGCGTGGTCCGGTGTGTCGGCAGGAGAGTCGTGGTTGACGCCGTTTAGAGGGGCAGGGGATCCTCCTCCGGTGGTGTTGTATTGGGTCAAGTTACCCATACTGGCACTCTTCCGGATCGATGATCCATCGGTCAATCGGACCCCAAACAGCTTCACCCCACGATTCGGACAGGTCCGTGAGTTGTGCCCATTGTGGCTGCAATGAGAGCATCGCCGCGTCATTTTAGAGAGATAGATATAGATATAGAGAGAGAAATTAATTCCTGTGTGTTTACATGATCCAAGAGAAAGAGAGAGGGAGGGTTAGGGTTTTGGGAAATGGTGGTGAGATCGAGAGAGAGGGAGAGATGTTTGGTTGGATTTTTTATTTCAAGTTTCTTTCTTTCTATGTATTTTTCTGTCGACCTTCTTCGCAGGTGAGAATATAGATACGTGTATATATATGTAGAGAGAGAGAGAGAGAGAGAGAGAGAGACGAGGAGGACAAATCTGGATCACGCTACGCAGAGCAGTAATCCAGTTTTTTGGTTTTTTGGGGTACAAAAAACCAGAGTGTTTTGGGTAATAATCTTAATCCAAAAAACCAGAGTGCTTTGGGTAATAATCCAATAATCCAGATTATTCGTTTGTCCTTATTCAAATTTTTTTTGCATTCGTTAGTTTTGCATCAAGATTTTGTGATTTCTGGATTCCTCTCGACGAGACGAATCTAACCAATATAAAATTATGGTCAGAACTCAAATTTTTTTGAATAAAGACAAACGAATAATCCAATAATCCATAATCTGGATTATTAGCCAAAGGAGGGAATAATTTGGATTAAGTTTAAGAAAAAACCAAACCGGTTTTTTGGATTATTTGACAAAAAACCAAAAAATCAATAATCTGGATTAAGTTTTTTACCCAAAGGAGGCCTTAAATTACGTTGAAGATAAAATGGGGAATTATCAAGGGGTGAAAGGGGTACGGTAAAAAAGGTGGTCGTTAGATATCTACCGTCTGTTCAGTCAACCGGATTCGAGATTTGATTTGTTAGATTTGCTAAATAAAAAATACTATTGAGAATTGAAATAAAAAGGTTCCTACCCGAACACATAGAAGTAGTTGCCGCAAAATATACAAATTCCGAAATCAATAATGTAATTAAGCAATCATTTCTTTTGAATATTGTTTTCCAATTTCCAATCAACGGGTGGATTTATAGGACATACACGAACACAAACTTCACAAGCAATGCATTTATCAAATTCAAAATGGATTTGACCAGTTTTGATTTCGTCTCGTCATAAAAGGCAATGGAATAAAATATCAAGACTTATTACTGGGACAGAGCCTGGTAAGAGCTTCCTTCTTTATAGGACGTCCAATGCCCAACTTTAGCATCCATTGAAGAGGTCCTTCACAATCCGGATTCTCAAGCGAGCACTCTCTAAGGGCATGGAATGTCTAATTTTGATCTCGTATATTTAACTTCTCCAACATCTTTACTAAGTTTACCTCCATCTTTTTGCAAAAAGCCTCTCCACAGTAGTAAAGTCTCATCTTGTGTGTTGGCTAAAGTGACAATAGTCACCTTGAACCCTCGAATATGTTCGAAATTCTCGAAATGATCTTCCAGTTCCGTGCAAAATTCACAAAACTCCGTTTTCCCATCTAGAATTGAATGGAGTTTTTAACTACTAGCTAGTAGTTCTAAAGAACAGGGAAATTCGAAACATGACTCACATAGTACAATTTGAACATTTGAGTTCCCTTATTTTTAAACAAATGAAAATTACTTCTGCATGTATGTCAGGACCGAAGCTAAAGTTTCACTTTGTGCGGTGTGAGTTATGCAGCAAGTATGTCCAACAAAGCCTTGAATTTCTACCACTGAAGCAACCCCTCGGTAACGACCGAGCTTCGATAGTGCTGAATGAATAATGATGTTGAAGTAAAAATAAATTAAGAAAAGAGAAATTCGAAAGAGTAAAAAAAGAGTTCATAAAATTCAAAATTATGACAATTAGCGTAGGAAAAGCTTTCACTTTTATGCTATGTTTGGTTCTGAGAGAAACGATGGAAGAAATGCTCAACACGAAATTTCCTTTCTTTTCTTCTCCATGTGTTTCAAGCAGGATGTGAGTTTAGATTCTGATCATGTGAAATGTTTAGTTTTGAAGTGCATATAAATCTACTTTGAAAAGAGCGTTGTTTTTGGACACGCTTTATTTCTGGAGTTGTGTTTTTAGACTTTTACTTGGACACATTTATTTCCGGAGTTGTGTTAACCCCGATATTTAGAAAACTTTACTGTTACTCTGTTAGGTAGGTATGGACACGATTTTTTTTGGGTGTGGGGTGTGCGATTTTCTAGGTGAATATGAGTTGCCTTTCCTCGAATGTGATATTCATTGGGATTTCCTTCCCTTTAAAGTTTTGCCACTTGTCCATTATTATTCAGTGCTCCATCCTAAAGTAGGAAAGTGGGCTCTCACACTAACGTCTAGATTTTATGCAAGGGTCATTCCTGAACATTTTGAGATCCTAGACAAAGTCACATCATTATTCACTGCGAATCCGTCCAACTCAGTCAATTTTTTTAAGGGGTGGAAAAATGTATTTAGGTCTATAGCGTCAAATTGGGTTCAGCTTTAAGCCCGTTTAATCAAAGAGAATGGAGTAGAAAATATCACTAAAAAACGAGTCCGATCGGACCCCGTCCTTTATAAAATAATAATGTAGCAGTGATGTACATTGTATATATAATCCCTTCTAGAGCTCTACAATTTCCTTGGGAAAATGAACTCACCTTTCCGTTTTGAGACGCGGTACTCCAAGAGAGCTGAATAATCAGTTGTGCTTTGATTTTGAAGAAAAAAAAAAAAAAAGCGATAGAAACATAAATCTTATTCATAAAGCCGTGTGGTTGGTGGGGATAAGGCTAAAACAGTAAAAAGACGAGGCTTTTGTCTGTTTTTGAGTAATAAGGTGGGAATGGATAATGTACGTCATAACTTTGCACCAGATAAAAGGATAATGCAATAAAACTAACATGGCCAAGTGGATATGGGGATTCTGTATGTATAGTTTGGAAAAAATTATTGCCTGGTCCAAGGAGCAAGTAGCATGCTACAAATTAATTGTAGGGTGCAGCTCTCTTTTTTATAGATCGAATGCAGCTCCTCCTCACTTTTTAGAACTGTGGGATATGGAATTGGGGATGGTGTTAAAGGGACAGCATCCATGTTGTCTCCAATTTGGGCTGTCCGTGCTGGGCAATGGACGGCTCGGATTTGTTTGGTAGCGGACGGTTCGGATGTGTTTGGACAAGATGTGATCCGAGTCGTCCATCGCCGAGCACGGACGGCCCAGATCGGACAACATGCATGGTGTCTCTTTGGAGACAGCATGCACCTCGGGTCCGTGGGATATGATCAGTTAGATATTGCTTCGGAAAACATTTGTCTCCAAAAGAATAAGGTAGCAACATTGGATGGAACTCATTTTAAAGAGAGAATATGTTACAAAATAATATCAAATAGTATCCGATCAATGCAATTTTGAACGTGGTTAGGGCGAGTGCCTGACTTTGGGAGTAATCTCCTTGGTTAGGAATTCGATTCCCCATAGGGTAAATACATGTGCTAAGTGAGGGGTTGGTAAATACATGTGCTCCTTCCAAGGGTTTGGTTGTGCAGTAGGTCCAATTAGTGGCCTTCTCCATTCCCCGGTAATCAAAAAAAAAAAAAAAAGAAGTGAGCTCTTAAAGGGTTTACAATGGGCAGAAATTGGACCATTTAATCCGTCAAAGTGGATTGGAGAGCATTCTGTTCCTATTTAGAAAGGAGATTAGAGATCTAGCACTAACGAAACTAGAGGGTTCACAATGCGTCTTTTACGTTCCGGCTATTAGCTACCAAAGTGTATAATCCTCCTTTTTTTAAATACTCCTATATATATATATGAACTTGGGACCTTGGTACCGATTGTATAGAATATCAGACTCTGAACATGAATCTGACGGAAAGTGATAAAAATTTCTCTAAAGGGACGGTGCAATAATAAGGAATTAAATACTACGGAGTAACTCAAAACGGCTGCACCCTATCATCGAACTGGTCGGTGAGATTTTGTGAAGAAAAATCCACATTTCACACTCCAAATCAAAGCGTATATTCTCGGTTAGTCGGTTATGTACCAACATAAAAAGAATAAAAAAGAAATTAGTGGATTTTGTTTTACTATCTCATGAAATAAATTAGAGATTATTCAGTGCTCTTGAACACCGTCACCTAATACCCGAAATATGAGTGACTCCACCATAAAACCGGATTTGGGGTGCCTGCTGTGCACCCACCGCACAGCAGGTGCTGTGCACCCATCCGAGCCGTCCGTTGCTCGGATGGACGGTCCAGATTTCATCTTACATGCGCAGCAACGAACGGTTCGGACGCAAAGGTGCTGAGGTGAAATTTGGGTTGTCCATCCGAGCAACGGACTGCTCGGATGGGTGCATAGCACCTGCTGTGCGGTGGCTGCACAGCAGCCACCCCGTGTCCCATAAGACCAGCAAGGTCAAGCGACCTCACTGGGTTCGAAAAATGCACTGAAAAAAATAAAATTTAGACATAAATTAAGTTTTCTTTAGTATTCACTCGCTTATCAGCATGTTACTCATATGAGATTAAAATAAATGTTTCTAATTAAATTTGAGTCAAATTGTTATAGTCCAACAAAACAAATCAAGCCTAGCCCAATTATGAGAGCATATTTAAGCATTTGATTCAATGTGGAAACACTACACAGCTAAAGGGAATCAGACGGCTCCTTCTTCTTCTTTTTTGCCATATAACTTTTTATCGTAAACTCGTTGGGTGAAAATTTTAGAGTCGCCCATGACCGGAAACCTCTTTTCCACCATGCATTTGATTTAGAGTCTACACACTTAACTTGGCCCCACACCCAATACGCGGTGAGAAAGAAGCTTGGGGACCACGCGACGGCTACGAAACATTGGATAATTTTTGAAAATAAAACAGATTATAAAAGCTTATCACCTAGTAATCATCTTATCCATAACACATACTAACTTTTAATCTCTACTCTACCCGATGTATTCCAACTTGGGGCACCAGTGGGGCCAGTGAGTGGTCAAACGAGATAAGGGCCACGTAATCTTAAGGAAAGTTGGACGGCAGGTATTGGGAATGGGCCCACGTTATCTCATCGGAGGAGATGTTAAATTTATTCCCCGTCATCCTTAACCTTCCAACCTTTTTGACCATTTATAAATATGTACGTGGTTGGTGATCCATTTAATTGGTTGGATTCCAATAGATTACTGAGTGCTTTTCAAAAAAAAAAAATCAAGAAGAAAAAACTGATTTACATTCTACCCAATTAAAACACTGGGATTTACTATTTTACCAGATTACAGGCAAGGATAATATTCACTCGCTAATTATTTTCTAGATAACTGAATGCCTGAGTCAGTTTACGCGCAATATTCACTCGCTTATTAAGGAGTGAACAAAAGTACTAGTGTCTAATCCACCCGCTTTGGATCGAATGCACGGTGAAAACCTAATTTGAAATTGTCTGAATCATACATTGTTATAGAACCGAAGAAAATTAAAAGCATATAAACCCCGCTATGTGATGAAAAAGGGGCTTAGACATTACATGACATGACATTGTCTCAAAGGTAGCACTGAATAATTGCTCTCTCTGACTTTGGAGTGGAATATTGAATCTAGTTTTTTCTTAGGATTAAAATTTGTTATATTGGCTACTCCATCTGTCACTTTTTTATTGTCGACTATTCTATTTTGAGTTGTCTCTTAATAAGTAGTATGTGTTTTGAAAAGTTAATAGCTAAAAATTTGAAAAATTATTATTCCGCCCTATTGAAAATTTAGTGGGTAAAAAGTTAGTAATAGAAAAAAATGATGAGAAAGGTAAAAATTGACGTGAAATGTGTAAAGTGAATATAAAAGTTGATATGAAAGGTATAATGATAATATTTCTTTAATAAATTGATTTACGAAGTAGCACACTTAAAAAAGAACGGAGAAGTATTGGTCTTGTTCGTTTCTTAGTAGTTTTAGTTTAGTTTAGTTTAGTTTTGGAGATAGGGGTAATGAGTGGAGAGATAGAAAGAGAAATTAGTGTAATGATTACAAAACAATACTAAAACTGTGAAATGAACAAGGCCATTATGAATGCTTCAACAAATTTCAATTGAGTGAATGTCAAGGATGCAAGTGGTGGTTAGCTCATGCGGTAGAGCTCTTGGATGCCCCACACTGCATCCTGGGATCGAGTCTCATTCCCCCCTCCCCATGTATTAGATTAAGAATGACGAATGGCAAAAAAAAAAAATGTCAGGGAACACATGATTTAACCATGTTTTCTTTTGGTTTTATAGTGCATTAATCAACCATGTTTTTCATGGTTTTGACTTGTGTTGTGGTTTTGTGGTGCGTTAATTTACCAAATATTTCATTATTTTTTAAAGATTTTTTTGTGGTGTATTAATCTACCTATCATGATAAAAAAAAAATGGTGAATTACTACAAAAGTGCATGAAATCAATATCTCATGATTCGTGTTTTTAAGACAAAATATCATGATTTTTTTTTTTATAAATTTTTTTAGATGTGAGAAGATTAGGAAAGAGAGGATTATAAGATTAGGAGGAGAGAGAGAGAGAGAGAGAGAGAGAGAGAGAGAGAGAGAGAGAGAGAGAGAGAGAGAGAGAAATATTAGGAAAATTAGGAGAGAGAAATAATAGGAAAATTAGGAGAGAGAAAGGGTATTTTGGGATTTATTTGAATATCAGGATAGAATCATAAGTATTCAAATCTCATAGGATGGAATCATAATGATATTTTTTATACAGAACCCCTAATTAACTCTCCCTAGAATATAATTAATAAATGGAGTATAAACTGGAAGCCTTGTCGCTTTCGAGTATTTTAGTTAACTTCTTCAAAGAGCACACATCTAAAAACGTTCATAATCCTTCACAAGGGACCATTTTGATAGATAAAAAATTCATGTTTCACCACTGTATACATTCATTTTAATTTTCAGGACATCCCAAAAATGGAAGATTGGCAAACAAAGAAGAACGGAATTAATATTACCATTGCAACATTATTTTCACGGTATCAAATTCTAAGAGTTGCAACTTACAACAGAGTAGGGAATCTGATTATTAGACACACATTAGCATTGAGGAAATGTGGGGGTTCATTAAATTTGGGTATTGTGAAATGGTTGGTAATTTTGAGTATGCAAATGTCAAAATTTGAGTATCAGTTAAAAGGTTGCTAACTTTAAGTACTCCATTGTGAGCTCTTTTTGGGCCACATATTGCTAAGCTTTAACAACATTTTGGTTTTGAGCATGCCATTGAGGATAACCTTATACTTTTTAATACACTTTCACATATTTTTATACATTTTTTACGCATTTCAATACACTTTTTCAACCTTAATGTGTGCATATTAGACACACATTAGCATTTTTTTTTAATAATATGTGGCTGGCTGGTAATCCATTTAATTGGATTCCCATAGATTACTGCGCACTTTTCAAAAGGAAAAAAAAAAAAAAAAGATTTAAGTGAACAAGAATAATCAAATTTCTAGCAATGATAATATTCACTGGCTTATTAAAGTAAGTGAACAAAATTACATTCTAAATCTACCCGCTTTGGATCGATTGCACAGTAAAACCTGATTTAAAATTGTCCGACCCAAACTCTATGGAGCACTTTAATCTCGGAAAAATTATTTTATTCCCTGGGGCCAAGGGGGCCAGGACCCTTTTGTTGTAGAACCCAAGAGAAAGTGTATAAACACCCCATCACGTGGTGAAAAAAGGCCTTGGACACTACATGACAGTGCCTCAAAAGTTACACTAAATAATTACTCTCTCTGACTTTGGAGTGGAATATTAAATCAGTTTTTTCTTGGTATCGAAATTTGTAACATTGGCTATATGATGATGCTTCAACAAATTCCAACTTGAGTGAAAATAGATAATTTTTACAACAATGCTATGAGTACACCACACATACACACTAAATGCATATCAAGGTGCTGTGACAGATAAGAAGAAGTCTATTTTTTTGGTGGGCCACACATACACACTAAATGCACTGTATATATGCATTTTAGAACATCCCAAAAATGGAAGACGGCCAAACAAAGAAGAAAGAAATGGCTCTGTTCGTTTCCCAGTTTAGTTTTAGTTTTGATGACATCATCATATCCCTCATTTCTCTCTCTACTCATTACACCTGATGACATCATCAAAACTAAACTAAACTATCTAACCAAACACAGCCATTACCATTTCAGCATCCTTTTCACACTATCAAATTCTTAGAGAGTTCCAACAGAGTAGGGAATCTGATTATTAACCTTTCTCAAGTATCGCGCCTTAAAACTCAGACCTATCTCATGATCCGAGTGTAAGCTTGAATTTCTCGTTCAGGTAGTCTCCACTGCGAACAGGGGGAAATCTGCAATGATGTCATTACAGATTGTGTTTTTATTTATGAAATGAAATGAAATGAATCGATTGGATAGTCATTCGAAATCCTTTATCCGTTGTGTACAGACTACGGATAGTTGTAAATACATTTTGGTTAAATTCCTTAGAGACCCCCTCATCTTTACTCATTTTCCACTCAGACCCCCTAACCTTTAAAAGTGTCCAAACTCACCCCCTCATCTTTCACCGTTAGCTATACAGACCCCTTCTGTTACATTACCGTTAAGTTTTAAGATTAAATGTTACCAATTGGACGAAAATGCCCTAGCTGAGATATATGTCCATATGTGTACATGCGTGTATAGATACATGTATATCATAAGGACTTCGTTTATGAGGACTTCGTTTATGCTGCTAGTAATGGTGGGAAAAGCTAAGGCGTTTAAAGGAAATGATGGGTTTGCTTTGTGATCTGAAAATGAGTAGCTTATTTGTTGTAATTTGTATGCCAGATTAGGAGTTTATTTCCTGTTATAGAGATTGTGTGAGGAAGAGAGAGTGTTTAGAAGAAGGTTTTGGGGATTAGGTAGTAAATTTCATTTTCAAAAATGTGTTCTAAATGTATTACTGTTCTAAATGTGTTTATTTGTTTCATTTAAAAAAAAAATAGATTTATTTGTTTCATTTTTAGGAGTATTTGTTTTGTTTTGAAAAAAAAAAAAAAAAAAGATATACAACTATCTTTTTTTTTGTGTTTTTAAATAAAAATACATATTTACAGAGAAAAAAAATTCAAATTTGAAAACAAAACACATATCTTTTCTTTTTCTTTTTTTTTTTTTTTTGGGGGGGGGGTGTTTTTAAATGAAACAAATGTAGATAATTAGAGAAAAAAAAAATAAAAGAAAGAGAGAGGGGGTGACTGTGGATGATTTTCATAGATGAGGGGGTGAGTGGGGGTGTTTTTTAAAGGGTATTATAGTCATTTGTCGTCATTCCGTTAACGGAGTGTGGGATGTTGCACTGTTGTGCATTTCGCTCTTAAAGGTTAGGGGGTCTCCGTGGAAAATGAGTAAAGATGAGGGGGTCTCTAAGGAATTTAACCATACATTTTTGCTGCCTCTATAGAATTATCCACTTCCTGGAATCCTGGACCCCTCAAGTCTTTCATTTTAATCCACTTATCCAAACAGAACGTAAGATCATTATTGAATTGATCATAAAGACTCGAAGTGATAACAAAATGAAGTGACACAAACCAATTAAGTATAAACGCTAATTCGAAAGCTCTGACCAAAACCATCAAATTTTGAGCATGATTCCCAACGGTAATAAAAATTAGTTAGGCCAAAGGTTTATTATCCATACCTGGGAGGATTAGACTCACTGAAGAAAGCCCTCTGTGAAATGGCGGTTAAGAAGTAGTCAGCTGAACAAAGCATTTGCTTGGTGACAGCATGTGATGGAAATGGTTCATTTCATTGATAAGGCTAAATCATTTCTCGCATTTTTTATTTTAAGCAGAGTCACTGTAACTTCATATTTTCATATGACTCCAACATACAGCAAGTGTTACTCCATTTTCCAGTAAGTGTGCAACTCTCTGTTTTTTGCTCTTAACGCAATACTTCACTATATAAATAGGATTTGATTATGGTTTAATGCTAATGTACGACGAAGTTATTCAATCACCGTAAGATTTCGTTATTGTGAGCTCTACCTATTGACTTAAAAAAATAACAAGCACAACCCTTTTTTTAGCATCACACCTACCGAATAGCGTTCCCGTCCCGTTGGCATCACTCTGTGCAATGTGGACCTACAAAGAGTGTGAGCATTAAAACATAAGAGAATGAAGTTTAATGGTTGTGTACATTGAAGGATAATCAAAAAATAAAGACTTTATAGTTCATCCTAAAGACGTGAGACTTTGTTTTGGAAGAATGAACGAAAAATGAAAACAGTTATAGTGCATTACCGAAACAGACAATTTGTCCACCTCTCTGTCATGTCCCCAATGTTGACAATGAATGCCCTGCAGATTTGAAATGGCCCAGTAAACTTCATATGTTGTGAGTTAAACCATAGCTCAAAACACAAAAATGATATAAGTACTATGGCCAAGCATAAATATAACACATAAATTCATAATTTCCATCATAAACGTAACTGGGATACTCCTATTTCAGTATTTTTAGATGTCAGACACGATACATTAGATCATCCCATTATTCTGTCGAAATCCTTATTTAGGTGGCAAACTACTACCTTGGAAGCCACAGTCTTGATTCTTGAATATGTTTCCCAGTTGCAGTACACGTTATATGCACAACTGGGGCTCTGTCTGTGATAGCACTTCCACGGCACTTCACACACTCAACTTATTCAACAACATGGTAAGCGACTGTTAACTGATTGGACTAGGTCCAAGTCCTTATGTTCTTCTCGTGGAACAAACTCATGGGCCCAACTGGAGTTGGGATCGATAACTGAAAGGTCAATTGAATAGCTTCTCTAAGTTTTTTATATATATTTGTTAGAGATTGTCTGCCATTGTTTAATTATCTAATATCACCTTCAAAACTAGTAGATGAGCCTACGCGGCCTCCCCAGTCATTGTCAATTAATTTTGAGTTGGATGCTTTTACAAGCATAAAGGAAATGCAATCTTGTATTAATTTGCACCCTTGTATATAGCCTTGGCCTAAGTTCCTAACTAATCATTGAACCAACTTAATCTCCATTAATTGTGGCAGGTAGCGTCAGAGATGAGTACGTTGGACACAACTGCAGCTTAGCTGGATAGCTAGACCAATGTTTTAAGACCCGGACCATACTGGCCAGTTCAATTGGTTGTGTTGTCGACTGGCCCATGCTCTAGGCCGGATTAACCAAAGGACATCCATTATCTCAAAACCGGCCTATGTTACAAAAGCCACTGAAATAGAACAGTTCAACCAGAGACCTGGGTGCTATGTAGCACCGACACTTTCAGAGGTCGCTGTGTCCCCGAATGGGACACCGAGACACTCGGGAGTCCCTTGAATTAATTTTTTTTTTGGAGGGATACACTCAGGGAACACGGCATGGACACGCGTGTCCCATATCCACACTCCCTGACTCTCACAATCTCACTCTCTCTCCCTTCCTCTCTCTCGATGTATACATATACATATATATGTACTTGTATGTATTCGATGTATATTTCTCCTTAGTTGTGTGTGTATTTATCTTACGTGTATATCTATGCATATATACCCGCATATAACAATGCAAATATCTTACATATCAAAAGAAAAGTGTATATATTTATGTATATAAATTGTTACTGCATACATATATATACACCCCACTCTAGTGAGGGATCCCACACTTTACTTAAAGAAGCAAAGTATGGGACTCACTGAATTCTCAACTTTTCCAATCAAATTTCGACGATCTGAACCGTTCAATGTGCTTAAAATGTGTTTTAAAGGGTTTCCACGAGGAATCATAAAAAAAAATTTGAATAGATATAGTTTTTATCGAAAATTGCTCGGATCAAGTCCTTCCTAGTCATATTTTTTTTTGGCGATTCTTCGCGGGCACATTTAAAACACGTTTTAAACACATCGAACGGGTTGTCAAAATTTGATTGGGAAGTATGAGTCCCACACTTTAGCAAAGTGTGGGATCCCTCATAGGAAGGGGACTATACATATATAATATATTTTTATATATAATTATTTATTTATTTATTTATTTTTGCCATGTCCCCCCGTGTCTGTGTCTATTTTTTTTAGAATTTTTGTGCCCATGCCCATGCCCATATCCGTGTCTGTGCTACAAAGCCTGAGTGAAACGGTCACGGGTCAGGTCAACAAGACCGGCAAGCGTATAACTTTAACTGAGTGTCAGCCGCAATAACCACTTTAATTGCTCCCTATTATTGCAGGCTAGCTACGCCCCAAACCATTGGCCCGTGCACCTTATCCCAAACACAGAGTGCTACGAAGTTTGTTCAACGCTGTTAATAATTTATAGGCACAAGGGTTGCCTCGAGTTGGATTTGCCACTGACATGGGATAGACTGAATGTGCAGAATGCATATTTCTTGAAGAATAGTGTTATTCCTCACTCTCACTTCAAACAATAAGGGAAATATGTACGTTTCAAACATTTCCCAAGGATATATGCTTTGATATTCTGATACTAATTAGCTTTATACCATTATATATTTTTACATAAATATGACATCAAGGTTTGATTCTGGTTCGACTCGTGGTCAAACTGGTGACCCATCCACCCGGTCCCTTTTCTGGACATTGAACTGGACATGGCTGCACACTCGAGCATAACTACCTTAATCAGATTTCCCGACATAACCACAGTGCTGTGTGTTTAAATCACACTCCTCAATTGCTAGTTTGCAACTACGCGTGCTACATTTAACTTTTCCCTAGGAGTTGCAAAATAAATACAAGCATCCTACGCTGCACTGTCATCAAGCAGGCTATTTAAAACCAGGTAGTCTCTTTTATTTGTATTTGGTCAACACAATCTCCTCCTGGGAAGAGAAAATGTTTAGAAAAATCGTGCTTGTCAGGTCCATGCATGGCTCAGGAGTAAAGAAATCAGCATTTTAGGTCACACTGAACCGAACAAAAATTGTTCAATGATAGTGATCTTACTCAAAATATGCATCTAACGAATTACAACTAGTACACAAGATGCTCCAGATGTATCTAAGTGACAATTTTTATTTCATGCCAGTGGCTTATCACGGGAATTAGCCCCTCCAACCAACCAATAGGGAAACCAGTGAGCCTGCTGTAGGAACGAGTCATGTACGCGGGTATTATCCAATGCAAGTGTCTATTAAAAATAAGCAAAGCGAGTAGCTTGCCTCCAAATATTTAAGAAACTAAAAAAGTATGCACGGATATGAAGCAGTGATAATTAAATTCAGTTATGAAGTTAAATTGTGAACTCACCCATCAATATGAGGCACATCTTCCCAGCCCTGTGGCTGTATATGTTTTTCCCTACAAACCTATTAACACCAGAAAGATAAAGGTAGAGATTATTCATAAGAAATTTACAGCTGTAGATCACGATTTTGCTAAACCAAACATGCCTGAAGTCATTATCGGGGGGGGGGGGGGGGGGAACGTGCCTGAAGTCCGCCAACACCATCGGATGTAGAAGTGTTACCATTCCATAGTCTGAATGAGCAGAAGCACCATAGATTTCTTCATCAGATAATCCAATTCTCCTAAAATCAAAATTTGAGGCAAAAAGGACTCGATTAAACATTCTTCCATTCTGTTTTCTTGAATTACCAAACCATTTCCTTGAAGATAAACTACCCATCTCTGCTTAGGTGGATTTCATACCAACTTGCTCCGACAATCAAGTAAACAGTTCTTTGTGTTCAAAAGTAGTTCGATGAAGATTTACATGAAATCAAAGCTAGAATATGCTAAGCTTCGTCTATCACACCACAATGGACTTGCTTATTGCTCTAATGAGATTCAGTTAAGCCATGTTACCTAGCCCAGTATGACATGTAAGACAGGCCCCCAAGAAGTACGAAATAGCAATAATTAATCAACTCTGTCAACAATGATACACAAGTATAACAGCATAAGACATGCAATTGATACACACATGCTCTACGTCGATATATTAATACCATTGCACCACAACAAGAAAAAAGTTTAGAAACATAAAATACAACATCATTGAACATAAAAATAGGACGAATCCCACCATCAATCACATCCGCACCCAGCACTAGTAACTGAATCTTGGTAACATTAGTAAATTACAACAATTTACTAACATTCTATGGGAGTTGAAAAGGGGGGTCCATTTTTCTTAAGCCTCAGTTTTGATTTCCATTATTGTAGGGGGGGGCGAATTATACGGTCCTCAAGGGTCTAACAGATCAATAGCCTTACCAAGCTCATCCGTCAGGCAGGACTGAATCAATACTCTGAACCTAAGCATCTGGCCGAACCAGAACATCTATTGGGCCGAACTGAACTAATCGTCCGGATCTTCTTACCTCGGATCATCAACCTGATATCGCTATCCAACCGTTCGGATCTGAACCCATTTGTCTGAATCTGATACAACCGGTACGACCCGTGTAATACGCAGAAGGCATCTATGGAACTTGCACCTAACCGGCTTGCCCAATACATCACAACAACCAGACTTCAGTCGAACGGTTACCATGCGTGCCAAACACGTGATACTTGGAGGGCAAGTCAAAAAGCTCTATAAAAAGTATAATGATAAACCCTAAATGATACGCCGCTCTTCACTACCCTATAAGGCTGAGTTTCCAAAAAGATTTTATCAAAGATAAAATCAAGATTTGATAAAATCAGGGTTGATTTTATCAAATGAGGAAGAGATTTGATAAAATTTCAGCTCTTTTTAATGCAAAAAAGTTGAGATTTTATCAAACATCTTCCTCATCAATGGTTGATTTTATCAAATTTTGATAAATTCTTTTGAGAAACTAGGTCCAAGTCCCTAACACTCCCTCTATACTTTCTCCTCCATAGCCCTCCTCTCACTTAACCGTTGAGTGCCTTCCCAGTAGAACTCTGACCAGGTAGGCGCTAACGGCATCGTTAGCCGCGCAGGCTAGGCAAAGGCCTCAGGCGTGATCAGTTCCAGACCAAAGGCTAGGCGAAGGCCTCAAGTGAGGGACTCAGGCGAGATCAGTTCCAAAACAGAGGCTAAGCGATGGTCTCGGGCGAGCTCAATTTCGGACCAGAGTTCAACCCAGAGATCAGGCGAAGGTTCACTCTCAGGATCAAGCACGCCACAATTATCTAGAATATGACACAAGATTAAGATACCGAACAGCAGGGAGAGAGATTTGTCCTTGCACAACTATGTCAAAACTTGAATGTAATCTAACTGAGATTGCAAAAATACTTTCTATCTTAAACGTCCCCCAATGACAGCTTCAATCGAAAATTCAAACTGTATAGCAAGTCTTTTTATTCTACATGAGTGTAGAAAAAGGAACTAAATGGCGTACGAAACATGAAGGCTGCATGTCATTTGTAAACTAAACCTCATTCAGATTCCAACCTCTACACAAATAGAAGTATAGAACCTGGATAATGAAAGTGAAGAAAGTGAATACATTCACCGTCAGGAATAATGAACACTAAATGGACACAAGCAGATACAATCATCGCACAAGCAGATACAATCATCGTGAGTTGTGACTAAACCTGGATAGTGTAGAAGACGAAGAAATGGCATTGGGGGATTGAAAAGCGCCTATTTTCTCAAAGAAGTCTTCATCCATGTTTAAAGCGCGAGCAATTAAAGAGACTAACAATTTTCCTGCAGTCCTGAGGCGGCAAAACCAACACCATCCACAAATCACACATTCTTCCTGACGAAGCATAAGTTCACATTGAGTACATGACAAATTTTCTAAAGGTATCTATACATAAAGGCAATTCTATAAACTATTCCAAGCATAACCTGCATACATCTCAGAAAATTCGATTATTGTTTGTAATAAATAACTAAAGAGAAAACAGTATGACAAATTGTTTCCCATAGTCATGCAAATGCTAATGCGCAAAACTTTTGATTTTGCATGAAGAAATTGACACTTATTGAGTGGAATGAACTTAGTACCGACATTGTGAGTGGATAGATCTTATCTGACTTCTGGCAATTGGTAATATCTTTTCTGAATGGGACAAAAGAATAAAAATTGGGTAGAAACTTACAGAACTCCTTCATAGTAAGATTCCATTGTAGATTTCCAAGCCGGCAGAACTTCTGGAATCTCCTAGACAGGGACCACCAGAAATAATACTTTTATCTTGGAATCATGTACTCATTGTGGGGAAAATACGGATGGCAAAATCTCATATAAGCATGATACAGTTCCCAGATACTCTTATGAGCAGTATGATTCACTTCTGATCTGATTGAACAAGGCTTGAATTTATAAAGGGAATCAAAATGGAAAAAAATAAATAAGTGTAAACACACAACAATACTGAGATACCTTCTGAAGGCCATTGATTCGGATTACTATTATTCGAAATGCTATCCAAAGGACCAATGAAGAAAAACTCTTTTGAGTCACCTGTACTCCAATAAGGAGAAACCAGTCAAACCCAAGCTCTTTCCTATGTCTCTACAACACTACTAATGAAATTAATGACAAAAGTAAAAGTAAGTTAAGTAACTAATAGAATTTGGCCAACACGAGATTTTTCAGCCATAATTCAAAAATCTGTAAATAACGTAAATCAGAAATCATAGAAAACTATAACCTTTAGAACTTGAAGAAGGGTTGAGGGTCTCAGCATAAAGAGGCGTATAACCTCTATATTCCTTAAGACCCAGTTTCATCTTCTCTTCAAGGGGAAGTGAGAAGAATTTTTTACTCTCCTCAAATGCTCTTTTCAGCAGCATTTCGTCTACCCCATGATTTATAATGTAAAAGAAGCCACATTCAATGCAAGCCTGTCCCACACATCAAAAACATTAAAAAGTTATAGAATAACATAGTAATCATTCTAAAGCACAAGTCAATGTATCTATCATGTACTATACATTGTTGGTCCATTTTTTACTTGTTGTCTACCAGTCATACGTGTACAAGTATCGTTTTGCATTTAATAAAGGACTTGTTTGGATGTCCAAAGAAATTTAATCGTCGCTACATGATACATAACTTTGAAGTTGTACATTGCATGGACTCGATTACAAGTTACTCAACTGAGTGTTTGAGGGTCCGATTGATACCAATGTCTAGTTGGTTGCCTAATTTACTTAACCAGTAGTAGACCCGATTTGACATTTGGAGTGAGAGTTATATGCCAGTTTATCCTTGCAAGTGCACGGCTCATCTAGATGTTGTCTTTCATAGGTTAAGATATCTCAACAATTTCCCTGGTCTCAGTTTATTTTCCTCACAGTATCCAGTCTCTATACTGGATCTAAGACTGACAGATGCTCCACCTAGCTTTTGTATTCTCCATGGCGATCATATTATATCACCTAAATAATGGCACGGGAAAAAAATAATTTGATTCTACAGTGAATGCTGATGTCTTTACCATTAATGACGTTGCTAGATGTATCTATTGTGAATCCTATGATGAGTCTAGTGTTATTATTTGCCTTTATGTGGATGATTTAGAACAAGCATGGATGCTATGAATGAATTAAAATAATACTTGCCCACTTGGTATAAAGATGGCAAAACTTGATAATTGATCGATGTTCTGACAAACTCAGCAGGTTGAGAAAATACTTAAAGAAGTCTGTAAAATGTGATCCTAACTCCTATGGCTATTGTGTCGCACAGTTTCGGTTAGAACTCAACCCCAAAAGCTAGCTCATGAAGTGAGGGTGCCCTTATGCTTATATACTTCATATTACCTCGGTAACCAGGCGATGTGGGACTTCGCTTCACAATTTGTACTTCATATAATTGCACTTTGCATCTTGGAAAGAATCATGGACCTTATGTACCACAATCTGAATATGCTCAAATTATTGGTAGTTTGATGTGCTAAATGAATTGTACTAAACTGATGTTGCATATGTTGTTAGCAGGTAAATATAGAAAGCTAGCAAGGATCATTGGAATGCCATATCCAAAGTATTGGATATCTAAAGGTACAATAGGTTATGGTTTGAGATTTTGTGGATCTCTTTGTGTACTCTAAAGGTACACCATCGCTAATTACGTCTCGGATAGAGAACATACAGAATCCATAAGTGGAAATGTATCCATCTCATGGTGTATGCTATTTGCAGATGATATTTGTCCTCGTAGATGAAACTGCTAGAGGTGTTAATACTAAATTAGAAATTCAGAGGGAAGCATTAAAGTCAAAGGGCTTTTGGATAAGTAGGAGTAAAACCGAGTATATGGTGTGCAAGTTTAGTAGTACCAGTATTGTGCATGAAGAAAGAGTGATGATAAAAGACTAGGAGATACCAAGGAGTGACCACTTTAGGTATTTAGGCTCAATTTTGAGTAAAGATGGAGAGATTGCAAATGATGTGACCCATAGGATCAAAATGGGGTGGCTCAAGAGGAGAAGTGTTACTGGTGTACTATGTGACAAGAGGGTACCCTCTAAATTGAAGTTGAAAATTCTATAGAACTGCCATAAGATAGGACAAAATGTTGGCCTGTTAAGAAATAACAGGTGAGCAAGATAAGTGTAGCGGAAATGAGAATGTTGAGGTGGATGTGTGGTAAGACTAGATGAGATAGGATTAGAAATGAAACGGTTCGTAAAATGATAGGTGTAGCACCTATAGAGAATAAGTTGAGGGTAAATAGGCTAAGGTAATTTGGGCATGTCTACCGTAAACATGTAGATGCAGTAGTTAAGAGAGCGGATATGATAGCTTTGGGTAGTAAGTAGTAACGATACGGGGAGGGGAAGACCTAATTTGATATTATATGCGGTTGTGTGCAAAAATAAGAGCATAATGGGTTTGAGTGAACAAATAGCCCTTGACAGAGCTCATTGGAGAAAAATGATTCATGTAGCCGACCCCAAGTAATTGGGAAATAAGGCTCGGTTTGGTTTGGTTTGGTTTGGTTTGGTTTATTGTGAGTTCACTTGTGTTGGACGTACATGTGCATATGGGAAAGTCTCACATGCTAATCAAGATGGCCCCAAACCCAAAGCAATTTGAGCAACCCGGCTAGAAAACTCCTTAAAGCACGTTGCAAGCTTTGTGTGTAGGTGGTTGAACCAAATCGGCCCTCGTATGTGTTTCCAAACTTCACATTTTTCCGCCTCATTTTGGACCAGTATTTTTGTGACAGGTATCAATAGAGCATGGCTTACAATTTTGATTAGGATTTAATTACGTAATTACAACAATTATTCATACGTTTATAAACACGTTCTCTTATTGACCATAATCATGTAATTGATCAGTTTTCTTTTAATTGTGATTGATTGAAAAGTTGATCCACAAATTATCCTCTTCATTCCATCAATTCGTGGTATAGAAAAAATTCTCGTCACTCTCTTTTCTTTTCGTTTTTTCAAATACAATGGATCTCGATATGTTCTTGGATCTTCCAAGGTGTGAGTGCCCACTTGAGGGGGATGGGTTATGAATCGTGGAGGGTAGACAACCATGGTCCTGCTGGACCGAGTAATTGACTACTAGGGGCGTGAAACGACTCTTAAGGAGAGTATAACTCTTTTTATAACTCGTGTCTGCCTTTACGCGCACATCGACTAATCCTAGGGACGAATTGCACAACCACTTGGTGTCCATGCACAATTGCGACCACTAGCAGTATTGTTCCTTTCTCTCTCCATAATTTTCGTAGCATTATACATGTTTGATAGAAATGGGACTACCTATGTTGGCCTCAGTTTGTAGATTTATTTTGGCCTGGTGGTGGTTTTTTTCTCCCCTGTTTGTTTGTATTTCCGTTGTGCAAAACAAAAACATTTGCAATATCTTACCAATTGGCACGAAATGAATTTTAAGCTAATTTCAGCCACACCAACGTATTTATGTATTGGTGCTTGTACATCTACCTACAGGTGCTTGTACATCTACCTACATACAGATAGAGTCAAAAGGCATGAAGAAGAAGAAGAAGACCTCACGAATGGAATTGGCGGTGGAGATGCGATCAGAAGACGCGAGGTCTATGACTGGAAGTTGGATAGCTTTCGCCATTTCTTCCCCTGAAGACTTTGACTGCATTACCTGCATTCGAGCTTCAATTTCGGTATATATTCGGCAAAAAAATATACGGGTACCATAAAGGAAAAAAACTACTACGCACAAAATTACAAAGCGCATTGATTCGGGTCTCACACAAGTCGGTCTAAGAATTTGTTAAAAGATATATTTTTTTTGAATTTAAAAAAATTAATTAATTTTGGAGTTTTTTAAAAAATCGACACAATCGAATATCATTATTTAATTATACGTATAAGTAAGTGTTTAATTAATATTTTATTTACTTTTTTTGTCGCTAAATTTGTAGGGACCAAATATTAAATGAACTATTAATTATTCTTATCGACATTCAATTGAACTATGTTTTTATAATGATGATCCTACAAAAATAGTTTTGTGGAAATTAAATAGCTTAGATAATTTATGTGGGATCTTGAATAAGTTTCACATTACCTGGTGTACATTTTAATTGCACCCATTTTGGTGCAAACGCAGTCTGTTTGGACGTGTTTGTTTGGAAGTACTAAGGCTGTGTTTGGATGGCAGACACCTTAGGAGGGAATGGGAATTTGATTTCTTAACTGGAAGATTCCTATGTTTGGGTAGATGTTGGAATGAGAATATGATTACTGGTCTTCCAATCCAGGAGCAATCACTTTCCTAGATAAAGGAGCAATCTGATCCCTCTCCTACCCCCAGGAATCCAAGATTACCCCGTAATCTGATTACAAGAGGAAAAGGAAAGATTCAATTTTTTTCTCAAAAGACCCAATACCCACATTACATATGCTCCCTCCACTTTCTTTTTATTTTATTTTTTCTACATGCAAGTTTTCTATTTTGCTTCTCTCCCTCCATTAATTCTTGTTTTTTTTTTTTAAACATGCTATAGAATATTATTGGAATAACTTGAACCCGTATTTTCTCCTCCAAACCCAATTTTTTCCCTAGCATCCCAATTTCCATGTTGATTTTTTTCCCCCTAGCAGTCCAATTTTCCCTCCAACCCAAATTTTTCCCCTTCAATACCTCTTTCTATTCTCGCCTTTTTTTTTTTTGCTGAGGAGCTTGTGCTATAAGTAGTTCAAATCATCTTAAGTGATCCTGCAAAAATAGATATCTTTTTCACTCTCAATAGAAATCTCATAAAATTATATGTGGAGAAACTTCTTCACAGGGGTTAAAATGTGAAACTTTACTTCTAGCATGCACTATGGAAGATTTTTAGGTTTTATGGACTTTCTTAGTTACATGGTAACAGGTTATTAAGTAGTTTAAAATTTTGATAGACTAATGTTCTAGTAGTTCATTTTTACAATAATTGTTCAACATTTTTAAGTTGTTTAATTGTTTTCTCCTGTTTTAATAGTTTGACATTTTTAGCAATCTACTATGTTCAACTATATGCATTCAGGAATTGTGATATTTAGTATTAGTTGTTGAAGGGTATTTTAGGAAAATGAAGTAAAAATACATTCCATTCCTTAACCTCGAATGGTCAAAACCAAACGCTTGAATGGGAATTCATACTTTTTTTCCTTCGTAACATTCCCACGTGAACCAAACACATCAATTGGATTACCTAGGTATCCCATTACTGGGAATGTGATTCCGAGGAATAGGATACTCAGTCCTGATCTTTGATTCCTGCCATCCAAACATAGCCTAAAGGTAGAAGCCGTAGAATTTGATTATTAATTTAGTGTTATTTTTAGTCACGATACTATTAGTCTTCACTGAACTAGTAATTGGGCGGCTCACAAGCAACATGTTAATCTTCACTGAACTCGGTACATGGTCGGTACATGTCGGACAAAGGATTTCAAATGACTATAATGTCAAAGTTATTTCTCATCCATCAATCTTAAACATCTGAAAATCCAATATTAGACTGATATCCATTCCATTCATTCCGGATTTCAAATGACTATAATGTCAAAGTTATTTCTCATCCATCAATCTTAAAACATCTGAAAATCCAATATTAGATTGATATCCATTCCATTCATTCCGGATTTCAAATGACTATAATGTCAAAGTTATTTCTCATCCATCAATCTTAAACATCTGAAAATCCAATATTAGATTGATATCCATTCCATTCATTCCGAATTTCATAAATAAAAAACATAAACTGTTATGAAATCATTGCAGATTTCCCTCGTCCGCAGTGGAGAATACTTGAACGAGAAATTCAAGCTTACACTCGAATCATGATAGGTCTGAGTTTTAAGGAATTATACTTGAGAAAGGTTATAATCTGCTTTGTATGTTCATAGTTGTAATGTTGCCAATTCCGGGGTTTTATTTGTTTTGTGATGAAATAATCAGTTTCCCTACCCTGTTATAACTCTTAGAATTTGATACCGTGAAAATAATGCTGCAATGGTAATATTCCGTCTTCTTTGTTTGCCCATCTTCCGTTTGGGTATATTCTAAAATGCATGCATAAACCCTAGCAAGAAATTTATAGACACTTGGCCACACCCAGAAAAAAAGAAGAAGGGTTTATGGTCCCATTGGGAGTGCCTCCTAAACTTTATTGTGCATTATTTCCAACTATAATATCCCATTGAAGTTTGAGTCTCCCTTTTTTAGCGGGATTTCCAAGGTGGGATTAGTTACTTGTATTCTTCCTTTACAAGTTTAAGCTAAATGTATGTTTTGAATTTATGTACATGTCTCTAGACTCTTATCACAGAACACTACAGGATCATCATAACCAATCTTTTTACTACCTAGAAAAAAACCAGTTTTAGGCCTCGTGCAATGTACGAGACTGCATGCTCATTGGTTATATGTTTTGGTTATTGCAAGAATGGTTATTTTCGTATGAATAGCAAGATAGTAATAAAAAAGCTGTACGACCTAAGCAAAGAGGCAATGTAATACTTCTACTCCATATTTGAATGCACACAGATGAACATATTTAATTTTTGTTCCAAGTTTCTCCATTGTTGCAATTGATAGATTTCCCCTTATTTGAAAAGTAGAATGTATGAATATAACATTTTGAAACAATCTTTAATTTAAGTAAAGTAATATGTACGAAATCCTATTTTGAACCAATCAAATACATGCAGGAAACTCACAAAGATTGATGTTAAAAAGAGTGATACTGTATTCCCTTCCCGATGGAAGGCCTGGTTGAGGAAGGGCAAAAATTACACAAAGATTGATACAAGAAGCAAGAGATTAATGTAATTGCTATTTGGTACTTCTCATCAGAGTAAATCTTGACACTACTTCATAGATACTACTGCTACGCAAAACCACCTTACCTTAACTGTTAACTAGGCTTTTTCTATCCTCAGTTCTTTGTATTTCATTTAAATTGATACTAGTTTCGGCAATTGAAGCAAAATGAACGGGTCATCTTTATTATTGTCTCTTGCCACTGTTCCCGCCCAGGAGCATATTGTGTTTACGAATATAAAGCACCACTTCTCTCTGAGATTCTTCAGTCTCCCCCGAAGCCTTTACCCTTTCCCTCTCGGCAGGCTACTGAAAACTCAGACCATGTCCAGTACCGGATCTCTACAAGAAATTTCTCAGTTTCCTCAAGTAAATTGAGGGTTCCAGAGACCCTTGTTCATTTCCATGAAATGTGAAAAACAGGATAAGATAGAGATGAGATTTACGGGAGTTATCTCAACTTAGATCTTGTTGTAGCTGAACCTGGTCATGGGCTTAAAAACTCTGTATGACCCTATTGGGAAGTCATGGAATACCACCTTTAGGTTCTTCATCCCACCAGTTAGTTTATGAAATAAATTGCTTCCTCCCTGAATAAGAAGACATCATTTCCTGCAAATATTCGCAACACAAGCATGTCAAATGGGTAGTTCAGGAAAAGGAAAGAATCTGATTGCACTTGGATCAGAATATAGAAAATAGAATGCAGGAAGCCAAAAATTAATTTAAGTGTCTATATGCATTACCAAAAGCAATAAAAAAAGAGAATCTTCCAGCACAAATTCTTGAAGAGCTAATGAAAAGTAGAAAACAGAAGCTAATGAATCCCTAAGGAAGGGACTTACGTAACGCAGATGAATGCAAAATGCACCTATATGGTACAAGATGATCTGACTAACTTCAAAATTGGAACCTTTCAGAGAATCAAACCCCACAAAGGCCTTAGATTTAGCAAACCAAATTATGGGATGAAAAGGTTAATCATACCAGTTCATCCAAAAGAATGATGAGAGCAGCACTTTGTCATTCTTAGAAGGACTGAAAGAAGTAAATAATGGGATGTAAACTTAAGGTCCAGACCAATAGCACATTTAATCAGATATACTCTAGTTTGCAATAATGGCAAGTTATTAAATAAAAAAAGAAAGAGGAAGGCACATTCAGAACCTATGGGGATTCATTAGAATAGTTACTCAATATGCATTGAGTAGCTGTGACAGGCAGTAAAAGTGTAAAACAGATAAGGAGAGGCACTTGTATCTAGAGACCAAAACAATTTGAACTTCTTTATCATCATTTTTGCAGCAAGCAAACAAAGCACGGTAGAAGAATTGGTGTAGAAGATAAAATATTGGAAAAAGAAACAAAACAAAAACATTTTCTTCAAAAAGACGAAATAGAGGAAAATAGAAGACAAGGAGGGGAGCGAGTTTACCCATTTCTTATTGTCCTTATAAACAATTTGCTCAACAGGAGAAGGAAATTGGACATGAAGATAGCCCCCCATTTTTGTACTACTCCCAGTTCCTTTGTATTAATAGCTTGCAAAAAAACACCACAAAATCAAGTAACGCCAAATGATCACAACATGTAACAAGCATTTTTTAATTCTATAGATCTTCAAATTGGCATTCTTGTTTCATAATCAACATCAATGTGTACCAAAAATAATCAACGTCAACACACAAACATTTCCCGAGTAAGATTAACAACTCATAACATGTCTATTTTCTACTTCGTCCCATGTTCAGTTTTAAAATAGCTAACTAATAATGTTTGCATTGATAAGTACTTATAATATACATGTTAACATCCTCTATAGCTATTATGATAGCTATTATGCACCTTATTTTATCGTAGCCAATAAGTGCAAATACCCAGTAAGGCACGTAGAGACTATTGATGTTACATCGTCTCAGAATCCTTTATGATTTGGTGGGATGTTATCTAGTTTCAATGGTGTTTTGATAAGTGAGAGACTGGTAGTTCTTTGCATGATTCTAAAATCTGTTGGCTATTTTTAAATTAATGTTTGAGGATTCTAATGAATGCAATGATTGCTGAACAATCCAACGAAAGATATGGTTCAATCATATGACTCCCATTACAGAAGACGATCATGTGACTCCTTTAGATATGGTTCAAGCATGTGACTCCTTGTTGACTCTTAATATTAAGTCTTAAAGATGCCGAAGGTGAAGACTCTTGGTGCGCTTCTTTTTAAAGACAGATTGAACCATCGAAGAAAATGTGTTAAATGACCATAAAGAAAAGGGCCTCATAAAATTACTCAGATAGGGGGCCTCTCTTGTTAACTGCGCAAGGGTTTGAAGGAGCTCTCATCATTCTAGTCAATCGAGCCCAACGTTCTCCTGTTGCGCCCCATTCCGGCATGTAGTTCCCCTGCCATCAATCAACAGATTGTGTTTAAAATATTAGGTTATGATATACAGAGATACAAAGCCCAGTGAAAAGACAAATGAATAGTCAGTTTAGAATCTCGAATACAATGAATATATGCCTGATTACTATCGAACCCAGCAATTATGATTTCTAGTGATACCTCCTCGGTGAATCCTGCAGCTGAGTGATGATCAACCCCAAACAATAGAATCATTCCTTGGTCTATGTTCATTTTAACATGGAATTAAATTATACCTTGAACCCGAGAAACCAAATTCCAGTATGTAGATGTATTACAGTATGTAGATGTATTCCAAATTCCAGTATGTAGATGTATTACAGTGCAAAGCCAAGAGAACAGCTGCCCTCAAACGGCTAGAGTTTGGCAAGTCAACAAGATCAAGCTTAATATCCCCGGGCTGAAAAAGTAATGGTCAAGCATTAGTCCTGGTCAAACTTTAACACTCGGTGTGTTCGCATGGCTTCAATGATTAATAAACAAGAAGAAGAGGGATATGACAAAGCCCAAACAGCTTTCACCAAAAAGTAAAACCTACAATAAACAACCAACAAACTGGCTTCCAAATCCCTCAAAATACAAAGGGAATCCCCTTAAAAGTCAGAGACACTGAAGCCAACAAGAAGCCAAGAAAGAAATGTTGTCCTATAGAATCCCTGAATCTTTATATATTATCTTAAAGACTCCAGCAGTTCTTCCCAAACAAATAACCATCGTGAACTCACCATATGTTTTCCGAAGTTCAAAGGGAAACTGAAAGCAATAACTAACGTAATGTCTACTTGAGCTCTTATTTGATAATCCTAATGAGGTATTAAGAACCTAATACTTTCAGATAACCCAAGCAACAAATATCCACAACAGATAAAGTCTGTTCTCAACGGCTCGAGCTTGACTGGTTTAAAGACCACTGAAGCTCGATCTCCAATGTTAATGTAAGTAGCAATAGTCTAACAAGATAAGTGGGAGAGAAGTGATTCACATTAGATCCCAAGAGATATGTCACACAGACCTCCTTAAAAATAAGGACATCTCCTGCAACATGCTGTGTATTAGGAATTTGCTACTGCTGGCGTGTGGAGTGTCCAGATCATGTAGGGTATCCTGTGTGGAGACATTCCACATTAGCACAGCGTAACCAATTGCTTCAAACAACCACTCTGTCCACATTAGCACAGCGTAACCAATTGCTTCAAACAAACACTCTGTCTTGGATCATATAACAAATGCTTACGCAAAACGATCCATTTATTGCTTAAAGATAAAATCAGCCTAGGCTTCCAGCTTTATCAGAGAGCTAAAGAAAACACCAGAATGTAATGTGGATGATTAAGCTTAGTCGCCACATGGAAGTCGGGAAAAAAACAATATAAACATTGTAACCACCATAAACAGGTAGCAGGACCCCAGTATTGGGAGCCACTAAGACTTGCAAAATATTGTGAATTGCCATCTCACCACAAGTGTTTGCGTAAGGTGATTGATTCAAAATCATCTCAATCTAGGTAGGTCTTAGCTTCGTTCATTAGTTTTCTCTATTCAAATTTCTATTCGCATGGGAGTTAAATTCAACGTCCTAACTATAATTCTATATTAATTTTGACTACTGAACTTGTTAATGTTGTATAGTGTTTGTACGACGCTTGTTTTATCAGTTTGCAACTGAATGTCATGGTGGAGCGTTCTGTACCTAATTGACCTGTTAAGGTAGAATTACAGTCAAGACAAATATGAATTAGCTTCTAAATTCAAAGGTCAGCTAAAGGGACCCAAACAAACGAGCCAAAAGCTTTTTTGACGTATGAAGGTCTAGAAGGACGAGTACTCGCTGCCTAGGCGCCAGAAGGACCCTTGCCGACTAGCCCGACTAGACTGACTATCCCGACTAATTCCCCGACTAGGCGCCGAGTACACGGCCCTGGAAGCTAGAAGGTGCCCGGCCACCCCGGGAACGCCTAGCGAGTTTTAGAACCTTGCATATGAGAGTGCAGAAGAAGTGGGAAAAAGCATTCCAAAGCAAGGTATATATTCACTTAGTCGTTTAATCAAAAACCTTACCTACCAAAGCAAGAAGAGTTGGAAAACAATTGCAATTGAGGGAGGAGAATTTATAAAATTGTGAGGCTAAAATTGGAAAAGTGCCCAATTCCAAACTTAGAGAGAACAATTTAGAGAACAAATTTTGACACACCTCACCTTGTTTTCAAAGCTCTTGATTCTTCTTCCTCTTCTTCGATGACACATTCGTCAAAGCAAACCCTAATTTGGTAGAGAAACAAAATTAGGTTTAACAAGGACAAAACAGGTCTTGGATCAGAAGAATGAATCAAAGCTAGAGATTAGAAATAGAAGATGAGATGAAATTAAAAACAAAAACATGGGCAGAAACAAAAGTTACCCAATTCAACACATCCAAACCAAGCAAGAGAGAAGGAAAGAGTGATGCTTTTGTACTCCTTGGAACGCGTTTTATACAATGCCGCACAAACAGTGCATAGGTGTCTCACATCAGAGCCGTACTTGATTGGATTTTACTTTCAGTACCAATTTCGATTCCAGCCCTACATCTTTCAAAATCAAGTGTTGTACAGAGCCGAATGTAGTTCCGAAAGGTAGAAGTGTGATAGGTGCTCAAAAGCACCAATTTAATCCTCTAATTTACATTTTAATAGTCCGATCATAGAGTTATTTGATGAATTATTACGGTTGAATTGTGTTTGTAGGCTTTGGAGAGTACCGAACAATTAAAAGTGCTAATTGGAGTCGATACGATGCATGGAACACAAAGTAGACGTATAGAGCTTCGCAACGGTCCAAGAAACGCATCATTTCGAGTTCGGATGAAGCCGGGGCGAGTCCACAAAGTTTTGGCCTACAATCTGGATTTTCCGCCTAGGCGGGAATCAAAGCCGCCCGGGCGGTTTTACCCGAGTCAAACTCAAAGTAGGGCGTTGACTACGTTTTTTGGGGTTTTATTATAAATAAGTCATTGCTCTGTACGTTTTGGGGGTTCTAGAATATTTTAAGGCAAGTTCAGAGAGAGAAACGCGAGCCGTTCCATGGGTTCTTCAAGTTCTTCATCAAATCAAGCATTCGTCTCCATCTCCATGGCCGGCTAAACAACTTCTAGGGGAAAGATGAAGCCCCGGTTAAAGTAACTTTGTTTATGTATAGGTTTTAGGTTTATTCATTCGAATCGATTGTTTAACTTAGAACATGTTTTCATTATGATCAGATGGAATCGTTTCAATTCTTTCTATTGGTTGAGTATTTGTGTGTGCACTCTCAAATACCTAGTTAAACAATGATTTTCTACGTTTGTGCTTGGGTAACTGAGACGGATTATGCTCGTAAGACGGATCGTGCCACTGGACAGTCCGTGAAAGAGATGGGTTGTGCCAGCGAGACGGTCCGTGCTATGGGATAGTCCATGCCTGTTAACAACATAATTATCTTCTTGACAAATTGTGATTAGAATAATAAACCTAGCCTATGCATAACCTAGTTACGTGACAGGGGTAGATTCGAAACCCTAGATCTTTCTCTCACTAGTTTTTCACCAATTTAATTACTTGTTCTCTTAATTCATTCAGTTTCCAAAAACCAATCACTCAAATCTCTTTTTCTGAATTAAATTAGAAATTAGTCAAAGTTAACGTAACTTAGCCAAATTGTCTCCGCGGATCGACACTCGGACTTAGCCACTATTCTTCTGAGTAAGGGTTAATTCCTTGTTTTTATAAATATATTTTTGATACGGTACGACATGGTCAAAGTGTAGTTGTGCTGGTACAGATTGCCTTGAAGAGGAGGAAAACAACAAAATGAAGGAAGGAGGAAAGAGAGAAGCATCCCGCTGCCCATTCTTAGCTGAGGAGAACCAAATGGCAGACGAAATTGCCTATTATTTTATCCCCTCTTCGCTCTTTTCATGTAAACGTATATAAAAATATTATTGTAATCCCAGAGTTGGATGACTTTATAAAGAGGGCTAAGAGCAGAATGTGGTGGGAAGGGTCAAACGCCAAATTTTCACATGGGTTAGAGATTCTTTTGAACACTATTTTTACAATTGGTATTTGTATTCTAAATATGTAGGAGTGATATTGAGTTGCTATTTACACATCCAATGTTTTGGGATTCTGTAATGCATACAGATTTCCTTGACAACATGGATATGTACATGTTTTCTTCCGCTAACCCTATAGTGAATCCTTTTTACGATCCGAAAGATCCCAAAAGTAGTACACAAGATGGTTTGGATCACTTGGCTCGTGTTATGCGTCAGGAATGGACTCAACAATCAAGAGTGTCGGATCCTATAATTAGGAGCCCTTAGTTTCCAACTCGAAATCCATGGTTTACTTATCAACATCCATCGTCGTCTTCTCCTCACCAAACTCCACTCTATCACCAAGCCTGGGATGTAGTTTCACATAACAATGAATCTCATTATTACCAACTTTCGGTATGTGTCCTGATTTCATGATGACAATCAAATAGACTAAATCATGAAGTCAATACACATACCAAAAATTGGTCTACATTCCTGGCTTGGCCATAGAGTGGAGTTCGGTAAGGAGAAGACTATGACGAATGTTGATAAGAAACCATGGATGTCGAGTTGCAAAGTAAGGGCTCCTAAGATCCAACACTCTTAATTATCGAGTCCATTCCCGACGCATATCCCCAGACGAATTGACCCTTCAAACCCATGTGCCACGACGTTAGCTGAAGCGCGGCGTCTACAGCAGAGATTGAGGCCACATAAGCCGTCATTCCTGGTAGGGACAGCGTGCGCGCGAGGGGCACAGAGGGCGTGAGAGGCACCCCCCCCCCCCCCCCCCCCTGCCTATAAATACCAAGCCCAACTACCACATTGGGCATCTCTCTCTCCTCATTCAATACCCTCTTAACTTTCTTCCTCTCTCTAAGTTCCCGGCATACTTCTACTTCTCCTTCTCTGGTTGCTAACTTAACCATCAAAGTGCCTTTCCGGGCCACCACCGTCGGGGCTAGGCACTAACGTGGTTGTTCACGTGTGCAGATCATCCTCTCAGTCAAAGAGGTTACTCCGGCGAAGCCACCCCCAATCTATGCTTCCTAGTTACCAACTTTATTAAAATATTGTCTCCTCTTCTCTATAAATTTGGATGAACATTGCAACAAAAACTTTCGTAGTGTTTTGGTTTCTTTCAGAAATGAATGCAATTGGCTTATCCTTATAGAGTATATCATGGGTTCGAATCTCCTGGTTAGAATCTAAATATAACATAACCTTGTGGTGTGCTATAAGTATCCAAATTATTTGTCAAGGTTTTATTCTTTTTTTTTTTTTTGGCTTGTAACTCAAATATGTTCTTTTGCATGGTGAGAGCAGCCACTTCGTATATATATTGCCAAAGGTTAGGTCTGTTTCCAATCATCCTCGCCCATACCCCTAACTAGATGGGTTCAATTATTGTTGTTGTTGTTGGTAAGAGATTTTTCGTGAAAAATAAGTTTTTTTTATAGTATCTTGCCCTTTTGATGGTTTAGGAAGAGCTTCCCTATTAGGAATTTATGAGGCATTTGTCACAGATCCCCGTTAGGTGTTACACCTAATTGAATTTTCACAGATCCCCATTAGAGGTGTCGCCTAAATGAGCTATATCCCCACGGCATTTGTATGCATGACCATAGGGGGTAAAGATTGGTCCTGTTGCATGGATTGCCCAATCACGCGTTATGAAGTTGAATTTTAGCTAAAAAGGACCTGGTTTCAAGACCATAGGGGGTAAATATGAGTCCTGTTGCATGGATTGCCCAATCACGCGTTATGAAGTTTAAAAAAAAAAAAGACATATTTCGTGAGCTTTTACCCGAATTTTTTTACACCAACTTAACGATCTCATCGAGTATAAAACTTGGTGTAAAAATTGTTAGGGAAAAAATACATGCAAATATGTCAATTTTTTCATGCAAAAAAATGTGATTACCCAAAAAGGTCCAACTTTGTGGGACGGAGGGAGTAACTTTTGGCAATGTTAGCCTTGAAACTAGATACCACTTCAAAGCAAACAAACAAGCTCTCGAGATTCCTAAGTTGTTCCAAATCTGATTCCTGAGCTGCCGCCCACCTTGCCGATCTTGAAACCTTAAATCATATCTTTTTTCTCTGCCCTTTGATCTTTATACTCGTAGTCTCTGTAACCAACATGGCGTTATAATACCTTTCACATTCCATTACTTTCCGACAACATTTTCTCAATAACGTAGTAATTGCACCACATAAAAGTAATATATTACACCAAACATCTTTTAAGGAAAAACTCATTCTAGGAATCTAAAAACTGAGAAAACAAAATTTATAAACAAGAGTGTTTGTTTATAAAGAAGTAAATTCCAAGACATATTTTGGTGATCTAAAACATTTTGGTGCCACTGTAGGGCATCCGTTTGCTCCCCTAAAGATGAGGTAGGTCTGGGGGTTTTACCCTCATGGAGTGGAATAAAGCCATCACGTTGGCATTAGTAATTAAGGTGATTCTTTGTGGGTAAAATTAGACTATTCCTAAGTGATAACAAAGATCATTGTTACCATCTAAAGCAAAATGCTAATTTTGAGGTATTAGGTAGCAATTTAGGAGTCTTACTTTTTATAGTCCACATTGTTTACAATGAAATATCAAGTAAAGATAGGGTTATTGTACTCATGTATAGCACAATAAGGGTATGTCAATTCTGAAGTTTCTACAAAAAAATGGGATATACTCTCTAAGAGGTAAACACAATTTCGAGAACATATTTATGGTTGAATTCTTGACAATAGTATGTGGCCACTGACAAAGTCCCTATTTATTTGCAGGGGTGGAGTTAGTTTTCACATAGCATTAGGTATGCACATATCTCTCACTCATCTATTATTTTTTGCTTTATACTTTTTCGGATGAAGCTAATTGAAATCACGTTACCATATTTGTGGGTGATTCAACAAACGGTTTCTTCGATCATCGAATGCGAATGTATGTTACCAAGTTTAAATTCTTTCACTTTCTTTGTTTTTTATTGTGAATCTATGTTGATATTGTCATAAGCATTAAATCTAATAACAGGGCTGGCAAAAATCTGTTATCACTACGTTCGATCCTTCCTCAAAACCATCAACAGAAGGGTTATCTCATGCCTTGAGGAGCTATGAAGGGCTAGTCAAGAGGAGTTTCGCTTGCAGTATCTTGGCGTTAGATTGGAGCAGTGAGATGATCAAGAAATGCGAGAACTTGATGGGGTTGGATCATCCATATCTCATGAGGTTGGATCAAATCATAGATGATGGAGCTATGTTCGCAGTGAATGAGAGGCAGCACCAACACTCTTTTTGACTACTTTGTGGCCCATGACAAGGATTTTGTTATGTCATCTGACCTGAAAGTATTCTCCGTCACTCCACTTTTCCAGCCTCTTGAGGTATGTGAAATATATTGCTTTATTGTTTTATCCTTCGATTTTTTTTTTCCCTTTTAGCCAAAGGAAATTTGGAAAAGTTTGCATTTCTTCCATAACACTTGACTAGTTAAAAGGGGGAAAAAAAAGTTAGCATTAGAGTACACAAACTTTTAACTAGTCAAGTAAATGCAAACTTTTCCAAATTTCCATTGGCTAAAAGGGGAAAAAAATTTCCAAGGATAAACCAATAAAGCAATATATTTCACATACCTCAAGAGTCTCAGGAAAAGTGGAGTGACGGAGAAAACTTTCAGGTCAGAACCTCAGATGACATAACAAAATCCTTGTCATGGGCCACAAAGTAGTCAAAAAGAGTGTTGTGCTGCCTCTCATTCACCGTGAACATAGCTCCATCATCTATGATTTGATCCAACCTCATGAGATATGGATGATCCAACCCCATCAAGTTCTCGCATTTCTTGATCATCTCACTGCTCCAATCTAACGCCAAGATACTGCAAGCGAAACTCCTCTTGACTGGCCCTTCATAGCTCCTCAAGGCATGAGATAACCCTTCTGTTGATGGTTTTAAGGAAGGATCGAACGTAGTGATAAAAGATTTTTGCTAGCTCTGTTATTAGATTTAATGCTTATGACAATATCAACATAGATTCACAATAAAAAACAATGAAAGTGAAAGAAACTAAACTTGGTAACCTACATTTGCATCCGATGATCGAAGAAAACGCTTGTTGAATCACCCACAGATATAGTAACGTGAATTCAATTAGCTACATCCGAATAAGTATAAAGCAAAAAATAATAGATGAGTGAGATATGTGCATACCTAATGCTGTGTGAAAACTGACTCCACCCCTGCAAATAAATAGGGACTTTGTCAGTGGCCACATACTATTGTCAAGAATTCAAACATAAATATGTTCTCGAAATTGTGTTTACCTCTTAGAGAATATATCCCATTATTTTTTTTGTAGAAACATCAGAATTGACCTACCCTTCTTGTGCTATACATGAGTACAATAATCCTATCTTCACTTGATATTTCATTGTAAACAATGTGGACCATAAAAAGTAAGACTCCTAAAAGAGCTTCGCTTGCAAGAATGGACAGCCCAATTGAATTCAAAGTTCCAACCGCAAGGCCTTCTACCTACCTCTTTTAAATGTGTTTTATTCAATCTTTCTTTCGTCGAATCAATCTATAATGTGTGGTGTGAAAGAAATAATAGAATTCTTATGAAGAAAAATAGAGATTTTGATATGGTTTTGAAGTGCATTCAAATTGACGTTAGGACAAAGTGAGTAGAGGAAAGTGGAGAATACTCCAGACAATTGGATGGCTTGCTCAGCTTGGAATATCTCTTTGAAGATCTTGCATTGTAGGACTAGACAGATGTACATTTTTGTTATTGTTTCAGGTTCCATTTTGTTCTCTTTGTTGGAATGTTGATCACATGGGTATGGCCCTTGTTTAGTTGCATGTAGTGCTTGTTTAGGCTTCAATAAAACTCACTTACCTAAGAAGTTTTTTGAAGTTCCATTCATTTGGGTTGTTTCTTATACCTCTTTACAGGGAGATAATCGTGGCAAGCAAAGAGTTACATAATAATGGTGTGATGTTTTTGTCGACATTGTCTAGTGCATACATACGTCGTGGAAAAGGAGAGCTTATTTCTGTGAAGCTATCACCTTTGCAATGCAGTTCTAACCAATATGCTCCCTTACGTATGTTTTGATTCCCTTGACTACCTTTTTTGTGTTCTTTCTTTACAATTTTAAGCTAACTGTATGTTTTGAATTTATGTACATGTCCCTAGACTCTATCATAGCACACTGCGGGATCATCATGGAGAGTCTTTTTACTGCAAACAGTATGACTATAATTCCGGAGTTTGAAGACTTTATAGGGAGGGCCAAGAGTGGAATGTGGTGGTAAGGGTCAAACAACAAATTTATTGGATAAGAGTTTCTTTTGAACACTATTTTACAACCGGTATTGATTTTGTATTCTAAATATGTAGGAATGAGATTGGGGAGCTACTTACACATTCAGTGTTCTGCAATGCATAAAGATTTCCTCAGCAACATGGATATGCACATGTTTCCTTTCCGAAAGATCCCAAAAGTAGTACACAAGATGGTTTGGATCACTTGGCTCATGTTATGCGTCAGGAATGGACTCGACAATCAAGAGTGTCGGATCCTATAATTAGGAGCCCTTAGTTTCCAACTCGAAATCCATGGTTTACTTATCAACTTCCATCGTCGTCTTCTCCTCACCATACTCCACTCTATCACTAAGCTTGGGATGTAGTTTCACATCACAATGAATCTCATTATTACCAACTTTCGGTATGTGTCCTGACTTCATGCTGACAATAAAATAGACTAAATCATGAAGTCAGGACACATACCAAAAATTGGTCTACATTCTTTGCTTGGCGATAGAGTGGAGTTCGGTAAGGAGAAGACTAAGACAGATGTTGATAAGAAACCGTGGATGTCGAGTTGGAAAGTAAGGGCTCCTAAGATCCAAAACTCTTAATTATCAAGTCCATTCCCGACGCATAACACGAACCAATTGATCCAAACCATCTTGTGCACAACTTTGGGGATCTTTCGGATCGTAAAAAGGATTTACTATAGAGCGAGCAATAGAAAACATGTGCATATCCATGTTGCTGAGAAAATCTCTATGCATTACAGAATCCCAAAACACTGAATGTGAAAATAGTTCCCTAATATGACTTCTACATATTTAGAATACAAAATCAATATCGATCGTAAAATAGTGTTCAAAAGAATCTCTAATCCATGTGAAAATTTGTCGATTGACCCTTACCACCACATTCCGCTATTAGCCCTCTTTATAAAGTCTTCCAACTCTGGAATTACAGTGGCTGTGTTCGTTTGGGGGTTTTGCCCCAGTTTTGACACTATTCCAGTTTTGATTACATCATCACTTTTTTCACTTTTCTCTCTATCTCTCTCCACTTATTACACCTGCTTACATCATCAAAACTAAAACTAAACAAAACTAAAACTAACAACCGAACATAGCCAGTATATTTTACAGTAGTAAAAGAATGTTCATGATGATCCCGCAATGCTCTCTAGAGACATGTACATATATTCAAAACATACAATAAGCTTAAACTTGTAAAGAAAGAACACAAAAAAAAGGTAGTCAAGGGTAACACATACGTAATGGAGCATATTGGTAAAAACTGCATTGCAATGACAATAACTTCACAAAAATAAGCCCTCCTTTTCCACAACATATATACACTAGATAATGGTGGCAAAAACTTCACACCATTATCGTGTAACTCTTTGCTTGCCACGATTAGCTCCCCGTAAAAAGGAATAAGAAACAACACAAGTGAATGGAGCTTCAAAAAAAAATTAATTAAGTGAAAGTTTTATTGAAGCCCAAACAAGCATCACACAACTAAACAAGGGTCATATCCGTGATCAACAATCCAACAAAGAGAACAAAACAGAACCTGAAACAAAAACTAAAATGTAAAGCTATCTAGACCTACAATGCAAGATTTTCAAAGAGATATTCCAAGTTAAACAAGCTTTCAAGTTGTCTTGAGGATTCTCCACTTTCCTCTACGAACTCACTTAATTCCTAACGTCAATTTGAATGCACTTCAAAACCATATCATAATCTCTATTTTACTTCATAAAAGTTATGTTACTGTATTTCTTTCACACCACGAATGATAGATTGATTCAACGAAAGAAAGACTGAATAAAGCAAAATAGGTTCTCTTGCAAGAATGGACAGCCCGATTGAATTCAAAGTTCCAACCGCAAGGCCTTCTACGGTTCTACCTATATGGTTATGTCCAAACATACAAGACCATATGACTTTAGACCAGATAGAGAGGAGATACAAGGGTTCAGGCTCACAGGGACCCCCAATAGAGGATCCACATAGGAGCAAAGAAACAATCACAAAACAGAGCCACAAAAGGAAATCCACAAAACATGTGTGGAAACAATACCAAAAACATGAAAAACAAATCTCCTCGACCCCTCCAACTCCAGACTTGAAGCTCAACAGAGAGTGATGACTTTAGATACTTGTAATAAAAAAAATAAGTGTTCTTGAGTTTCGTCAGCCATACAACACAGGACACTTGGTATCAACATCCACTCCTCATCTCCTAAGGCTATCTTTGGTAAGAACCCTCTCGTAACCAATCCATTGAATGAAGGACCATTTCGGCACATCTTGTTTAAACCACCCTACTTGAGACCATGGACCTTTCCCTCTACTTATCTGATTGAATTGAAGCACTTTTGGCCGTCTACTCACTAGCCAAGTTTATGGAAGAAATGCAGACTTTTCCAAATTAACAAGCGCCTACTTTTGAGGAACTATCACCTAGGAAGCACGGGTACGGGTACGCGGTACGGCAAAAACCTAAAAAAAATAGGGTACGGGTACGGTTGGGTACGTAAGTGTAAATTCAGCCCCCCCCCCCCCCCCCTCACTATGTTCCATTGCACAAACTGAATAATAAACCTAGTTACCAAGAAAAAGCAACATAAAGAAAAGTTATAAGTTCATTAAGTGCAGATCAAACAAAAGCAATGTCGTGACTACAACTGCTGTAGAAGACCCAGGAGATGATTGTTGCTCAACACCTTCTCCTTCACTTCGTGACTTTAGATCAGTAGAGAGGAGGGGAGGAAATAGTATTAATTGATTTAGTAACGGGGAGAGAGAGAGAGAGAGAGAGAGAGAGAGAGAGAGAGAGGGAGGGAGCAGCTGCTGCAGCTGTGCAGCACGACAGAGAGAGAGGGAGCAGCGAGAGAGAGAGATAGAGAGAGAGAGACTAACCAGAGAGCTCGAAAATCTTCCATGGCTGTTGGTCGAACTGTGGCTGCTGCTTCAGTTCAAAAAAAAAAAACTGTGGCTGCTGCTCCCTTTTGATAACCCTAACCGATGAAACCCAAGTGTCGTCTGTAGTCTTAAATTGGGTGTCAAAAGTGCACATGAACCCCTGAAAGTTTCTATAATTTTCATTCGGGCCCCTTTAATTGTTGTCACCATTAAAAAAAAATTGTTTTTAATACTTATTGCTTAGAGGTAAGAGCAACTCCAACACTACCTCTCCTCTCTAAAATGAAGAGTGGAAGTGACATATTAAGGGGAGATTTTGTAATTTATGTCCTCTTTTTCTCAAAAAGTTGTACTGTTTGGAGGGACCCACCCATCTTTTTGTCACATCTACTTTCTAAATTTAATTTCGGCTCTCTAAAAGTAGAGAGCCGAAATTAAATTTTAAAGAGCCAAAATTAAATTTAGGGAGTGGATGTGACATAAAGGTGGATGAGTCCCTCCAAACAGTACAACTTTTTGAGGAAAAGAGGACATAAATTACAAAATCTCTCCTCAATATGTCACTTCCACTCTTCATTTTAGAGAGGAGAGGTAGTGTTGGAGTTGCTCTAATTAAATATCCATCCAAATTTTGGATATCACGTACGTTTTCATCCTCCTATTTTTACGGGGTTATGTTTTCATCCTCTTGTAATTTGATTTGTCATAATTACCCTTTCTTCATATATATGTATGAAATAAGGACTTCCTAAAATCTAGTTCCTTCTTTTTAGGGAATAATGAATTTTTGAAATATTGCTAGTTACAAAAAATTTCTTTTCATCCTATTGTCCAAAATCAATGCACAGTGAATGACCTAAAATCAAGGAATTTCAAAAAATTCAAACGTTCAAATTCTAGTAGCCATTAGGAATGAATTTAGGCAAGTGTGGTCCCCAAAAAATTCAAACGTTCAAATCATGTTCACATAGTCATGGTAAATTAAAAATAAATATGGTAAAAATCATGTTCACACAATATTCAGTCATCATGGTAAAAAAATGAATGGAGATAAAAAAATGTGGTAAAAATCAGACACAATACAATGAACATGGAAAAATTAAATTAAAAGGCTTGCAAAAAAATAGGGACTTCCGAAATTCCTAGGGAATTTGAAATGCATGGCAGTTACTTCCTTCTTTTTGGGGACTGTCAAAATTTGAAATGCATGTCATCCAATTATTTTTCAAATTTTCCTTCATTATCTTGCTTAAATTAAGGAAGTTTTGAAATGGTGTATGATTCACTTACCTAGAATCAAGGAATTTTTTAAATTGTGGAGATTCCAAATTAGGGGATGATGTTGATTTCGAATTTAAGTCCTGCGAGCACCGAATTTTGGGTAAAAAAAAAAGTAGTCATGGTAAAAACATGTTCACGTAGTCATGGTAAATTAAAAATAAATATGGTAAATCATGTTCACATAATATTCAGTCATTATGGTAAAAATGAATGGAGATCAAAAAACCTGGTAAAAATCAAACACAATACAATGAACATAGTAAAATTAAATTAAAAGGCTTGCAAAGTTGAATCATGGTCAAATACATGTTCAAAAAAGTATATTGATGTTTATGGTAAATTGAGACAACTGGTTACCTTGGTTTAACAACTTCGATCATGGTAAAAACATACGCCTCAACCTCTACCAAATTATCATGGTACAAAAAAGTTTCAATGACGTTGAAAATTAATACTTGTTACATTGACTCATGGTAAAATACTTGTTCACATCATATTTCATTGATTGTGGTAAATTTTTTTTGTTAAATTTGGACAAGTATTGTAAATCATGAAAAATACATGGTGCAACATACGCCTCAACCTTTATCTTCAATTTCTTTATTATTTTGGGTCCGCGCAACGGCAATTTACATTACCATGGCTAAATAGCCGCTGCGCAGGCCAAAAAAAAAAAAGAAACTGAAGATAGGCCAAAAAAATGAATGGAGAACAAAAATCATGGTAAAAAATCAGACCCAATGCAATGAATATGGTAGATTGAATACCATGAATTTCAACCGACCAGATTTCATGGTAAATTTGTCCAGATTTCATAATAAATTTCAAATTAAATTGAATCAAAACAACAAATCCCATGGTAAATTTTTTGGACAAACAAACAACAATCAAAACACATTTCATGGTAAACTTGAATACCATCCGAACTAATTTCATGGTAAACTTGAATACCATGATTACCATCCAATAATGTACACAATACATGGAACTCTTATCAAGGTGTGAAATTATTTATCATGAAATTTAGTGAGACAAAAGCTAACAAGATTAAATTATTTACCATAAAAAAAGAATCAAAAAACAAAAGCAAAAACAAAACCAACCTTTGATAAAACTAGAGAAACCATGGTAAAGTGATGTTCCTATCAGTTAACGTGGCAAAATTACGAATAGTCATGGAAAAAAGGGGCAAAAACAAGAAAAATGATAAACTAATGAACTAACATGGTAAAATTACGAATAGTCATGGTAAAAATGTGTCCATATCGGAAAAGATGATAAACTAAAACAATTGTGGAAGAATGGAGACCATCACTTTTGAATGATCTCTCACTCTCTCCATCAGATCCATACCACTTTAACATTCGACGACGGCCACAATTTCTTTACAAACAACATCTGTGTATACCTACGACTCAAGTTCCTCGGCAACATCGAAACCCGATTAATTACACACAAAAAAAAACATCGGAACCTGATTAAAAAAAAAACCCACAGCTTTGTGTTTCTTGTTTCCATTTTTTTTTATCTTCAACCCAATTTCAGATTGTTGAGGTGCGAAGCTTCGAGGAGGCGTTGCCAGAGAGAGAGAGAGAGACGAATCTGTCATCCTCCCCGGAGTTGAAGGCGCACGATGGCTGATTGTGGTGGTGGCGGTGTCCTTCCATCGCCGTCGTGCCTCGGGTTACCATCTCGATGCAGAGATAGAGAATTGCTTCTATTTTTTGATCTGGAAATGGATGGTTTTCAATCCTTTTATTTACCAATATAGGAAGTGTAAATTTAGGGATTGGTTTATTAGAAGGGATGAAGATAATGGCATGAAAAGGGATGAAGATAATGGCGTGAATTAAGGGATTGGGTTTTATCCCCAATTCTGTTAATTGCAATCCAGGACCTCCTAAATTTGAAATTGGTCCTATTTACCTCCTACTATTAGCAACATTTAATTTAGTCCTCAAACTGATTTTCTGTTAAAGGGCAATTTAGGGTTTATTTGAATCTCGGGATGGAAACATAATTCCTAAAAACGCTCAGGATGATTTTCTAATTCTAAGTGAGTAAAATGATGATTATTTAAGTGCCCCAATTAAGAATGTCAATGAAAGTACGTATACTAAAATTTATTAAGCATTAGAATACCTTTTTCCTTTCTCTTCCACGCCAACTCATGAAATCTACCCCCGTCCCCTTTTTTAGTGTCAACATTTCTATTTTGGGTTGTCCCTTAATAAGTGTGTTTTGAAAAGTTAATGGGTAAAAGTTTGTACAATTATTATTTTGCTCTCTTGAAAAGTTATTGGGTAAGTACAATCAAGAAAAATCGTGTTTGCTTATGCTTGGTAAATCTAACTATGTGTGAGGGTTATGCACAATTACTATGCTGGACTTTTTTTCTTCTTTTTCATGTGGTTCTGGGCATGGACCAAACTCTAGCAATTTGAGGCATGTTTGTGTGAAGTGAATCAAGTGATCATATTTATGTTGTTAGAGCATTAGGAAAAAGTAACTAAGCATAATATAAAAAGGGATTTCGCTCCTCTCCAATAATGGCAAAGGAGCTACATGTCCAGTCCTCTTTTTTTAGACGCATACCGGGTTCACGTTAATGATCACAATTGTACATTATGTAGATCTCGTCGCATACTTCAACTAAACCAATTTTGTGTTGACCGGATACCAATTGACAGCTCATCAAATCACATTAATCTTGAAAAATATGTAATATTACACTAGATCAAAATCACTCTCTTTTTTTTTTCACTTTTTTCAAGATAAATGCTTTTGGATAAAAAAATCTAAGAGTATCCAACCAACACTTCAATGAGATCTACAGAAATATACGATTCAGATCATTAATATGGGCTCGGAATAAGCCAAAAAAAGAACTGAACAAGAAGCTCCTCTCCCATTACTGGAGAGGAGCCAGATCCTATAAAGAAAGTTCAGATTAGGTGAATAAATTATTTGATCATGCCAAGTCGACGGCGACACAGCACCGATTACTTTCAATATATCATGATCTTTGTGAAACTCATACTCAGGAATGAAAATGGACTAGACTGTGTAGTTGGCTCTTTTGTGGGCATTTTTTTGGTTCTATTTTGATGATCCAATCCGATACACAATTTAGAGCTTGCTGATAATAGCAATCAAGTAAAAATCAGGTTGGTCGGGCAGCGGTTTATATAATTTCAGAATGCATTTGTCTTATGATAAATGGATTAAAATTGTATCCGATGAAGTGTTGTAATCTTGCCATGTTCTACTATGTGTTCCGAAATCATATCAAATAATATCTAATCAACTTGATTTTTGGTTTAACTAATGTTCTTCCTTAACAAACTCTAGAATACAGACAGTTTAGATCATCAAATTAGCCTCAAGAAAAGCCCACAAACAGACTGACTGAATAGTCGAGTCCATTGACCGGAGAGGAGTTGATACCTAACACTTACTTAGAAAGGCGTAGTGAGGCCCATTGGTGGGTGCCAAGCAGAATTCATATAAGGTTTGGATCGGAAGCAGAATTCGTACTAAATTAATAAGCTATTCCTTAGCTTTGTTGTTATTTCCTAATATGGATATCCAAATAACAGTTAGATAATTTTTTAAGGGTTATCTCATGCCTTGAGGAGTTACGAAGGGCCAGTCAAGAGGAGTTTTGCTCACAGTATCTTGGCGTTAGATCGGAGGAGTGAGATGATCAAGAAATGCAAGAAGTTGATGGCGTTGGATCATCCATATCTCATGAAGTTGGATAAAATCATAGATGATGTTGTTATATTCACAGTGAATGTGAGGCAGAACAACACAACTTTTTACTACTTTGTGGCCCACAACGTGGATTTTTTTCTATTTCACCTAACCTGAAAGTTTTTACATCACTCCGCTTTTCCAGCCTAAAACAATAGACCAATATATTTCAAATACCTCATGAGTCACTAGAAAAGTGGAGTGACGTAGAAAACTTTTAGGTTAGATGAAATTAAAAAAATCCACGTTGTTGGCCACAAAGTAGTAAAAAGTTGTGTTGTTCTGCCTCACAGTGAACATAACACCGTCATCTATGATTTTATCCAACTTCATGAGATATGGATGATCCAACTCCATCAACTTCTTGCATTTCTTGATCATCTCACTCCTCCAACCTAACGCTAAGATACTGCGAGCAAACTCGTCTGGCCTTCGTTGCTCCTCGAGGCATGAGATAACCCTTTTGTTGATGGTTTTGAGGAAGCATCCAACGTAGTGATAACATATTTTTGCCAACCCTATTATTAGAGTTAATGTTTATGACAGTATCTATATAGATAAAACAATTAAAGAAAGTGAAGGAAATTAAACTTGGTAACTTACATTTGCATACGATGATTGAAGAAACTGTTTGTTGAATCACCCACAGGCCACGGATATAGCAACGTGAATTCAATTAGCTTCATCTGAAAAGTATAAAGCAGAAAATAATAGATGAGTGAGAGATATGAGCAAATAAATAGACTTTGTCAATGGCCACATACTATTGTCAAGAATTCATACATAAATATGTTTTCGAAATTGTGTTTTCCTCTTAGAGAAGATATCCATTATTTTTTGTAGAAACTTCAGAATTGACACACCCTCATTGTGCTATACATGTGTACAATAACCCTATCTTCACTTGATATTTCATTATATAAAAGTAAGACTCCTAAATTGCTACCTAATACCTCAAAATTAGCATTTTGCTTTAGATGGTAACAATGATCTTTTTTGTCACTTAAGAACAGTCTAATTTTACCCACAAAGAATCACCTTTATTACTAATGCCCACAGATGGTTTTATTCCACTCCTTGAGGGTACTAACCCCCAGACCTACCTCATCTTTAGGGGAGCAAACGGACGCCTGTTATAGTGGGACCAAAGTGTTTCAGATCATCAAAATGTCTTGGAATTTACTTCATTATGAACAAACACCCTTGTTTATAATTTTGTTCTCTCAGTTTTTAGATTCCTAGTATGAGCGTTTCCTTAAAAGATGTTCGGTGTAATATACTGTATCACTTTTATGGGGCGCAATTACTACGTTATTGAGATATTGGTATCGGAAAGTAATGGGATGTGAAAAGTATTACAACGCCCCATTGGTTACAGAGAGTCGGAGACAACGAGTGTGTCGGAAAGTAATGGGATGTGAAAAGTATTACAACGCCCCGTTGGTTACGGAGACTACAAGTATAGAAGATCAAAGGGCAGGGAAAGAAGATAGTACTATGATTTAAGGTTTCAAGATTGGCAAGGTGGGTGGCAGCTTGGGAATCAGATTTGGAACAACTTAGGAATCTCAGGAGCTTGTTTGTTTGCTTTGAAGTGGTATCAAGTTTCAAGGCTAACATTGCAAAAAGTTACTCCCTCCTCTCCACAAAGTTAGACCTTTGTGGGTAATCACGTCTTTTTGCATTATTACATATTTGCGTATATTTTTTCCCAACAATTTTTATGCTCGGTGAGAACTTCAAGTTGGTGTAAAAAACCTCGCGAATTTTTTTTTTTTTTTGCTTGAAATTTCGGGAAAAAAATCCACTAACGGTGATATGTGAAAATTCAATTAGGTGTAACCCCTAACGGTGATCTGTGACAAATGCCCCATAAATTTCTACGGGGGAAGTTCTTCCTAAACCATCAAATGGCTGTGGATCTACAAAAGAATATAAGCATTAGAACTAAAGAGAATGAAGTTAATGGTTGTGTATGTCGAAGGATAATCAACAAATAAAGACTTTTTGGAAGAATGAACGAAAAAATGAAAACAAATATGGTGCGCTATCTTAATGAACAATTAGTTCCCCTCTCTGTATGTCCCCAATGTTGACAATGAATGTCGATTTGATTTGGCCCAGCAAACTCCATACCTCAAAGCACAAATATGACATATAAATAGTTAAATACCATGGTCAAGCATAAATATAATACATAAATTTCTAATTTCCATCATAAACGTAACTGAGATACTCCTATTTCAGCATTTTTTGATGTTAGACATGATATATTAAATCAACCATAATTCTGTCGAAATCCTAATTTAGGCGGCAAACTAGTACCTTGGAATCCATTGTATTAATTCTTGAATATGTTCCCCAGTTGCACTACACGTTATATTCACAACTGCGGCTCCGTCTGTGAAAGCACTTAGACGCACTCAACTTATTCAACAACATGGTAGATCGGTCTGTTAACTTATTGGTGTAGGTCCAAGTCCTCATGTTCTTTCTCGTGGAACAAACTCATGGGCCCAACTAGAGTTGGGATCTATAACTGAAAGGTCAATAAAAGTATAGAAAGGCCTGAATCTTCATTGATTTTATCACGCAATCAACGTATCAACGGACAGAAATCCACAGAATTAACCCAAATGCAAAGGATCTTCTCATGACCTTTCTTGTTTGCCAGCGCTTCGCTTGGCTCGTCACCTAGATATGCACTGTTCAAGTTTCTTTTGACTGTTTCCGACAGGAAGCCGAGGCCTTCACGGCCAATCCCCAAAGGTTATCACTCAAGTTTGAGAAGAAATGGTTGCAAACCAGATGGACAAACTGGTTAGGCCCTACACCCACACGAGAATGTTTACTCATTGAAAGATAAATATATCAAATATATTGAAAGCATGAACTACCTTTAGTATTTATTGATTATCTTTGATATTTATATCTTTGATATATTTATCAAAGATATACCAATAGTGATTATGTTGTTAAAAGCATGAACTACCTTTAGTATTTATTGAAAGATAAATGTATCAAAGATATAAATATCTAGTTTTTAGAATATTTAGCTCTAGAAGCTCTAGAATATCATTTTAAAAAAATTATGAGAATTATTCACATGTAAATATTCTCAAAGTTTATCTTGTATGAAAATATCTTTACACTAGAGCCTTCCATGAAATAGTATAAAAAGAGCGGCAAATTGGCCTCCAGTCCAAGTCTATGGCGTCTAAGGATTGTTTAATCCGGCCTACCCTTTTTTAAGGCCCAGGGTCCACGCGCTAGAAAGTTTTAACGGCTGAAGTCCACAAATTTTAATAGAAACAATTTCATGGACAAAAATACCCTAGAAATGCGCGCTCCTCCATCTCGCGCGTGAAGCCTCTCTCTCTCAGTCTCGCTTCACCCACCCACGCGCTATTGATATATTCACTAGGCCCTGACAAAAAGCAGTCGGTTTGCATTGGAAAATGCCAAAATGGTTTCGTTGCCATGTGGAGTTATTGGCGTCAGCCTGATGCTCCAATAACTTGTTTGATTGAATTGGGTGAATTGGGAGTTATTGGAAAGCGTGCTTCAATTAATTTCTACAGTACATGAAACAAGGGAATATATGATGTGGATGACCATTATGATAGGTTATGGTGCTCTCAAATTTTATGCTTTCCACATGGAGAAAATTTTGGATGCAAATAGGGTATGGGTGACGTGGTACTCCTTCGGCATATTTGAGCCGTCCAAAAATGCATCGGACGGCTCAGATTAAAACACACTTTTTCTTTTATTTTTTATTTTTTTAAAATCTGGACGATACTTTCAATCCGGACCGTTGGTTGCATTAGTGGACGGTCCGAATGTGCCGAGAGGGTACCACGTGATACCTAGTTACCTACCCCGTACCCAAAATTTTCTCTTTGACATTAGATGAAATAAGCTATAGCTTGTGCTTAATTAAATTTCCTTGCCAAGTTACAGAAATTACTTTGGCAACTAACATTTGCGTACTTCAAATATATATATACGGCAGTTATCCAATCCGGGATCCCAGATTGGAGGCTTTTCGGTGTTTTGATGCCTTTAAAAATTGTTTTTGGGAAATCCGAGCCGTCTAATGTGTTCAAAAGGTGTTTTCAATGGTCCACGCGAAAAATCTTCAAGAAAAAATACCGGGAAGGGCTTGATCCAAGCAGTTTTTCGCAAAAACTGTATATTTACCATTTTGCGAAAAACTGCTTGGATCAAGCCCTTCCCGGTATTTTTTTTTGAAGATTTTTCGCGTGGACCCTTGAAAACACCTTTTGAACACATTGGACGGCTCGGATTTTCAAAAAAATATCGAGAAGGTGGAGTCCCGGATTTTCGATTGAGATAGTGTTATCTTGTTTTATTTTTGTATACAGAGACTGTACAGTTTAGCTGAGATATTGTTATCTCATGCTTTGTTTTAGCTGAGATACCATTATCTCATACTTTGTTTGTGTAGAAACAGAGACTATTTCAGTTGAGATAGTGTTATCTCTTGCTTATTTTTGGATACTGAGACTATATTTTAGCTGAGATATTGTTATCTCACGTTTTGTTTTAACTGAGATACCATTATCTCATACTTTGTATTTGTAGAAACAGAGACTATTTTAGTTGAGATAGTGTTATCTCTTGCTTTATTTTTGTACACTGAAGAGACTGTAATTTTTTAGTTGAGATACTGTTATCTCTTGCTTTATTTTTTTACACTGAAGAGACTGTAAATTTTTAGTTGAGATACTGTTATCTCATACTTTGTTTTTGTAGAAACAGATACTGTTTCAGTTGAGATAGTGTTATCTCTTTTATTTTTGTACACATAGATTGTATATTTTAGCTGAGATTCTGTTATCTCATGATTTGTCGATATCGAAGACTGTTTTATCTGAGATACCGTATGAAAACTGAAATTGTTGCCGTTGAGATAGCATCATCTCTTATAGAAAGGACAAATTAAAAAAAAAGTATAATATTAGTTGCAATCCTTTCTATTTCCCAAAAAAAAAACATATAGTACTCCCTCCGTTCCAAATTGCTGGTCACCTTTCCTTATTTAGAATCTCTCAAAAATTATCTAAATATTCTAATTTATAATACTTTTTATATCCAACATGGATCTTATTTGATAGATCTCAATTAGTTTTATTAAAAAAAAATATTTAAATTTAAAAAATGATATAAATTATGAAATATAGACAATTATTTGAGTGACACAATTACCCAAAAGTAACCATTATTTTGGAACGGAGGGAGTAATAGTATTTTGTAATGAAAACAGCTATGCTATGGGTTGTTTGTAGGGATAAAAAGAAACATGTCAAGTCGACATATAATATTAGTATTTTGAAAAGTCTGCTTGAAGCATTTCGTCCTTTTACGTCAGTCAGCAACAATACAAGGCTTGCTTTTACCCATTTCTTCTGTGTTTTTTCCTTTAGGACGCGGCTGGGTACCACCGCCTCGCTTTCCGCGCCAAGCATAGGAAGGGGTAATTTTGTCTTCAAGAAGCGTGTAGGACTGGGTGGGTTATAATATGTTTGGGTGGACTAATTAGGGGGTAAACTCCATAGTTAGTCCTGTTCGCCAAGGCTCCCTAAATAGAGAGCCATTTAAAAAAAAAGTGAGTTCAAGAGTAATATAAAAGCTCTACTTCCTAACTTGTTTATTCCATAAAATTGACTTAAACTCAAAACTAATTTATTGCGTTTTGCGAGACAAGTCACCCTCTCACAATATATCAACTTAATTTCACTCAATAAGCCAGTTTCACAAATTATTGCTAGAGTCAATTTGTCCTCTTCCAAAAAACTTGTCCAATTGAACATTAGATACGCGATACATATCTCCATACAATCTATGCAAGGAAAAAAGATGCACGATATGTATCTGATTTGAAAACACTAAATCACAACATTTGTTATCAATTGAAAAAACTCTAATTTCCAAGCGATGGAGCAGTTAATTGTTACTAGTTTAGAAATAATTGTTGTTGACGCTAACTATATGCTTAACACATGCAAATGAAAAACATGCCATAAGAAAGATGAGAGGAGCATTCTTTCTGCTGGCCTCTATAGGAATGATTTTGGAATACATTTATGTTGTAAAACTAAAGTTTTATTAACTTTGAAACATTGAATCAAAACTCACTTTTTACAATCCATACATGTTCTCAAAACATATTGATAGATATTCGATAATGTGATTTTCGTTAAACGGTCAATGTTCTCTCAATGAGTTCTAAAAGATGAAGGATTCCGATTATCAACATAGGTTGGGAAAGGTCCCACATTGGGCTTGGAAATACCATCCAATTAATCCTGTCTAGGACTGACTAGGATTGTCCTTATTTAAATGGGTCTAAAGCAAGCAATCCAGAGGCTAGTCATACCTAAAATAGAACATTCCCTAATTAAAGAAAAAGGGACATTAGCCCAATACCTCTAGAGAGCTTGGATTTTCTTCCTCGTTTCCATGCAAAGGAAAGGGACTTACCAGTGGGCCTGGGCCACTATGTTCTGGACTATACGCCTGTCGTTTCTTGTCTCAAGCTTGGGCGGCGACTCCAAAACTTGTGTCAAGATAGTCATACAAAACTTGTACTCCTCTGTCCCAAAATAATAGTTCGATTCGTAATATGAAAAGTTAAAAATAATACATTTCAAAAAAAATTCAATTTTTTTTCACGAATTAGAAGAGTTCATTGATATCTAGTAAATTGATAAAAAACATTTGAATTTTTCTTGAAAAATGCATTATTTTAACTTATCGTACTACGAACCGGACTATCTTTTTTGAGATGGAGGGAGTAATCCCACCAGCCTCAATGAAACATGCCTGAAGTCGGCCAACACCATCTGCTGCTAGAAGTGATATCATTCCATAGTCTGAATGAGCAGAAGCACCATAAATTTCTTCATCAGATAATTCCAATTCACCTAAAATCAAAATTTGAGGAAAAAAGGACTCAGTTGAACATTTTTTCCATTCTGCTTTCTTGAATTGCCAAACCATTTCTTTGAAGATTTACTGCCCATCTTTGCTTAGGTGGAGTTCATACCAACTTGCTCAGAAAATCAAGTAAATAGTTCTTTGTGTTCAAAGGTATTTCAATGACGATTTACATGAAATCAAAGCTAGAATAGACTAAGTTTCACCTATCACGCCACAAGGAACTTGCTTATGCTCTATTAAGATTCAGTTAAGCCATGTTATCTGGGTATCCTACATTTCTGAAGTATCTATCCCGTAAACATGAGAGTTGGGAAGGAGATGTGAAATATGCCCAATATGACCTATAAGACATCCCCCCAAGAAGTACGAAATAGCAATAACTAATCAACTTTGGCAACAATGATGCATAACAGCTGATGATGGCAACAACAAGTAGTAAAGTGCTTGATAAGGATGACCTGAGAGATATTTTGACGACATTTTTAGTTTCCCGACGCTTTGGTCGGCTTGTCGCCAAAATACGTAGAGTCCAAGTGTCTTTGGACTGTTTCCAACGGGAAGCGGAGCCCTTCACTGCCGATCCGCAGATTTGTGTAGCTGATGTTCAAAAACAACCGATCCCGCACCCAATAGACATATTGGTTCGCCCATACGTCCAGTCAAGTATGGATAAGCACTCGTGCCTTCCACCCCTTCCATACTACCTATCTGTGCTGAGATTTGTATCAACATTGGTCGAGATTGAGGAGCTTTACATTGAGGTGCCATCGTTTATGACCGATGGGACCTTTCCGTGGAAATGGGCTGTTGAGTTGCATGATGGGGGTCTTGGTAATGTGATTATCCTAAGGGCTGCCAATATTGAAGTCGCATCCCGAAGCACGCCCTTCACTGTAATTTGTATAACATCTTTGCAATTGGCAGCCCTCAAGATAATCACATTACCAAGACCCCCATCATGCAACTCAACAGCCCATTTCCACGGAATGGTCCCATAGGTCATATACGATGGCACCTCAATGTAAAGCTCCTCAATCTCGGCCAATGTTAATATAAATCTCAGCACAGATAGGTAGTATGGAAGGGGTGGAAGGCACAAGTGCTTATCCATACTTAACTGGACGTATGGGCGAACAAATATGTCTATTTGGTGTGGGATCGTCTGTTCTTGAACATCAGCTACACAAATCTGTGGATCGGCCGTGAAGGGCTCCGCTTCCTGTTGGAAATAGTCCAAAGACACTTGGACTCTGAGTATTTTGGCGACAAGCCGACCAAAGCGTCAGGAAACTAAAAATGTCGTCAAAATATCTCTCACATCCAAGTTCCGTGGATGATCTCTTGCAGCAAGTCATCAGGAATTCTCTCAATCTCTGTGGATGAACTGCCAGTAAAAGTTGGTTGCTGCACTATTTTGGCATGACTTTCTACCTTGAATTCTTTAAAATCACCGGTCATAAACAATGTATCCCCATTGACCTGATAATAATAATAGTCAACAATATCTTAATTTCAAGCTGACAATGAAAAGTCTCTAAGAACAAAATTATCATCTTCACAAGGTTTTCCAACTGCTGTATCGTAGTTACAGAAGTTAGTAAAGAAAAAAGGAAAGTACAAGTACCGAAAAATTAACTATCAAAGAGGTTTATACAGAAAGCCAAGTACTACCAGAATTTTACCCCAATTTTAGACACTAGCAGGTCATTTCAACCTCAGTAATATATCAAACATTTACTGACAGTCAACACTTACCTACCTTATTTAACTTTTCCCAAACCAAATCAGGCTGATTTAAGTAACCTTCGTCTGTAGCCAAAATTCACGCTGCATAAAGGATTACATGAGGCAACATTTCAAAAAATATTGCATTGAGAGAAACAAAACTACTCCCTCCAACCCAAATTGCTTGACATTTTCAGGTACACGTGCGTTTTGCAAGCAAAAATAACGTATTAGCACGAATTTTTTTCTTTTCAAAAAACTTTACACCAATTTGAAGATCTCACTAAGAATAAAAAATTGGAGAGAAACTTTTTCAAAGAAAATCTCTCATAGGTACATTATTTTTCGCTTCATAATGCATGATTACTCAAAAAGGTTGAGCGAATTGGGACGGAGAGAGTATGATGCATTGAATTTTGCTTCCATTCTCATCATTTAATAGGAATGTTGGCAGGGGATGGGATTAGCATTAATGGTCAAGTTATTTTTATGTAACGGCACATTAATGGTCAAGTTACTGAAGCACGGAAGGAAAAAGAGAAGAAGTGCTTGCTAGTAATTGACCTTAAACATGGTGCTGAAGTGATTATTGCGGAAAAAGACACAGTTCACCTTTTAGACCATCTTGTAAGGAAAATAGGCTGCACGAAATAAGGAAATAAGGAATCATTAGTAAAACATAAAAGAACCCTTTCCACTCAAAGAAGCAAAATAAAGGCTGTAACATGGATATCAGGAATACTAAGGTGAAACCAAAAAACTGGCATACGGTCAACTGACTGGCATTGTTTCTCAGAAAGTTCCTGATCAGATCCCGTAAAAAAAAAAAAAAAAGAACAGGGTAGAAACGTATTCCGCTTGTCAATAAACACGTGGAAGTGCTAAAAAAACCTAGGAACATATAGTATATCTACCTACTTACCTTGTCTTGGAGAAATCTCATCCTTGCTTGCATTAGCGGCATCTCCAGCTCTTTTGTCCACTTGTTCCGCAAGAACCACCTTGCCTTCATACATAGGCTCTCGGTCCTCTCCTTCATAAATGGGCTCACTGCCATCAACCCTCGAGGTAAAAGCATCAAGTACATCAATAAGTTGCCTTCTACAATTGGAAGAATCTAATATGAACCAGCTTCCTCTGGGACTGCTTCATGAGTTATCACCTCATTACTGCAATTACTCAAGGCATTGCAGTCGTGGGATGATGAAAAATCCTGCAGAATGTGGGGGTCTCTTCGCCGGATTGAGCTCCCTGAACCTCTTGAGGTGGAACGGGTAGTGGTGGAAAGAACGGTGCACGCCTAAGCCTCTTGCTGTTCGCCGGTAGTGGTAACCTGCACACGTAGACAAACTCGTCAGTGCCTGGCCCGGACGGTTGTGGTCCGGGAAGACACTCCGACGATTAAGTCAATTACCGGAGGGGAGGAATGCACCGGAGATCTAGAGAGAGAAGTAGAGAGGTGGAGTTATGAGGGTAGTAAACGAGGAGAGAGAGAGAGAGTGAGGTCCCCTTGGTGGTAGTTGCAGTGGGGTATTTATAGGCTGAGGGGCGTGCGTCCCATGCGTTCGGTGCCCCTCACGCGTCTGTCATTCGCACTCGGAATGACAGGTGATATGACCTTCATTCCTGCCACAGACGCCATGTCTAGGGTGACGTCGTGGCACGTGGGTTTGAGTAGTCAAATCATCTCGAGACATTCCCCATCACCCACGTGCTCCTACAGGCGGCGGTAGCAGAGTAGGTGACTGCCGCATTAAATGCTCCATCGTGGAATGTGTAGCGTGCTCGGTACACCACCACCGAACCAAGTCAATCCGAGCCCCCGCATGACCGAAGTCGACCGACTCGGCACGCGAATGCCCCAGCCCCTCGGTCGCTCGGCGCGTCGTTCGGTCGGAGATCCCGAGGGTGTTTCGAGAGCCAAACGGTGAGTGCTATGTCCTCGGTACTCACCCGTTCGGCAGACGTCGGTCAAATCTATATTCGTCCAGAACCGTCCATCCGCGCTCCTCGCCGAGGGCACCGTTCGCTCGGCACCATCGAGACGGATCAAACTGCACTCAGTTTTACAGATTCTGAGATAGTGACCCTTCTGGTTCTTTGCAGTGTGAAGAGGGGCCTTTGCTGACCCCTGTGAACCCGGCCGCTACACATAATTTTACTGTCTATTTTCCCTTCTAATGTTTCTTCAAGAACTTCAAGTTCAAATTTCGTGAGATATGCAATTTCATTAGAATTTAAGGACATATTTCGCGTATCAATGGGCAATTCAGCCCCAGACAAGTTCAAGACTGTCAACAGCTCTGCCTTTCCCTCCATATCTCCTTTGCTTACCTTATCGTGATGAGATACAGCATGAGGACCTTCGACCCCATTGCGTTTGCAGTATCATTGTCCTGTTACAAATGTCAAAAAATTATGAGAAGAAGTTGCAGAAATTGATCACTGAAAAGCCACAATAACTTCCTTGTATATTCTAAAGAGCGGAGTCAAAACAAACCGCTTAAGTGGCTCTCAAGAAGAAATGGACCACTGAAAAGCCAGAGGTTTAATTACTGACTCTACTCTACTAGTACCCCGTGATCACTTTATCCACATCGTAGTAACTTCCAAGGAATTAAACATTTTCAGAAAGCTTTCTTAGGAAACATAAATCAATCATAACCCAGGGACCAAATGCCCAGATATAACTATAACATCGCTCCATCCCTCCTTTTCTGTATTGAGAAACAATGAAACATGACCAGATACCCACCACCAGCTGCTGCTGAATCCAAAGCACAAATGAGCCTCCTCATAACCAAATAATTGGAGTAGCTAAAATTGTCATAAAAATCTGCTATGGTACTCAACAAAATTCTATAAGATACAAGAATCCATAAAATAACGAGAGGCAAAGGAGGGCCTAAGATCCTAAGGTCTCCTACTTCACGCACTCACAGCTTGCTTCCCTTCATTTTGGTCGAAAATGTTCTTGTCTTGCTTCACCTCGATTTGGGAAAAAAATTTCAACAGTGAGACGACCTCAGCCCACTCCAGGAAGGGGGCGGCACTGTTAATGATCTAACTCATCCATTATATCCCACTAGAAACACGATTCCACAATGCTACACTATGTTCCAGTAATACGGGGAGAGTGTATTCGATGAGGGTGTAGATTAAAGGTTGGGCACCTCAACCTGAAAATTGAGGATTCGCAGATATGGATCCTATTTTGGATATGGGGAAGGGGATACGTATAATTACTAATTTTTTTAACCACAAAAAATATGCATTTATTTTTCCAAATATCTTTCAAATGTTATTTGGCCCATTTAGCATTGATCTGCTCTTGACGACTCCGATATCTTTTAGCGGTGTCTGATCCAGATTTCGCACCTGCACCGTTGTCGTGTGGACGTGGGTTCTTCACCCAAAATCAAGAACCCATTTATCATAATTCAGAGCTTCTATGCATTTATCAACTTGAGGTAAGCAACTCCATCTTCTGAAATTGGTTTTAGAACCCACTACAAGATGGTGGACTTGAAACATGGACAAGGAACAGAATGTGAAAATAGGAACACTGAAGTAACTAGCCAAGAAGTGAATTCAGTCTGCTAGTAGTGTAAAATTTGGAAGTAATTATAAAAATTCTTATTGTTTTCTAAACTACTCCATGAGTGTTTCACAATCACAATAGAATTTGAAGTAATTATAAAAAATTCTTATTGTTTTCTACACTACTGCATGAGTGTTTTCACAACACAAACCCACTACAGTTCATATGAAATGTAGGGGTTTCAAACCCAACTCACAAACTGAAAATTGCACATTTCCTTAGAATCACCTCAACTAAAGGCTTTGCAACCATTCATAACTTCCAAATCAAGCTTTGCATTAAAAAAAAAAACTATTTAAAACAAAGAAAATATTTTCTTTATAGAAAAATGTAAGCTGGCTAACCCGAACCTGGTAGATAAGAAATTACACCTTGATTATTTTGAAAATGACAGGTATTATCACAGACATAATTTTCTGGTTCTTAATAATAGATAACTTTAATTTCCTTTTATGGACATTACATTTCAAATGAAAGTTCCACACAAAGTAAATGGCAAGTCATGTAAATAACTATAGGACCAAAACTACAATGGCCCTTTACTACAAACATATGCAATATTCATAGATGATTCGTGCTCCTGGAGAATCTACAGTGACATATAACATTCTGTTACATAGGATCACTGAGCATTGCAGATTCTATCATTACAAATTTCTTATTTTCTTTCGATTTTGGCACCCATTGCACCTAACACGACAAAAAAGGGGGATGATATGGAAACCTGTACACCATGTAGAAGACATAAGAATTGAGATATATATAAGCATGAATACAAAACTGGCCATGTAGTCGCATCTAACTGCACTAGAACTGCAATAGAAGTTCCCTCATACTTATACAAAGAAGAGGGAGCTTAGTTGCACAATGCGGGGGTCCCAGCAGGATAGGCACAAATGATCATAGAAGCTCTTTGTTTGGGAGCACAAGGTGACGAGTATAAAAATAATATATAAAATATAAACACGCAATACAAGTACATAGGAGTATTACGTAATTCATGAAATTCTAATAATGTTTAGTGAATAAAAGTAGATATCATGTTTATACTAAGTACTTGAGTAACTTTTTTTTATAATTAGATGTCCGGGCCAGCTTACGTAGAATTAGAATTAACATTTTTCTAGTATCTTATCAGTACTTAATACTATTTCTTCCTAGGTATCTTTTAATTTGTTTTTTAAGGGATTCATATGCCTTAGAGGTTCTATCCTAATTAGGTGAGGTTCCAAGGAGAGTCTGACTTGGGAGCGCGGGTGCGAAGTTGGTGTATTCGCCAACAACTAAGAGAGGGAGTAAACAGAAACTAAGAACTCTGATTCACACTGGCAACAACATAAAGCATCAACGACTCCGGGGACAGTTTACCATAGTCTTCTTCTTCTTAGGCATGGATAGGAGCAATGGCAAAACAATTAATAAACACATAGTACAGAGTTCTAGCACATACTGTGGCTATAAGCTTAAAAGTTTAGAGGGAAAGTCCTTAAAAGAGCATGAGGCCAAATATAGAGCGTGACTAAGCATCAAATCCAATTATGTGAAGGGGAAACAAGTGGACCACTTTCATCCCAAAATAGTTGAACAAAACCGTAATTTAGAGACAAAAAGTTATTTGTACATGAAGGATGAACTAACTTGGAGTTAAACATAATTGTTTTCAATAGAGGCCCAAAGAACATACCCGGGGATCAACTATCCAACCATGGTATAGAGGAATATCCAAAAAACCAAATATGGCACGCTCAGGAGTGAACTCAAACTCATCAATCCTGCAAAAAATTTGTATGTGACTATCACAAATAATAAAGAGATTTTTTATTTTTTTTTGCTCGGCCACAAATAATAAAGAGAATGGACGAGGCTAAACACTACATCAAGATTTTATTATTTAACTGTAAATAGTACAATGATAGATGATCGCTACGGCAAAAGTTTTGGAAATTAACCTCGAAAATTTGATGTTTACGTCCAGTGGCGGACGCAGGATCGCCGTTTTTGCCAAATTTGCAGGGGCCGCTCTTCAGTAATTTTACAAAAAAATCTCAAAGTACACTAAAAATATGTCGAAAATTGGGGGGAGTGCAGGGGCCGAACACCCCCTCGCCCCCCCCCTGTGTCCGCCCCTGTTTACGTCAGTTGCAAGCCGAGGAAGTAAATCAATTGCATTAGCGATGTTCTGCTGTTGGTTTTGAACATACTTGGTATCTTTGTTCTGCACCCAATTAAAAAGGGCCAAACTTAACACAAAACAATGAATGGAAATAACTTCTTTCTGTGCGTTTCTCAATAGACATGGGACAAAAAACAGAGTATTGTAAACAAACAATAAAAAAAGAACAAGCAACTTGCATCAAATTGTAGCATTTTCTTTTCTATACTATCAGCCTAATAACCAAACAGTCCTTGAAATATAATAAAGAACAGAGGAATACATTCACGTTACTATTTGAATCAATTACCTGCTCCACAACAAGTGAGAGCAACTTCTCCTGCGAGACTTCTGTAATGTTTGGACTTAAAAAAAGGAAGCAAAAAAATATAAAGGCACTGAACATGCAATCAGAAAAAATTAAAGGAAAGAAGAATTACCTTAACACTATGAATCCATGCCAAACGAACTAGCGAACATTCAACAATAAAAAAAATACACCTAATCCAACCACAAAGGCAACATTACACTGTTTCAACAGTTAATTGTGGGATTAAGAAACCAAATTAATCCATTTAACAATGTATGCCACGACTAATTTGCTAGCCACATAATCCTTCGAATTTTGAATCTTGAATCATACGACATTATTCCAACTATCATTTCTTCTATTAAACCCTAGCCATCTACCTAACTGTCAAATCATGCCAGAGACACTCAACACGGCAAAAAACACAAAATTCATCATAACAGAATGCTTTCTCCTTTTCACGTTGGAAGCAAGGAAAACATTTCATAGGAGCCTCACCTTCTTTCCTTTCTGGTGGAAATTGAGAAATGTAAATCCTTTAACTCTTTAGCAAAGTTCTAAGTTCTTGCTCTTATTGTGAAAAAGAATAGTAAACATCTAGAATTTTCAATTCACACAATTCATCACTGGCCACTTAATCTTTCAGATCAAATTTCGAATCGCAGAGACACAACCATTTGAATGACTCTTTCTTGATAAATGAACAAAAAAAAAAATCCATTACAAAACGTTGACAATGGTTGCAAGAGACTATTATGTTCATTCTGAAAAACAATCAGAAACACTTAATAGTAGGGGTGTCCACGGATCGGATCCGATCCGCTCAGAGCGGATTATGGTTTTTAAGATCCGGAACTGAACCGAACATTCACGGATCGGTTACGGATCGGATCAGATCAAGTCGGATCGGGCGGATTTGACAGATTAAAGAAGGATTATTGAGCGGATTGAGCGGATCCGATCCGATCCGATCTGGATCCGGAACCGTCAGATAAGAATTCTCGATCCGGAACCGAACCGAACATTCACGGATGGATCAACGGATGGTTCGGATCGGTTAGAATTGGTCGGATTGGCGGATCGGATGATCCGCTGGACAACCCTACTTAGGCTAAGTTCTCCAAAAAATTTTAGCAACCAAGTTGCTAAAATCAAGCATGATTTTATCTTTTGAGGTGGGGAGGTGATTTTATCTCCAATGAATCTGGATACAATTATGTCCAGATTCATTGGAGATAAAATTACCTCCCCACCTCAAAAGATAAAATCATGCTTGATTTTAGCAACTTGGTTGCTAAATTTTTTTGGAGAACTAAGCCTTAATAGAAAGAAGAAAACCTTCTCCATCAAAATATACTACCAAATCAACTCATAAACATTCTACACAAACATAGACGCGCGCGCGACACGCACAAGAAAACAGATAATCCATCATAATCGCGAGCTCTCTCTTATTCACACGTAAATTAATGAGAACCTAAGTCCTGCAAAACAACAACATACCTGTAGTGGTCAATGTTTTCAAATCGGGATACGTATCGTATATCGTTTTTTTCATCGTATAAATTGTATCGGGATAGGTATCACATATCTTAAGATACGTTTGTTGAAAGAGTAGGAGTTTCTAAAGTTTAGTTGGAGAAGATTTTGGAAAATGGAGAAATACTACAAGGTGGGAATGAGAGTATTTACATGCAATACACTTGAACTCAAACTTTTTTTGGCTTGGTACAAAATTACTTTAATCCATCCCTATTTATACTACCCCATGGAATGCTCTAGTCCGAAGATATTTTTATAGAAGATAAATAGATAGATTCTATAACTACACATGACTAAATCTCAAAACAAACAAACTAGATATTTCACAAGAATATCCTAGAACTTCTAAAAACTAAATATTCTAGAGCTTCTATAACCACCTTCAATAATATCTAAATCTGTGAACTTTATCAATTGGACTTGTTTGAACTTTACTTTCTTGTGTTAAAAAAATAAATCTAGTTTATGCTTTAGCTATGTTAAACATACGTTAATTAATATACAATTAAATAGTAATTATACTAATAACATCAACAAACTATGCTTGCATTTTAAAAATAAATTATAAATTAAAATGTAAAATTTCAAGTCTCTCAACTAGGGTCTATCACACTAAGGCTGTCTACTGTCTTAATTATGAAAAGAAAAGAAGAACTATAATATGATTTAGACAAAACACAATCAAAGTACGATTCTTTTATTCACGCCTACATTAAGGTTGAATCTTCTATCAAATGATTTGAACGTCGCCATAATTAGATCAAACGGCTTCGATTAATGTGTTTGGGGTTTCCGTTTCTTAAAATTAGTTCCAACTTTTTCCCAATAAGTAATCGTAGGATACGTTCCGAACCAAGATATGTATATATACCGTAGGATACGCAAATGTACCATAGGATTTCTATGCGAATAGGATACGAGATGGGATACGTATCGTTTTCCAAAGGAGACGATTCAAATCGTAAGATACGTATCGTGTATCTTAGGTTTTTAACAACTATGGTAGTGGTATACCGAAATCAAGAACAAGAAAGACCTAGAATTCTCGATTCCACAGCGCTCATATCACAAGGCACAATCATTCAAATTGTATTTTTTACATCAAGAATCGTAAACACCTCTATAACTCACAAATTGCAATAATTCATCAAGAATATGGCATCAAACAGGAATCGTCGACCATCAATCCAGTGCTCATTTTTCTCGGTTCATTAGAAAAAGTAATTTCATCAAGAAATGCGTTAATGATAAGTGAGACAATACCTAGAAGAAAGAAATGCTCATAAAAGTAAAGAATAAAACCCTAGAACCAAAAAAAAAAAAAACCCCTAGAAGAAATAAAGGGATTTAATAATTTACAGATAGCGAGCAGAGGACAGGGGCCATTGTCGTTCTGTAGGATGATTGGCGTTGTGCGTCCCAAGAATTGTACCGCCTTGGTTTTGTGTAGTCGATCTTGGGAGGACGCCATAACAAAACTCTGGGACAGTGCTACCCGTATAGAACGGGGAGCACAGAAAATGTACCGATCGCGTTCGGGGACCTACTTTTGGGTCCCACACGAGTGATCCGAACCGTTCATTGTTCTTAAAACATTTTTCCGGGGGCCTCACAAAATTTCAGCTCAATCAGACGGTTGGAAGTGTTCGAACCAAAGTCTCACCGTTTGAATCAAAAAAATTTATTCAAACGGTTTTTGGTAGCGTTTTTGATACAAAATATGAGTCAAGTCCACCATAAGTGCAAGAAATGGGCTAGCGTTTCAATATATGGTTTTCTTTTCAAGATATCATGACTTGAGCTAGATATATGAGTTCATCAAACACCAATTCTTAAAGTCTAGTGATAAATCCCTTTTTTTTATATTATTCAAGGATAGTACTAAAGCTCCCATCTTCGCAAGGAGAGACCTACCTAAATGGCAGCAGGCTCCCGTCAAGCTCCTTGGTTGGGAGTGCAGGAGCGTGCTCCTTAGGTGGGATCATCACCATTATTTCTATTGCTAATTTCACATAAAGAAAAGAAGGCCATGCATGGCCTACCATCTGTGCTTGTCGAAAGGTTTAAGGTTCTGGTTGGCATTCGCTGCTAGCTTGCTTCATAGTCCACGTGCACTGGAAGATGTAGGCATGACCTAAAACTATAGAAGTGTTCAATATAGTGCCAATTAAATTTAATTTGATATTGAAAACCACCACCATATGTTTTCACCCTTAAAATGCTGCATGCAAGTGAGGAAAAAACTGTCACAAGTTAGAAATCGTGAGTCATTCAGAACAATTATTCTCTTCGAGGTTGACAGCGAAAATTATATGTTACGCGGAGCCTTCATCATGTGCACATGTAACCGCCTAATGGCTCTCACGGGTCGGCTCTTGGATCGGGTCATATTGCGCGCCCCGATACCACCGTACCCGGGCATTTACTGCCTTGATCCGGATATGACCTTCATCCTTGCAGCCTTCAGCATTAGGTAGCTTCAGTCATATACAACTATGAAGATCCTCACAGGCCAAGCCATCTGGAGCCTTCGGTCCTTAATTGGAACCTTCGACACTCAGCCATCTGGGATCTCACTGTGCTACACGGAACATCCGTTAAGACCTCCGGCCTCTATGATGTTCAACCATAAGGCGAGATGTGCCCGGTGGTCCCTTGTGTGGTTATCCAGCCCCGGTAAACTTGCTTGTGGGTTGGATCACAGAATTCGACCCACTACAAACGATTTTTTTTCGGTCTCTATTTTTTCTTGTAGAGTGGGAGTAAAAAACGATGGAAGATTAGCTAAAATAACCACTGATTGTTGATGATGCTAATTTAATTAACTCCACTTATTTGATAAGACTCCAATGATTTTTCTTTTTTTCAATTTTGTCAATTCATTTTTTTAACTTCTGAGTATATCTAGTGTATCATAATCTTGAATTTAAAAGAATTTACTAAAATTATTATAAACATCACTAAAATATTCGGAATTATCTTACAAACAAGAGGTGGGATGGAATTAGTTATAACATCTTACTAAAATTATTATAAACATAACCGATTTTACGGTGGGATTACCAAAAATGATAGTCCGATTCATAGAACAAAAAACTAAAAATAATACGCTTACAAAAAATCAATTTTTTTAATACTGTAGATTAGAAGAGCTCATTGATGGATGGAATATAAGTTTTGTATGACTATTTGGACAAAATTTTTGGAGTCGCCATTTTGAGACAAGAAATGACAAGAGAGTGGTCCGGAACATAATGGCCCAGATCCACTCGCAAGTCCCTTTCCTTTTGCATGGAGAAGAGGAAGAAAGCCCAAGCTCCCTAGTGGTATTGGGCTGTAATGTTAGTTTCACTCACTCGATTGCTTTAGGGCCATTTTCAAAATGATATACTGTAATATAAAATTTTCATCAAATTTTGTAAAAAGTTGTGTTTATATAAAATGATGAACTATAGTTTTTTTTTTTTAAGGTTTGGTGGAATAAATATTTTTTTCTACTGGAATTATAACAAAATTACTTTTTTGATTACATAGAATTAGCCTAGTGTTATTCCTAAGCCATGTTAACAGCTAGTCCAAGCTACTCCTAATCCCAGGACTATTAGTCCCACACAGGATTGTTTTGTCCAACCTCCAAGGATTACTAGTCCAGTGGGGACCCAGAAACATGAGATCAGGAGAGGTGGGGCATTAATAATCCAATCCCACCTCTAGTCCCTCCAAACAAACATGACTTTTTGTTTTCAATTTGCTAAAGGGAATTAGTATTGACACTTCCCATTTTGATATTGGCACTCCTTTTTTTTTTTTTTTTTTTGTCTTTATTAGGTGAAATCACTCAACCACCCTTGTAATTATGAAGCAAGAGATAAATTTAAATATAAAGTACAAGGGTGGTTTAGTAACTTCACCTAATGGAGACAAAAATAAGGGAGTGCCAATATCAATTCCTATAGCGGCAAATCTAGAGTATAGAAAACCGAACTGAGTCCTATGAAAATCACAATCTCCTTAAAACAAATTCGCTGCCTACCGAGCGTGTTGTAGGTAAATCGGCGTTTGTTTCCCAGAATAAAACGACTGAACCACGGATGTCGGAACACCTCCGATAAACGCCTTGGCGAACTGAACTTAGTCTCTCTCTCTCTCATACAATAACGAGTTTATGGAAGAATGAAGTATAACACAAAATTCTGGTCCCAAGACCAATAAGGGATTGATCCATATATATATTGCCAAAGGGAGACCTTTAGATTGCACTAGAAGTAAACTCTGAAACCTACGCGATAAATACCAAGAATTAATCAGTCATCTCACACAAAATAGGAGGGTCTGCATGGGTTATCAATAGCTGCACACCATTAACCGCGAACCGGTCTTCCCCGATATCATTAACAATTCTACAACACTTCGTAGGGTCCACAAAGGAACAGATCTTCTCAAGTTGACGTTCCTGTCTTAGAGATTATCAAGATAGCACTGCTACATACACAGAAAATACACCCAGAATTTACTCAGAATTTGAAAATCAATGGCCTAGATTCACTCCAAGTGAATTTGGGCCGTTGATTTACACTTTCGGGGTCAATTGGGGGTTGTTTTTCCGGGTCAATAGCATTATTGTTATCAAGAAGGGCAATTATACTGAAAATCAAATTGATCGGTTGCCAACCAACACATGATCGCAACATAATTATCTTGAGGCAAATGGGTTCCTATTCAATATAACAATTGGTTATTTTTTCAAAAAAGGCCCCATTTTACAAAAGGACTTTTTGACCTTTTAGCTTTTCACGTTTTACGAAATCTGTCATTCCCCTCACATATATTAATTCGAAAAACTAAAAAATTAATAAGCCGAAATTGTTGGAGCAAGCCCTAATTTATGATAGATTGGGTATTCTATACGGAGTTTTAGAAAATGAACAATAATGTTTATCAAAATAAGCTCTAGTCAAACTTCTTACACAGTTGCATCAGCAATCCCAAAAGAAAGAGAAATCAGGGACAAACAAATATACACCACACGTGCAACCCAACCTTAAACTTTGGGAATCAATTAAATAACTCAATCAACGATTATCTTAACAGTTAAATGAAACAGTGACCAGCTCAGCCAGTCACATGGCGGACACGTGGGGCCCGCTCGCTATCGCACGAGTATCTAGGCAAAAGCTGTCTTGACACCTACCACCTCTTTCTTGTCAATGATCTCACATGCAAATGCACATGCACATGCACGTGTGCATATCCCGTAATCTCTGGTGAACAAATATTTTATTGCCTCATCGGACGGCACAGGCGGCATTCGTATTTTCATCTACGTAAGACGTATCATGGACCAGACTTCTCTGCAATTCAACATTAGATAAGCCTCTAACGTTTAATTACGATTATGCAACACCACAATTCATGAAAACACTTGTGGACAGCCGAAATCGCGCAAACGTACCTTTGCAGTCCAAAAATGGAATGCAGAAGTTTTCTAATTGGTTGGTTCACCAATTCCACAGGAGAGAATGAGGTAAGAGGATATCTATACAACTAAGCATGATTTGATTTGATTTGATTAAACTAATTACGACCAAATGATGGAAATGATTTTTGGGTTTTGGGATTGACCGTTGACTAGATCTAACAGGGGGGGACAATGTTTGCTTTGACAGGATGTGCACACGTGCGGGTGTGCACGTGTGCTTTGCTGTCTGTGAATTGGATACTGCGCCTTCCACGCAAGATCACATGAATGATAAGCTAATATTCACTAATTAACCCCATTGGTCCTGGATTAGTATTTTTGTATCCTTTCTAATTTAGGAATGTGCACGTACGGGAGTTCCTTTCTAATTTAGGAATGTGCACGGGTTGGGTTAGGACAGGTTGATACCTTTTTTCAACAACTTCGAAGGGTTGAGTTTTTTTCCTAATCGCACACAAGAGCAAAATCAATGAGTTTGTTCTTAGAGGTGTTTTGGCTAAATAATTGGGTTAGACTAATTTTTGTTCTTATTCAATTTTGCTCTGTATTTGTTAGTTTGCCTCAATTTTTTTTGTGGATTATTGATTTGTCTTAATGAGAGGAATTAAAAAGTAAAAAGTTATTAGTCAAACTAAATTTTTGTGAATAAAGACAAAAATATTGCAAAAAAATCTATCTGTTTTGAATTTTTTTTTGTCTTTAGTGATTTCTTTAAAGATTTTAGTCACAATTTTTTAGTTTTTAGATTCCTCTCGAAGAATCAATAATCCACAAAAAATTGACGCATAAGTCAAAACTAATAAATTACTATTTTGTTTGGAATAAAGACAAAAATTAATCTGGCTCCATTATTTAGCCAAAACACCCAATTTCAAGGCGATAACTTGTGCTGGTTGGCAGATTGGCAACAATGTTAAAGATATTCAAACTGTTTTTCTATATATAAAGTATGAACACTTATTGAATTGAATTACGTACACCACAAAATAAACTACGATTGTGGATACCAGCTGTCACCGATAATCACAGTGGAAGACGACTTATTCAACCACCTTAATACCCCTGCTTAGGTTAAAAGCTCTCGCGACTGAGCCGGCCAAAATGAACTAGAAATAGCTGAACATTAGTACTCAAATTGTTCTCAGGGACAAAAAGGGAAAAAAAAATGAATGGGTTCTATTTCTGTTTCTTTCAAAAAGAAAACGAAAGGTAACATTATTGTGTAATACCACATCTGTTTTTAGTGAAAACATTTTGGGTATACAAATATATTTTAAAATGTTCACCTAATAGAACATGCAAAGTAGAAAATGTGTGCCAAAACCACGAATATATAAGTTGCATTTGAATCTGTAATTGTAAGGTTTAAGTTTTAAACATTCTATTCCCTTCACACAACAAAATAAAACTTGTTCAAGTGTTTATCGAAATCAATTCAAATTGATTTTTAACAGATATATTGTTCTTCGAGTGTCTAAACAGTTCCAATCAACACACATTAGAATCCATTTGGATGTACTAAATTTGTCATAAGAGCAACGGACGGTCAGAATTTGACCATTCATAGCTCATATGCTAATTAATTAGGATTCGACTAATCCTTTACTCTTTATTACTCATAAGTTAATGATTTTCGCAATAAGATCTTCAAAATGAACTGTTTGCATCGTCAAATAAATCTCTAGTGGATCTCATTTGGCTTCACGCAAAGAATTACATAATAGATCGTCACATGAAATAAATTTACAGTGAATTCCATTATTTGACACCACTCGAAGAATTACATGACGATCTTTGTTCTTAATGTGTGATGGTAAAATTTTGTACACCTTAAAGAATATAGTCAATGACTATTTTTAAACTAACGTTAACTCATAAAGGATTTGGACCTTCTCCGCGACTTTAGTTAAACAAAAAGACAAATGATCAATATTACAAAAAGAGAAAAATTTCTCCGTAAACAAGAGTTTGTACCAATTTAATCTAGGCTGCACGATTCAAAACAGGGACGGCTCATATGTAACTTGCACTTTGACAAGTAAGAGTGCATTTTTACCGGTTAAAGTGTCTAAAAATTCAAACTCTTAATGCTTGAATCATGCGGTGCAGATTGGATTGGTGCAAAGAGCCTCTTCCGTGAATAAATTTCTCTCTTACCAAAAACAAATTTGTTAAGATAACTCCCAAAAGAAAGAAAAAATTTTAAATTTTTGTATTTGTTGTGTACCTATCAAATTGCATGTATGAATTCTTTTGCGCCACTAGCTACGATGTCGGACACAGTAGCCAAAAATTCTTGAACAACATGTTAACATAGGAGGAAGAAGATGACCACAAAATCCATTGAGCCATTTTTTTAAAAAAAAATTGGACGAAGAGAAAAATTCCATTAAATCAAACCAACACTGTACACAGATTTACCAAAAAAAAAAGGATTAACCTACCGTCCGCCCAATGGGCGGACAATAAAGTGTATAGAATTATGATTGTTTTGTGTTTACCGTCCGCCCAGTGGGCGGAGGAAAATAGAAAGATAAAAAAAAAAAACCTAAAAACTATCAAAAGCAAACTTAAAACTACCCAAAAAAAAAAAAAAAATCAGAAAACAGAAACAAACCGCTGGCGCCCATCGCCGCCATTGTCACGCCGTCGCGGCCGTTTGCCGTCAATGTTGGAGGCCCATATTGGCCTCCCCTTAGTCCAAAAATCAAGATTCCGGCCACCCACATTGAAAGGAGAGCAGATTCAGCTATGCATGGAGAGTTACCGGCAGATCCATTGAGGCATTTGAAATTTTAATATTCATAAATTCCAAAATATCAATTAGGGTTTGTCAAAGATTTGAAATCCGTAAGAAACCCGTAAATCCTGAAATTGGTGATGGCATAAGATTCTTTAACGTTGCACTTTTGTTTTGGATGACAAAGTAATAGACTGGAATTGAGGTTGTAGTGCAGTATCTGAGCCGTTAATCACGCAATCAATAATATTGACAGACTCGAAAAAGCATTGGAACCGTTCTATACAAAGCTATGCAAATTAATTTGTTGCCAATTGCCAATGAAAACAAAGAGTTTGCTGATACAATCACATTTACTATTCTTTTGAATCATAGTATTACTAAATCATCGTTCCAATTACAACTACAATAAGATATATCTCATGTCATGCAGTCATTTTTTTGCAACTTATGATGAAATACCAAATATGGTAAAATTTCTAGTCCACACTCCCGGATTTAAGGAAAAAATGGGGTTTTTTTGTGTTGCAAATTTTTTTTGGAAAATCCGATCCATCCAATGTGTTCAGAAGGTGTTTTCAAGGGTCCACCCGGAAAATCTTCAAAACAAAATACCGGGAAGGGCTTGATCCATGCAGTTTTCGCAAAAACTGTATTTATATATTTTTTGCGAAAATTGCTTGGATCAAGCCCTTCCCGGTATTTTTTTTTGAAGATTTTCCGCGTGGACCCTTGAAAACACCTTCTGAACACATTGGACGGATCGGATCGTCAAAAAAAAAAATTTGGATCAAAAGGTGCGGAAATTAAAAGTCCGGATTAGAAGTGGACTCTACCAAATATTATCAACTAGATGCCTTTTCTCAGTTTGACAGTACTCATGCACATTTTCCGATGAAGAGAAACAAAATACCTTTGTATTTGAAAAATATTACTCCTTGGTGTAACGGCCCAATTTTCAAACGCGTTAATTAATCATTTATTAGAAAAAAATATTGAGTTAATCAAATTGATTAAACCATTAATCCCTTATAGATAAAAGCATAAGTCTGACCAATAATTACATTAACAAATACGTACACGTTTTTTTAGGCCTGGTTTTTTATTTGATAAAATGGGACTCTCATAAAATCAATGGATATGTATGTATTTGTTAAACTTGTACATAAATTCAACATTAAACCTGAAAGCTCTAATTGGGATATGGGTTCTATGCCTCCTCTTGCTCTGCCTCAATGGTCAACTCCTCCGTATGATGGTACTAATCACCACTCTCTATCTCCACACCTGGCATGTAACGCCAGAGCCAACAATAACATTGTGAGAGAATGACTCTCAATAGATAATCCCTACCCTTGTAACATATGCATCCCAATCAAAAGATTATAGCAATCAAGAATATGAATATATAACAGTAATCTTTCATCCAGCTTCAATTATATTAGTTCACCCTATGTGAATTCTAAGGTTCTCCTCCTCCGATAAAACCTTTTCTCCCATTAACTCCAACTATGACTCGTCCCATGGTAACAACTCCTTTGTTTGTTAGTCCTAAATGAATTCACCTCAGTTATGTATCTAGCTTGTATTCATTTATGACCATCACAAGGGGTATAGGTAGCCACCGGTGGTAATCATGACATGTCATACCAAGGAGAAAATTTTGGATGCAAATAGGGTATAGTTCACTTGGTACCCTTGCACAACATCCGGACCGTCCAATCAACGCATGGACGGCTCAGATTAAGGAGAGAGAAAAGCAGGATAGCGAGTGTAGAGAAGGTTGGAGAGAGAGTGTTCGAATCTCAACCGTTGGTTGCATTAATTGGACGGTCCGGATGTGATGCAAGGGTACCACGTGGTACCCTATTTGCATCCAAAATTTTCTCCATATCAAGAATTCGATCACATGAACACTTTAGAGTCCCGTTAGCCGCTCTTAGCCCAAGAGTCCACTAGGTTGCTCCAAAATAATGTTGGGTCCTCTCAGGCTACTCTTATCCCAAGAGCTCCAGTAGACCGCTCATATTCTTTCCATCCCGTCTTTATTAATCACATAAAAAATGTTATTTGTACAACCATTTCGGTTCCAACCATTTACAACCCTCTCACATACTGACATACACGTGGCCCTACACCCATAATTGTGTGTGGGCTCCGCACGTATGTGAAGGGTTGTAAATGGTTGGAGCCGAAATGGTTGTACATGTACCATGATTGTAATCACATGCAATTGAAATCCTCCTCTACTTAAGTTGACGAAATTCGTGGTCACTCTTAATTACCTGCAAATCAGGTGAGTGTAATGGCTTGGGGAGTGAGGAAAAGTGGTGATGGTGGACTGAATTTTTTTTTTTGTAATTTTTTTAGAGAAAATTTTCATTTATTACGAGGATAAAGAACGAAATTGGTACAATAAGAAAGCAAAATTAGGTGTTTGGAGAAAGGAATCCGAGATTGAAACCCTTCCTCCAAAATACTCCCTCCGTCCCTCCAAAATACCCATCGGTTCTATTTTGTTTGTCAATTTTCGAAGACTGTGTCATTGGTCAATCACTTATAGTATCTTCTAATATGATTTTAAAAAATATGCAATATGAATCTTATTTGATAGTTCTCGATTAGTTCTATTATGCAAAGTTATCAAAATCATAAAAAAATAATAATTATAGATTGAAAGATATACGTAATTGAAAATTGGCACGGTCTTCTAAAATTGACAAACAAAATGGGATAAAGGGAGTACTAGTTTAACTTCTAACAATACTGACTTAGAGCATCAGCATCAGGGGCATCAAACCCCCCCTGATGGCTAATTTGTTAAGTCAAACTCAAAAAAAAAAAAAAAAACCCAAAATCAGGCACATCAAATGAATGAACAAATTTGTAAAACTCTAACTTTGCTACAGTGCCTACTCAAAATTGAGTAGGCACTGTTCACGCATCAAATTACTTTTCCATCACTCTCTCCAGACTTCTCTCTTGGCTTGAGTATTTTTTTTTTTTTGAAAGTAGGAGTATAAAATGAGAATAGTTTAATATGGTGGAGTTAGAATAAAGAGTCTGATTTTGTGAGTTATTTAAAAAATGACTTGCTAATCTATAAAAGTTGTTTTTGAAGTTAAATTTGGTGTGTGTGTGTGTTTTTTTTTTGTGAGGCTGATAAGATGCCCTTGGAGCATCCCCAATCGATCTCCATTTTGGAGAATGAAGCCACTCCAACACATCTATATTTTCAGTTTCAGTTTCCATTTGATTAGAGTGTGTATGAACGTTAACATTCTCTATATCCACTTTTTGAATAAAATAGTAATATTTAGGGTACCCATAATAGAGGAATTAGTTGGGCTGGGATGCTCTTACGCCGTTCAAAAACACAAGTTAATCGGACATACCATCAAAACGGGCCTAAGTTCACGTGGGAAGTAACATGGGGAGGGAGACTCCTACGAATAAGGATAGGAGAGAGAAAGATATAGAGAGAGAGAGGGGTACCCGAGAGAATCTTGTAGTTCAGGATGCATTACAGATAGGACTGCAAATGAGCTGAGCTATTTGTGAAAAGTTTGTGGCTCCGCTTGTTAAGGCTCGGCTCGACTCGTTTATTAATTGAGTTGAGCTCAGCTAGAAAAAGCTCGGTTTGGCTCTCAAAAGCTCGGTTCGTTTAAAGAAGCTCGTTAAGTAAAGTAATATGGCTCGGCTCGTTTACGACCGAGCAGAATTTGAGCTTGAGCTCGAGTTTTGGGCTCGTTAAGCAAACGAGCCAAGCTCATACACTACAAAGCTCGGCTCGGCTCGTTTACAATCCTAATTACAGAATTGTAATGCGTTATTTGGGCCACTCAAAGTATTTTGACTGTTATAAACATTTTCGGTCCTTAAAAATGTTTTGGACGATTCAAATTACAAATAACAATCCTGTAGTAAATCCGGACACTAGAGAGTTTTCGATTCCAGATGGATGAAGGGGCTATGATGGAGGTGTGGGGTTGTTGTCGGGTAGTGAGAGCAGAGATCCATGATTAAGGGGTTGGGTTGGGGGAACAACGTGGGACACCTACCCTACCCACGCACTCCCTGGGGACACTTAATCATTCACCCGACACTATGTCGGACCACACACCACCCACCAATCATTCATCCCATCAATTCAATCCTACCCTCCCAATAACTACTTGTCGAAATACCACGCTCCAATTTTTCACGTGTAATATACGTGCCCATTTTTTTTCTTGTTCGATTGAGAAAGACCGGATGAGGTGAGATTAAGGAGTATTTGTTAGTCCTAGCCTCCTAGGTGCTCTAATTCATGAAATAGTTCTGAGTTATCCAGTCCTCCTTGAATGCTGTGTGCGACAAACGCCGAACTTTAGATAAAGGGGAACATGCGGTCACATGTTCTCCCTAATCCCAATCCCTATTTCTAGTTTTGGGAGTCACACGTGCTCCTAAGGTGTGTTGGGTGAGTGGGCGGGATAGGCAAGCCGGTGTGCACCCAAAATGTGTGTAGCCTAATATTTGTGTAAATATGACTGCGAGAGTAGAAACGTCAAACATCTTAAATAACTTAAATTTGTAAGTGCAACTATTAAGAATCAAGCATAGAAGAAGAATTAAGAGCAAGAATGGATGGTATTATTGAAGGATTTTATGAAAAATGCGTGACCATGAAGTATTGAGGTTAGAGTTTTGGTGTCAACTGCTTTTAGATGTTTCAAGTGGTGATATTGGCCGTTTTAAGGAATACCAATCTCCTAAATATTTTTCAATTATGATATGGATACTGTATTTTCTTTTCTTAGATCTTCTCCGACTAGTAATATATATAGCATCCTATTGGAGATGCTCCTATCAAATGATATGCTTGGCTGGTCTAAATATGAGATTTGTGTAAGAAGAGTAATTAAGATTTGGCAGCTACCAATTTGGCTGTTTATCGGCTCCTTTAACTCGGACCCGAGAGTGCTATGCACCTCTCGGCCGTCCAATCATGTTTTGGACGGTCCAGATGCGTTTGACAAATTTAATTTCTTTTTACCGGTATAAAATTAGAATACATTCGAATCGTCCACAACACAATCAAACAACTGAGGGGCGCATGGCACGGGGTGTACAACATCCCCAGATTCCCTTAACTCCGTGTGATAAAGCTTGCTGACTTTAGTGTATTTTTAGGTTTCTAGCTACTTGGTGTTATTAACTGAAATAAAAGTTTTTTTTTTTAAACAAAAACATATCATATATAGAAAAATAAAGAGTACACACACCACTTATCTACAAATATTGAACATTTAAAATTAACTATTGCTATTCATGGAAAAAAAAAGTATGACTATAGATTTATTCAGAATCAGCCGATGCACATAGTTCTCACAAATGATAAAGGGTTCACGAATGATATTTTTAAACGCATTTGAATATGAATTTATGCACAAAAGTTGTTGGAACTTGTGACTCATATGGAGAGGTACCAAGGAGTTCTAATGAAAGGTCAGATGCTGGAGCGGAACGGAGCAGAGCGGAACGGAGCGGAGGGACGGCATCTGGCCCATCGCGGATCCAACTGTTGTCACGAGTGGCCAGTAGGGCCGAATAATTTGGGGGGGGGGGGCGGGGCGGGGAGGCGTAGCCCCCCGCGGTACGGTACGGAATTATTAGGGTTGAAATAGAGTAGGGCTATATATACTCTCTATTGTAAAAACCTTAGCCGATTTTTCAGAATAATACAGACTCGCTCTCGCTCTCGCTCCCGTGGATGTACCCGATCTTGGGGAACCACGTAAATTCCTGTGTTGATTTCCTTTACTGTTTTCGTATTGATTATTGTGTGCGTGTGGTGATTATTCTAACAAAAGTTTTGCTAACTTTTAACATTATTCTAAGATCTATAGTTGATCACAAAAGAGATTGCCATAATTGCCTAGTCAATTGGTGGGGTATTCATGGAAATCACTTTTAGGTATGTATATATAGTACTGCACCTCTTTATATTTGCGTGACACTGCAATCATAACGCACATTCAAGATTCTTGTTTATGTGAAAACCATTGGATGAAGTTGATATTGAACAAATTAAATGAATTGTCACTCTGAAATGTAAGTTCGAATTACACGCATTGCTATTAATTGAATTAAGGTTTATGATAGCCGTACTTACAAATTTTAGATTATAGCTTCATATTCTAGATACTCTAATAGATTTTAGTAGAAATTGATAAACATGTTTACCATAATTGTAAAATTATGATTAAGTAACAATAAAAGCTAGTAGAATTGTTTATTGCAAGAAGCCAAAAAAAAATAAAAAATTAAAGAATGATTAAGCTACAGTAAAAACTGGTAGAATACTTTAAACCAAGAAGCCAAAAAATCAGCTTTTATAACATTTAAAACATAAAATCTAATCCAAAAATCTCCAGAAGCTACCCAAACTCAGCTTTGAGATTTTCATAATTTCATCCCTTTTTAGCTTTTCAAAATCTGTAAGAATCCGAGAATTTGTTCTTTAGAATTTTTGTTAACCACTCCAAACCAATTTTGAAAAATTAAAGTATCAAAATCTCTCGTAAACACCCACTAATTACATTATGGCCCTGTTCGTTTCGCAATTTAGTTTTAGTTTTGTTTAGTTTTGATGATGTAAGCATGTGTAATAAGTGGAGAGAGATAGAGAGAAAATGGAGAAAAGTGATGATGTAAGCAAAACAGAAACTGGGCCAAAACCGGAGCAAAGCTCCCAACCGAACACTGCCATTAAGTTTTACTAGTCCCTCCATCCATAGTCGTTGTCCTTTATAGATATGCTCACAATCAAATAGAAATCATACAAACTTTTAAAAATTATTTTTAGGACCTTGTTATATTGTTCAAAGATCTTAATGGAAACATAATTTGAACGATATAATCTATTGGCGAAAAAGATTTGAATTAGATTTCTCTGTTGTCCGTGATTGGACTGCATGGAGTTGTTTGTGTTATCTCAGCCGCTCGTGTAAACAATAAAAAAAAGACCACCAGTTAGAAACGGAGAGATTATCTGGATAGCTAAGCATATCCGTATGGGTTGGCTGTTGCTTTTTTAAATCAAATCTAGAAAAGCTATAAAATGAGTGACACAATAATGGACAAACATTTCTTTATCACACTGCACACACACGGTTGCAAGTCATAATTTGGTCACCTATACTTTCGCAGTTAACAAATAATACTTAAACAAACCATACCAGAAAGTAAAGAAATTTGTCGAAATGATTATTTTGAACATATTATTGCACTAATCATGTTCTTCATTAAAATATTATACAACTTGCACAACTTGCTCTAATCATTAGCTCATTTTACAGTAGGGCATAGTGTCTCCAAGGGGCTATAGTGTAATTTCGTAAGAGTTTGGGGACTGAACCACCAAGCCTAGTTGCATGAAAGCAGTTCATCGAAACCCAAATCCAGCATAGAGCTTGAATTTCATGTTCATCCTGTTGGAAATATGTGAATGAAACCGGGACACTCGGAGGGTCTCCCGAGATAACCGAGTCAACCCCATGGATTCAAACGCTATGTAATAAACGATGGGTAACTCCCCTCATGAAAGTCGTGGTTATGGCAGAAGTCATACTCCTGTTCAAATTCAAATTCAAATTCAAATTGAAGGCTGGAGTTAATTGAATTGCAGAATTCAATCTGGCTATTGAATGGGAAGACTCCTCCATTGATTCACATATTGAATACTCCAGCTGTAAAAAGGCTGCTCTGCCATATGTTGCATCATCAGATTTTCGTATAGCATAATACACTCCAGAATTCGTCTTTGAGAGAGAGAGAGAGGGATACGCGAATTTAGTTCGCCAAGGTAGTCGACGGTGGTGTTCTGTCGACCATGGTTCTAGCCGTTTTATCCTAGGACGAAGACGTCGGTTCATCCTACAACACCTACGGTAGGTGGCACATCTTTATTAAGGAGAATGTGGTTTCACACGACTCGGCTCTGTTTGTATTTTTTATTTGCAGTTTCTGTAATTTCCAGTTCGTTTGTATACTTTGTAACCATTGTAAAACGCTTATTCAAATTTATATTTTTAAGTGATTATCAATTTTTTTCAAATCGAGATACGTAGCATGCATAAATTTTTTTTCATACATTATACTCCCTCCGTCCCAATTTAAATGCTCCCTACGGTTATGCGTGTTTTTTTAAAACTCTTGTAGTTTTCATTCTATAATGTATTTTATATATAATATGGATCTTATTTGATAGATCTCAATTAGTTCTATTAGACAAAATTTTTAAAAACTTTGAAAACATTACCAATAAAAAGATATAGACGTTTGAAAATGGTACGGATATTCGTAGGGAGCATTTAAAATGGGACGGAGGGAGTATATAGTAAATGCCGTGTATCGTGCGATACGTTAATCATAATAAGATATGCAGTTAAAAATTAGTTATGCCTCGTTACACCAGTAAATTATGCATATATGTTGGGCCTGGAGTGCCCTCGTGGATTTGGTTACACAATGCCACTCCCTGCGACCGCTCTAAAAACAGACTTGCGAGTGCGATGTCGAATGTCATAAAAGACTTAATTGAAACCCTTCCTAACATCAATTGGTTTTAGGAGAGTTGGTGGAAAAGCGGTCCGACAAGTGGTATTAGAGCCAGGAGGTCATGGGTTCGAGTCGCGGGAGCGTCATCGTGAGGGAAGGATTGTTGGGCCCGGAGTGCCCCCATGGATTTGGTTACACAATGTCACTCCCTGCGACCGCTCTAAAAACAGACTTGCGAGTGCGATATCGAATGTCATAAAAGACTTAATTGAAACCCTTCCTTACACCAATTGGTTTTAAGAGAATTGGTGGAAAAGCGGTCCGACAATATAGATTTCAAGAAAATATTTTATCGCATTGAGATATCTTGCTGCCTTAATATTTATGAAAGAAAAGAAGATACGTTAATGATTCAGGTAAAACACAATTGAGGTATGGTTATTTCTTCTGTTCAAGCCGTACACTGAGGTTTGACTTGTTCTTTCAAAGGGTTTGCATGTCGACATAGTCAGATCAAACGCCTTAGATTAATATGTTTGAGGTTCTGCCTTTAAAAATATTGTCCGAATTTTACTCAACAGAGTAGCTGTAAAATATGTACTGAATGATCCGCATACGCATAGATATTCATAGAATTTGCCTACGTAGTGTATGATTTCTATTCAAAAATGATACGGGGTATGCAATACGTATCATTTTTCGAAAAAGATGATACAAGTCATGGGATATGTATCCTATATCCTATGGGTTTAACAACTAGGATGATTATAGTGATGATTGACAAGTTAAAACCAAAACTAGCTTGATCAATTTGAAATTTTAATTGAGTTACTGATCTAAGCTAAATGACCTTTTACAAGCTCAACACAAAATCAAATCCGACTGTATCGTAAAATACGTTAATTATAATAAAATATGCAATTAAAAATTTGTTATTCCTCGTAACAGCAGTAAATTATGCATAGATTTCAAGAAAATTTTCTATCACATTGAGATTATTGCTGCCTTATTTATGAAAGAAAAGAAGATACGTTAATGATTCAAGTGAAACACAATTGAAGGATGGTTATTTCTTCTATTCAAGCCGTACACTGAGGTTCGACTTGTTCTGTCAAAGGGTTTGCATGTCGACATTGTCAGATCATACGCCTTAGATTAATGTGTTTGAGGTTCTACTTTTAAAAATGCTGTTCGACTTGCATGTCGACGTAGTCAAATCAAACGCCTTAGATTAATGTGTTTGAGGTTCTGCTTTTAAAAATGTTGTTCGACTTTTACCCAACTAGGTAACCGTAAAATACGTACTGAATGATCCGCATACGCATACATATTCATAGAATATGATTCATATTGTAAGATTTCTATTCAAAAATGATACGTGGTGCGATACGTGTCGTTTTTCGAAGGAGACGATACAAGGCTTAGGATATGTATCGTATGTCGTTTGGGCTTATGATGATTATAGTGATGATTGACAAGTTTGAACCGAAGCTAGCTTGATCAATTTGAAATTTTAATTGAGTTACTGATCTAAGCTACATGAGCTTTTACTAGCTCAACACAAAATCAAATCCGATTATATATTGAGAATTTTTTTTGTATAAGCTAAATGAGCCTTTAAAACGACTTTTCCAAGAAATTTAAATTTTTTATTCACCCGTACGTGTTGATTTAAATAGTACTCCGTACAACATAAACAAAATAAGTAATGGCTGTCAAATGTAGATCGGCAGATGTGTTTAATGTTTTTTATAAACTTGTTCAAAGAATTTTTTTTAAAAAAAAGATTCATAAATAAGGGCATGTTTGGTCGACAACTTTTCTCATTTTCAAGTTCTTTGTTTTGAGTTTGGCTATTTGGCCAAGAAACCCAAAACTCATTCGGGTAAAACTCATTCTCAATTTTTGACAGTTGGAGCAAGAACTCAAAATAAGCTTCGGAGCTCCTTTTCTCTTTCTGCAATCGGAGCAAGAACTCAAATTGCATTTTGCATATTTTTTTCAAATACTCTTACCAGATTTAAAATACATTTTGATCATAATTTAAAAAGTTAAAAAATTAAAAGTGAACAACGAAAAAAATAAAAGTGAGGCTACCAAACACCTTCTAGGTAAAGAAGGAAAATAAGGGGGTGCTCCAGTAAGGTGGTTTTTGAAAAAAATTGACTTTTCATTAATTTTTATGTGATATATTATGAGATAATGACGTATCTCAATTTTTTAAAAAAATAGGCTTTTTTTTTTTGTTAGTGAAACACCCCAAGTTCCCTGCACAGAGAGTAATTGGAAGGAGAGAGTTTCAACAATGATTGTAAAGCCGGAGAGGGGTGTCGGGATAAAGAAAGACAAACAAGAGACGCACGGCTGGCCCTCGAGAACAAAGTGTGTGGGGTCCACTGATTTGCAATTTAATTTTTCCCATAAATTTTTTTTCCACTCCAGCTCAGATTATGGGCACCTCAATTACTCCCTCCGTCCCAATTGAAATGCTCCCTACAGTTATGCGTGTTTTTTTAAAACTCTTATATTTTTTATTCTATAATGTATTTTATATACAATATGGATCTTATTTGATAGACCTCAATTAGTTTTATTAGACAAAAAATTTAAAAACTTGGAAAACTTTACCAATAAAAAGATATAGACGTTTGAAAATGACACAGATATACGTAGGGAGCATTTAAAATGGGACGGAGGGAGTATTTTTCTTTTTGATTTACTTAAAGACAAATTATTCACATCGGGATTAAGAAATTACTTTCTAGTATTCTGGTCTCGAGAAGAGAATCAAATTCTAATGAATTGTGTCAAAAATAATTAAAACTCACAAATCAACCGGACTAATTCAATCGCGAGAACAAATCATTGGAAAGTGAGAGGGAGCATGTGTAAAACCAGCGAGACATGTTGGTTCGGTCCACGTGAGGGCTTCGGGTGGGGTTCCTTTTTACTCCATCCCACACCACAACCACGTGAACTCCACTCCTTCCCTTCTCTGTCTGCGTCATCATCGTTAGCCTTGGCCCACTTGTACCCTCCCTCTATCAATCATTTGGTAACCACCTTTGGCTAGGCAAAATTATTTTGCACCGAGACCCCCGATTCACAGCGTGACGATGTTTCAGAAGCACTGAAAAGACGGGTGAATATCTGCCGTGAGTCCAATATTTTAGTATTTTGAAAACCGTTCATCTTGTAAATCTTGACTTGTAAAATCATTAATTTGGTGAAAAATTTAAATTGATCGACCTTTAAATCTTATTTGTCTTGATTCAATAAAAGTACACTTGTGATTTCATAAATATAGTTCTAGGATATTCAATTTAATGTCTTAGTTATCGATATCTGATCAACTTAATTTTGTTATAGGAATGTTTAGTTCTATGAAAGGAACGAGTTGGGTCTTTTTTTTTGAAGTTTGGAACGATACTCATTTAACGGGCACAACTGACCTCATGATTCCTGCTTGGTTTTGTTCACTTCAACGTACTTTTACCTTTAGGGGGGAGCGTAATTGGAATACATTTATTATTGACTTATTTTCTTAAATTATTTTTGTCTTTCATAAATCTTTCTAGCTTGCATATTTTTTATATAGAAAAATATAACCAAAAACTTTAAAATGTCATCCAAGTTTTTGGAATATTATTGTTCTTAGTGAACTTTAAAAAAAAAATATGATCAGAGGTTTTCTTTCTTTTTAAATTTCTTGCATCCATTTGAAATAATTATCCACAATAATTTGGAGCAAAAAATTGACAAATTCTTTTACAAAGGATAAAAACAGTGACATAGTAATGCAATTAATAAATTTAATCCAAACATAGCCTTAGCCACATTTTAATTGTTGGCATGTAACTATATGTATCAGTTATGCTAAAAACTGGCTTTTGTTACGTTTAAAGCGCAACATATTCTAGGAAAAGTTGAAGGCTTCAAATGTACATTTTGTAAATCTCAAAAAAAAAAAAAAAAAACCTGTGTAGAATTAATATTTTCGTCTCCTCAAACTCAAAGTTCGAGTTATAGTTGTCTCGTTGACTCATCGGTATAGTCAAACCTAGTTTCAAGCCTAGCTCATTGACTTGTATATTTTAAAGACTGCGTATTTTGATGATTCAAATTGTTTATCTTGTAGCACTTTTTTAATGTATATATCTCTGTAAAATCATACGTATAGATTTGTCTAAATCTCTCTTAATGAAATGCGCTTCGATCACATGAATCTAGCTATCCAATCGTTTTTATTTTTGCATGAATAAAATAAATTGCACAGTTGTTATGATGGTTATATGACGTGGGCATTATTGATCGAAGTATATAGGTCAAATGAAGAAGCTATCCAATCGTTTTTTCAAAAAAATCGGTAGATAGTATTGCTGCGGGCCTTCACTAGAGTTTTCTCCGGCTACGCCCTGCTCCAAAAAAGCATTGGTTGTTTCTACTACATCATTCAAATTTGACCTTTGAATTTTTTCCAGTTCATGCATGCAGTACTGATCGAAATTTTTATATACTTTAATAAATAGACATCGTCAATAATTAATTATTTAGTGATTTAAATATTCATACTACACTAAAACAAAATAGGAAAGTAAAATCTTAATTAAATAAAGCATACTTACTAAAATACTAATTTAAAATAATAAGATAAAATTCTTATATTTTTTAAAATACTTCCAATATTCGTCTGCATCATAGAATACTACTCTTATCATTTTTATCTATGGCAATAGGACGGCATTGGAGCGAGTTTCACTCCTTCCAGATCTCCAACCGTGCAACTATTTTTTATTTCCCAACGTGATCTTCAATGCCCAATGAGTTCGTTTTGGGTTTTTAAGACCCGGTTTTCTCAATTATTATCTAATCATTCTCCCTATTTTTAAATATTATTCACATTTTTCTCTCTATCTCTCTTTAATCATTAACCCCTATTTTTAATTATTATCTCTATTCCTCCTTCTAATCATTACAAAAACCAAAACCCAAAACCCAAACCAAACACAACCTTAGTGTTATGGTATTAGGCCTCGTTTGATTCGCGGACTAAAATAAGTGAGATTGGTAGTCCTGGGATTAATAGTCCAGGATTATTTGTCTTGGGACTAATTTAGTATTAAATCTCACTCAATCCTTTGTTTGATTCGTGTAGGATTAACATCGGGATATCCGTGTTCTGGTCAATCCCATGTTTGGTTTCCCAAACTAAATTTTGGGAATAATTTAGGACTCAAGATCGAGAAATCAAGAAAACCCAGTTTAATGGTTCTAGAAAACCAAAAAATCGTAGCAACCATGTATCGAGAAATCAAGAAAACCAGAAAACCCAGTTTAATGGTTCTAGCAACAGTAGCAACCATGTATCAAGAAAATCTTCAAGTATACAACGTGAATGTCAGAAAATCTTCAAGAAATCATGATCTAGAAAATCTTCATGTCTAATGGTTCTAGAAAACCATAAAATCGAAAACCAGAAAACCCATAGATATAGTTACAGGGTAAATCGATTTCAAAAGGTACAGGGTTCGATTTGCAACAAAACCCAGTTTATGGTTAAAATCCAGTAAATCTATCTCAGAGCAACGAGTAAACCCAATGATTCTCCATCGTCTGGAGAGAGAGAGAGAGAGAGAGAGAGAGAGAGGAGTACCAGCGTTCTGGGTATGAGTGAAAGAAAGGAAGAAGACGATGGCAATAGTCCGGCCTTATTTAGTCCCCCCCGCCCAAGTATTGTGTAATCCCATACGTATTCGACAAAAATTGTCCCAGGATTGTTAATCCCATGTCATTTTTTGGGAACCAAAAAAGGGATATGCGGGATTAGGCAAAAATAGTCTCATCCCACCCTCCTAATACCCGAATCAAATGAGGCCTTATAGTATTTGATTAGGATAAAAAATACTAAATGATTACATATTAACATTCGTGTGCATTTTTTATTATCCTTTTTTTCAAAATTTTATAGTTTAATTATTTGTCTCGAGAGTATTAAGAAGTATATAAAAATATTGATCGAAGTTCAAAAGGCCAAGAACAAGACAAACTTAAAAATAGTACAAAGTACTGCTACCTTCTATTGGTACTATTTTTGTTGTTTCCTTTTACCATCCATTTTTACTTTTCAGATTCATTTCATCTTGACGAATAAATAATCTGTAAAATGAACGAAAAACTAAAAAAATTTAAGAAATAAACAAAAGTACCGATAACAAAATTTAGGGGAAAATGTTATCAGATTGGGGTGTCTCCATAATGAGAAAAGAGCGGGACAGATTGAATTATCATCTCTATTCACTACTCAATCAATATGCGTAGTAGTAAAAGCCTATGATGTAGCTTTGATTCATCTTATTAAGGTCTCAAATTCAACTCTCCCCTCATTAGCAATTCTTGAGGTTATGTCACATTGTCACTCCACGCATAAGGTGTTAAAAGACTTTGGAAGAGGCAGCTGCAAGAATTAATTTGAGGTACGAGCAAACTAGCCCATGATATTTGTATTTAATAGAAAAACCCATTTTTTTTGGTATGAAAGAATAATGTCATTTCTCAGAAATAGCCCAAAAGGCGAAACAGAACCGCAAACCAGAATCCTAGATTGGGTAAAAATACCACAACTTTCGAGGTGTCTATATGGATCGGAAGAGAATGGAATACACTGAGTATATATGAACATTACCCACGAAAGATATAGGAAAGTCCACACAAGGACTGGAAAAAACTCCAAAACCGAGCTAAAATTGTTAAAAACAGCGAACGCAACATAGAAACGACAAAAAATTGAAAAAACCCCGTCGGCACACAACCCGCCGCACGTCCGATCACCAACAGCCACAAACTATATATCACACAAATGCACCTCAAATTGAAGAAATGCAGCGGTGGAGGCAAAGATATGTAGATTCCAACTCCGACGAACCGAAAACACACCAGATCATCGTCGAAAACCACCGTCCCCATACCTCTAGAAGCCAAACCAGTCCTAATCTTCAACTCAAGTATGCATGTAAAATTATTATAATTTGCTATTTGTTCGGTGAACCGTATGCATACGTGCGGTGAACCGTATGCATACGTGCCTTGAGATGGGTATCCAATGCAAATCTTGGGGGGAAACAAGAGAGAAGAAAGACACAGGTATCCAATGTACAAGTACACCACTCTTGCATTGTTTACTTTCTTCACTTTGCCCACTTTACCGCTTTGTGCGTGTGTCTTGGGGGTGGGGTTTGTTTTTTTATTTTTCTCGTCCCTTTTTTCTGTTTTCAAATTGTTAAAAGATTATAATGAAAAAATAAATGTTAAAATAATAGCAAAATATAGTCGAAAAACAATTTTAAAAGGTGTACTTTTTAAGAATTTGTTAAATCTTTGTACAAATGTTTTTCTTGTAATTTGATGTATGTTCGAAGTCTCAACCATTTTTGTAAATGCCATTGATCATTAACGGAAATGCTACATACACAAGAGATTGTACAACAAATTGGACAAAAGCCCCAAAACGACGTCGTTTTGGGGCCTGTTGTTTGAAAAAAAAAAAAAACCAAAAGTTCCCCTTCTTCCCCAAATCAACTCTTTAGACAGAGAAGAAGAGAGTTGGGTCACGATGACGAGCCACGACCGCCGCTGCCGGCCTCTGCTGCTGCCGACAACCACCACTACCAAGGTCTCTCTCTCTCTCTCAAAGAAATGTGAGAAATATATCAGGTGCTATTGGACCGGACTCAGTGTCAGCAAACCCCCTTCCAACGGCTCGGAACCAGTCCGAGATTTACATCGGAGAACCTCCGCCGCTCGAGCTAGATGCCTGTATCGAAAACCTCGATAAATTTGATGGTGGTCGCCGGAGGTGCCGGCAGTGGCGGAGGACGGCGGCGGCGGTCTTCATGGCAATCACTTCGTTCTCTCGGTGGTCGCCGGAGGTGTCGACAGTGGAGGGGGTCGTCGTGGCGGTCACCCCGTTCTCTCTCTCCTTCTTCCGTCGACTGTGAATGGGGGGTGGGGAAGAGGAAAGTTTACACGTTTTTGTTTTTTAATAACAGGCCCCAAAACGATGTCGTTTTGGGGCTGTTGTCCAATTTGTTGTCCAATGTTGTTGTGTACGTAGCAACGTTCGATCATTAAGGCTTTGTTTGTTTCGATGTAAAATGTTTTTTGGAGGAAAGTATTTTTTTGTGTAAAATTATTTAGAGTAAAATATTTGTTTTGATTTTGTTTTCCCACGTTTGGTTGCACTTGAAAAATATTTACTAGAACAAAAATATTTTAAAATAAACTTTTTGTTTTTCTCCTAGCCTACTCTGTTTTCCAAGAGTAATACTTTCTTTTCCCTTCCCTTTGTTCTTAATCAGTAACCCAAAATTTTGAGGGAGAAAGACATTGCAATTGGAGAGAGAGAGAGAGAGAGAGAGAGAGAGAGAGAGAGAGAGAGAGAGAGAGAGTTTTCTTGTCGGTGATCAACTTGTGGGAAACAGAATTGGACTTGCTGAACTTGTGGGAAACAGAATTGGACTTGCCGCGGGTAAGGACGAGCAAAAACAACTTACGCCTTTCAGGCGTAAGTTGTTTTTACACCGGATGATGGAAAATAATTTACAATAAAAAATAATTTACTTGTCATTAATCCAACCAAACACTGGAAAATGGGTAAAACATTTTTTGAGGAAAACATTTTGCGTTCAAACAAACGGATTTGGGGTGCCTGCTGTGCAGTGGTTGCACAGAAGCCACCCCGTGTCCCAAACAAACGGAGCCTAAAACATGTTATACTTACTCTTTATTGTGAAACAACTCAATAAATCACCCTTCCAATTAAATAAAAACATGAGAATAAATGACAATTAACCTTTTGTTAAGGCAACTTGAAACTAATTCTCCCCTTGATTACATTATTGACTATGCGTCAATACACTACGGGATTTATGCGTCTTGGTACTCTTTAAGATTGCACAAACTATAAAGTACACCCATAATATGGACTATAAGTACATTCAATGCTCTCGGAACACAATTACGTAATACTTTAGATAATTCTGATACCACGTACGTTCGCGTGTGGTATAAGACTAAGTCCTTGTTCCCTTTAATTTTTTACACTTTTTTTTTTGTTTTTGTTTTATTCAAAAATTTTCCTCATTTATTTATTTTGCGTCAAAATTTTTAAGTTCTGTGAATCGTCTCGATGACAGGAAATAGAAAAATATAAAAAAATTACGATAGAAACTCGAACGGATATAAAACCTTAAAAGTTCAACATTTTGTAAAGTCCCACAATTTATGTGAAAGTAACCTCTAATAAGTATAGTAGACATTAGATAGATGATTCGAAAGAGTTGAAATAAAATCCTGCTTTTAGAACAGAAACAAGGGTCTGCTTTTATCCTTTTACCATGGTTCTTCTCACCCTAGGTCAATAGAGGCTGAAAGGGAGGACAAAAGAAATTACTAGGAGGGCAATAAAGAAGCCATGAATAATTCCAATGGGTTATGGGTTATTAAAATGAATTTGTCTTTGAATTTAAGAATCTATTCTCATTTAAGATTTCAGGTTTGGTTCTTCTTACGAGTAAACTCGTGAAATCACTGAAGATTATACCCAATCGTTAGTTGAAGTACATATAAGCTGGTTTAGACATTCGGTTATAAAAATAAAAAAAAGAAGCCACGGATTCACAAAACAATAAAATAAAATAGTAGGACTAATAAACAAGTGATGATTGAGAAATTTGGCACCCACTCCAGCTGACACATCCGGCCGTGTCGTCAATTCTTATTACACTTTACCACCTTCTCATCTCTCTATAAAATCCCCTCTCCACCCCCTCTCTCCCCACACCAACTCCATTCCCATTCTACTGTTAAAAATCTGCATCTCCTCTCTCCCTCTCTCTCTCTAGGAAAGAAATCAATCAGAAAAGCGATTGGATTGGAGATCTCAAGAAGAAGAAGAAGATGGTTGTGGAAAAAGAGGACTTGGGTTTGAGTCTGAGCTTGAGGAGGTTTCCAGAGGAGATCAACCGGCCGAGTTCATTGCTCCAGTTGAATCTCATGCCCCCTTCTTCTTCCTTTTCTACCTCGCCGCCTTTCAATGCTCACAAAGCCTCCTCCAATTGGATCCATAACTTTCCTCCTTCTTTAGGTACCCTATCAATCTCTCAGATCTCAAAGTCTTCCTTTTCCTTAATTTTCTCCCTTTATCTTCCTCTTTTTTTGATCGGATTCTTCGCATTTTCTTTTTTTTATTTTGACGATTTTCTACTTATCTTCGTCGCCGGCAGCCGGCTTTTCATTTTCCGGGTGTATTTTTTTGGCTAACAGTTAAATTAAATGCATTTTTATTAAGAAAAATTCAATTTTTTTTAGAGATTAAAGGAACTAGTCCTGGTTTGGCTAAATAAACTGAGTGGGTTTTTTTTTTGTTTTTATTGAATTTTTTTTCCACATTTGTTAGCTTTACATCGATATTTTGTGATTTATTGGTTTGTTCCAACAACTAAAGGAATAAAAAATATAAAATTATTAACCAAACTTATTTTTTTTTAATAAAGACAAAAATAATCCAATAAACCACAAATTAGCCAAAGCGTTTTGGTTTATTTAGCCAAAATCAACAAATTAGCGGCAAAATATTTATTTTTTTTGAAAAATTGCGTTATTTATTAGTTTTCGTTTTGTGAAATTTTTTGGTGCTGATTTTGGATCTCTTATCATGACATTGAAGCAGATGGAGAGTCGGAGGCAAGTGGCCGAGTAGCAGCAGGAGCGGAGACGAGATCGTTGTTTAAGGGAATCGATGTGAACCAGATTCCGTCATCGCCGACGGGGGAATGCTGCGAGGAGGAAGTCGGAGGAGTGTCGTCGCCGAACAGCACGATCTCGAGCTTGAGTGGTTCAAAGAGAAATAGCAGCGAGAGGAGGGATATTAATAATAATGATCAGCTAGTAGCAGCTAATAACAACATTAACGGTGATCACGAGGTGGAGATCGACGACAGGACTACTTCTTCTCACGGCATTATTAGCGACGAAGACGACGGTGACGGGTCTAGGAAGAAGCTCCGTCTTTCCAAAGATCAGTCTGCTGTTCTTGAAGATAGCTTTAAAGAACACAACACTCTCAACCCGGTATGTATTTCGCACCCGTCCAAAAATGTTTTTGATAGATCAGATTTGCGAGTATCTAACCATTGATAATCAATTATCTGGCCCGACTTACGCGCATCTCTAGGAATCTTGAAGCCCTAATGTTAACGGATTTGGGGTTGCTGTCTTGCAGCCGTATGTTGCAGAGCAGCAACCCCTTCTCCCAATGTTAACTATCAGTCACATCTCCAATGACCCAATAACGGTCTACTTTTGGTAGCATTTTTGGTGAAGTTGGTCAAATCACGTGATACCATGCCGTTACAACTGCCGGATCAAAATAGTGTTTTTAACCCGTAACGCATAAAATCATGAATCATGAATTTCAAATGTAGACAATTGAGATCGTCGAAACGTATTTCGATAGAAAGCGTTGGTTCTAGCCAAGTTCCACAAACTGACTTAAGCTAAATAAGCCAGTGAAATTGGCTTATTGAGTGTAATTTGATTGATGTGTTGTAAGATAGTGACTTGTCTCGTAAAGCGTAATAAGTTAGTTTTGTGGAACAATCCTCTAATCACACAGAAGTATAAGAATTAAGAGTTATATTTTGAATATTTATTTTTTATTTGTTTAGATTACTGAAAATTTGTGGAATTGTTTTGTTGAATTTGCAGAAGCAAAAGTTGGCTTTGGCTAAACGTCTAGGGCTGAGACCCCGTCAGGTGGAAGTGTGGTTTCAGAACAGAAGGGCAAGGTGGGTATTTCATATACATATATTTTTAGATTTTAAGTTTTCCTGACTATTTCTAGAGCACCTTGGTGGAAGAATTACAGTTTTGCCCATATGTATTGACTTAATTAACGAGTGGTAGTAATCGAATTTGTTGGATACAGGACCAAGTTGAAGCAGACTGAGGTTGACTGTGAGTTTCTAAAGAGGTGCTGTGAGAATTTGACGGAGGAAAATCGGAGGTTACAGAAGGAAGTTCAGGAGCTGAGGGCCCTGAAGCTGTCCCCACAGTTCTACATGCAGATGACCCCACCCACTACCCTCACCATGTGCCCTTCATGTGAACGCGTGGGCCCGCCTTCGTCCGTCCCGTCTGCGACTACTATCGACCGCGCTAGGTCTCGCCAAGTGACAGCCACCGCGCACCACCGGCCCGGTGGTGTTGCCTTTGACCCTTGGGCCTCCGCTAGACCCATCATCACGCACCGGATGTTCGATGGCCTCCTTCAACCGAGATCGTAGTATAGCATCGTCGATACAAGGGCATATCCGTCATTTCGTGTTTAGACATAAATATGAAGGATTTTGATTTGTAGTTGTAGTTTAATTGGTGGGGGTGTCAAAATTATGTTTTTGTTCTTTGTCAACCAATCATCTAATTTAGGTGGACTTTTTAGTCCTATAGTTCAGTCCTTTTACTAATTCTTCCTTTTTTAAAGAAGAAAATCAGAGTGCTTGAAAAAACAAAGGGGATATAGGGAAGGAAATTGTGGATGTTGTAATGTGACCTGTTTTGGCTTATTGTTTTATAGATGTTTGTTTATTCTAAAGTCTATCTTTTTATGATTAGGAGTCCCACTTTGTATTCTTTTCTAAAAGGACCCAGGCTTCCCGCAGTTGGACTGCAGTTAAATCTCGGCTGTCTATCTCGACGAATAATAATTTAGATTTGTTACATTATTTTACCAGTAAGAATATTCTATTGATAGATACAAACATCTACAGACTTCCGCTCGCCCCATCTCTGAAGTTTGAATTATTAAAAATACTTTTGAACGGATTCGATATCACTTGAATTATTAGAAAAGTTTTCCAACCCTTTTGCTGCTTTGTGAAAGCCTTTGGTCAGGTTGGTCCATAGACGGTTTTGATAATGGGCCGACTACTTACAAATGGAACTTCCAAAGACTTGTTTATAGCCCAATTGGATCGGTAATTGATTACTAAAATGTCTATTCACTATATAATCGGAAAATTATAGCTTTTTAGAGCATCAAGTCATTTATGAATAAAAAAATTGAAGAGGCGTTGGATCTCTGCTGTTCAAAAATAAAAATTTAAAAGTAAATGTAAATGCTTAGTCTAGCACAAACATCTTCCATTTTTTTATTATAAAAGAGTACCAAAAAGAAAATTATAAAAACAAATTTTAGAAATTTAGGAATAAGCTTTTGGAGGCTTTTAGAGCCCCATTACATTTGTATTGTTTGAAAATAAATAGACAGATAAGTAGATAAATAGATTTGTAGAAAAATCTAGTAGATTAGGTCCATGCCCAGAATTTAGCCTGAGCACTGGACTCTTTTTCCAATGCTGGGCTTAGGGCTGCAAACGAGCCGAACCAAGTTGAGTTTTAGAATGTTCAAGTTTGTTTGTTAAGTTATCAAACGAACTCGAACAGATCTCGAAGTTAATAAAAATTTGACGTCGAGCTGGCCTAGGTTTGCTGAATTTGAATAAAATCTTTATTTTGGCATAAATAGGTTCATACATGTATGAAAGTATAGAAACATATACAATTTAAGCTTATAGTAGTTATAAAAGTTTATTTATGTATAGATTATAAAAATTTCGTAATGCTTATAATATTCAAGATTATATATATATTAGGTCCGCAAGCCTAGTCGAGCCGACGACTATTAGGTTTAGGTTTAGCTTATTTATTTAATGAGCCTAAAATTGAGGCATAGGTATAGTTCGTTCAATACCCAAATGGACCGAACCAAATTCGAATGAGCCTTTACCGAGTCGAGTATTGAATAGTTCACAAACGGTTCGATTCATTTATAGCTCTGGGTTTGGTTGACCACAAATTTATCATGCAAAATAGTACAAACAAATGTGATCAAATTAATTGGTTTGTTTTCCTAGGAGCTGATAACATGAACAATGAAGATAAACAAAAATAAGGCAAGCAATAATCCATGCAGATTTTTACGTGGTTCACTGGCTGTTTATCTACTCTACGGGAAAAAGACGAATCAATCCACTAAAATCAATAAGGACTATAAACACTCTGATCTCTTCTCAAATGTTTTTTTTCTGGGTTTCTCTAACCAAAAACAAGTTACTAACCCTAAAAATTAACAGAGTACAACTGTCTCGTGGGAAATCCTGCAAGCTCCACTCTTGCTGCGGTCATCCGGACCGGACAGACCTCATGCCCCGTTCAGAATGGAGTATGCTGGTTTGTCCCGTTTCGCTCAAATTGAAGCCACACACAACGCAAACAATATATCCGTCCCAAGCTTGAAAATTGCCAAACTAAAACTGGGTTTGCTGCAAACTCAAACTACTCATTGAAGGTTTTTACTATCATAAACTTTGGACCCTTTTTTAACATCTGCAAGTATTGAAAGTGCTAATTTCAGTTAAACACTTCTTCACCATTTGCATGCAACTCAAATTTTCTGTTTCAAGAGTGCATCTGCAGTTTCAAAAAATTTCTGCTTCAAATTTTCTATTTTAAGGGCAGACCTGGCGCAACGATAAAAACTGTCCCACTGGTGCTTGAAGGTCACAGGCTCGGTTCTTGGAAACAGCCTCTCTACTTGCTGGGGTAGAGCTGCGTACATCCATCCTTCCCTAGACCCCGAATTTCCGGGAGCTTTGTGCACTAGGTACGTCATTTCAAAAGTACAGTAACCAACACGTACAAAGATCAAATAACAAACAGTTTTCCAACATATTAGTTGGTTAAATATGGTATTAAGCCGTAGAAATTCCTCCATCACATCCATTACTTGTCCTCCGGAAACAAAATAAAAACAAGAGAAAAAGAAGAAGAGACAACAGCTTCTAATCCAAAACTGAATTAGAAACATAAGAAAAGCAAATTTCAAATGCATTTCATATTCACCAAGTTTACCTATTATTAGAGTTTTTAGCTATCACCCCAGTTGATCTCTTGATTGATTCAATCCTCTGCAGCCTAATCTGCTCTCTGAATTTCGCGATGAACTCGTCCGCCTTCTTGTCGACGTCCTTCCCTCCATCGCTGGAATTGTTGGAAACAACTTGTTCATTTTCATTTTCTGATCCTCCTTCAAACAAATCATCCTCCTCCTCCTCCTCCTCGCTCTCCGACTCTTCATCCGTTTCCACCCCCACATTTTCCTCGAATTCTCGCTTCTCTTCCCTCTCATAATCCAAGAAACCCGTCTTAGGAATGCTTTCGCGAATCGACTCCCCCGGTCTAGGAGCTCGAACCGACTTCCCTGCCAATGAACCATCACTTGGGACTCTAGACCTTGACTCTGCCACTAAATTTGCTCTGTTCTGCATCTCCCCTGTTTCATTACCATTCATCAACTCCATCGGAACACTCCAAGCGCTTCTCTTCAATTCCCTCGTCGCGGGAAAAACCTCAGGATTTGAGAGAGTGGAATTCGATTTAACTAGTGGCGGTTTACGTGAATATAGCGGAGGAGGTGGTGGTGGTGGAGGAGGGGGAGCAGCAGCAGGTGGAGGCGTGGACTTCTTGTAAATTTTCTTCCTTGGTACTTCTTCAACACTATCGGATCGCGATGATTGGAAAGTGAGCGGCCGATTGAAATCGGATTCCTCCATTGAAGGAGGAAGGGAATACAGGGGAACACCATCATCATCATAATAATTTTCTTCTTTCATTTCCATTCTCCCCGATCTCGATCGCCATGGAATTGGGGAAGGAAGGACAACATTTTCCTCTCCTTTAAATTCCATGTCAAAAGGAATTGAACTCCCAAATTCCCCATTTCTTGATTTATTTGAGTTGCTAGAAAAACGCTTCGAACCCGAATTTGAACTAGACCTACCAAGAGAACTCCCTTTGCCACTTGATTCATTATCTGTTTCAGAAAAATGGGATTGTGAAACGCGCGATTTCAGGCTCCGAACGGGCAAAAGAAGCGGCTTATCATCGCCGGCTACCCTAGAAATAGAGCTACACTGTTTTTCATCAAGAAGAGAATTTTCTTCAGCAACAACCACAACTGGCTCACCCTTAAAGTACTGAGAACTCCAAGTTTGCACCTTGTTGTCATCAGACCCAGATGGGGATTCGGCATCATCGTCGAAAACAGATGATACCTGAAGCAATCTAGACACATAGGATTGAGCATTATCGAATTTCAAACTATGCTCTTTCTCTGTTTCATCGTTTCTACGACTAAAAAGGCCATAAGAGACGGCGATACCTACTAAAAGAAGCTGAACAAGCTCCCAACTTCTGGTGTGAAGAGATGGGTTGACAAATTCAGGGGCTTGTGAGGAGAAAAATGGAAGTATAACTAGAAAAACTGCTACAATGACAGCTTTGTACATGAATTGTGTGTAGAACTTACTTGGGTTTGGTGGGTTTGGAGGGAGTTGATGGTCTAATCTCTGTTGTTTCATGTAAAATTCTTTGTCCGCCATTGATGAAGAGAAAGAAAGGAAAAGCTTTTGTGTTGGATCTGTGAGGTTTTTCTTGCAGAATGTGGAAGAAGATGGGTGAAAAGAAGGAGAGGAGACTTAAGGGCTAAGGAAAAAGTAAAAGAAAGTGGAGAGTGATGAAGAAAGTTTTGGGAATGAGTGAGCTGATTTTAAGCTTATATGCTTTTGTTCCCTTTACACTGTTTTTGATCAATTGACATTCATGCCCCTGTTCCCTCTCAATTTGCCTATGGCTAATCAATTTTTTTGAGTAACACAATACCTTTATTCTTAACTGAAGAAGAGAAATTTAATTTGGAGGGTAAAAAAGTTGTCTATGTGATGTCATGTTGTCGTCATCGTGCTTGTAGTTGTAGTTAGATAAGGTTTTTGCAACCGAGATTAATTTTCAAGTTATTAGTTACGGCTACTTAAGTTATCCAAAAAAAACCCAAGGCCAGAATTACGCATCCTTTCTTTATTATCTTAAGTCATTTGCAATAAAAACTATTGAGACCACTAGCGAAAAGGAATCATGTTTAGACGGAGCAAAACAGTAGGGCCACCGGAGTTATTTTTTCCAAACACTAGGGCCGCAGTTACCTATTCTTTAGTAATTTAAAAAAAAAAAAAGTCATTTGAAGCAGAAACTTGTCGACATCCCTAGTGAAAAGGTGAAATATGTTTACACTGAAGAAGTTTTTAGAAGTGCAACACCTAACAAGAAGAAAGAAAAATGAACTCAAGGCTGAGGTTAGCAGATGACTTGGGCCTAAAGATAAATTTTGAGGTAAAGGTTTAACTGAACAATTTGAGTTTAAGACGTTAGACTCTAATGTTAGAGCATCTCCGGCTTCTATTCTTTTCTTCACTTCAATTTAAATACCGAGTACTATTTCTCTAGCTCTTACCCAAATCAAGGAAGACTCTTTTTTTTTTTGTTTTTGGATAAAGAGGTAGAAGAATATTATTAACTAAAATCACCGGCCCAAAACTGGCAAACAAAATAAGACCCTTTTTGTTTACGCAAATCCTATCCAACCCAACTATGACATTTGCCATCTCTATATAGATTTTTTTCGTTTACTGTTTACTTTCTACTTAAAAGTTAACACAAGGCAATTTTTATCCAAATTTGAGTCATTTGTCCATTACGATGACTTATATTAAATGGAGCTTTTGCTCAAATTTATTCGATTGGAAACCCTTATTGGTGGCCTAACTATGTTTGGATTTCGAGTCTTTCCTAGTGGTCCAACCTAGTCGTCCAGCTCTTAGAACTTATTAAGCCCAGTGTGTTTATCCTTCGAAATATCATATCATGTACTATATTGTAACAAGCCAAGAAGAAAGAAAACCGATCCTACACCAACATGACTTCATAAAATAAGGTCCCTTTGTTTTGGAATTTAAAAAGAAATATTGTATTTGTGTTATGTCATGAATCTACAATCAATTCTTCTACAACTACACACGCTTTCACATGGAGAACCACACAACCCGCACCTGGGACTTTGCTTGCACGACAGGTCCTGCTAATCCTATAGTGTGGCATCCGAGTCATCTATTTCCGCAATCGATAATTTAGATTCGCAGATGAATTAACAAACATATCCTAAACATTAATTGCAGAGATAGACGACTCGAAGATGGGATTGGCAAGGCCTGCCGTCCGTCATGGACAACAGAGTCCCCCATTCCCCTGCACCTATGTGGCTATAGTATTTCTTTCTAAGAGAAAAAATTGCACAAAGTTTTTTTTGCTACCACAAACAAAGTGGAAGATGGGTTTTTGAAATTGGGAGAATCAGGGACATTGTGGGAAATGGAAAATATCAGAGGTCCCCAAATAGGGGTTGCGTGGGATATGGTCAGGATTCTTCTTTTGGACTGCGTACGCTAGCTTTTTTGTTCTTGGGGTTGATTAGAAAAATACTACTAGAAGAATTTTGTGACATTCCGACTCTGGAGGGTATGCTTTTCTTCTCCAACATTCTTCAAATTCTTCTGAATTCTTTTGCAGGGTAAAAGGATTCTTAGCATAGCTTGGGATGCATGATAAGTAAGCACTAGATGCTCTTTAGGACCACGCATGCAGTGGCTTCCATATATTGCTTAATACTACACTTAAAAAAGAACATTTTGGTTTTTTAATTTTCTTGAAATCAGGTTAACATGTTCTTTTGCTACTTGCATGTGAAGCCATTTTTTGGTCTCTTAATTCACAAACTATGAAACATAAGAATATAATCTTATACCCAATTTCTCATATTTTCATGTTTGTACTACTTGCTTTGATAGACCCAAATAAAGTTTACATTCAAAAGGATCCAGGACCTGTAGTGCCCCAAAACACTACAGGGTTGTAGTCTCCAATCACAGCCGTTTAAAAATGTTTTCAATGGTTTGGATTCGCAGGCGCTTTATTACCAATAAGAAAGCGTCTGCGAATCCAGACTAAAGGCTTTATTACCGGTAGAAAAATGTTTGCGAATCCAGACTATTGATTCCGAAGTTGGATAGCTGTGATGGGATCCCATTCGAAAAGGGAAGAAGCCAAAATTTCTGATATGTGAGGTCAAAAAGTAGAACATTCGCATTTTAGGATAGATTAAGTGCTTTATTATGGGATCGAATAGCAAATATTGGGTGCAAGGTATAACTTTTCTTATCGCGAAATAAAAAAAAGGTTTAAGTGCTTTATTATGGATCGAATAGCAAATATCGGTGCAACATATAACTTTTCTTATTGAGAAGTCAAAAAAATGGAGTCACTTGTCTCAGGGTCACTCCGCTCTTGCATTCAAAGGTACTTAGGCACTTGTTTTCTCAACACTCTTTTGGCCAAATTAAGCCACACACCACATGCAAGGTGTTAATGTGATCATTAATCTAATTTTGGAATGGAAGAAAGGGATAATTAAGTGGATAACCCTCTCATTAAAAAATAGAAGCTGGATTAGCGAGGTATGAGGGAATCTTTCTTTTTCTTCAAATTCATAGCCGAAAGTATGCAGAAAAAAAATTACTACTAAATAATGGATCTGATTCTCTAGCTTTATGAAAGGTTGCATTACAGTTCAAGGATTTGAGACATGTTTTCATGTTGTGTTTGATACTTGGATTCACTAGAAGGAAGAAGAGATGAGAAAAAGAAGTTTGTACGTTGTGGAGGGAAAACCCTGTATTTTCTTTGAGATTTGTACCAAGTTACTAATTTGTTTTGATATGATGAGTTTTGAGAGATTATGAAAGATTTTTACTTATGTAGCTATTTGAGTAAGTGATCTTATTTGATTAGTGAAAACACTTTGATCGCGTGATTATCTTTGGATCCATAACAGTTTCACTAAAACGCGACTATAACAGTTGAAAAAGATGGGTTAGAAAATAACAACTCTTATAACTGCGAATTTTGGTTTTTCTGCATGTTGGACTGTAGAACGCCGTTTGTGTAATCTTAACCGTGTATAAGTATTTTTACTAGTCAAAATGTAAAAGGATAACTCTTTAAAACCTAAAAAGATCTGGTAATCTGAACCAAAATGCAAAGATGAACTTTTGTGATGTAACTATCTTATCTGTAGTCCGACAACAGTTCCGGGTCCTTTGGCCCTGTTTGATACCAGGTTTGGAGGATGGGATAGGATTGAGAATCTTGTGGGACCTCTAAAACCTTGTTTGGTGTTGCAAAAAATGAAATGATTGCTAATATCATGGGATTGTGAATCCCATAAAATCATGGGATTACCCATCCCAAGGGGGGTTGGGTATTAGCAATCCTATCCTATGGGACTGAGATTGGAAGGATTGCTCTACTGTTACACATCTCTCTCTCTCTTTGAATTGGACGGCTGTAGAAAATGCCGAAATGGTTAATGGGTATTGGGAAGGCTAGTAGCAAAAAATATAACATTTTTTTGTTGAGAGGCCCTTAGCCTATTTTTTGCATTGGAGTTTGGTTTTATCGAGAAAGGGCAGTGATTCCATAAAAAATACTCTCTTCATCCTAATTTGTTTATCCAATTTTAAGAATTCAATTTTTTTAGGGAACATAGTGAATACACCTAAAAATATTTTGAAGAGTTACTTTATTTACGAAAAAATAAAAGGAAGAAGAAGACTAGATACAAAATTTTATTCATTCGGACAGAGAGAGTACCATAGTTCATGAAAATTTTGTTTCCAAGGGTGGTATAGGAAACAAATGATTTTTATTTAATCCTATTCTAGACAAAATAAACATGTTATTAACAATCTCCTCATTAATAATTCCACTTTATAATCAATCCCAATTCTAATCACACTTCATTACGAATCCCCAAAACGAAACCGTAGCCTTAGTGGGTTGATCGAAAATTTTGCCATTGACCCGCCCAAATCAACCCGGGCACATCCTGCAACTGCAAGCGAGTTACCGCGCCTACATCCGATGGATCACAAATCCGGCCCCGCCGGCTCAAGCTAAAGTCAGAAAAAGATCCACCTTTTCGTATTGGCTGTAGACTGTAGTGTATTTCACTGCCCCTGCCTGAGTCAACTCAGTTCAACGGGAACTGTTCAAATCTCTTCTCCAATCGAAGGTACGTCTCACCATTTGCCGTTCCCTCCAACTACGTTTAGGGTTTTTCCCACTTAAATTCTCTCAAAAACCCTAACTTTTCTTCAAATCCCAAACAATCCATGGCAGTACTATCGATCTCTCGTTTTCTGTCATCCTCAATAATACGCACCCAAAAGCCCAATTTTGCAAAAACACCCCCCCTATGGTTCACAACATCTTCCTCAACAAACAACTACTGGACCCATTTGCAGAAAAATGGTGCAAACATAGAAAAAACCCTAAGCAAAGTTAAGGCTAAGCTGGACTCTACAAGTGTCAATGAGGTCTTACATAAGTGTGCCCATGATCAACCTCTTTTGGGTCTTAGGTTCTTTATTTGGGCTGGTCTCCAACCCAATTATAGACACAGTTCACAGATGTATAGCAAAGCTTGTCAGCTATTTGATGTAAGTAGAAAACCTCAAATAGTTACTAATGTTGTTGAAGCTTATGGGGCTGAGGGTTGTTTGGTTAGTGTTAAAACATTCAAGGTAGTTTTGAATTTGTGTAGAAAGGCCAATCTTGCTGATGAGGGTTTGTGGGTATTGAGGAAGATGAAGGAATTTAATTGTCGGCCAGATACAACGGCTTACAATGCTGTTATTGGGTTGTTTTGCGGAAATGGTAAGATGGATGTGGCTGCAGAGTTGATGAGAGAAATGGGTTCTGTTGATATGTATCCTGATATGATTACATATGTTACTATGATTAAGGGGTTCTGTGACGCGGGTAGGCTAGAAGATGCTTGTGCTCTGTTTAAGGTTATGAGGGGACATGGGTGTTTGCCCAATGCAGTGACGTATTCGGCTCTTCTTGATGGGGTTTGTAAGTTTGGGACTTTGGAAAGGGCATTGGAGTTGTTGCAGGAGATGGAGAAAGAGGGTGGGGATTGTAGTCCTAACATTGTAACATATACTTCTGTTATTCAAGGTTTTTGTGAGAAGGGTCTGACAATGGAAGCATTGCGCATTTTGGATCGAATGATGTCAAATGGTTGTTTTCCAAATAGGGTGACTATCAGTACTTTAATCAAGGGGCTTTGCACAGAAGGGCATTTAGAGGAGGCTTATAAGCTGATTGATAGACTAGTTGCAGGAGGCAGTGTTTCATACGGAGAGTGCTATAGTTCTCTTGTGGTGTTTTTGGTAAGAAGTGAAAATTTCGAAGAAGCGGAGAAGCTTTTTAGGAGGATGATAGCTAGTGCAGTGAAACCTGATGGTTTGGCTTCTAGCACTATGATAAGAAGGCTTTGTGTGAATGGACGGGTGCTGGATGGATTTCGCTTATACAGTGAAATTGCGAAGGCGGGTTGTCTGTCTTCCATTGATACAGATATTTATTCTATTCTTTTGGCTGGCCTCTGTAAAGAAGGTTTTTCGGTGGAAGCTGCACAACTAGCGAGATTAATGGTTGAGAAAAGAATACAACTGAAAGCTCCTTTGATGGATGATATAGTTGAACATCTAAAGAATTCTGATGAAAAGGAGCTTGTTTCCCGTCTCGCTAATATAGGCAAGTGGTTTTGAGTAAAGAGCTTTTTCTGCCCATTGAGCAGGTATTGCTTTGATAATTTGAAAGATGCTCATGAGATCTGGTCAGATGGGTTAGTACCGAAGAAACAAGCTTGAGCAGCAGATTGGGTGTTGAAGATTTCTAATACAGAGGATAAAGCTTGAGGTTTTTTTATTTTTTGATCAGTAAAGCTTGAGGTTGATTACAGTTGAATTGGACTTGGTTTTCATCTTAAAGAAAGCTGGGTCGGGTTGTTTCATATTATGGTTGGACTTCCTTTAGGCTTAATAAATACGGAAGGCCAAGTTCACTGGTCATTATTGATTAGTTTAGTGACTGGAAATATGTTATTGGTTGCTTAAGGCACTGATTGCAGTTGATAGGGAGTGGTAGATGCAACAAAGATGAAGTTTGGAATTTATGCTTCTCTATCGACTATCATCAATAAGCTCAACGAGCCCATCTGAAAATCCGTTCCTTTAATGGCTTTTTCCTTAGCACACACATCAAACTGGATTCATAGGCGGCTCTGTGCGTGGTTGTGCATGTCGAGGTACTGACTCCATTTTGTGGTTATCATCATTTTCTCTGAGCTAGTCTAAGTTTGGTAGCTAACTGACAAAGAAGATCCGCCCTATAACGGTTCTTTCTGCTCAATCTTCAGAGTTTAGGTTACAGATAAGAATGTGAGAGCTTTGGAGTTAACCTTCGGTCAGAGTTGTTTTTTCTTGCTAAAGTAGAGGAGGGAAGTAGGGAGGAGATGATTTTTTGCTAGTTGGAGTTTGAAAATTGTTATAGTTCATACTTCATTGTACAGCTTTAAGAGAAGCCGTTTATGTTCTTCTGCAATTTTATTGAGGGACTGCTTCCAAATTAAAGAATAAGAAAAGAAGAAATATGAAGAAGCCTTCCTTCCTTCTCATTGTTCATTTGCATTCTGTTTATGTTTCCTTTTTTCGCCTGCGTGTGTTTGTGCTAGGTTCGGGATAGGGTTGAAAGTGGGCTGATAATGAATTTAGGGCGGAAATTTTTAGGTGATTCGATGTCCTGTGCCCATGAACTTGGCATGTTCCCTCTTATGATATGGGCATCACTCGATGTATTTCCTGCTTTTCTTATGCATTCCAGAATTTTAAAATTTGTGTGTATATAGATTTGTGTAATTATGTAGTATATACTCACTTTTATGTACATCTAATCCACTGAAGCTTACATATTAATGAAGAAAGCAAAATTAAAAAAACAACTTGACAGCGATTGAAACTGTTCTCCCACCTAAGGTCTCAGGTTCGAATCTCCTTGCCAGTAAACTCTTGGGGCACTGGGCTTTATGCACAGTCGTTACCTCCAGGGCCCCGGAATTAGTCGAGATGCGCGCAAGCTGGCCTGGACATCTGGTTATTAAAAAAAAAAAAAGGCAATTCAAACTGTTAATGAAACCAGAAATTGGTAATTATCTGAGTTGTTCATTTAAATTACGGCCAGAGTGTTAAAAAGCAAGCCTTCCATATGAAGTAGATCACAGTGGTTTTAGCTCACTTACCTAAATATGATTTATGGAACTTATGATTGGTAGAGATTTTTTGGTTAGCTTCATGTTATAAATGGATCTGTTAAGTTTTCTAATACGATCTATGATTATTGATTAGCATATGGATCTTCAAACTTTAGTTCAAGTCCTGGAGGTGGACTAAGCAGGCCTAGTTATTCAAGGCGTGTTGGAGATATCTTGCCAAAGTTTGTTGGCTTGAAATGTTCCATTCTGACCATTTGGTAATTGGGATATGCTGTGATTAGCCTCTAGATCTCATAAACTTTACCTAGTCTATCAATTTAAATTAGCAGAGCATATTCAGTTCATTGGACTGTGGTGGCTATTGCCTACTTCAACTGAATTGTCATGTTGGAGCTTGGAGATATCTTTCCATAGTTTGTTGGCTTGAATTCTACCACTTTTCAAATCAGTTGGTTGGGATCTCTCTCTCTCTCTCTCTCTCTCTCTCTCTGTGTCTGTGTGTGTGTGTGTGTGTGTGTGTGGCCAAGGAGAGATTATTTGTGGTGGTCATACATTGATTCATGGTTAATCAAATTAACTAATGGTATGGATATTTGTTTTGTTTGGAATGATTTTCTTCCATGTTTTTACATTTTCCGCGTAGTTTTCTGACAGCATGGTTGTTAAGTATATGGTATGGCTGCCACTGCCTCGGCAAAATTTGCTGAAACAGCTTAAATGTCTATGGTAATTCATTTACATGTATAAAGTATAAACCCTATTTGGGACATGTTTTGACTTCTATTATCTTTTACCTTTTCTTCAGAATTGGTGTTCATATTTTTTATCTTCGAAGTTTTCTGATGTAGATGAACTTTCTAGCCATATGTTCACTTGCTTCTCCTTATCTACTTCGAGTATCACTGATAAACTGACAACCATTTCTTGACGCATTATGAATAATGTTTGCTCAAAGTGGTTGTCTAGAATGTTCAGCTTTCCTAGGATGTCCATGTGTATTTATTCTAAATGTTGTCCTTTGATGCCAAATATTTTGATTTCTTTGATTTAAGTTACCCTAAGCCTTTAGTGTTGAGAAACAATAAGGTGAAAAGCTTTCTTACCTTCTCACTTAAATATCTTCCAGTACATTTGTTTACATTCAAACAATAAATCCCTCCACATTCCATGACTGAAACAAAGCTTAGGTGAAGGTTCGCATTGGGTCAGGTCTGTTACTTAGTGCTGTAAAACAGTAAGATTAATGGGGTTGTTGAAACAAGAATCACAAAGGCCTTGTTCGTTTCCCTGTTTAGTTTTAGTTTTAGTTTTGATGACATCATCTTTCCCTCATTTCTCTCTCCACTCATTACACCTGCTGACATCATCAAAACTAAACTAAACTATCTAACCAAACACAGCCAAAGTTATTGAGCTTCACTAGCGAGTTCAAGTTCTCAAATAAGCTTCACTTGAGCCGATCATGAACGAGCTTTTGACAAACAGAACACTAGTCGAGCTAGAGTTACTTGGTTCACATTATTACCCTTCAATTTTTCATTTTGCTGTTTACTGAATTCATTTGTTGTTATATCCTATGGACTCTAGGAAAAGAACAGTTGGCCAGTTGCCGGTGCAGCAATGGCTTGCCAATCTGAATGGTCCCGGGGCTCCCTCCTCTCTACCTTGTGCTAGGGTTGTTTTCCTAAATTTGCAATCTTAGATTCATGCTTAGTTGGGAGGGATCATTTGCTCCGGGAATCTCTTGCAGTTGGATCACGGTATTGGTCTCATTTCTTTCATCTTTGTACATTTTTTTTTTCTCTCTCTGATGACGCTTTATGGAGCTTTGTGAATGGAATATTTTGCATGTAATCAAAGCTGAATGAGGAAATGGTTTGTGTGCTTGGGGACATCGTTGTGGCTATTGAGATAACCTGGCGTCAGGTTTGGAACTTTCGTCTCGCTTTATTTTGCCGTCCATTCCTTGTCCTGTTCATACCAAGACAATCTAGGCCAGGTGAGTAAGGTCTCAGAAAAATCTATAACCAACATGCTATCCACATCTTTCCTAATCACCTTAGCTGCATGATGGCTACAGAATAGAAAGTACTCATAATGACTTCCACTGGACTATTTGGGATATTATACGTGAAGGCCTGAACAGTGTATGCTTGGTTATCTAATTCAGATGGGTTAACCGATAGTAGAATGCTTTTTGAGTGTGCAGTCATTGTAGAGACTTCAATTGCACAAGCTGTTCAGATCATGCATCTGCATCTGTATTGTAAGCTGGCTCAGTGATTCTGAAATGTAGGTACATGTTTCTCTCTTTGCAGTTCAAACTAATGGTGCCTGCGTAGCCCATTTGTCTAAAAGACAAGCCGCTTTCATAAATGCATCTTCAATGAGGGCTTAGTTTCATTCCGTGTTGCAGAGCCCCTTCCATTTCGAAATTTGAAATCATTTACACTTCACAAGTCAAATTTTTTGCAGGGTTGATACTGCACTTTTATAAGCCATGTTTTCATACTGCCTGAACTATGAGTCGGACTACGAAATTTAGATTGATTAAGGAGTACGAGAAATTTATTTAGGTGGAGGCATTTGAGGAACTCTGAATGGGCTTCTGGCATTTCATGTTTTCTGGCAGAAAGGTCAGGCTATTGAAAGCTGAACCCCAAACGTAAAAGCCAAACTTTGTTGCTGGATTGGGGATTCGGGGACCCTGTAGTGCCCCAAAGCACTACAAGCCGTCCGTTCGGCAATTAACGGTCCAGATTATCACATGAAAAATACTTGTCTTAATTGAGGATAACGTGAAGATAATCCTGACCGTTGATTGCCAAATGGATAGATTGGGGACTACAACGTCCCCGGATTTGGACTAGAGTTGGTATACCAAGGGGTCGACCAGGTTGGTGTTGCAGTCCTTCGCAAGGTATGCTGCCTGAGTTGACTGGACCTTCTACACCAGCTTTCATGGTGTAAATATTGCTACCCTCTGGTTCTGTTTCTTGTCCCAGGTAATGGCATAAAGCTTCTTGGTTCTAGACAACATTTGCATGGTACATTGGTAAAACCATATGCAGTTCCTCATATCAAATGTTTACGTTCAGAAAATGCTTTAGGTTTTATATTTTGTAACAAATTATTGTAAATTTAGTTTCTGCAATATAAGAATTCATTACTAGTTTTGCGACTATTTATATAAATTTTTATGGGTTAATATTATTTTAATAGGATAACCTCTTGGGTGACCGGTTCCACCGGTCACTTTTTGATGATGTAGCGGGATCTGAGCCATCCAATGGGTGCAAATGGTGTGCTTTTTCTGGATGTGTACTGGAGATTTTTCCATTAATAATGCCATCTTTGGTTCAAGAAAGAAAAACATCATAACAATCCCCTGTTTTAATCCTCCCCCGCCATTCTTAGCGCACGATATGGAATTCTAGGCATAGCGATGTTCTTGCAAATGAAACCTGTGATACTATTTTGTTTCCCAACACATGAATTTGCCAAACTATATGAAAAATTCCTGTTTAGCTATACACTATACAATGAACATGCTGAGAACAAGTCATGCACCATGATTCCCCTTCCAATGTCAACAATCCGACCCAAAACGGACTTGGAATTTTAGCACCAGTTAGATAAGAATGCAACCTCTCCTACTCCTCTTCCTCCTATCCCAATAGAGCCTCAAGGAAAGATTGATTTACATACACGCTTGAAAAAGCTCGGCATTCTTTAGCCAGATGGCTATCTTCAACTCTCTCAAGAGCAGGAAAGCTAACTTTTGACCAAATTGGCCTTATCTGCACTGCCCCTCTACCTCTGTTCTGCTTGCAAACTTCCCTTGTAACTTTTAGCAAGCTGAAGGCCCTTTCAGGTTTTTTTTTTTTGGGTAGAATGCAAGTAACCGTAAGCCAATGCATTGGTTGGCTCTCCTAGCTTAAAATCTCTGCATATAAGTATGATAGTGGGCTAGATATTCGTGACTTTTGACTTACAGAAAATTCTTACAAATTTGTTTCCTCAATGGACCTTGATGACAATTTAAAATGTTTCATGATAGATTTTGCACCAGGCCCATGCAAGATTTTAAATCACTTTATCAGATATTAGAAACAAACACTGATAATAGGAAACAGCTGTTCTGGCAAATATGACCGACAATAGGAATAGTAAGAGTATCGTAAGATTGTACTGATCACAATACTAGCCAAACCATCATGACAATAGTAATGCGAATATGCTCTTCTACAATAAATAATCAACTGGATTAGCTGAGTGGGCCACCTTTAAATATTTCTGACTGAAATTTCAAGAGAGATTCCTCCTCGATCGCTGCAGCTAGCAAATGATAATTTATTTTGTGATCTTAGTTAAATCTTGTGGGCTTGATTTAGTTGAAACTTGTAGACTATAAACGTACGTTGAAATGGGCAATGGCAAGGGATGTTACGTAGTCTTCGAGTGTTGTTATGTTATGGAGTTGTTCATACTAGCTAGTTTCAGGGTCGGAATTTTGTGTCCATACTTTTCATCATATGTTATAGATATGTTTGAACAACCATCTTCCAATTTCATTACTTCTAGTGTGAATGCATTTCGCGTAATTATTTCTGGTACATCATCTTGGCAATCAATCTAGATTCATTGTGAACGCATTTCACGTAATTATTTCTGGTACATCATCTTGGCAATCAATCTAGATTCATTGTGAACGCATTTCACGTAATTATTTCTGGTACATCATCTTGGCAATCTGTCGAGATTTCATTGTGAATGCATCTGGAAAAATTTAATTCAAGTCTGACCCTTTTATTGTAATCCATCAAGATTTCTTCAGAATGGGACTTGTAACAAATACACCCCAATGGGGGATTGGAGTCCACACAGTTTTCCCCCAAAAAACCCCTCTTCTTGTGTTATAGCTCTAACACATGTCAGGTATGAATTTAAAATCCCAACCATTTTCTCATTTTAGCAATTTTTTCCCTGCTAATTTGCTTTAATTCGAAAACTCCGTTATTTTCTTCGTACGTAGATAATTTTTTTTTATAGAAGACAGAACATCAAAAATTACATGTTAGGGGGTTAGAGGAGGGAGTCTAATGCCCTGACATGAAGCTAGGCTTTATCATTGTTCGTCATTTGAGCTAGACATCATGATATGTAGAGAATCTTGAATCTGTATTCCAAATTATTGTGAGGAAGTCAAGAGACGCACTTCATTCTCCATTTGAAAATTGGCAGTACAATGATACTATGTCATGTATATATGACGTTGTTTGTGTTTTTTTCTTGTCCCATGTAAAGTAAATGGGAAAACAATAGTTTTTTAGTATTGTTCTATGCATAAATGGCATGAAACACCTTGTGTATTCCAAATTATTACAATCCTCTTTTCCGAAGTACCCAAAAAAATATAACAATCCACTACTAATTTAGATCTTAGAAATATAGGTGTATTCAAATATGTAAGATAGAGTTATGTTCTCACCCAAACTAGAATGCCAAGCAAAATTGGCTTTGAGAAACCTCCACACAAGCTCTAACTAACAAATAACATGAATAGTTTGAATTTTGGTAAGTGATTATAGAGAAAGATCGTATCATAACACAAAGTAGGCCAGCATATATATCGTCGCATTACAACATCCTTTTTTAAATTATTTTTTTAATAATTCCGGTGTCTGGGCAAACTTATGTGTATCTTGACTAATCTTGAGGGACCAATCCTACGGCCCACTTAATAGGTTCCCAATTAAAGCTATAACAAAACTCTATCTGGACTGACCCTAAACAAGTTGATAACACTTGAGAGGTTCCAAGGCGAGAACTTATAAGGGAGCGAACCCCTAAGTCCTATTAACGGAAAATGATTCACCATAGTAGCCCACTATTTTTTGTCGAAGATATAAATAAAAAGTTACCCCTCTCTTTATCAGCTTAAGCTTTTAGATTAGTGAGTGGTTAACAATCTAATATGGTATTAGAGCAGGTAATAGATCTTGTGTTCAAACGTCATCGCTTACATTATAATTAAATATTTGCATGTGTTTAGCTCCTAATATCCTTCTAAGATAATTGCGCGATGATGTCCCGCATAGCTTTTTGAATCAACCCTCAAACCTGTTTTACCCAATATCTTTTCCCCCAAGAGAGTGAAGGTGTTTTGAGTCTTTTGCATGATTAACAAGAGGAACATCAACAATATTCTTGCCTTCAACTTTTGGTTCTATGACCAAAGGAGTTGCAAAGCATAAATAGTTACCAATCTTGGCTAACGAATTACAGCTCACTAGTATCATATGCATATCAGGTTATTTTCATATTTCGGTTGAAGATTTTATGTAATATTTCTAATGGTGCAATAATGTAAGTATTTGCATTTCTTCACTAGTGCATTTCCTTTAAGCAACAAACGTACTTGATGTAGCATGGAAAAGTCACTTTTCTTATATTTTTAGATCAATCCATGGATTTGCATGCTGTTCTTGTACTTCTCTTTGTTTCTACTCTTCTTACGTGCCACAATGGAGTCGAAGCAAGCACAGGTTTATCAGAAGAAGAATATTTGGAGTTAGAAAAGCAACTTGAGCTTCTGAACAAGCCAAGTGTCAAAACTATACATGTGAGCTCAAAATAGTCATAAGTTTTGACTTATTAAATATCTCTTTTACACAAGATATGAGAATTGACAAGGGTTTTCAATGCTAATAGAGTGACCATGGAGATATAATTGACTGTGTGGATTTCTACAAACAACCGGCATTTGATCATCCTTTGCTGAAGAACCACACTTTCCACTATCAGGTTTTGTAGTCTGCGCATATACTTGTATATCTGTAGCATAAGACTAGACTACTTATTTATTTCGATTCATTTGAAATGTAGATGAAACCCACTTCATCAGCTAGGAGAAAAAGAGATCCAGTTGAATTAAATACTACTAAACCAGTAAGTATGGGCCTAAGGGGTGGAGGTTGCCCTGTTGGAACAGTCCCTATAAGAAGAATCACTAGGGAAGATCTCATTAGAGAGAGACTGGCTTCAAAAACAATGTTTTTGGAAGATAACTTGCCTGGTACTCATGTAAGTTATCCCTAGTCATTTTGCATGTTATAGGTCTGCAATAGTAATGGTGATTGTAATTTGCCTTTTCCTTGCATCTTCATTTCAGAGCTTCACTTGCATCTTCATTTTGCACATCTGTTTCTTCTGTCAGTGAATATTATTGTTAATCAAAGTCGTTAAATGCTTGAATCCATTTATTTAGAAGGGGCTGGTTAATCAAGCTGAGTGAATGCTCTTACGGCCACTAACAAAGATTTCTATTGACAAAAGAAAAAACCAACTTGACTAGTTTTCACACTTGAACATAGTATGTCTAAAAACTATTAACGATAATTTTATGCATACAGTGTTCTAAAAGAACGTCTGGAGCGCTAAGTACTCGCCGCCTAGGCACTAAAAGGCCCCTCGCCGACTAGCTTGACTAATTGCCCGACTAGGCACCGAGTGTTCGGCCCTGGAAGGTGCCCAACCGTCCTGGGAGCACCTAGCGAGTTTTAGAACCTTGCATACATATATATGCGTATTGTCATATTGATGCAAGAACTATCCCAAAATCCTCACAAGCTAGCATAATATTTCTGTTCATATTGTTGCTTCGTTTGCTGGACTTCGGACAACTGGTTCAAGCATGAAGTTCAGTGGAGCTGGAGCATATATTAGTTTACACAATCCTCATGTTGATGGCAATTAATATAGTGCAGCAAGAGTGAAGTTACAAAATGGTCCTGACAGCATAGAAACTGGCTGGAGGGTTAGTCTTTCTGCCTTGAGTTAATTTAATTCCTCAAATCAATTAATCTTTTCTGCCTCTCAGACTGTGGTGCATTTTTTCTACATTTCTGATCAGTTATGATAATGCCCTGTTTATGTTTATGTTACTGAAGTAATAGTTCGAGTTCGAGGCATATCTCAACATATTTTGCAAAATTTCATATGTGATGCATATTAAGCTTAAACCCAAGTGCGAAAACGTTGATCCACTGGCATTCATATCCCAATTGCTTGTTGTAACACCTAAACAAAGAAAAGGGCCTTAATTTCGAATATTTGTATTCCTTTGCAATACTTGTACAATTCGTTTCCTTTAACAAAATATCTCAACATATTTTGCTAATTTTTCTTTTGTCTCAGGTTGATCCATCCCTCTATGGTGACAATCACACCCGGCTATATATACATTTTAATCTAAGTCTCGTTTTCTTGGGGTGCATTTTCCTCATTTTCCTCAAGTTAGTGTACGATACATTTCTTACCCTCATTAGTTGTCCATTCTTTTACTACATGTTGCCACCGATTCCTCCAGGGACAGGAGAAACGGGGATGGTCAACACTTGGTGGTGTAGAAGATGCGAGGGCGTGCCAGGAGACGTGAATCTCCAAGAGAATAAAGAAAAGCGCCTGAAACTACCAACTTCTTTCAAGCAATTGCGAAACTTGAGCTAAAGTTACAACGGTTCGTGGGCCTTGAACAAGGACTTCCACAATTGAAGAAAATTACATAGAAGAAAGAGAGAGAGAAGAGGAGGGAGTAGAAGGAAGAACGGGAGAGAGGTAGAAGATAGACATAGATAGGAGATAGAAGAAGAATAAGAGGGGATCGATCGACTAACTGCGAGAGTTAGGAGATAATACTAAATTACTTTGCTGCTGTGAGCGTTGTTGGTGCGTGGACCTTTGCAATGTTGCATCAAGGTTTGTATTTATAGGCTTTGAATCCATTTGTAACTTCCAAGATGTAACCGCCCATGAACTCTAGCCATTACGCCCATGTCTTGCATCCACAACCGTTTTCTCTTGAAAGTGCATATGGGATTGACATGTGTCCGTAGCTTGGCCGAAAATAACTACCCATGTTCTTAATACAATTAGCACATGTTAATTTCGGCCCCTATCTCCTTGCTTTAGATAAAAACCACTTCCCTATAATTTAGGTAACAAACTTATCTCCTAAATTATAGATAATTCGGCCACAACATTAAATCCGAATAAAAATAACTTCCAACCAATTTCTTTGCCACGTGTAAATTTAAAAATTTATGGTACAAACACTACAACAGGCTGGACAATCTCAATGTTTCAATACTCAATGCCCCGGATTTGTTATTGTGATATCAGACGTACAACTAGATGCCATTTTTTATGAAGTTTCCATTCGTGGACATGACCCTGTTAGTACTGAAGCCTACATCATCAGGGTAAACGCAATAAACTCTTTAGTCCTTAACTTACCAAAAAAAAAAACTCTTTAGTCCTTAACACATGAAGTTGATTGTTTAATTTGAATTGCATAAGTTTCGTCAACGAAGTACGCCTGTCTAAAGTCATACAATAGGATACATAGGTGACTTATATGACCACGATTGTATTTTTTCAATTGGTTGAGTTTTGCAGGGTTTTGCCACTGAGGTGGTAGCCTAGTTGACCAAAGTAAGTGGGATAAGATTTTCATCTTGTCCCGTGCATAAACCTCCCAGGTTCGAATCCTTCCCATGCCATTGCTAGGACTTGTGTGGATTTGTGTGGAGGGCCTTTGGCCAACTAGTGACGGCCTGTCCTATTCGGTCAGTAGCTATGACTCAACCGACATTCCATAGCGGGTCGGGAACCCCAATGGTCACGGCTATGAGGGGTTGTTACGCCTATGAGGGGTTGTTACGTTGGTCTCCCCTTTTCACCCTTTTGCTGTTATAAAAAAAAAAAAGTTTTGCAAAGTTTTTGGGGCTATTATGGTTGAGTGATCAAATCGTTGTTGCTTGGGTTTTGTCAAATGGCGACTCTATTGAACCCCCAAAAAATTCACAACCTATTTAAGAAAATTGGCTACATCCCAATTATATGGGATCGTACTGTACTGTAAAAAATTCATAAACCTCTTCTGATGACTAACAATTTATCAGTCCGGGATTGTACTGTAGAACTCGCCCAGATCACAACAATCCCAAAAGAGGTTTGCTATGTGTTGATAAACTGTTAGTCATCAAAAGAGGTTTAAAAATCATGGTCAAAGATTTTGTCCATATTGACCAAATTTTATTATGACTCCACTATTCAAAACAGGATGAACCAAATGGAAACTGGTGGCTCGAACTCGAACTAGAAGATGGCCTGGGTGAGGTTGGATTTTGGCCGAAGGGCATATTTACCGGGCTAGGAGACTTGGCTAATTACGTTGAATGAGCAGGCGAGACATTTAGTCCACCGGGCACCACAGTACCACCTATGGGTTCAGGGTTTCCTATTATAGTTTGGATGGTAGGGGGAATGGAAATGTGATATTTTCTATGATTTAAACATTTGGAAGAGACAAAAAACGAGAATGTGATGCAATGGTTTTCTAATTCCGACGTTTGGAAGAGACAGGAATAGGAATGTGATTCCTGATGACTTATTCAACCAGGAATCACGTTCCCAGACTGAGTGGAAATCTGATCTCTCCCTTATCTCATGAGAATATTAGATTCCTGATTTATTCATTAAGAAAAAGAAATGTTGATTTTAACAAGTTTCCAAAATAATTGTTTCCTGCATAAGATTACTAAATTAATCCAAACATCGAAATGCAATTTCTCCAGGTATCCAATTCCTAGGAATCCAATTTCCATTAATCATATTCCTATTCCCAGATCTGGGGTTAGTGCTGTGCGGTAAAATTACGTCATTTTGCTTGATTTTTGTGCACACTTCCAAAGCTTCCAAGGGCCTCGTTTGGAGAAAAAAAATATCATTACAAAGTGCCTAAATCCAAAGTGCCTAAACCCTAAACCTGAAGTGCCTAAACCCAAAGTGTCTAAATCGAAGTGCCTAAACCCACTATACACTACCCCAAAGAGCCTAAATCCCCTAAAATTGAATCCCAAAATTAAACCACACACTTAACATTCCAAACAAGGTCCTTGGATATACTAAGAAAATGAGCAAAACGACGTAGTTTTGCCGCACAATATGGCGCACAACACCTACTGCACATCACCTCCCCCTGGATTCCCTATTCTCACTCAAGAAAATTCTCAGGAATTCGATTCCCGGTAATTATAATTCTATTCCTACTCAAGATTTTAGTCATCCAAACACAACTTTAATTCTTTTGACAACGGGTCAAAGGGAACGAGCAATAAATTTTAAGTGCAATAGGCCTTCTTTTTTTCTTTTTTTTTTTTTTGGTGTGTAAATGGGGCAACTTAATAAGAATAATGGATTGTTTTACAAAAACCTCAAACAGCTGGCCAAACCATCCATTAATATTCCAACCATCATTTACAAGTAACATGTGTAACAACTGAAGGAAGATTATGCACAAAGACTCAAGGTAAAAAACAGGAAGGGAATTAAGTCTCCTCTCCCTGGTCAAGCACCTATGTACTGATCTATAACACAAATAAAGTAATCCAGAACTAACGTATATAACAACTATGATAATCACTACTAACCAAAGCCGATTAGGTGCGGTTGATCGAGGATCACTCTGTACAGGCGGGTGTGAACCGGGCGCAACTTGCCCTTCTATGGGTTCCAGAAAGCTTAAGATTGCCATGATTATGATACCAAGATAAACTTGAGTTAAAAAGATGACACAAAATACGATATTTATGAGTAATAAGTTATTTTTTGGTACAAGATCTAGTAATAAGTTATTGACTTGACACGATGATAGCATTGGCATTCCAAACATTTCCAACTTAATTTCCACAGAACCATCACACGGAATCACGGATCTACTTCCACTTCTACTCCCCACAAAAATCACAATTTTAAAGGTGCGCAAGCTTATGGCTTTTTTAACCAATGTCCCTAGTGTATTAGGGACATGTTAATTTAGTCCCCGATAAAAAGATCAAGTTTATTTAGTCCCCAATATTCACAATGTCTACATAAATAGTCTCTAAGTCTAACTTCATCCGTGTCCACTCTCAAGTGCAAGGATATTTTTTTATTGCTAACCAATTAAATTGACATTTTACTAATATACATTGGGGACCATTGGTTAAAACAAAGCCGGACCTTATCTTTAATTTCCCAAATGGGGGTGATAACTAGCTAGGAGGAAAGGAAGGGAGTGAGAACTAGTATATAGTCCCGTATAGAATATAGTCCCGTATATTTAATATAAGTAAAAAAAAATATAAGAAGTTTAAAGATGGAGGTGTCAAGAAAAAAAAATCATCTCAAAAAATGTATAAAATATTAAAAAGTATAAGATATTACAGTTGCCCTAGACAAGTTTGCAAATTTTAAAATTAGGGAGATAGTTGTTGCACTCCCCATTCTATCTTCATTTTTGTGAATATTCAATATCATTGTTCGCTAATAAAGTTTAATTCTAGTTTGAAATTGTAAGTAGATTCTAACCTGATTAAATGTCCTAGTAGTAAATAATCACGTTGTATACAATTATACGATCACCTTTATTTATTTATTTATTTATTTATCGGCTATCTTATCAGATATTTGCTGGTTAAATGTGAAATAAAATTTCCCATAATAAAATTGGCCACCGGATCCTCTCCCCATTGTTGTCCCACCCTTCTTAGCCATCAATCTTGGCAATTACGGTCAGGATCTCATGCCTACACTCTTGATTTGAGCCGTCCATTGTTGAGTGAAATCTGGACCGTCAGTTGCTAAGATCGATAGTTGAGTAGGGTAGGACAACAATGGGGGCAGAGAAAAGGAAGCAGAGGATCCAAGTCCATAAAATTGCTGGTCGTGAAATAAAGTTTCCAATAATATAAGGGAAAAAACGTAAAATTGTTAAGGAAAAAAAGTTTTACAATATTCTTGAGAAATCACAAACCTGTAAGCACTTAACGTCCATGATACTCCTATTAAATTTCACCTTCTTTAAAGCTGCCCCCTTCTTAACTTGGAACAAGAAAAAACAAATCTCACTCTGATAAAATTCAATGAAATATTTGTTTAATGCTTATAAATTTCGTTGCTCTAAGACTAAGTAAGGATTGATTTTATATAGTTTGCTTCGTTCTTTTATTCGCTCGCCAGTTAACTAAATTACGGTCAATTTGTCATTTGGTGCTTTTAATAAGAAGAGTTTTTTTTTTAATTTATGTTTTTATCCCCTAAACTATGCACGCTTTTTCTACTTCGTTCCTAAACTATCAATTTGACGATTTCATCCCCTCAACTACCAGTCTGTTATCTATTTCGTCCAATTGGTAACAGAACTCAAACATTTGGACGGAAAAGCTCACGTGCCTATCACATGGATAGGATCCCAACCCAAATAACATGGGTAAATTAGACATTCGACTCATAGAAAATATACACGGGACGACAGCGAATTGGGACGACAGCGAATTGGGACGACGGCGAATTGGGGAAGACGACGGCGATGGGACTTTGGGAATGACTTCACGAATTGGGGAAGGAAGTGTGAACCGAATTGATGGCGATACGGGGTGCAAACGCGAAACCCACTTCTTTCTCTCTCTAGACCTCCATTGTTACCGATTGAAGCTCTCTCTCTCTCTCTCTCTCTCTCTCTAGACCTCCATTGTTACCGAAAAGATTAATTCCACCGGCGGTGGAAACACTAGCTTTTCCTCCAAACCAATAACATGCTACATCACCAATTCAGTACAACATTTGTGAATTATTACGTTGGAAACCTGTTTTATTCTTTCTCCAAATTCCAACTAAAACCTTTCGAGTTTTTAGAATTACCCACAAGCCCCAAAACCTTATTCAAGTGTCAACAATAACTACAATCTGTTTTTTTTTTAGCAGCCATAATATGTTCATTTTACAATATAGACACATAAAAAAAAAGGCATTGTTCAAAATCAGGTAAAAAACGCACAGATAATATTTTTTCGATCGGGAATATTACAATTTTTATTCCCGAGCATTTCTTTCCTGAAAAATGAAACCATGCATCCCAATAATGAGATCCAAAATTCCAAAAAACGAAAGAAGGTAGTCAGAGTCACATTTCATAGTCCACAACTCCACATAACAACTTCATTTACAAAAAAGCTTTGTTGTCATCTACAACATCATTTAGGATCAAGCTTCATTGTAATCCACAAAAAAAAAAAAAAAATTAAATGCACAAACATTATAAGCAGTCAACTGTAAATAAGTAAGAAAAAAAATTATCATGAACAAGACATAATTTTTGCACATTGGAGAACAACCAGTAGTGTTCTTAATTGTGGGGTTTATAGATTTGGGGTTACGGGTTTGTAGATAATAGCGAGCTAGAATAGAAATTTGGGTCCGTTTTTTGGGAGGACATAGTAAAGGGGTCTTTACTTCAACAAGGACATCAACTTTTTTCTTAATGCCAAGAGGACAAATCACGTATATATTCCAAAAATGCCCCCACTAGCCAATGAAAGTGCCTAAACCCCAAACCTAATGAAAGTGCCTAAACCTAAACCCTAGGGTACCCTTTGAAAGTGCCTAAAACGTACACTAGGATACCCTATGAAAGTGCCTAAGCAACTAAAATCCTATTATTGGAAAGTGCACCCTAAGTGCCTAAACCCTATGGTACCCTATGAAAGTGCCTAAAACCCTAGGGTACCCTATAAAAGTACCTAAACCACTAAAATCATATAGTTGGAGGGTGTACCCTAAGTGCCTAAACCCGCTATACCCTACCCCAAAGAGCACAAACCTCCTAAAATTGAATTCAATCCCAAAATTAAAGAGGCAGTTAATTTTGGGAGCTTTCAACCTATCGGGCAATTGTCCCACTCACATGTCGCTTTCATGGGAGCTCATGGGAGCTTTTAACCTATCGGGCAATTGACCATGAGAGTGGCTTTGCACACCCCCCCTGACATGCCCACCCCGGGCCCCACCCCACCATCTCCCCCAATTGCCCCCCCGGGCCCAGATCCCTTTTTTTGTTTTTTTTTTTGTTTTTTTGCTTCATCAGATCCCTTTTTTTGTTTTTTTGCTTCATTTTATTAATTTCATTTAGTTAGTCATTTAATTAGTCATTTAACTTTATTTATTTAATTAGTCATTTAATTTTGTTTATTCAAATTACATTAGCAAGTAAATTATTATTTTAAATTGACATTAAAATTTGACTTTATATTTAGAAAGTATATTACTCCCTCCGTTCCATAATATTGGTCCCCTACGAAACTACGTGCAATTTTCAAACTAAAAAATAATGTACTTATGAACATAATTTGTTCATCAATATGGATCTTGTTTGATAGATCTCATTGTGAACTTTTAAACGGTGCGGAAAAAATCTAAAAATTATTTTATAAATGCGTTATTTTTTAGTTTGAAAATTGCACGTAATTTCGTAGGGGACCAATGGAATGGAACGGAGGGAGTATTTTAATTAGTTAATTAATTTGTCTTAACAATGAATAATAAATATAAAAAAAACTTCTAAAAGTGAATAATATTACAATCACGTTTTAAAGTGAATAAATATTACAATCACATTGACAATGTTCAACCCTAATCAATATTGCCTCCAAATTGTGGTCCCGGCACGACGCCCATTACGCGGAATCACAAATCAAGACTTGTGTCATAACTTAAAGCCCATCCTTTAGCTTCAAATGATGCATTTTTCCACCACCACATTGGGATGGGTGGTACAGGGTGATTGGGGCGCAAAAAAAGTTATACAAAGTGATTGTTAATACGAGCAATAGCTATTTCTTGGCGCTGTCGGACTAGAACTGGACGGGATCTCAAGGGCAAGTGAGTAAAACAACCTCCAGCATTCGCGTCAAATGTGTGTAGTACAATGTTGTACCATGATGCGATGACTAGCCCCAAACTCATACAGATTTGAAGTTAGACCTCGCAACGCAAATGGACAATCAATATTTATTGACTAGGATGAAAACTTGTGGACCACTAATTTCTAAAAAGATAGAAGCGAAAAAAAATTAATAAAAGATATAAATAAATATTTAAATAAAAGAAATGAATTAAATAAAAAAACTAATAAAATAAAATAAATGAATTAATATAAAGAAATGAGTTAACTAAATAAAAGAAATAAAGTAATAAAGAAATAAATTAATATTAATAATAAAGCTATAGTAATTAAAGGAAGAGAGTAGGGGTAAAATTGTAATTACGCGTGTGACAGGGGTGGGGCCGGGGGGCAATTACTTGCAAATGTAATTTGAATAAATCAAATTAAATGAGTAATTAAATAAATAAAGTTAATGGTAAATGAAATTATTAAAATTCGAACTAAAAAAGCAAAAAAGAAAAAAGAAAAAAAAAATTGAGCCGAGAGGGGGGGGGGGGGGGGGGGGGTGCGGGGGCGTGGGGCCGGGGGGTGCGGTGTCGGGGGGGAGGGGGGGACGCAAAGCAATTTGCATTGACCATTGGTTGGTCAGCAACAGTAATGGTGCAGTTGTCGCTTTCACGTTAATTAGCTTTTACTTTTAGGCGTCATCCGTACAACAGCAAAAAGGGTAACGCGCGTGGAAATGATTCATTAAGGGTATTTTTGTCTAATGTTGTCCTTGAGCCCTCAAATACTTCCTATCAATGTATTGAAAATTTTAAAATAAGTTAAGCTGGACTAAACATCATTTAAAGCACCAAACTTAGCCTTTAGACCAATTTTCTGTAGAAATTTTACATACAAGCCCTAAATTTATATGAAGAAATATCAGCCCTAATACACAGCTGCTTACGCACAAACACATAAAAATATGCGCAGATTGTATTTTTATTGTATAGGGAAACAAAAGACAAAAGTGTACAAGAATAGAATACTCACCTGGTGGAGGCTGTGG